>OY759203.1:7821160-8556160 GCA_963662085.1 Eupithecia inturbata
TGCGCTGCGCCAGATACCCGCCAGCTCTCGGGTCACGCGTCTTTACTTTTGGCTAGTACGCAATGAATGATCATAATAACCGATAATTTGTCAATATATCTACTATATCAATGCTAAGATAGCTAGATAAAGAAATAAGCTGGACATTTCTCTGCATCATCTACCAACAGAAAAAGTAGGGGACGAATTCTGCTAACCACCGCGAAAAATGGTACAGTCGCAAAATCATCCATAGATGGAAGAAACTTTAGATAGTGCGAGAGATTTATAGAACGGTTTCCTTAAAGTCAAGTCAAAGTCAAAAACTTCCATAAATGCAATAAATGCATAGAAAAGGTAAAATTCTTAATAATTAAACAGTGACAAGGAAATAAGGTGACATTTTTGATTTCAGTCGCTTCGGTATGTAGGCTAAAGTAAAGAAGCGACGAAGAAACCTTTAGCCTGTTAGTTAGTTGTTATTTTTCGAGTTGGAGCAAATCCCGTCCCAAGCTTTTTTATCCTCTAGATAATCTGATATTTTATAGTAGGCCTTTTTACACAAGAAGGTTTTGACAATTTGTTTGAATTTATTTACTGATAATTTTTGCAACTCACTAGGAGTTTTGTTGTAGAAGCGTATACATTGCCCTTTAAAAGATACATTGATTTTGCGTAGTCTAGTTGTGGGCACAGCGAGTTTATGTTTATTTCTTGTATTCAAATACTAACACTTTTGACACACGTCCCTCCATCTGTAGTTTCTTTCATCAAAGGCAAAATGCCAAAATGTATAATTCTGAAACGATACCATTGATAACAGATTGATAGATAGATATCGTTTATTGTCAAAGAGATTACATATTTTTGGTTAATAGTGTAGGTATAATGTTAATATGTTATGGTGAAGTGATTAACTTAGTGGAATTAGGGCCCGCTAGGAATCGGTTCCGGCTCAGAGCTTGCACCACCCCAACTCTTCCCGCGTGTGTTGTAAGAGGCGACTAAGGGATATCCACCGGGGGGGCAGCAGCGCTCCCTGCAGAACAATTCTACCACTGAACTGCGATACCAACCCGCGTGCCATCATGGGGATTATGGGCTTTACCCTCCGTGAGATAAAAGCCATTATGGCGCTTATCAGGGAAGGCCTGCGTCCAGCGGTGGACCAATATAAGCTGTGGAGGTGGGAGGAAGTGGAGGGCCCAAAGCTTGTACTTTAGCGACCATGTGACTTTTACATAACTGGTTATGAAATAAACATTTGATCTCGAAGGGAATTTGGGATGTATTATTTATTTTATGTATTATTATAATGACATAACATTATGCAACTCAGAAAAATACAAGTTTAATCAGCAACTTTGTTCATCCGTATCAATTTTAATGGAGTTTTGTCAGACAGTGACTATGTTAGACATAGTCAAAAGATACCGAATAAAGAAAGAAGGTAAAGAACAATAAAAAGGAATTAAAGTAATATAATAATCAATTCAAATTTGGGTGATGTGATCGTTATCCGCGTTAACCGCGACAAAATTGGGTGATGTGATCGTTATCCGCGTTAACCGCGACAAAATTGGGTGATGTGATCGTTATCCGCGTTAACCGCGACAAAATCTAATAAAGGTTTTGTTTGCTAAAGAATCGCTATTATCTTTTAAAATTATCATGTTGATTTAATTTAATTTATTTATTGCAATTATTATGGTACATACATTGGTCAGGACTTATTGACTGTATTATGGAATACACACAATATTACCATTTAGAGTGTTGCAATGGGAGACGGCCAGATACGTTATGTAATACTAATTTAATAAAATGGTATGAAAGGTAAGTATGTTAAATAAATAATGCAAGATTTCAATTACAAGTCACCAAAAGAATTACTTAAAAAATAATTTAGTTCGTAGTAGCATTTTTCCAAGAGCATCTCTTTTAATCTTATTTCAAAAAATATTATTTTTTTGGCTTTTAATCGTGTCTGGAATTTTACTATATATTTTTACTGCCATTATTAATTAACACAAATCATAGAAAATATCCCGATATTAATGACTTTAGAGTCAATAACTTGTTTCAATACCGTGTGACAATGAAAACAGTCACTGTACTCTTACGCAAGCAGATTAGTGTCTCGAACCGGGTGCGACAGCTAGTTGCAACACAACTAATAGGCAATAAGGTATAGTATCAATGGAATCTGATTAATATCGAAACAGAGAATACAACCTCTGTGGCACAGTGGGGAGAACGTCCGCCTGCGACGCAGCAGGTTGCGGGTTAGATTCCCGCCTTGGGACAAATTTTGTACGAACTGCAAAAAATGTTTGGGATCTTTTCTATGTATCACCCGAGAGCTGGCGGATATCTGGCGCAGCGCATCAGCATTGCCATACAGCGGAGCAATGCAGCCAGCGTCTTGGAGACGCTTCCGACTGGTATTGATGGATATTATGTTGGTGTGCCTGAGGTTTTGCGAGAGTGATGAATGATAGAGTAATATTTTGAGTTTTTATAGAATTTTATTGTCTGGAGTCTTTATATAAATGATCAATCATTATTATTTTTGCTTATTGTGTAATTTTATGTATAAATTTTTATGTTTCTGTTGTTCTAATATACAGGGTGTAATCGTTAAGTGTGCACAGGCGATTATTCCGTAACTATTGCCGATATCAAAAAACTTTAAACTGATATCGAAAGTACTTTACCTAATGAATAAAATGACATTAATAACTTTTTAAAAATAAAACGAGAAATATCCAAAAAAATTACATTAATCACTCCCATACATTTTATTTCTTAGTAAGTACAAAATTTTGTGTTCAAAGCATATGTTCGAAGTGACGTCCTCCTTGTGCAATACAATGACGAGCTCTATTTACAGTTTCTAAATGAACTTTCCTTAACATTTGCGGAGTAATTAAAGCAATTGCACGACGTACACGATTCTGTAACTCTTCTAGGCTGTGTACTCTCTCAGCGTACACGTGGTCTTTGACAAATCCCCATAGGAAGAAATCACAAGGCGTGAGATCCGGGGATCTGGCAGGCCAAGGGGTTGCACTATTATTGGCTATTAAGCCATTATAATTGTTTCGTAAGAAATTCATTACAACATTTGTATTATGTGCAGGTGCTCCATCTTGTTGAAAAATTATCGACCTTCTTTTATCGTCTGGAATTGGTTCTAAGAGACTTGGCATATCGTTTTGTACAAAGGAGAAATATCTCTGTCCATTTAAGGTTCCACTGTAAAAATATGGCCCAATGATCCGATCTCCAAGAATACCACACCACACATTAATTGAGAATCGCACCTGAGCTCTAACTTCAGTAGTTAAGCGAGGATTGTCAATTGACCAATAATGCGAGTTTTTTCTATTGTAAATGCCGCAGTTTGAAACATTACTTTCATCGGTCCATAAAATTGACCTTACATTGACATAATTATTGACTAGCCAATTGCAATAGACCAGCCGACGAGCAGGATCATCATTGTGCAGCGTTTGAGTAGGTTTTATCTTAAATGCTTTGAAGTTGTGTTTTTTTAATAACTTGTGTACATAATTGTGGGACACTGGAAATGATCGGGCCACTGAACGCATTGATTCTTGTGGATTATCTACTACGTAGTTAATAATATTGTTATCTAAGTCATTATCAAATTCCGGAGCTCTTGTTCTCGAACCTTTTTTTCTGTTAAAAGATCCATAATTTATCAAATTGTTATCCAACTTACGTAAATACGTACCAGAAGGAACTTCTCTATCTGGGTACCTACTCTCTTCTGTAGGCGATAATGGCCGCCCTATTGTTACAATCATGTTTGTAGTACATTTTTAACATGTCCCTCTTTTCTGTATTGGAATATGCCATTTTTCAATCAATAAATGCAACAATCACGATTATTAACGCAAATTGAAAAATACAATAAATTGGCGGGAACGAGAACCCGCGATAAAGAATTTGAATTTAGAACGAACACCAAAGAGTATCTTTCTTTTTGTTTTTATTTAGTATGTTGCTTTTCAGCTAGTTCAAATCAATACAATATTGAAACAAGGTTTATTATAAATTTGAAGTGGTAAGATAATTAATCTACACGTCTATCTACTTGAAATTCATTAATACCTTCATACCGTACATAATTATAAAATGACAAGGGTAAAATGAGTAGGTACTATTCCACTTAAAATAAGGAAACTAAAACCTTTCTACTATCTCATACTAAATGTATGGGAGTGATTAATGTATTTTTTTTGGATATTTCTCGTTTTATTTTTAAAAAGTTATTAATGTCATTTTACTCATTAGGTAAAGTACTTTCGATATCAGTTTAAAGTTTTTTGATATCTGCAATAGTTACGGAATAATCGCCTGTGCACACTTAACGATTACACCCATAGGTATTGTAATTAACTAGTGTAATTGGTTGTAATGTAATCGTGCTAGTTAATAATTAAATAAAAAAAAAAAAAAAAAATGGATCAGTTGAGCTACCTGTAGATTGTTTGCAACAGTCTGCAGTTAGCTTAATTGTTTCAATTGTAAATACTAGTTCTAATTTGTTTTTATTATTGAATTGTAATTTTCTTTGTCAATAAAGATAGTAACCATCATTATAAATATTTGCCCATAAGTGGTGAAAATAGTAAGAGTACTCTGAATACTCGCGAATACTCTGGATTGAACAGAAGACGATGTGCAATCGTCGCTCCTAAATGGATTAACCGATTTTGATTAGGTTTTTCATTTGAAACGTGATATCATCGAGATTATTCTTAGCATTATTTGAGGAAAATAGTTGTAACCAAATTAATGATGGGCAAAAAAAACATCAGGGTTTTTTTGTTTTTTTGTTTTTGTAAAATTTTGTTTAATCTAATTCTTCCTAAAAAACGTATAATCTATTTTACCCGGAGGTAGTGGAAGGCCTTTGCCCTGCAGTGGGACAGGTAAATAAAAACAAAATTAATTCTCTGGGATTCATCACATCACACATCACATCGCCTTTACCAGTCTACAGCTAGCATGGCATACACAGAGTTCACAGAACTTTGATAATTTGAATAAAATGCACATTTAAGGTTTTAAACAAAGGAGTCCATGGTCAATGTACTAAAGCAACAAACCCTTACGACGTGGTTTGAATATATCGCTATTTAATGAACCACAATGAAAGGACTTTTAAAAAAAATTTACTCTAAAATTCACTCTGTTGCCGCGTCTTTTTATACGCAATTTGCATTACTTGTCGATTTGAGATCCTTTCTTCAATAAATATTGCTTACAATTTATATCTGAAACTCGACGCCGCCGCCAAGTCAGTGTGTTTTTTGAGATAATAGTGTCGTGGTTTGTTTACAAACATTCTACATCGTGTTTGGCTAACTTATAGTAACATAAATAACATAATTCCTGCTTGTTGCTTAAAAAAACAATGAATTTAATTATGGTGGCTCGATTTACAAATAAAATTACAATTATATAATACAATTTAGGTATTATTGTTATAGTTGAGCAAATCACAGTATATTGCAAACCATGTTGAGGTAGCTCAACTGATATACATGGTGCCACGTAACATGTGTACTTAGCCGAAAAGAGGTGATTATGGACCTTGAGCCTCAATAAAAAAAATCGTATAACAAACTTTTGTTCTAAATTTTTTTTTTGCCTGTTTTCTTACATTATTATTATAATTTTAAATTTCGAGAGGATTTACATAATTTTTTGTAACAATTTCGTGACAAAACGCTGGTCTTGATGAAAAAGCGTAAAATATTTTTAAATGAGAAATAATATGAGAGTGCGTGTAAAAGAAAACAAAAAGCAAAAAAATAAATATATTTTTTTTCTAAAAAAAAAAAAAAACCTGAATTCAATCGCACACATGTTACGTGGCACCCTGTATAAATAACAACAATTTCAGACCTACATTTAGCGAGCATCACACATAATAATAGACAGATAGTTAGATAAAAAATAGATTTTTTTTTTAACAACAGCCTCATCACTTGGTCAAACATGTTGCTAATATAGATATGACGTAACAATTCACACCTATGTACATATTTACCTACTTTGGTACAGCTTGCTAATGCATTTTATACATACATAAGCAAATATAAAACAAATCTAGCTTCTACCTGCGACTTCACTCACTGTAACTCACAGAGATAATGCAGGTGTAGAGCTTCATTTAAGCAATTGTAGTTCCAAAGATAGTTCATAGTTCATTTATTAATAACATATTGGTTACAGGTCAAATATTATAATGTTTTATGTAAAAAACAAAGAAATTTACAATTCAATAATAAAAACAAATTAGAACTTGTATTTGCAATTGAAACAATTAAGCTAACTGCAGACTGTTGCAAACAATCTACAGGTAGCTCAACTGATAAAAAACTGCATAATCTTACATCAAACAATTAGACATTATATATTAAGTACATTTTAAAATCAAGAATTCATTGAAATCGTAAATCGATTGGGGATATCCCAATCCACTGATTAATTAAGGCAAAAAATAATAAAACATATAAATTAAATTTTTATGTTTTTTACTAAAACTAATATACTGACTACATATTCTTGAATTTTTATTAAAAAAATATTATTAAACTTACGCGATTTAAACGCATTTTAATATTTTATAACGGGTAGTCATCACGTGACCACGACAGCGTTTAAAGCTGCTGAAACGTCGGGAAAAATAGGTAAATAAACTCAATAAATACCCGTTAAATAATATTAATAAAATTTTTTTTTTTTTCCGTTAGCTTATTTTAATAATATTTACACAGTTTTTAAAACATTTACCGGACAAATAGTATTAAAATCTCTCGAGTATTAAAACTACAAAACCACGTCAGCGGGGCCAATCTATAATAAGTTAATAAGATATAAAAACGAATGAATCATCAAAATCGATTACAAATTACAATTGGCGAAATTACCCAGTAACAAACATACTCATGAACAAACAACCGAATACAAACCTCCAGAAACAATATTTCATGATATATAAGAATCAGGATAATCTGAATATCGTCGAGGTATTCCCGCTAATCCTAAAAAATGTTGTGGGAAGAATGTTAAATTAACTCCAATAAATATAACAAAAAATTGTATTTTTAAAAGATAATTGAAGTCAGTTGAAAAAACACAATAAATAAATAAATAAAATGTATTTATTTCAAGCAATTTAAGAACTCATAACATTAGGATTGCAAAGACACAATAATGTAATGACTAACAAACAAATTCCTCTTTCTATTTTAATATTAATTCAGACGACACGCAAGACAGTGGCATTGACCGAAACCATATGTGATGGTGCTTACCTACTTACCTAAGTAAGGTCTTTGTATTGTTAAGTAAGAAACATTAGGTAAATGATAAAAATTCGAGGTCTTCTTGTTTTTATCCGAAAGACTTCAAAAAACTCAATGGCTGTAAAACATAGGTACATATATAATAAAATTCCAGACAAGATTAAAAGCCAAGGAAAAAAAGTATTTTTGAAATTAGATTAAAAGAGTGCTCTTGGAAGAATAGGTACTACTACGAGCGAAATGATTTTGTATGTGATACTTCTGGTGACATGTAATTGAAATCTTGCATTATTTTATTTGACATACTTACCTTTCATACCATTTTATTAAAATAGTATTATATAAAGTATCTGGCCGTCTCCCATTGCAACACCCGAAATGGGTACATATTGTGTTTATTCCATATTATAGTCAATAAGTCCTGACCAATGTGTGTACCATAATGTGATGCAATAAATAAATAAATAAAAAAAAAACAGAAAACATAAATTTTAATAAGATTTTAAACAAAATACAATATGTTTTATAATCACATGTTTTCTTCATTACAACTTTGACAGATAGATAGATAATTTATTTGTTTATTGTACCACACATAGACAGAAAACAATACAGAAATATATGCTATGAGTAGACAAAGTACAAAGGCGGCCTTATCGCTATGAGTGATCTCTTCCAGGCTACCTTGACAGACTACTTTCATTGTTCATTACACACATATATTCATGGCATTCCTGGGGTGTCAAGCACCCCAAACACGCTCTCCAAGCATTGTCGTTAAAAACCAAGCACCTCATACGACTGAGTAATGAACTTTACATACATTTAGGAATCTACATGAAAGAACAGCGTACCAAAATTAATTTAAAAAAAAAATATTGCCTGGGTGTCTGACACCACACAACTAATGAATTTGCAAATGGAGCACCGTAGACAAACAAACGGTCAAACAAAAAAAAAACAAACGGTGTTAAATTATACAATGGAGAACAATTTTTGTATCAGTTACTTGTCGACGCTAATAAGAGACTGGAGAGTCATAGAATCACTGTCACAGAAAGAAGCTAGTAGGTAGGTATCCTTAGTCGACTCTTACGACATGCACGGACTGAGTAGCGGAGGTCGATTCTTACGCCGCGAATTTGTTTTATAATTATAACAGGTGATAACGGTAATGATAGTAGATGATGCAACGTGGGCACAAAGCAACAAATATGTGTGAAATTATTACCAGGAACATTCGTCCGTACAATGAGATCTTCGAAATTCGAACTAACCTCTGTTCAGAAGGCGCAATAAAAAACGAATGCCGCGAAACACATAACCATGCTTTTACTATTTACTCGCAGAAAGTGTGAAAAGTAAAGTATTCTCGGTCGTGCACAAAGCTGTCTTCGTCTTAGGCGTCATTACATCCCTCTCGCACTCAGGATTCTAGTAACACCCTCGCTTCGCTCGCAAATTATTCTAGAATTCTGAGTTGCGCTCGGGATTCAATGACGCCCGTGACTAACGACACTGCTTCGTATCCCCGGTGCATAATCTACTATAACTAAACTTAACGGATCGGCTGAACAGATATTATGAAATTCGATTGGTAAAGTAGCGGCAAGTTTTATCACCCAAAAATGCATGCTAAGCCGCGGGCAGAACGCTAACAATGTATTTGATCACCAACAAATAATTTCATTACAAGTAGCGATTTTCATAAAACATTAATAGGCAGTTAATTTACATTTGACCGACTTTGAGTTCGAAGTGTTATGTAACTCTAACAATAACAGTTTCCGGTCTTCATTATGCTATGTGAATTGTTACTTTTCTACTTTGTGATTTACTATTACTCCCTAATTATTAGTATCTGGCGCAGCGCATCAGCATTGCCATACAGCGGGGCAATGCAGCCAGCGTCTTGGGGACGCTTCCGACTGGTATTGATATGGATCAGTTGAGCTACATACCTGTAGGTTGATTGCCACAGTCTGCAGTTAGCTCAATTGATTCAATTGTAAATACTTGTTCTAATTTGTTTCTATTATTTGATTGTAATTTTCTTTGTTAATAAAGCTTTAAAAAAATATTAGCTTACAAGTGATTATTGAACACAATATAAAAAACCAACTCACTCCTCGCTTTTTAAATTTTTCGCTATATGAGAAGGCGAAGGCCTACAAAATGTAACTTAGCGCTTATTAGGGGAGGCATAGGTTCAGCCGTGGACTGTATCAGATTTAGACAAGCCAATTTTTATGCTATAAATTATTATCATTTATGAAATAAGATGTGATTGATTTTCTCATTTCAACATATATTTATGTTATAGGCTATTGTTGTTTAGAAGTACCTACATTTGTTAGCTATGATGTCAATCACATAAACATACACACGTGGAACACCCCAAGGGTAAAAAAATAAGAAAATAAAAATATTAAGGTTAAATAAATTAAAAATATCTTTATAAAAGTATTAGCATGTAAGTTCAAATTTAATGTTCTCAGTAACAAAAGTCTGACTTTGCTGTTTTGTATTTCGTAATTTTTTCTGATTCTAAAACCGGGGGCGTAAAGCACCCCTCGTGGGTGACTCAGTTTTAGGTATTTACTGAAAAATATTATCGTTAAACATAACTAGATGTCGCTGCTAAAACGAGCCGAACTCTAATAAAAATAAAACCTTGTGAAGGTTATTATTGTAAGGATACTGTCTGGCCTGACCTCATTTAATAAATAATTAATATATAGTTTGTATTTTCAGCAAACCCTGAAAACCGAGTTATATATTCGGGATACGCGCAGAGTTTTTTGGGTTTACGGGACAAATAGTAAATAATAATATAATAATAATAATAATATATTTTTGACTGTAGAATAGTTTTATAATATTTTATTTACTGTAATAAAAAAATTATTTTATAACGAAATTTAAAATAAATGATGTGAATAATAATAATAAATCATTTATTTCAGGCAAACACTCGGTTTTTTTTTTATGACCACCTCGGGATCTTGACACCCTTAAGAGAGATAATTTCGTAACCCCAAAAAAACATTTATATATTAAACATTAATATATAAATGTTTTTTGGGAGAGATAACTAGAAATAATATAAATTAAAAATACTCGTAATTATATAACTGTTATCGTTCGTTAAGTCAATCGTATTAACTATTTAACATAAAAATATGTGTTTTAAGTTAGTGGTCGGGGGTAAAATAGATCCCTGCCTCAGTATGTTACTAATTTTCACTACAAACGGCAATCTACATACGTACTTCCATACTAATATTATAAACTCGAAAGTAACTATGTCTGTCTGTTACACGCCTAAACGGCTGAACGGATCTTAATGAAATTTGGCAGGGAGATAGATGGTATCCCGGGGATAGGCTAGTTTCTATCTCGAAAAGAGCGTGCGAAGCCGCAAGCAGCTACTAGTAATATTATAAATGCGAAAGTTTGTATGTTTAGATGTATGGATGTCAGTCACGCGAAAATTACTGAACGTATCAAGCTGAAATTTTAATGTTCACTTCATGATTTGCGTCGAATTGTTTTTTCCTTGTATGTCATAGAACTTTTTTACACTTCAATTTTTTCTCCAGCGCAATAGCGATATCTTTTGTATCTTGTATTTGACAACCGTTGCCATATATTATGTTTATTTAATGTAGGTATCTTTTATTTAGCACATAGATAAAACAATTACAACTACACTTGCGAGCTATAAACTGGAATCACTTCATCGCTGGTTTTTGCAGACCATATTTTACAGTTTCCATGCAATAAACTGTAGGTTGTGGTATATTATTTTAAAGATAATTTTATTAGCTTTCAAACTCTTTCGATATCATAGCGAAAAAAATGTTCATCATATGTCATGGAACGTGAAAACAAAAGACATAAATTTTTGGAACGAAACATCAATTTTTTCATACTCCTGAATCCCTATAAAAACTGGGAATTTATGCAATTTTGTCATCAGTCCAATATATCACGTCACTCAAAATACTGGAATTACAAGAAAATGGAAACCACACCAATAGAAGCCGCTCAAATCGTCACCCTAATCCAGCAAGGGTTCTCTCAGCGTACTATCGCTCGACAGCTTCATCTGAGCCAGTCCTGTGTCTCCAAAGTATACAAGAGGTTTAGAGAGACTGGAAACTTAGTCCGAAGACCAGGATCTGGACGACAGCGATGCACTTCGGCGAGAGATGACCGATTTATTATCAGCACTTCTCTCCGAAATCGACATCTAACCGGCGTTGACGTCCAGCGGGAGCTCGGAGAAGTTCGACGGAGAACTGTCAGCGAGTGGACAGTGAGGCGAAGACTCAAAGAAGCTAACTTGACCCCAAAAAGGCCAGCAACGGGACCCAAATTGTCTACAGCCCACCGACAAGCCCGACTTCAGTTTGCTCGTGATCACTTAGATTGGGATATACAGCAATGGAGCCGAGTTTTGTTCGCGGACGAGACTAGGATGTGCCTGCATGGCAGCGACCGTCGACGGAGAGTCTACAGGAGACCGGGAGAGCGATACGCACAATGCTGTATAGCGGAAACAGTGGCATATGGGGTGGGTCTTGTATGATGTGGGCGGGGATTTCAATTGAAGCTAAAACGGAGCTGGTATTCGTACCCGGTGGAGGTCGGGGAGGAGGACTAACCGCAGAAAGGTATATCAACGACATTCTGCTGGGCCATGTACTCCCTTACGCCGGGTTTATTGGCGAAAATTTACTGCTAATGCACGACAATGCCCGCTGCCACACCGCTCGTGCGACTAGACAGTACCTGGAAGAAGTCGGGATTCCCACAATAGACTGGCCAGCCGTCAGCCCTGACATGAACCCTATCGAACACTTGTGGGACGAGCTGAAAAGGCGGGTACGAGGAAGATCTCCAGCTCCGGCGTCAATAGAAGACCTAAAAACTGCTCTTATCGAAGAGTGGCAGGAAATTCCACAGGATTCCATCAGGAAACTCATTAGGTCAATGAAAAACCGTTTACAAGCAGTCATTAGGGCCAGGGGGGGCAATACAAAATATTAAGCGGGAAATAACAAAGATTTTAAATAAAAATTTGATATTTTCATATTACTTCTTATTAATTTAAACATCCACAACTTCGACCTATTGTAATAATTCACTAAATGAAGGTAGGAAACTTAATTAAATTTAAATAATTTTTATACCATTCGAAAGCTAACAAAATTTCTTTTCAAATGGTATACACCAATCTGCAGTTTATTCCATGGAAACTGTAAAATATGGTCTGCAGAAACCAGCGATGAAGTGATTCCAGTTTATAGCTCGCAAGTGTAGTATAATATACACTTGATATCTATTTCTTAAAAATCTAAGCCGTCACCAGAAGGCAGAGTGCCCTGAATGCTGGCAGCATTGCCACGTTGAATGGCAATGCTAATTCGTTGACCGAAATAGAAGCCAGCATTCCGATCACCTGTCGACTCTATCAGAAGTTTATTAGTTTATTATTTAAAGTTATATTTTTGAATGTTTCGTGTCTTAGATAATGTGTTATCTTCCGTGACGTCACCAAAAGGCTCTGTCGGTAGAGCAGCGCGTTGGTTGTAATGTTTTTCATGCTGAGACAGAGAACGCTTTGTGACGCAATGCAAAAACTAGTACCTAAGCTTTGTCTTCAATAAATTTTTTAATCTTATTAGTTTATGTTAATTGAGATAAAAATAAATATTCTCATTATTTCATTTATTCAGTCTCTCTTTTTATTGGAGGTCAAGACACACTTTGGCCGAGGAATAAAAGTAGGTACGGAAGTTGGTACCTACTTACTAAAACGGTAATGGTGGTGGAGACCAATAAAGTCGGGTTTCTTCAACAAGTCAACATACAGTTATATTATATATTAACATTCACAACTCGTTCTGGTTAAATAGGTGTCATAACACTCCTTTTTCGGCGGGTGGGTAACACAGTAACCTACAGGGAATAGGGTTACGTATGTAATTAACCTTGGAATATTTTGCTTCTTGCGATAAGTGCGTCTTCTTTTCGATCAGCTAGCTGGTCTATTTAGTGGGTTCTTTTGTCGCTCATTGTTGTTTTAGGATTCCGTACACGAAGGGTGAAAACGGAACCCTATTACTAAGCCTCCGCTGTCTGTCTGGCCATCCGTCTGTCACAGGGCTGTAGCTCATGAATCGTAAGAGGTAGAAGGTTGAAATTTTCAGAGAATGTGGGTTTCTCTTGCCACTATAACAACAAATAATAAAAACAAGGCTCTCCGCGTTTTTAAAAAGTTGGCCCGAGAGCTGGCGGGTATCTGGCGCAGCGCATCAGCATTGCCATACAGCGGGGCAATGCAGCCAGCGTCTTGGGGACGCTTCCGACTGGTATTGATATGGATCAGTTGAGCTACATGTAGAGGTAGATTGTTTGCAACATTTTGCAGTTAGCTTAATTGTTTAAATTGTTAATACTAGTTATAATATGTTTTTATTATTTGATTTTAATTTATTTATTTACATACATAGATAGATACTTGTATTATAATGTACTTAGAAAACACTCAGAACAAACATCTGCAGACCACGTGACATATGTACTAAGCCGAAACGGGATGATTCTGGACACCGAGTCCCCCCTCCCTCCCCCTCGGCTCGGCTTAGTACATATTTTATGTCACGTGGCACCCTGTAGAGTTATCTGTATTTGTTCATAGTTTGTGCATTCAGTCACGACGACATTTGAAAGGTGAATGTATGAGGTTGTTCACCCGTCCTTGTCAACAATATTAACGGTTTTACTAAGATAATAAATAATACATACTGCTAAACATTTCCACACACCATCATCTAGCCGCAAAGTAAGCAAACTGATGGGAAAAAAAATATAGATCTTGTATCAAAATAAACAACATAATATTTTTGTGGAAAATGATTATTCCTACAAATTTAGAACAATACCAAGATATTTGCCATTTCCAGATCAAACAAAAACACTTTGAGGTAGAAATCGAACCCTCTTCTTTGATTCGTAGTGTATCACTCAAACTATTTTCGCCGCTCATTGGCTGCATTTTGATTTACGAATAAAAACAACAGAAAAATTGACGAATGAGGATTGTAGACACCCTCCTTGTCACAACGTTTTATAACGTGTTCTTCCAACACACTCTAGCTAGAGGTTCGTAGTTTACCTGGCTCACACATAACGACAGAGCCTACACATTTGCTCCACGTGACCCGAGAGCTAGCGAGTATACGGCGCAGCGCATCAGCATTGCCATACAACGGGGCAATGCAGCCAGCGTCATGGGGGCCCTTCCGACTGGTATGGATATGGATCAGTTGAGCTACCTGTAGATTGTTAGCAACTGTAAATACTAAGTAGGTTTATATTATTTAATGTTAATTTTCAATGTTCATAACGAAGTTCTGCTTGCTTTGGGGATGATGCTGTGTGGATTGTCTAGAATTATTTAAATTTTCAGTAATTTCAAGGTAAAGTCCGTCCTGTCTTAAGCCCGGTCTAGAGATAGCTGTACATTTTCTTTATTAGCTTGAAACTAGGAATAGGTATTAGATACGTATAAATACCTACATCCATACCTACTGCAGCACGCGAGCGGTAACGCTCCGTTGGCCACTTTCGCTGCATTCTAATGTTACACAGTTGCACTGGTTCTCATTCTCGCTGGAACATTCACCTATCAACATCACATCAGCCCCATAAATCCACTTCTGGAGGATTCCCGGTATGACGCCACAAATAGCGGTCCCGAGCCGCCTCCATCAACTCCCTGCGGCCGCTACAATGTCGTCGGTCCATCGACTGGATGCTCTACATGTTGGGCTATTTTGCCTATCACACACAATCACTTAGACTCTCACTTCTTTTGGATAATGATAACGGATTGCACAAAAAGTTCCTCATCAGCAAATACACTGCTGAACGTGCCTCCCCAAAACACGGGTTTGCCATAATCACCAGTGGTGAACGAATACCATTGCAATCACCAATCTAACAGCCAAGCGTGGTGATTCAGCGCGGTGAAGTGGTGTTAAAATACACAGAAGCAAGCTGCTGTTTTTTCTCTGGTAGGTTCTCTGAGTCGACTCTTACGACATGCACGAGCATTAGGAGGGTCGATGCCTACACCTCGACTGCCACGGCCGCAAAAATTAAAACCAAATAAGTAGTCATTATATTGAGGCAGCTCGAACCCTCGAACCACGTGGCCTTATGCGAGATTATGGTAAAAGACCTGACGGTATGACTCTGATTCCCTGGAAGATGGGTCAGAGTTTAGTTTGGGATGCCAACTGATACCTTAGTGTCTACACATCTTGCAGGGACATCGGTAAGGGCCGGCTCCACAGCAACATCAGCGGAGTCCCTCTAACGGCGAAAATACGCTAATCTTGACCGAAGTTACATATTTGAGCCGTTTGGGGTTGAAACCCTTAGTCATCGGCCTGGAGCATGCAACATTTATAAAAATCTTACCAAACTTCTCATAGAGTTTACAGGTGATCGGAATGCTGGCTTCTATTTCGCTCAACGAATTAGCATTGCCATTCAACGTGGCAATGCTGCCAGCTTTCTGGGGACACTGCTGTCTGGTGACGGCTTAGATTTTTAAGAAATAGATATAAGTGTAAAATATAAGTTTTATTCTGTTATTGTAACATCATTTAGTAGGTATCTAAATAGAAAACCATATATCAGAACAGTATATTTTACATCAAATTAGTGATTTAGAAACTATAAAAATGCTGTTCCTTTCTTTACGATCGAATTATATACTTTTTAGTGCTGTCAAATTGAATTAACGATTAAATTCCAATATAAATTGTAAAATAAAACTACATCATACATGGTGTTTTCTGTGGTACCCAAATAACCAGCCGTCTCTACTAACTTTAATAAACCGTCAAGTGCGAGTCGACTCGCTCACGAAGGTTTCCGTACCATAAAAATCTGGTAACTTTTTCAAAGTACATCAAATTTTCACTTGTTTGGAGACCCCTTTAAATTTTCAGCATTATTTTATTTTTAGTATTTGTTGTTATTACAGTTGAAGTGTTACTTGGTTATAGAAAGTTTCATGTGCCTACTTATTGTAGTTCAAGAGATACAGCCTTGACAAATTAAGAGCAAAAAAGGCAAAAATATTTGTTGTATATTTGTTGTCTTGTAATAGTTTTTTGTATGGGAGCCCCCTTTCATTTTGATATTTATTTTATTTTTATGATTTATTGTTATAGCGACAAGAGAAATGCACATTTTCTGAAACTGTCTACCTCTTATGGTTTATCATTAGATAGAGCCCTGTGACAGACGGACGGACAGACAGTGGAGGCTTAGTAATAGGTTTCTGTTTTCACCCTTTGGGTACGGAACCCTAAAAATTACTAGTATTATTTATTTACACATTACAAAACATTATTTTGGCTATAATTCAGTCGGATAAAAGACTGCTTGATAAAATTAATAAGTAGTTAATACTAAAAAAGAACATACCGCCGAATTGCTAACCTCTTCCTTTTATTAAGTCGGTTAAAAAGGGATTGTCTTGCATCATAGGACCTTACATCATAAAGGCCATCAAATTAAGATAAAATACAAAATGTTTGTCTGTTAGACAATGTAAGGAAACGACATAACGATGTAGATATGTACATTGGGCGATTGTTTATAGTGACTAGTGATGCGGCTTGTCGATAAAATGTATCGATAATACAGACCACTTCATCGATAGCCAGCCCTCTTTTTTCTCTTCATAAAAATTTCCAGCTGTTTTGTAAAGTACGGTTGGATACCTACCAGGAGTTGTCAGTTAGGTAAAACCGTTCCAAGATAATTTTGGAGCCCGGCGGTGTTGCTGCGAGATTTTAGTGTATGGATATTGATGGCAGCGTTTTGTCATCTTATCGAGGCCCATAAATATTCGTCAAACCTAATCATTCAAATACTTTTAAGCACTAATAACATAATAAAATAACATAAAAAAAATCATAGCCCAATAATTTATTTATGAATTCAATTAACAATAATGAAAAATTCGTCAAAACTTATTCAAATAATAAAGCTACCTAGTCTTATAATGTATATCGATTTCTTTTACGAAATAAAGTCATGTGACGGAAGACTTGTAAAACATAAAACATAAAGATTGCGAGGAGTTGGAAGTCAGAAGTTAATGTAACTTAATTTTTTTTAGGCTTAAAAACAAACAAATAAATAGACAGGGTCCGGTTGGCATTCTTTGGGTACAAAACTCTAAGAATTATAATCTAAACTAAAATTTTATCGATGACAAAATAAACCCAATCCCATCACTAAAACAATGCAAGGTCCCATAAGAGAACCATACACTCTCTATTACAGTGCACAATCGAAAACACGTTTTATTTCTTCACAAATAGGACTTAGAATAGAATAGATATATTCGTAAAGTATTTTACCACAGTACCTAAAGTAAACATTGTACACCTTAAATCTAATGGAATAAGAGCTATTATGGAGTTCAGGCTTTGGATTTTGTCTTGTATTTTACCATGGGTAGGTAATGGTATCTAATATTGTTTGAAACAAAGGACCTATTGAATATTGAATGCGTCAAGAACGTGTGGGTCACGCTTTGTGAAGGGTTCTGTACAATTTTAAATTAAATATGATTTCAGTTTTCAATAACTTTATTTCTTTAGGCTTTCAAAATAAGCACTTATACAAGTCAACTGAATCTATCTACAATATGTACCTACCTATATATAAGTTTTGCGCCAGATGACTTCGTGAATACCTATCCTCTCAGCACACGTCATGAGGACTGCTAAACGTGCCTCCCTCAAACAAGGGGGTTTTGCCAGTGAACGAATAAAACATGGAAGCCTTTTTTCAAGGAAAATATGCGCGCAATATGACACAACATTGCAAACAAACTCGCATCTCAAATATCCTTCGCTGATTAGCCAACAATTTGTTAGCGCACAGTTCAATGTCGACTTTATTCCTTCGACACTTGTGATGAAATTGTCGTTTGACGTATAGGTAGCTTGTGACACAAGCTACCTACGCTACGCTAAGGCGATTTGCGGTGGCGCTGGCGACTCGACGACTCGCCAGCGCCACCGCAAATCGCCTTGCGAATTTAACTGGTTCGCAGGCTAGCATAGTTTACAAGCGCCACCTACCACAGCTGCAGAAGAATTCTTCCATGTTTTATTCGTTCACTGGGTTTTCACCACGCTTGGCAGGCAGATTGGTTATCGCAGTTGAGGTGTTAAAAAACGCAGAAGGAACCTGCTGCCGTTACTCTGGTAGATTTCCTTAGTCGACTGAAATCTGAAATGAATCACTTTCATTTCTTTAGGATTACAAAGAAGCTAAAATAACTTTTTCCATATCCACGAGTTGGAGAGTCGATTTTTACGCCGCGACAGCTAAGGCCAAGCTGTGTGATTGTGTGGCATTATTTATTATTTATTAAACTAATGGTTGTTTTTTTATTGTTTCAGATATCACAATGAAGAGGTCTCGGCACCGATGGCTGGGATTAACTTTGTTTTGTAAGTACCATCGATTTATGTAAAAAAAATTTATTTCTCGGTCGCACTTTGGTCTAGGTGCGTCTTCCATCTTTGTTGTTCATTATAATTATTGCACAAGATTGGAAATGTAACTGTGAGCGAGTGTTTGGGTGTAGTTGTAACACAGGCCAGATGTTGAGTAAGCGCTGAGAAAAGGTAAATAAATATTGATTATTTTAAAACTAAAACCATTTCACGGTCGAAACCGAGGAAAGTCGATACGGCGGGAAGTCGACACGCAGGGAATCGATACCGGGGTAACAAATCACCATAGGTATCTACAGATTTTACTTAGATCTATCTATGATAGATAGATATAGATAATACTTTATTGCACACTTAGCTTAGAAATAATTTACAAAAGAATAATTATGGAATAAGCGATAATTGGCGGTCTTATCGAGCGATCTCTCCCAGACAACCTTGAATGGATAGGATCGTTGGATTGTACCTCTACATGTTGGTTGTATCCATGGTCAGTACTAACATTATCATCATCAGTCTAGGCTTGCCCACTGCTAGACGGGGCGGTCCCTAGTGAGCACCATAGCAACCATCTTTAGCCACATCCAATATCTGCCTTCAAAATACTCTGGCCACAACATTTCGTCACGATTTCAACACAATAGGCAATAGAATTTACTTTAACGTCTGAGTCAATAAATGATCCAATACTCCATTTAAAGGTGAACGCAGATTTGGGCCGCACTGCACGCGCCGCAGTCGCCGCATTCGAATTCTTTATATGAAGTTCTATGCAACCTCGCATACCTACCCGCGCCGCAGTCGCCGCAGTACCTGTAGATGACGTCACCAACGCCGGCTCGCCCGCATCGGACGCTGCGGCG
This sequence comes from Eupithecia inturbata, assembly GCA_963662085.1. Classification (NCBI taxonomy): domain Eukaryota; kingdom Metazoa; phylum Arthropoda; class Insecta; order Lepidoptera; family Geometridae; genus Eupithecia; species Eupithecia inturbata. The sequence goes on from OY759203.1 coordinate 7,840,919, forward strand.
CGTGCGGTGTTGGTGACGTCATCGCATTAAACGATCGGCCATACAGGCAAATATTAAAACTGAATGAAAGAAATCCAGTGCGATGCGTGCGGCGACGGGTATGACTGCGGCGACTGCGACGCGGACAGGTGTGCGAGGTCAATAACAAAAGCGATTACTGCGTCGGCGACTGTGGCGCGTGCGGTGCGGCCAAGTCAGCGTTCACCTTTAGTCACTAAATGTGGGACCATTTTGCGACTAAATTGACTATTCGACCATTTATTGTCCGTCTTATTGGTCGTAGTCTAAGTCCAATGGTCCATTGAAAGGCAGATTTGATTGTGATTTTAGCTAAAATGGCTGCTTTAACTATTTTTGTGTAGGCGGATATAATAGAAATACTTATAGATCAGTTAATTTGTAGCTTTTAATTTAAAAAGATAAAGTAGAGATAAGATTTGGATAGAAAGAACATGATGAAAGTACAAGGCGTTTGTTTTTTATAAGTACCTGGTACCTATAGACATGGGGCGGGGGGGGGGGTCGGGGGGGTCGGGGGGGGGGGGGGGTCAGGCCACTGAAGGATAGGATCCGTAAAGAATACCTACATCCGACAGAGAACCAAAGTTATCGACATAGCTCAGAGAATTAGCAAGCTGAAGTAGCAGTGGGCTGGCCATAGAACCGACAAACGCTGGGGTAAACATGTTCTCGAGTGGAGACCGCGACTCAGCAAACGTCCAGGACGCCCTCCGGCCAGGAGGGATGCCGATCTGCGAAAGACTGCAGATGCTGGATGCGGCAAGCTGAAGACAGGGCGCTATGGCGCTCAGTGGGAGAGGCCTATGTCTAGCAGTGAACTAAGATAGGTTGATGATGTTGATGACCCTTATGATGTTTTATTTTGTGACGAAATAATCAAACCTCGCCAATTAGCACTCGGGAATAATGAGAACAATACAAAGAAATCAAAAACAAGAGGTAGGGGAGAGTGTGTAGCGGTCATACACCAGGAGCATCCATACGGCGATCATATCTTCTAGACTTAAATAAATAAATAAATAAATAATGCTGGACAATCCACACAGCATCATCTAGCCCCAAAGTAAGCAGAGCTTGTGTTATGTGTACTAGATGACTGATAAACTTAATACAATATATAACATAGATAGATATTTTTTATTATACTTATATAGAAAATACCCAGAACACCCGGAACAAATATTTGCAGATCGTACAAACATTTGTCCCAAGGCGGGAATCGAACCCGCAACCTTCTGCGTCGCAGGCGGACCTTCGCCCGCCGCGCCACATCGGTCGTCAACTTAACACGTTGAAGCGTTTGTATTTGGGTGCGTGTACCCTACCTATACACAGAGGCTGGCGGAGTGGCGGGGGGACTGCGGCCGCTGCAGCAGCGCTGGCTTCGTTAACTGAAGGTACAGGTCGCGTCACGTAAAAAGAACGCTGAGGGGGGTGGAGGGGAAGTGCCTGCGCGCGGGTACATCGCGACAAATCGCTCAGTGAGTGCGCAGGTGAAGGCCAGCGTTCTTTTAAACTTCAAAAAGGAGGAGGTTCTCAGTTTGTCTGTATGTTTTTTTTTAATTTTTATGTTACTTGATATCTCCGCCTATGGATAACCGATTTTACTGTTCTTTCACTATTGTATAGAGAATGATCCCGAGGTGGTCCCATAAAACTTTATTCCCGAGGGATTAGTATTTATCCCTTTAAACTTAAAAAGCAACATAATATTTGTGGAGAATCACGACTAGCTACAACAGTTTTGGTGATGTCTGCGTCAATTGTTAATAGATGTTGATGATTCTTTCGTTGTTGTATAAAAATTTATTTTGAAGTAATTTATGTTTGATTCTCGAGGAATTGCTAAGTGCGACGTAAAACGTAGGTTTGTAAATATTCTTCAGAATTTGATAATTTCATTATCACCGAATTAATGGTTTCCATGGCAACGGGCGTCGACAGTTTCATCCATGTGTCATCATACTAAATTAAACTTGAATTATAACTAGATGTCGCCAGTGTAAACTAAATTTTTTGCACGTGAACATAGACCTTCGGCCAGGGAAAGTAAGGTAGGGGTGATTTCGTTCGTCCAAGACATAGAAATATTATCTGTGAACTGGAATTTGAAGTCGGTTTATCGTTTTTTAAAACATGCCAAATTATTACGTGACGCGACCTCGCGACCTGGTACCAAGTTGTAGTTTATGACACTCCTTACTGACACTGGCAGAGTCGTAGCGAAAAGCAAGCGGCGCCAAAAATAAAGAAGTTGAAGTTGAAGTAATATGTTTTCGCTCCTTGTGAGTAATTTTTGATTTTTATTGTCATATCTTTTGTAGTAGTGAGTTTTTCTCGAAATTTTAATCATGATTTACTTTAGTGTTTGAACAATGCCCTAGTTTATCATGTTACATCCGTTTTGGGTTAATTTCAACTAATATTTTTATTTTAAATGAATTTGATGAAAGTATGTGTGGCCATTCATACAGCTATATCTAAGGCCCCAAACATATCCGCACACTCGCGCCCACGCGTTATAGTCTTAGGTGGTGTTATAAGTTTTTTTTTATTGAAAATCTTTCATAACATCACCGTGCTAATTTTCATAATGTTTCATTCAAAAAAACCCTTTCCTGACAATAACAATCACAACAAAAGAAGAATTAGGGAAATCTGTCCAGCCGTTCACGCGTGACGCCGTGACCAAGGGATATAGGGATTAATTTGTATAAATCCCTACTAATATTATAAATTCGAAAGTAACTCTGTCTGTCTGTTACCTTTTCACGCCTGAACGGCTGAACGGATCTCAATGAAATTTGGCAGGAAGGTAAATGGTATCTCAGGGACGGACATAGGCTACTTATAAACATGCAAAGCCGCGGGCAACATCTAGTATATATAAATATATTCTATTCTATTGAGTATCAACCTCACTCACGACTTTAAGTCTAGATTATATCTAGGCAATGCTGCATAATATCTTTTATTTTATTCAGTTTTAAGATTCAAGATGACGCTAAATGCCAAGGCCTAGAGAATGTATAATTAGTATTCATCTTAAATGTCACGGGGACATCTTTACATGTATTTACCTCCTGCCCACAGTTCTTGAAATTGCGTTTTTTTTATTATCTTTGGAGTTTTGCCACATGAATATGCCACTTCCGTTAGAGATCATTTCTTTATAATATAAACATGGCAAAACATACAAACTCAACAAAATATTTGTATACTTATTAATAACGTTGTAACATGTTTCTTAGAAGTAAAGTTATGTAGCTAAAGATACACTAGCCAAACTCGATGTAGAATGTGTGTAAACAAACCGCCCATACATAACCTAATTAAAATCTCAATTAATCTGTTGCCGCGTCTTTTTATACGCAATTAACATTACTCGTCGATTTGAGATCCTTCTTTCAATAAATATTGCTTACAATTTATCTGAAACTCGACGTCAGCAAGTGGGTTTTAGCTATTTGTGTCGTGGTTTGTTTACAAAAATTCTACATCAATTTTGGATGTGGTATAGATGATGCTGTGTGGATTATCCTGTGATTATTATTGACAAATTGAGGAGAGACATACAACCCACAAAATCAACGACATAATTTAAAAAATAATTAATTGTTAAAACGAAAATCCCTGGCTGAAGAACTTGAGACTTCTCCGAAACCCGTTTCTTGACCTGTTGAGGAAAACAGTGAGACTCACGAAGGTCGATCACACTCGTTTGAGTAATGTCATTCATTCTACAACACTATCAATTGGTGTCATGTGGCGTTCTTCCGCTGTCTTAAGGTTGTAGCATATCTGGACCACACCGCTACAACACAGTACCTACTCAAATGAACATTCACTAATGTGCCTAAGCTGTAATCTTTAGATTCAATATCAATGCTAGCATAAAATAGCTGGCAGCGTGTGGACCGCTCTCTTGAAGCATTTTGGACGATCTTACAGCTGTTTGCCAACCGTGCGTTGACAGCGAGCTAGCTGTCTGCTGTTCTAGCTGTCGCCGCTTGGATAACGAACAATTTGAGGCGGAGGCGTATGATCAGTGCTGTTTAGATATGCGATGACCTTTATTCTGCTGACATAATAATATGACTCTGCCGTCCTACGGTTTCCAGAATAACGGGAAACTCTGAAGTTCAATGTTTTTGTAACTTCCTTTAATGAACTGCACGCTAGAATAAGACGACCTCAGTGGCATAGCGGGCGAGGTTGCGAAGCGTAGAAATACCCTAAAAATCTGCAGATTATTTTATTTATTTATTCAAGCTTTACTTACAGAATTACATACATTCCAAAATGCTAAACATTATTACAAAATCTAAAGTAGGTACGTAAGATTATACGTGCATATATAAAATATTATTACACATACATAACTTAAAAAGTTAAATAATCACTAAATAATAAATGAATAAAGTATCTTTAAAACCAATACTTAGTCATAGACAGCTTATGATAGCAGGTTAATTGTAAAGTCTAAAATAATTATAGACAAGTCAAAAAAAAAATCTACTATAATATTAAAGTCACGGTTAGACATCGCTCTTGAGCGATAAGGCCGCCAATTGTCAGATTTTTTGCCCCATAATTTTTTTGTTAATTGTTTCGTAAAGTGTGCAATAAAGAATTTTCTATCTACATATGTATCTATCTTCAATATTACTAAATATTGAAGATAGATACGTAGATAACGATGTACGATACAACGAACGAACGTTCGAACGATATAATTGAACGTTTTGACCTGTTATTGTTATTATTGTAGACTACAATAATAACAATAACAGGTCAAAACGTTCAATTATATCGTACAAAAATTTGCCCCGAGGCGGGAATCGAGCCTGCAACCTAATGTGTCTCAGGCGCACCTTCGCCCTTTGCGCCACGAGGTCGCACCACATTTAAAGCATTTCATCTGTTTTTATTTAATTGAATCTGATGCCACATTCCCCTGCAGGCTGCCCCCTGATGCTCCTCTCCTTGGAACTGCCTTCCACGTCAGCTCTGAAGGCCACGTCGCTGCTCCGCAAGACCACCACCACGACTGTCGCGCCTCCGGAGGAAGAGGTCATTGAAGACCAGGTGAGAACAGACTAGAAACATGATAACTTAAGGGCATGAGCTTAATAGAATAGAATATTTTATTAGTCTTTCGTACAAGTAGGATCATACATTTATAAAAAGTAGCTGCGCCCCGCGGCTTCGCCCGCGTGGAAATTGATTGCACGCCCTCTAGGGGTAGTTTAGACACGGGTATCGTTATTTACTTTATAGTTTTTAAACTGAGCTTTGAGTGAATCGAACCAACGAAAAATAATTTTCCATAGTAACTTTAACACTTTTTTTAACAGACTGAGAGGTTAATTTTTGTAAATTAGATTAGCCTTTGTGTTATTCTAGAACTTAAACTATCTACATACCTAATTTTACCCAAATAGGTTAAGTAGCTACGGAGATACGAGGTAGCAAACGTTCACAAGAACTTTCGCATTTTTAATTTCACGTCACACTAATATTATCAACGCGAAAGTTTGGATGTTACTTCTTCACGCCAAAACAACTAAACAGATCGGGCTGAAATTTTGTATCCAGGTAGTTCTAAGCCTGGAATCAAACATACTTTATAGATAGATAAGGTTTTATTTAAGACTTCAGACACACACATACATATCAGACAATAGCAATTAAACAGGATGGTAGTAAAAAAGAAACAATAATAAAATTCAGTTGAGTAAGTAATAAAAACAAATAATAACATAATAACAATCTAAGTAAAATGTCTGTGTGTGCTGCAGTACGACAAAAAGGCAATGGCTCAGCGGAATATTTTGCTCAAGAAGCAAAAACACAGATTTTCAGCCATAACCCTTTGAGAGCAAGCAGAACGAGTTTCAAGTGTAATGTGTACTAAAGTGTTTGTGTTTGTGTAGTAATAATGTAGTCCAATAGGGTGTAGCAATATTGGCCTTTCCCTGTAATGTACCTACATGGCAATAGGGCGAAGCGATAACAGAAGGTGATGTTATTTTTGGCAAACGAAGCGCTTAGGGATACCCTCAACTTGTTTCTATAACAAAAACTGTTTAAAATACTTTCTATCCCATAAAACAGTTCCCTTGGGATAGAAATAACCATACTTACTACGTTTCAGTAGAAACAACGCGTGCGAAGCCGCGGGCAGAAACTAGTTACTACGATAAGAGGACAGAAATAAATCATTTGCAGTAGTCACTGTCTCCGCATAGGTACGTTGTCGCGTTGCCCAACGCTGATCTTACGACAGGGCCGTTTGGTGACATCACGGATAACACAGCTTCTCGAAAAATAACAACTAACTAACAGGCTAAAGGTTTCTTCGTCGCTTCTTTACTATAGTCTACATACCGAAGCGACTGAAATCAAAAATATCACTTTATTTCCGTGTCAGTGTTTAATTATTAAGAATTTGACCTTTTCTAAGTGTACATTTATTGTATTTATGGAAATAAAGAGTTTTTGACTTTGACTTTGACTTTGACAACACATTTTATGGAAAACTGAATTTACTACGAATTGTTCTTCTTACTACCTACCTATTTATAGTACATGTAGTATTTATACTTGAAATAGGTACTAACACTGGCGGAAGAGCTTTTAAACCAGCCAAATAGGATACCTGTGTTCAATAATTGTAAACAAACCGCCCATACTTAACCTAAAATTCACTCTGTTGTTACGTCTTTTTATGCGCAATTTTCATTACTAGTCGACTTGAGAACCTTTCTTCAATAAATAAGTATCGTTTACAACTTATCTGAAACTCGACGCGAAGCAAGTTTTAATTTTTTGTGTCGAGGTTTATTTAAAAACTTTTCTCATCGAGTTTGGCTAGTGTCTGTCTCCTCCTACGGTATGCGAATGGTCAGATGAAGGAGCGTGAAAAGTACAGATATCAAGTTTATTATTTGTAAATATTTATGCCTGAGTAGGTAGATACTCCCTAATCCTCCAGCATTTTATTTTCATAATAACAATGAATTATGCAATGCAATAATAATTCGTACCTAAGCCTAAAAACTGCCAGTATTTTTAACTCCCTCTCTGTTTCCATCTGAATTTCTGTGCTCACCAGCCCTTCCGCTGGTCCATAGCTAGTCCTACTTCCGGGCCTAGGATTTTAACAAAGGGGCTTGAAGATTTTGGTCTAAGTTCACTATTTTGTTTTTTTTTTTTCTTCAAAATCGCCGCGCACTATAAGGGTTATATATTTGGATAGAAGATACTAAAACAAATAAAAAATGTTCTATAACATAGTATCCTAAAGCGTTAGGTTTCTTAGATATTCACAGATGAAAATAACTGTATTTTTTTTCGTAGGTAAATATCAGAAACCACGCTTTAGGAGAACATAAGACATTTTTATTTGTTTTAGTGTCCTCTATCCAAATCACGGAGCAGATAAAGAGAGGAGGGGTTGTAATTATATTTCCTTAAGAAACAAAGCGTGACAATTTGCGGGGTGAGGGGGTGTTAGATCCCGCCTACTTTTTTATTTCCCATCTACCGGTCAATAGCAAAACTGCCCGATTCATTCTGTGTCGATGGTACTACGTAGTTTAACTACCTCACGCTAGATGTCACTAAGTGTAGGGTGTAACAGGGACGTACTCAGAATTTTCGTACCAGGGAGTGAACAAGTAATACGCGCCTAAATGAAAAGTCGTATGTCGTCATTGTCACTATGAAGCCTGCAGCATTAAAATGCCAAGAATAAATCTTTGTATATTTTGTCGGAGTCCAGTCTTGTCTAGTAATTTTTGTGATCCATTGCTGTTTAAGATTCTCTTCGGATGGAAATTTAGAACATACATAATTTAAAATTTAATTATAGGGTGGACTTCACGTACTTTAAATTAAATAAACAACAACTGTTAAAATTGTTATAATCGTTGTCTCACGAAGGGAAAGTACTTTCAATAATGTAGATAGAGTATTTAATTTAATGGAGGCTTGATTTTATTTCCTGCGTCTTTTATATTTTTTTAAGGTACTTTCCATTGAGGAAGCATAGTAAGTAGGATCCAGGAAGGACGATTGCGCTTTTATTGATTGGCAGCTACAACGGAATAATATTCTCTAACTAATATTAACTTTTATCATCTTTCCAAACAGAAACAAATCAAAGACTTTCTAGATTACGTATCAAATACATCCGACTAATTAGAGATGACATTTGTCTAAAAACTGACAACTTTTATTATTGCAAAGTGTTTTGAAAATGCCCGTAGGGAGATCATTAAATTTATTTTATTTTCTATTTTTATTTATTCAGGAAACGCTATATTATTATATTATTATGGCCGTTAGCTATATATACCAAATCTAGTTAGATTAGGTATACATAATAATTTGATAATCTTAGATAAGAATGCAGCCCACGACGCAATTCACAGATTGCTATGAGGTAGTTACTAAAAGTTCCGCTAAAGTTTATAAACAACCAGAACAAACGTTGAAATATTTAGATGTAAGTTAGTAAGCTGAAAAGTAAATTACTTAGTTAGAAACCAAAATCAAAGTACAAGGAATTAAAACAAATTTAAACTGCTACAATTTAGTTTGTGTAAGATAAGCTTCTTAAATTGACTTGCACTTTACAAAAATATATCAATTTAGCAAGACTTGAGAATTTTCGAATGGCTATTTTGAAAAAAGTGATAAAGTCTAATATGGCTCCTAGATAATAAAAACATTCTTTGTATTTTCCTTCCTTTGCTCTGGTGTAGTTCTTTTGTACCTACAAATTAATGGTGGCACTGCTTAGCTTGGGGCTAGATGATGCTGTGTGGATTGTCCAGCATTATTTATTTATTTTAAGCTGTAGTACTAAGTTATAGTTGGTGTAGTTTTATTAATATTAAGTGTATTTTGTATCTAATTTTATATTTCCCTGTCGCTTTGGTGTTGCACTGTAATGACAATGTAAATATGTAACTAAAAATAAATAAATAAATGAATTTCTTTATTTATTTCTTTTTGTAATAATCTGGCAGCGCGCTAATTGAAGTATGTTTTTTTATGTAATTTCTGTGTATAATTTGTATGTCTGTGTTATATAGTAAGTCCTATAACAATTATATTGTATCCATAACACAAGCTCTGCTTACCTACTTTGGCTTTTTGGATAATTGCGTCTGAATCGTCCAGCACCTTTTGTTTACTTACCTACCTACTAATTATTCATTATCTATTTTTTTCCTATCTAATTCTATCTTTAATAGGTACCTAAAGGTTGTCTAAAGAGCACCGCTGCAGCACAGTACAAAATGTGCATTCAAATATGGGCTTCTACAAGTTTGAGTTTTTATATTGACGGTATCACATGACAAACAGCTCGCGGACCACTCGTTTGAAGCTTTTGGGAAGCAGTTTTGTCCCTGTAAAATGTATAGATAACGAGTTTAAGAGGGCGCATTGCACGCCATTTTGTGAAAAGGATAGGCATAGGATTTCGCGTTCATAGAAGCGAGACAGAGCAAACGTCTTTGGAACGGCGGCGTGAGCGCAAAAATCAAGTTTTTGCTTATTTACAATAAAACTACACAACTTATGAAGAAACTGGTTCAAGGAACCAAATAAATAGTAATAACCTACGAATTAAAACATAATTCATTTCAATAGACCGCAGGGTTCCTGAGATCTCGATCAAATTATGTGAGAAACAGTGCACTTTCATGATTTTTTTATTTTTTGTTTTTCAATCGTGTTTTCACTTTCAAGGGACCAAAGAAAAAGTTTGGAGTTTTATGTAATTCGAGTTTTTTACCACTTGGACCCCTTAATTACTGAGATCTCGGGAGATCTCGGCCTAGTTTGACAATTATAGAGTACACATAGATTTAAGAACCATGTTATTTGTTACTAACTTGCGTTGTGTTATCTCATGTTGCATGTCCTATTTAATAAATAAATAAAACACCAACGGGTTTGGCTGTCAATCTAGGCCTAGATCTCAGTACTCATGGTTAAGTTAGGTTAGCCCTAAGCCCATATTTGAATGCACATTTTTGTGCTGTGTTGTAGCGCTATTGGATTAATGAGCGCAGAGCTTTAGTGTTATAAAACGAAACGAAGGTGCTATGTTTATATTAATTTATTATGCAGGAATGTTTTATAGTTATTACATCATTATCTCTTACAAATAAAGTTATCAGGCGGATAAATTACATAAAACATTTTCTATTGTCCTACTTTGATGCATGTAAGTATTTTCAGTTTTCTACTAAATTAAAAAAAGGACTATGCGTAAAATCATGAATTTTGACTACAAATCGGATGATTTGGTAAACGATTCAAAGCATTTTAAGTTTGACATAAAGTTTGCTTCCATCCGATTTCATCATTCAGGTCCAACTTGACAATTCTCACAGCATCAACTCGATAGATAGATAGATAAATCATTTATTCAATAAAAAACTCATAACATAAATTGGTTAGCAATGCCTTAAAGCCTATGTTAGGTTTGTCTAAGCACTGGGTTCTCTTTATTTTACGAATTTATTATTACCTACTGTGGTTTAACGCGTCGCTTAGTTAAATAAATAATCCTTAATCTTAAACAAAACAATCAACGATAACACTCATAATAAACACACACATTGGTAACTATTTTCTATGCATTTACTTATCTAGCCCCAAACTAAGCAGAGATTGTGTTATAATCTGTGACGATACATGATCTATTTAAAAAATAATGGAGTTCTAGAAAATACATGACTGTATTTAAAATACACAAAAGTATACAAACATCAGCTAAAAACTTGAATGTTTTGTAAAAATAAATCTCAGGAAATAAAAAGCGAGCCACCTTGGCTGACACCACATCTTGGTCGGCATTTCTTGAAATGTACCTGTTTAATGAATGATTACCTTGTAAATGCGAAGGTCTGTGTTTGATTATAATATGTACCAGTTCCAGAACATAATGCGTGCAAAGTTTTAACCTGATACGTTCAGCAGTTTTGGGTTGTCTCCGGTTATAGGTACTTTCGCATAGGTAGTAGACCTAGGTCGTATTATATAATCTGTGCCTGGGTATAAAATAAATATGTAGCACCTAAATGAATTCCAGTTTTCATAAAATAATATTAATTCTTCCGTATTATTTACCCCTTTGTATCTGTCATTTCCAGCTAGAAACAACAGGAGAAGGCGGCGATGGCAACACCACCAACAGCAAGTTGACCGGCATTCCCCAAATCGACTACGTCTACGATCCCAACCTGCCTAGAGAGCTGAACGGATACAATCTGTCGGAGTACCCGTTCCTAGATACTGTTCCTAAGCCAGAGCTCATCGACTTCAAGTGTGAGGGGCTGCATGATGGGTTCTACGCTTCTATTCCGCTGAAGTGTCAAGTGAGTTTCAACTGTCTTTATTAATTCTTTTTTCTAAGAGCGGTTACGCAGCGTTAGATCCGAATCCGTGAAACGTCGTAGTCGCACTCAAGCGGTGTTCAATCGTTCTATTTCACGTTGCGGCCTGCCAACCTCTGTTCCGCTATGGGCGCCTGGTACATCTTCGAATGGTCCGGGAAGAAGTAGAAGTTATACATAGATGTTAAACTCCGTACTCCTCCAGAGGCTTCCATTGGTCTCGGTCATGTGCTGTGTTAAGCCAGTTTCTTCCTCCCACTGCTGTGACCTCGTCCATCCATCATCCTTCCTGTGGCCTGACTCGGCCACGGCTTCCACTTGCATTGTGTAGTCCATCTCTAGTCTGAAGTGCGAGCAAGGTGTCCTGCCTATTTTATTTTCTTGCCTTACCATGTTTATTAACATTTACCATTGTGTCCTCCTCACTCGTCCCTTCCACAACGGCAACAAGAATTTTTCGAAGGCGACTTAGAGACTTACCAATAGATTGGAATTCACTACGTAACGTCTCGCTATGTAACGGGAACCATTCCTAAACTAGCCTAACCATATAGCCATCCTATAACTGGCTTGTAGATAAAAGCTTTTACTATAGACTTTTTTTAAAATGGAGGATAAATAATAACATTTTGAAAAATATTGTGTCGTACCTACTATTCTCTATTCTATTTTTATATATATTTTTTTTTCAATTCGACTTGATTTTGATTTAATTTTTAATTTATTTATTTCGAATATTGTTTTTGATTTTTCTGTGTTTTTCATTTAAAATTTGAACCTTAAAAATATTTTCATGCTAAACATAAATATGAGAACTTCATTAATTTTAAGATTGACATTGTACAATACTTTCGCAAATAAAGGTTTTTATTTATTGATTCCAGGTTTACCACCATTGTCTGTATGGCTTTCGCTACGACTTTCTCTGCGCCAACTACACTGCCTTTGACCAGAAGACCTTCATCTGTCAGTTTGTCTCCGAGGTCGACTGTAAGAATTCTCCTAACTTTTGGAGCAGGTGGGTCACTGTCACAGGATTTCTAGATTTGTCTAATAATCCCCTTAAGCAAAAAAAAAATTAAGTGGTAAAGGGAATTTTAAGATTTTTCTGGCTTATAATCCCCTTACGCCACTAAAGTGAGATGTTAGGGGGATTTTTGGACAAAAAGTGTAAGAATCCTCTTGGCATGGCATTCTCTAAGGGGAGTTTTAGACCAAGCCCATCCCTAATTTTCGGTACTGTTAAGCCGAAAATACACATGCATATAGCATACACTAACTGGCATGCCTGTATTTGGCAAGCAATTTGACTTTTACTGGCATGCAATATGAGCCGTGCAGCACATGCCGTTAAAAGGGAGCGCAATTCGCGCCATTTTGTGAAAAGGATAGGCATAGGATTTTGCTTTCATAGGAGGGGGACAGAGCATACGTTTTTGGAACTGCAAGTTCTTGCTTATTTACAAGAAAACTACACAACTTATGAAGAAACTGGTTCAAGGAACCAAATAATTAGCAATAACCCATCAATAACCTACGAATTAAAATATGAACAATTTCAATATACTGCAGGGTTCCTGAAATTCCGACCAAATTATGTGCGAAACAGTGCACTTTCATGATGTTTTTTTATCGTAATTTGTTTCGCAGTCGTGTTTTACCATTGAAGGAACCAAAGAAAAATGTTGTTGAAATTTATGAATTTATTTAAGTTTTTTACCACGCGGATCCCGTGAGTAGGTACTGAGACGTCGGCCTAGTTTGACTGCTAGGTCCCTCTCTTGCTACTGGTCCGTTTGACTGCTAGGTCCCCCTCTTGCTACTGGTCCGTTTGACTGCTAGGTCCCCCTCTTGCTACTGGTCCGTTTTACTGGCATGTGTATTTCCGGCTTTATTGTCAACATGATTATTGTCAGAAATCTCTCGGGCAACGTGAATCGAACCACTTCTTGTGTAAAAAGGCCTACTATAAAATATCAGATTATCTAGATGATAAAAAAGCTAGGGACGGGATTGGCTCCAACTCGAAAAATAACAACTAAGAGGCTAAAGGTTTCTTCGTCGCTTCTTTACTTTAGTTTACATGCCGAAACGACTGAAATCAAAAATATCACTTTATTTCTGTGTCAGTGTTTAATTATTAAGAATTTGACCTTTTCTAAGTGTACATTTATTGTATTTATGGAAATAAAGAGTTTTTGACTTTGACTTTTGACTTTGACCACCTTCAATTGTTTTCTTTTTCCAGAAACGATGCCCTTTACAAAGCGACCACCACGACGCCCCCGCCGACGCCCCCGCCCACCACCACTACCACCACCGCCCGCCCCCCGCGCCCGCTGCGCCGGCGCCGCCCCTATTACGACGAGTACTATGATGATGAAGAGTACTATACCGCGAGAGATGATTATGAATATGATGACAGGTAATTAAATATATTCTTCACACAACATCGCCCGAAAATGTGTTCTCGAGTGGAGATCGCGACTTGGCAAACGTAGTGTAGGAAGCCCTCCGACCAGGTGGGATGACGATCTGCGAAAGACTGCAGGCAGATGCTGGATGCGGCAAGCTGAAGACAGGGCGCTATGGTGCTCATTGGGGGAGGCCTGTGTCCAGCAGTGGACTAAGATAGGTTGATGATGATGATGATGATGCTCGAAAACGGTACTTTATACGTCACGTAAAACTGAAAGCAAGTGATTATAGTCTTATTAGATGAAAAACATGAAGGTTTTACCAAGTTTTACCATGTGCAAGTCTCATATATGTCAAAATTTTCTTACATTAATTTTGAGGTTCCAAATTCCAAACTCATTAAGCACTTCCTTGGGATAACGGGAGATCTTTGTATGGAGCAATTGTTTGTTTTTTTTCAAAATCGCCGCGCAAAATGAAATTTTTATAATTGGATAGAGGACACAAATAAAAGTTGTTTAACGAATAGAGTCACAAATAAAAAAAATCCTCATAAAATAAAGTCGTTAAGCGTCAGTTTTCTTTGATATTCGCAAATATAAGCTATATTTTTGGATAGAAAACACTAAAAAAAAATTTAAAATCTTTTTGTAACAATATCCTAAAGCGTGAGGTTTCTGAGATATTTATTTACGAAGAAAAATAAAGTTATTTTCATCTGTGAATAACCTAATAGGTGTAAATATTTTTTGGCTTAATTTTGAGCTTAATATGTATTACCATATATTTAAAAGCTACGCAATAAACAAAACATATAAAAAATATATCAATTATATGAATATCGCTTTAGGGCATTATTTTATAAGACATTTTTTATTAGTTTTAGTGTCCTTTAACCAAATTTATAACTAAAAAAAATTAAAAAAAAAATGTTGACCGTTGTTGAGGCCAAAATCTTCAAAACTCTTTAGAACATCAAAAATGTGTGAAGTTTTTTACGAAGGAGATCCTTTTAACCAGGATAATGCAAATTCGAACTGGGGTTAGATAACTATAATAGCTATCATTGTTCAGAAGGCAAAAAAAAACCGGATGCCACTGCCTATTTAAATTTTCTATGTACTTTCTCGCAGAAAATGTGGAAAGTGGAATAGGTTTTCTTCTTGTGGATAAAGCCGTCTTCGTCTTGGGCGTGATTAAATCCCTCACGCACTCAGGATTCTAGTAACTCACGAGTGAAGTTGCGCTCGCTCGGGATTCAATAACGCCCGTGATGTAAGACAGTGCTTTATTCCCTTGTTGCATAATCTTCTATTATCTAGAACAAAGACTCATCAAACGTTGATGAAGCCTTTTCATCCGCTATTTTACCTAATTTCAGAACCATAGGCCCAATCTTAGATTAGGAGTGGAAGAACATTCACAGAACAGAAGATCCCGGTCTGCTTTTGTAATAAGTTTGTTTTCGACTAGATACTTAGCTACATCATTGTGTCGGTCTAATCATAATTATTTTATAACCTCTTCTATCTTTTATTTTTCTTGCCTTGTCCTAAACATGTATTAACAATTTCATGTTTGGTTAAAATGCATGGATGTGTTGATATTTAAGGATTACCAAAGTACATACCTAGATACTTATCTATTTAGAAACTTTATTCTCATAATCACTTCTCGAATTACAAAAAATCACTTAAAGCGTACTACAGTACGCTCGTCACCTAACTTAATGTAATTTACTTATTCTCAATAATTAGCCCTAACTTCACATTATAAGTGATTTTTTGTAACTCGAGATTTGATTATGAGAATAAAGTTTCTTAAACCAGAATCAACACCGGCAGAATCAGCACTGTTTCCCCGGTGGAGTAGGTACAATCTGGGAGCCTTCAAATCCTGAGTGAATAAATTCCTCCTGGGAAAGTGTGCCCCATCTTATGCCACATCGTCACTTACTTGGTGTGATGGTAGTCAAACGCTCGACCATTTTTTATTAATAATGAAACGAAATTGAAAAAAAGAATTCAAAATTCAAAGTGCTTTATTTCCTTTAGACCTTACAGGACTCTTGGACACGTCACAAAATTCAAATTACATAAGTTAAACTAGTAAATAAAGTGATCACTTTGATTTTTGCTCACTTCAATATTTTTAAGGTAAAGCAAAGAAGCGAACAAGAAACCTTTTTCTTGTTAGGTATTCAAGTTGGAGCAAAACTTGTCCCAAGCTTTTTATCCTCTAGATAATCTGATATTTTGTAGTACCTAAGCCTTTTTACAAAGGATATGTTTGACAATTTGTTTGAATTTATTTATTGATAATTTTATCAACTCATTTGGTATTTTGTTGTAAACATATCAAATTTACATACTTTACTATTTTCAGACCAAGAAGACCACGGCCTAGACCAGGCAGCAGGCAAGGAGGCAAGAAGAGACCAGTCGATGATTATGATGACGAAAGGTATAAGTCATTTATTTTATTATTAACTAGCTGACTCGACAGACGTTGTCATGTTTTAACTATGAATTTTGAATTTGAATTCAAATTACATAGTATGTAAAACTAGAAAATAAAGTGATCACTTTGATTTTTGCTCACTTCAATATTTTTAAGGTAAAGCAAAGAAGCGAACAAGAAACCTTTACTTAAATACACATTCCCCCATTATAACTAAATAAAGAATTATATGAAAATATAAAAATAACATATACTGTAATTATGATCTATATATATGTATATATATATATATATATATATATATACTCCAGCCCCTATACTGAACCTAAAATCACTGTCTTATTCTTTATTTTTTGCAGAATTTGCACTACTTGTCGATTTGAGCTCTTTCCTTTAATGCTTAGTGCTAATAAATATATTTCAAACTCGACGCCACACCGAAATATGTTGTAGTGCAACTTGTTTACAAACATTATTTCTAGGGAATGGCTCTATGGTTCATTTATTGGTAAAAAAATATAGTTTTGCACGTTAAATAGTACATAGTACACCTTAATACATAGGCACCTACTAAAGTGGCTTAAGTATAATTTAATTATCTAGGATAATAATTAAATTCCAGGTACGATCGCCGCCGCCCCGGAACAGCACGGGGAAGACCCAACAAAAGACCATACGATAGAAGACCTTACGACGAAGACGAAGACAGAAGGCCGTATAGAAGCGGATCTAGAAGACCGAGGCCACGTGACGAAATAGACGATAAATATGATGATGAAAGGCTCACCAGAGATAGTGATAGGGAAACTGCTAGGGATAACAGGGATGAAAGACCGAGGAGACCAATCGATGATGATGTTAGACCAAAAAGACCTATAGATGACGACCGTGATGTGAGGCCCAAAAGACCTGCTAACGATGAAAGACCGAAAAGACCAATTGATGAAGAAGTAAGACCAAAAAGACCGATAGATGATATACCTAGAGACGAACTTAAACCAAAAAAATCCGTAGATGATCAAGAAGATCTAGTACCAATTAGACCGATAAATTACAATAGGCCTAGAAAAGAATTCAGGCCAAGGAATGAGAAACCTGTTGAGCCTGTTGATGAGGATGATTATGAACCGAAATTAAGAGAACGAGATGAAATTAGGCCGAGAGATGATCGTCTTAAAGATGAGACCAGGCCAACCGCAAAGGATGAATACAGTCCAAGGGATGAAAAACCAGAACCCAGAACTCACAATTTCAAATCTAGAGATGCACGCAGACCATTTAGAGAAGATACCAGTAGAGGCATTGATAGATACCAATCCAAAGGTAGACGTAACGATGACCCTAGAGACGAAAGGCCAACAAGGGAAGATCGACCAAGGGACGACCATCCAAGGCCATTCAGAGAGAGAAACTATGAAGAGGAGATACCCGAAAAGAAAGAACTTTCAACAGCAACTGCAGGTCTGGTCAAACCTGTTGGCACAGGCATCTTTGCTCAGCCAAGAATGCCTCCAAAAATAAAAAGGCCCGTACCCTTAAACGCTAAAGATAAATTTGAATACGTACCTGTTCAAACAACGAAACCGCCGAAACTATACGACGATGAATATGATGATTATGATGAAGAAGATACTAGAAGACCATCGTCTTCTGGTAAGAGTAGTTCGGTACAGCAAAGAGTACTTCAAACGGTCGAAAAAGATAAATTCAAGCCCAGCAGACCACATTTAGGGAACAAATCCAACAGAAGACCTATAGACTACGATGAAGAGTATTACGATGAACCAATTTCAAAGAACTATAAAAAAGAAATCAGAAACCGACCAAAAACTGATGACTATTATTATGATGATGATGATAATCAGGATAGAGGGAAACAAAAAGACATAGAAACAAAGGTAAAGAATGTTAGAACAAATGTGAAGGTGGTAAAAAGGCCTTTTTTACCGTCTAGGGGTGGTAGTCCATACCTGCCACGTGGCTTGCAACCAGTCGCCGGCAGGGAAATGACAGATCCTATAAATACCACCCCCAGAATCACTACTACTACTACCACCACTTCTGAACCTATCACCAACCCCCCCACTACTCCTGCGCCTACTACTAAACCTACCACAAGACCCACCACTAGAACAACAACAACAACGACACCAAAACCCACAACAACAGTAACAACGCAACAAACAACAACAGAACTAAAACCTGAAGAAGAATACGAGTATTACGAAGAAGAAGATTACGATAAAAAGGAATCGACAACAGCGTTTGTTGAAACTACGACAAAAACTGAAACAACAACGGATCTGACAACATTAAACCCTGAAACAACATCTAGAACAACAACTACAACAAGAACAACTACTCCTCGACCAACAACACCCAAACCAACAACAGCTGAACCAACAACAACTGACGAAAAAGTCAAAAACTTAGAAACACAAGTCCTACGCGTTTACAACGAGAACTACGAAGCTATAAGGGACAAACTCGCATCCACTCTCACACCAGGAGAATACGTAAACCCTTACTTAGCAACTGCAAAACCACCACAGGATTTCCGCCCTAAAGTCCAAATAAACCCTGAAATATCGAAACCGTACACAGCTACAGGCAAGCCCTTTATCCCAGAAAACATATCAATCAAGCAAAATCTAGCTGATTCTATAGAAAACGAGTTTGACGTCAGGATAAACGAAGCCTTGGCACCAAAATACTCACCTAGAATACCTACGGGCTTCTCCGTTCCTGATAGAGATTATACTTTTGCTAGATATAGAAACATACAACAGGAACCACAATTTGCAGCTTCAGAAATCAGCAATTTCCAAGTCAGAAAACGACAACAGCCTCTCGTCAGTATAAGAACTCCGAACTCCTACTACATCCAACCACAACGGATGTTCGAAGACCCAAATAGGTATCCTAGACATCTTTTATATAGACCAGAATTTTTCTAAATTATGTCTTGGTAACCTTTGTTGTATAAGTGTTCTATGAAAACCTGTAGTGTGCTTATAGCCGATATAATAAGTTAAATAATAATGTTAACTTGTTTAATAAAATTAAAAATAACTCTAAAAATTGGGTGCTTAAAAATTTCGGCTGTATATATAAAAATTGCATCTTACAGGTTTTCGTAAATTGATTTACTTACACGTCTTTTCTAAACTTTAGTAAAATTTAATTTTCAACACTGCCGCGTTTATTCTTTAGGAGAATTATAATTTTATGTTTTAAGTTATAAGTTAAAATACTCTTTAGTTACCCTAGTTTAAGTTATCATCTCAAAGGTTACCTGTTTTAAGTGGAATCGACGTAAGGTTTTTTATTAATTCAAGTTGTATAGTCAGTTTTTGTATAAGAATTGAAAAAAGTACTTTCTAATTAAATTATGAAATTGTAAAAAATTATGGCGAACAATTTTGTACGTAAATGTGAATAAAATTTTGTATAATGTAAACGAAATATATAAAATCTACATATGAGTTTTATTTTTATAGGGTGTATGTACGTATCTCACCACCGGATCATTCAAATCAAATCATTTATTTCAGACATAGTTTACATACACAGTCTATAATATATATAGTGAATAACATTTTACAACACAAGCACACAGAAACCAATTACAATAAATAATTATAAATAAATTAAATTGAAATTTACACACTAAATCTAACAGAAAATATGAGTCTTCGTCCAGTGCTGCATGAAGGGGGAGGCTGTATCCAGCCTTCCTGCAATGACCTGCAGGTAGCTGTTACACCCTGCGCATCAGCGACGTCGTTATCATGCGTAGGATCGCAGCAAACCGCAGGCGACCCGCGCCTCCGCGAAGATTCCTGATGCGCTACAGAAGCGTGGCAGCCCCATCAGCCTGAAGGCATTGTTATTTATTTATTTATTAGGACTACCAACTAGAGATAACACAAAAATAAATTAAATAACATTGATGACAAAGAAAATTAAAATTCAATAATAAAAACAAATTAGAACTAGTATTTACAATTGAAACAAGCTAACTGCAGACTGTTGCAAGCAATCTACAGGTAGCTAACTGATCCATATCAATACCACACGGAAGCGTCCCCAAGACGCTGGCTGCATTGATTGCCCCGCTGTATGGCAATGCTGATGCACTGCGCCAGACACCCGATACCCAGATACTCAATAACAACATTGATAGAGTTCTTAGGTCTAGTGCTCCCTAATTTATAGGCGGCCGCAGCATGCCCATAAATCAAGACTAACTCAAAAAATACAAAAATATTATGACATATTAATCAATATAAATTATTTTTAAAAATAATTAAAATGTTGTTTAGAATTAGCCTACTTGAGTCGTAGGCTATACAATAAGAAAAAAATTAAAATATTAAAATCGAAGTAATACGAGAGATAGCAAAAGGGAAGTACACGTAGTTAGGTGTAAAGTACATGGTAGGTAGGTACATAAATTTTATAAAATAATGCTAAGAATAGGTAGCGAGTATTAAGGATCAAGATGTTCATGGGATAGAGTAGATCTAAATTCTAAGAGATTTGTTGAACTTGTTCAACGGGTCAGATACGAGTAGGTCGACAGACGAGTTTTTGGATAAAGTGTTAAAGTTGCCACAGATCCTGGGATAACGGTCATTTTGCTCATGTTAGTTCTACAATAGGGCAATGAGAAAAGGTTATAATAGGCTTTACTTCTTGGTAGCCTAACAGGAGCGTTTATTAGAAGTTTGTTGTTTAGTTCAATAAGAATAGTAGATCAGCTTTCTTTCTTCGCAAAGATAAAGGGGTGAGTCTATTTGACGTTAGTAACGAGACGCGATCGTGATGTCTCCTTTTTTCATACAGAGGGGTGAGTCTATTTGACGTTAGTAACGAGACGCGATCGTGATGTCTCCTTTTTTCATACAGAGGGGTGAGTCTATTTGACGTTAGTAACGAGACGCGATCGTGATGTCTCCTTTTTTCATGCAGAGGGGTGAGTCTATTTGACGTTAGTAACGAGACGCGATCGTGATGTCTCCTTTTTTCATACAGAGGGGTGAGTCTATTTGACGTTAGTAACGAGACGCGATCGTGATGTCTCCTTTTTTCATACAGAGGGGTGAGTCTATTTGACGTTAGTAACGAGACGCGATCGTGATGTCTCCTTTTTTCATACAGAGGGGTGAGTCTATTTGACGTTAGTAACGAGACGCGATCGTGATGTCTCCTTTTTTCATACAGAGGGGTGAGTCTATTTGACGTTAGTAACGAGACGCGATCGTGATGTCTCCTTTTTTCATACAGAGGGGTGAGTCTATTTGACGTTAGTAACGAGACGCGATCGTGATGTCTCCTTTTTTCATACAGAGGGGTGAGTCTATTTGACGTTAGTAACGAGACGCGATCGTGATGTCTCCTTTTTTCATACAGAGGGGTGAGTCTATTTGACGTTAGTAACGAGACGCGATCGTGATGTCTCCTTTTTTCATACAGAGGGGTGAGTCTATTTGACGTTAGTAACGAGACGCGATCGTGATGTCTCCTTTTTCATACAGAGGGGTGAGTCTATTTGACGTTAGTAACGAGACGCGATCGTGATGTCTCCTTTTTTCATACAGAGGGGTGAGTCTATTTGACGTTAGTAACGAGACGCGATCGTGATGTCTCCTTTTTTCATACAGTTTGGTACAGCGCCTCTTCAGCGGCCAGGGAACTACGCAAATCCCTTACTAAAAGGAGACGTCACGATCACGTCTCGTTACTAACGTCTCGCCCGCATGACTCGCCCGCCTGAGTCCTGAGTCCGGTTGATTGATTATAGCATAACGATAGCATCTCTATACGGGATCGTGACGTCTCATTTTTTATGAAATTTCCATATTTCCCTGTTCGCACGATAGAGGCGCTGTACCAAATCCTATAGAAAAATTAGACGTCACAATCACGTCCCGATACCATTGTCAACCGTACTCAGGGCTGGGGTAGCATTAACGTGAAAGATGTTTCGTTTTCTATTCAGTATTAAATAGTTATTGTAACTTACGTTGTTTAAGTGTTGTTACCTCTTCACGTTAAAACTACTGAACGGACCGAACTGAAATTTTGCATAGATATTGTAGTTCTAGAACTGGAATAAAATTTGAGCCACTTTCCTTGATAAACGTAGGCGTAATCTCGTTCATATTTGGTTTGCTAACGATAAGTATATAAAATGTGTAATAGATAGGTAGACGGGGAAAAAAACAATTGGACATGTCCTCAAAAAACATTTACTATTACAAACTTATTACGACCTAAGCAAACCACTACAGTAACTTAATATTATACTACATTTCTACAAATAATAACGAAATCATTTTATTCTTAGCTTTGGAATGAACACTAAATAAAAAATGCATGTATTAATAAATTTAGGTATACAAATTAGAATAGGTAATTTCAAAATTACCTATTCTAATTTGTATACCTAAATTTTCATCTGTAAAACATTATTTTAAGAATACCCAGCCAAAACGGATTTTTTGTAAATAATAAATAAGGCACTCTTTCGTAGCAATAATATAAAATAAACTTAAATTAATATTTTCCGTAAACCTTGCAAGCTTTGATTATTTATTTTGTCTAGATAGAGTGTCGCTTTGCAGAATGAGCGTTCCTGTCTTCCATCTACAGCAATAGTACCTTAGTTGCAAAAATTTTAGAGCCATCTCGTTTGTTCCCTCCTGGAATTTCATTAAAAATTTCATTTTTAGACGAAGCTCGAACGGCTTTGCATAGTGCTTGCCCCAATGCTGCTCCCCAAAACTTCTTATCCCAACGGCGGCAATGGGACAGGCCTCTGTGTGAGTTGACATGGAAATGTTTGTTACAAACTCCAGCTCTGCGGATCGTGCGCGTCTCCTGGCCGTTTCTAAATGGGAGTCAGGACATTGATTGCAAGCATTTTCTTCATTTAACACTGGCACTTTATTTAATTCCGTAACTTTCCGTATCGCAACATGTCTTCGGTTGGGTGCAAGGTTTTGCGCGCCTTATCAATGCCAGTGCGGTACTGCTGTCGAACAGCTCGGTCATAACGGATTATTGTGTACTAGTGCCGCCGGTCGGATACCTCGTCATGCCAGCCTTAACGACATCATCCGGCGGGCCTTTGTCACCGCTAACGTACCAGTTATTCTCGAACCGAATGGTCTGTTGCGTGACGATGGTAAGAGGCCTGCCGGCATGACACTAGTCCCACGGGAGTTGGGGAGGCTCATTGTGTGCGACGCTACATGCGTCGATATACTTGCACCATCCAATCTTTCGAGGACATCCGTGAGGGCTGTTGCGGTGGCAGATTTGGCCGAGCATCTCAAGAGGCCCAAATATGCAGGTCTCAACAGTGCCTACACATTTGCTCCCTTTGGGGTCGAGACCCTGTGTCCGTGGGGTACCGAGACTCTTGGGGTTTTTAAAAAGTTATCTGAGCGTCTAGTCGAAGCGACGCATGACCCGAGAGCTGGTTGGTATCTGCCGCAGCGTATCAGCATTGCCATACAGCGGAGCAATGCAGCCAGCGCAGCGTCTTCGGAACGCTTCCGACTGGTATTGACATAGATCAGTTAAGCTACCTGTAGATTGTTTGCAACAGTCTGCAGTTAGCTTAATTGTTTCAAATATAAATACTAGTTCTAATCTGTTTTTATTATTTGATTGTAATTTTCATTGCTTAGCATACTTTATTTGTACAAATAATATAAATATTATAGTGTGTGTTTGATAATTCCCTTATTATAATTTTCCTATCCTAACTCATCAGAGCCTTATCCTGTACGTCTCGTAGAATGTTTTTAAATAAGTTGTAAGTTTACCAAATATGTATTTTAATTACAAAAAAATACGTAACATAAATAAAACGAAATATGGCAATTGCTAGTACTAGCGTGTGCAAAAAAAAGTATGGTACATGTTTGAAAATTTTTGAGGGTGGCCCCCAGACACTTGTTTTTTATTTCATTGTGCGCCGCGATTTTAGAAAAAAATAACAAAATGGTGACCGGTGTTAGGGCCACCCTCCATACAAAAATCACAATAAAAGTTAGGTATATATTTGGATAGAAAACACTAAAACAAAGAAAATAAAATCTATAATGTCCTAAATGTCAAGTTTCCGAGATATCACAAGAAAAAAAATATTTATTCAGAAACCTAAGGCATTATAAGGTTTAGGACATTATTTTTTTAAAACATTTTTTTTTACTTATTTTTTTTGGTGTATTCTATCAAAATACATAAATTTTATAATGCGCAGTGATTTTGAAAAAAAAATCAAAACGGTGATCGATGTTAGGACCAAAATCTTCAAACCCGTAAAGTCTAGGCGGCTTTACCAATCTATCTAGTCTAGATATATAAATAATCAAAGCTTGCTACAACCTTAGCGTGGATAAGTTAGGCACTTTATTAACGTATAGGTATCACAAAGTTCATCTCGCCATTTCATCCTGGCCACGTCACCCTCCTTACGTTAGGTGGACTCTACTCTCTCTCTGGACTTTTTAAAGTGGTTATTCCTTCAGATATCTGCCTTGTGTGTGTGTACCTACCTTGTGTGTGTGTGTTTCTATTGTTTTTGTAGCTCCCAATTATTGGATAAGCCGATCTTTTTTTAGTTTAAAAGGTTTCATCTTCTTGGATATTTTTTTAGCTATGTCAAACATTTTTTATACCTACTATATGCTATTTTTTATGAAAATCAGCTTAACTTCTTATGACCATATCACAGTAAAGTAAAAAATTCAGGGGTTTTCTTATTAAATGCTTGTCAAATAAAATTGTATATTTCCTTTGGCTTTTAGGGTCTATGACAACTGCGAGGTTTTACATCTACAGTTTGAATTAATGATTGATGAAACTGAATCGTTACCGTCACGCTTGGATCGGTGACGCGAATCGGGTATACTCGGCTGGTTGACCGGACTAACAGAAGTTTACGACGGGCAAGAAGCGACAAGTTTTTACTTCTATCGTGTTTGCATACATCCTCTTTTTTCATTAGTGTTGTCCTAGTTGAATTTTCGCCCATGGTGGTCAGCTTCAACGTTGACCAGCCATATGTGCAGGTGTTACAGTACACAAGTGTGTGCGCAAACACAGGGCCATTATATTCCCTGACTCTCAATCCAAAAATAAGTACTTGTTGGTATGCTAACTATAAATGAGACTTCTCCTTCTTTGCTAGGTTCCAGTCGGAATCAAAAGCTGCATTTCTTTCTCCATTCTTTTTGATCTCTTCTTTCTGTTCTGGCTCTTCTTTCCAATGGAAGATCCTGATGAACGAATAAAATATATATTACAAGTAAATAACAACTTCTAATTGTAATTTAATTGGAAACGATTTTGTCTGATTTGCCATTTATTTAATTTTGCCAAAATACAGGCCTATCTACTGGGCTTTTATTCTGCTAACAATTTCGAATGTTCCGAGGTTGATTAAGGTAGGTTATTAATATTTACAAAAATTATTGAGTAACCCCTGCTTCGTTTTAAGTACCTATACATATGCTCACTATACGATACATATGCGAGTGGATACAAAACAACTAAATTAGTTTCTAAGAAATTAAATAATATCCCAAAACTGTTTCGACTTTAAAGGGAGTTAAACCCGTCGGGGTCGAAATTTGTTGTTTTTTTTTTTGTATCCAATAGCAATGAGCGCCATACCGCCCTATCTGCAGCTAGCCGTATCCAGCATCTACCAAAACCAGCAGTTTTTTACATGTAGTGGATCGGGATGACGATCTAAAAGACTGCTTGTGCTGGGTGCAGAAATCGATTCAGTCCACTACTAAACCGATTCTATTTCTGCACGTGTTTACCCAACGGTTATCGGTTTTTTGGAAGATCAATGCTGCCTCAGCTTTTTAGGAAGCTGAGCAGGCTTAGGCCTGCTGGTAGATGCGGAAATGCCTGATGCCAGAGAAGACGCTATAGCACATTCAGGGAAGCCTTAGTCCAGTTGTGAACTGGCATAGGCTGATGATGATTTCATGAACAGGAGAGGTAATCCTAGCTGACCTTTTGTTCCCGAAGGTATACTCCGTCCACGCATTCATTTTCTTTAACGTAGGCCAAGCACGGGGATTGTTCTCTAAGGTAGAATAGACAATAATGACGTCGCATCGTTATACATTGCGTACATTATTGAAGTTGAAGGAATTAATTTTAAATAATTTACGCATTCGATGACAAG
This sequence comes from Eupithecia inturbata, assembly GCA_963662085.1. Classification (NCBI taxonomy): domain Eukaryota; kingdom Metazoa; phylum Arthropoda; class Insecta; order Lepidoptera; family Geometridae; genus Eupithecia; species Eupithecia inturbata. The sequence continues at coordinate 7,867,460 of OY759203.1, forward strand.
GTGACGTAATTTTTCTCTATTCTAACCTAGATAACATTGCCCGTGCTAGGCCTACTGAATGAAATAATGCAATATTTCATAGACGCGTAATCTGTCTCGATAAATATAGAAGCTGTTAGTCCCGATATTTTTCGAGTCGAAAGATTTGCATCACTATTTTTAAAATGAAAGAGTCTATGAAATATTGCATTCGTTCGTTTAGTCAAAGAAAATAAACGCGTTCCTCTACCTTACCTGTTAATCGGGAACTGGATATAGTAGAATATAAAGTTGGAGGCCCAGATGCAGCACTGGTACAGACAGACCTGCCACCAGGTCATGACTCCGAAGACAGCGTAGAGCCACCGACCAGCGATGAAGTAAATGCTGTAGTAGCTGGAATAGAACAGGGCTAGTTTCTGATATCTTGGGAGGCGTTATAGTACGTTAGTACTATAAAGTTTTATTAATTAAACTTTTATTAGTTATTTAATAAAAGTTTAATCTGCCCCACCGTTGCAAAAATGGGGACATATTGAACTTTTTTTTCTCAATAGTCCCCCTAGGGGACAGAGCAGGGAGATAGATTGAAAAAATCAATCTGTGGATGAATTATTCCCTCATCTATATGGATCATATGGATGGACTCCATTCTATGGATATGGCCACCTGTAATTGCGAGAACACAGCTCTTTTAACACAAGCTCTGTTTACTTTGAAGCCGTACACTAGCCAAACTTGGTGTAGAATGTTTGTAAACAAACCGCCCATACTTAAACCAAAATTCACTCTGTTGCCGCGTCTTTTTATACGGAATTAACATTACGGTCGATTTGTGATCCTTCCTTCAATAAATATTGCTAATAATTATACCTGAAACTCTAAGCTAAGCTAGTGAGTTTTAGATTTTGGGTCGTGGGTTGTTTACAAACATTCTACATCGAGTTTGGCTAGTGTATAGATGATGCTGTGTGTAATACTGAAGCACCCATTTTACCCTTTCAAACAATACACAGCAATATTGCTTGCTTGCTATAAAATGAAAATGTATTAGTAACTAGCTGCTGCCCGCGGCTTCGCACGCGCTTTTTAAGTAGCCTATGTCCGTCCCCCGGATACCACTTACCTCCCTGCCAAATTTCATTGAGATCCGTTCAGCCGCTTAGGCGTGAAAGTGTAACAGACAGACAAAGTTACTTTCTATTTATAATATCGGTGTCGAGAGGCGACAGCGGTCATCCATAAAGTACGTCACATTTGTGGAACCATATTTATACATTTTGCAGTTCTACATCTAGAAATTATTAAATGATAACAGCAGTTCTGAAATTAGTTTTAAACCCAACAATGAACCAAAAAAAAAAAAAACGAAATTTAAAAAAGGGATATCCACGGGGCGGGCAGGGCAGCGCCTCCTGCAGAAGGTACAATTCTACCACCGAACTGCGATCCCAACCCGCATGCCCAGCGTGGGGAGTAAGACTCCTATACAGGTAGGCAGGCTACCCCTTTAGGTAGATAATGATGGTGTAATACATTTCAAGATCTATATATCTAGTACCTTCTTTCAGAGACATGAAATAGCAGTCAAGAAGTCAACTTACACAATAGCATACAGCACTCCAATCCCTCCAACCAAACTCAGCTCTACAGCCTTATTCACAGGGTTCCTTCTCGCTTGCAGCAGGGTTTCCACCAGGATCATCACGGAGATGTTGGTGTGGACGCAGTGGTTGAACCACCAGGGGACGATCTCATCGTAGACTGCAGGGAAGACCAGCTCGCGGTCGATGAGGTAGACGCACCAGAACATTGTAGATATGAACTGGAAAATAAGATAAGACTTATAAATAAACCGCCAAGTGCGAGTCGACTCGCTCACGAAGGGTTTCATACCGTAAAAATCAGGCAACTTTTTAAAAGAACATCAATTTAACACTTGTTCGGAGACCCCATTAAATTTTCAACTATATTATATTTTTAGTATTTGTTGTTGTTACAGTTGAAGTGTTACTTATTTATGGAAAGTTTCATGTGTCTACCTATTTTGGTTCAAGAGATACAGCCTTAACAAACGAATAGATAAATAAAAACATGAAAGTGCACTGTTTCGCACATAATTTGGTCCAGATCTCTCTCAGGAGTCCTGCGGTCTATTGAAATGACTTATGTTTTGATTCGTAGGTTTTTACTTATTATTTGGTTCCTTGTACCAGTTTATTCATATTAAGCTATGAAGTTTTCTTGTAAATAAGCGAAAGCTTCATTTTTGCGCTTACGCCGTTTCATAAACGTATGCCATGCTCCTATGAACGCGAAATCCTATGCCTATTCTTTTCACAAAATGGCGCGCATTGCGCCCTAATAAGGCGCTGTAGTTCTTCACACTAGCAACACCTAAACCCCTCGTTTTGCATCGGATATAAAAATAAATAATAAAATATTGGTAGAAGCCTCACCAGCGTGAAGGGCACCACCATGCCACAGAACATAACATCCCTGTAATACTCCAGCTTCTTGCCGAAGGTCGTTTGGTGCTTGTCCAGCCATTGTAGTGAGTCGTACAGGAGCGAGAGAGACAGAAAGACAGTTTGGAACATCTGAAAGGAAGAGAGAGTTCAATTCAATTGCCAATTTTGGTGAATTCTTTGGTAAAAATTCTTCAGGTTATAGAAATCAAGAGATCATAATCTTAATAGCGTCAGCGTTTGTCAGTTCTTCCTATGTTAAGTTTGCAATGATGAGTCATACAAAAATTTCGCCTACCGCAGCGCCTGTCAGCCCTTTATTTTTTAAGTAAGTTAACTTTGCAATGGTCCCCTTCCTTTTTAAGTAGGTAGGTATGTTACGTTTACAATGATGAGGCATACATTTTTTTTGCTAAATAGCGTCTATCACCCCTTCCTATTATGGCGCTACCCCGACTCACAATAGCACCGCCGCCAATTTTATCTTATTATTACGTTAAACAAAAGAAATTTCTAAAATCCATTGGTCAGTTTGTGACACCTATCACAAGCTTTTTTTAAATGCCTCTGTAATAGTTTTATTTTGTATAGTTTAGACAGAGATGCGAAAACAGAGTTTGGTAACCAAAAAGAGCAACTTCGCATCTTTGCATAAACAAAATAAAACTATTACAGAGGCATTAAAAAAGCTTATAATCGATATCACAAACTGCCCAATGGATATTAGAAAATTCCTTTGTTTAACGTAATAATAAGATAAATTAGGTGGCGGCGCTGTTCTGGGGCGGGATAGCCCCTTAAGTAAGCAAAGGTGAGTTACATATTTTTTTGCTATCGCAGGGTCTGCCTGCCCCACCTTTTTAAACCTTTTTAGGTACCTGGGTTGTGTTTTTAATTATGAGTCGGTAAATTTACGCGGGCGATACAACGTGTAAACGATTGTCCTAAATATTGTACAGAATAATAAAATACATATTTCAGGCTTTTCAAAACAACCCTTAAACTGGATGGTGTTTATATTTTAAATTCTTAGTGTGGCCTTCGTACTGCCGAATGATAAGATTTTTTCAATTTAAATGGCTTAAAAACTAAAAAAACAGCGTCGACACGGTGTCACGTATTTCAGGAATTTTCAAAAAAAATTTTTTTTTATAAAAACCCTTAGAATAGGGTAAAATGAGGGTTGAAGTTATTGAGGTTTTTTCGTAAACCTTTAACTAGTGCCCCAGTTAACTTGAAGCTTACAGAGAATACTAAGTATATCAAAACGAGACGTTAAAAAGCGTTTTATGGTTAGGAATGAAACGTAATTATAAATAATGGGGATTATGGGCATTACCCCCCGTGAGATAAAAAGCCAATAAGGCGCTTATCAGGGGGAGACCTGGTTCCTGCAGTGGACCTATATACTCTGTGGGGTAGGAAATTATAAATAAAACATAAGCAACTCTTCGAGTCGCTATCCTATCCTTTCCAATAATCATCATTGTAGAGACGAAGGATCGTGAAGATGTAAGTTTGTAAGAACGCTAAAGCTTCTTAACGGATCGGGCTGAAATGTTGCATAGCTGAAGGCAAAGTTATTCGTCTGACGTGTCCAAGAGTCTAGTCCACTTATACAGGATGTAAAGGTGAGTACTGACCGGTGCGGCGTAGCGGGGCTTAATTTGGTCTCTTAATACTGCGTAGTAGCATAGACTAACAAAACACAATAGACCGATAATATAGAGCAAAATTTTGTGACTCAAAAAAAGGTAAATTTCCAGGCTATTTCCAGATGGCGCTGGCAAATAGCCTGGGAACCATAATAATCAGCCTTTTAAACCAATCAATATCTTTTAATTCTTTATAAATAAACACATAAATTTATAATTGTTTTTTTAATTACGGAACTATGGTCGCAAAACATGTTTTATCGATTTATTACAAAGTAAATATATTTGTGTTTTGTTAGTCTATTGTAGTAGTGCTTGCCCATTACCGCTGACGCAGACTTCGATGGAAAAAAGACCACTCTAGACGTTTTTCATACTATTAAGTGTCCGGCACCGCATAGGGCATAACGCAGCGTACTGCGTAGTGATCAAAAGACTCACAGCGAGCGTTCGTGCAGTCAGTACGGGAAGATGGCGCTCGCAACGAGCAACGAGACAGATTTTAGCACATGGTGTAACGTACCATGCTCGCTGCGAGCATTACACCACGTAACACCGATCAGCACACACCTTAATAGGCATGGAAATAAAGTGATATTTTTTATTTCTGTCGGTTTGATAAGTAGATTTAAGTAAAGAAACGACGAAGATACCTCAAGCCTGTTAGTTATTATTTTTCGTGTTGGAGAAAAACCCGTCCCAAACTTTTTCATCATTGACCTATACATTATTCGACAAATCCCTAATATAAGATTTAAATAAGGGTTGTTACAACAGTCTGCAGTTATCTCAATAGTTTAAATTGTAAATACTAGTTCATATTATTTGTTACCACTTTCTTATTGTAATTTCCATTTTTTTTAAATAAAATAATGCTGGACAATCCACACAGCATCATCTAGCCCCAAGCTAAGCAGAGCTTGTGTTATGGTACTAGATGACTGATATACATAATACAACACATTACTTAGATATATTTTTTTATTATACAAATATACATAGAAAATGCCCGGTACACCCTGAACAAATATCTGCAGATCGTATAAACATTTATCCCGAGGCCGGAATCGAACCCACAACCTCTTGCGTCACATGGAGACCTTTGCCCGCTGCGGCACAGATGTCGTAGTTAAGATTATCTTACTACCTACATCATTAAGATTATATTGAGCATTTTTTTTACTGCCACTATTAAACGGCATGGCCGATATTTGAACCCGACCTCAATAAAAACATACGACACTCAATCTGCTAAGGTGAAAGATCAATAACAAGCAACTCGACGTATAGGCACATCTAATGAGACAGGAGATAAATATTACCTAAACGATATATCTGAAAGATTCTTAGACACCGGGAGAATATATAATAAATAATTTGGCTTTGGCGTGTTTAAAAAACGAAAAACCGACTTTAAATTCCGGTTTATAGATAACTAGCTGCTGCCCGCAGCTTCGCACGCTTTATTCCGGAATAAAAGATAACCTATGTCCGGCCCCGGGATACCATCTACCTCGCTGCCAAATTTCACCGAGATCCGTTCAGCCGTTCTTGAGTTATAAATAGTGTAACTAACACGACTTTCTTTTCTTTATAGATATTCATCTACCTCGGACTGATTCTGTCTCGGGCGGACGAACGAAATCACTCCTCCTTACTTCCCTAACCAAAGGTGCACGTGCAAAAAATTGAGTTTACACTGGCGACATCTAGTTATAGTCAAAGTCAAAAACTCTTTATTTCCATAAATACAATAAATGTATACTTAGAAAAGGTCAAATTCTTAATAATTAAACACTGACACGGAAATAAAGTGATATTTTTGATTTCAGTCGCTTCGGTATGTAGACTAAAGTAAAGAAGCGACGAAGAAACCTTTAGCCTGTTAGTTAGTTGTTATTTTTCGAGTTGGAGCAAATCCCTAGATAATCTGATATTTTATAGTAGGCCTTTTTACACAAGAAGGTTTTGACAATTTGTTTGAATTTATTTACTGATAATTTTTGCAACTCACTAGGAGTTTTTTTGTAGAAGCGTATGCATTGCCCTTTAAAAGATACATTAATTTTGTGTAGTCTAGTTGTGGGCACAGCGAGTTTATGTTTATGTTTATAATTCAAGTCTAATTTAGTTTGATGACACATAGATGAAATTGTTTGAAGCCCGTTGCCATGGAAACCATTAATTAGGTGATCATATTCTGAAGATAGGCAATGGCCTTTATTAAGAAAAAAAATTACAATTAAATAATAAAAACAAATTAGAACTAGTATTTACAATTGAAACAATTAAGCTAACTGCAGACTGTTGCAAACTATCTACAGGTAGCTTAACTACTTAATCCATATCAATACCAGTCGGAATCCCCAAGACGCTGGCGCATTGCCCAGCTGTATGGCAATGCTGATGCGCTGCGCCAGATACCCACCAGCTCTAGGGTCACGCGTCGCTTCGACCAAACACTCAGATAACTTTTTAAAAACCCGGAGAGCCTCGGTACCCCACGGACCTAGGGTCTCGACCCCAAAGGGAGCAAATGCGTAGGCTCTGTCGAGACCAGCATATTCTAAATAATTTTTGCAAACCTACGTTTTAAGGCGCACATAGTAATTCCTCGAGAGTCAAACTTATAGGGGACCACCTCAAAATAAATTTTGATAAAACAACAAAAGAATCATCAAAATCTATTAACAATATACATATATGGATATATTATTATTATATGGATCAGTTGAGCTACCTGTAGATTGTTTGCAACAGTCTGCAGTTAGCTTAATTGTTTCAATTGCAAATACTAGTTCTAATTTGTTTTTATTATTGAATTGTAATTTCCTTTGTCAATAAAGATTATTAACAATTGCCGTAGATATGAAAATATCACCAAAACTGTTGTAGCTAGTCGTGATTCTTCAAAAATATTATGTTGCTTTTTAAGTTTAACGGGATAAATACTAATCCCTCGGGAATAAAACTTTTATGGGACCACCTCGGGATCATTCTCAATACAATAATGAAAAAATCAGTAAAATCAGTTACCTATAGGCGGAGATATCAAGTTACATTATGTACAAATGTTTAAAAAAAAACATACGGACAAACTGAGAACCTCCTCCTTTTTGAAGTCGGTTAAAAAAATATATCTATCAGTCATCTAGTACCCATAATACAAGCTCTGCTTAGCTTGGGGCTATGATGTTGGTGTGGCAGTTTATGGAGGCCTTTCTTGAAGAAATCAGCTGGATGGGAGACAACAATTTTTTTCCGCCCAAAAAGTTATCCAAATTGTAAAACTTTTTACATTATTTTGTATATAGCTAAGTTATTTTGATCGTGTTTGACATGTAAGAAATTGTTCTTATTAATAAATAACTGAACTGAACTGAACTCGCGCATCGAGTGTGTACAAGCTATCGCATAAGTACATGCTGTAGGTACATTTTCACTACAACATTTCATGTAAACATAGCTTAGCTTGCATTGACCGCACTTTTCAACTACTGTGAAAACAATAAACTCAGTGTTCAATCATCACTCAACGGGTTCGGTTATTTTAATCTCTTCGGAGTTTTTACCACCCTCAGCTAGCTAGCATCCCTTAGCGTTTTACCCCAGCTTAGCTTATTGATAGGAACCCTAGCACATTCGGTCCCTATCAGAGGGTCTGTATAATCATAAGACTTGCTTCTTGCCTAATTTCATGACTCTAGGTCTAGGTCCAGGCTCTAGTACCCTGTAGGTTTTGGTTCAAGGCGAAAATCCAAAATTATTTTGTTGTGTTTAATCTACACAGTTCAACCCGCATCTTTCCCTAAACAAGTTTTACTAATATTATCTATCTATTGCCTTCGTAATTCGAATGCAAGTAAAATATAGACCATGATAAGATTGTCCAGTTTGTTTGTAGGTATGTACGAGTATGTATGTATGTGTACATAACACGTGTTTGACCTTAATGTAGAGTTAGATATTTACCGGAATCAGAGAATTGGTGGAGTTTGAACTCGCGTGATGGAGAGGATGTTTTACGAAATTATCTATACTCGGTTCTACAATCGTAGGTATTTTTTGTAAACAAAGCGGTTATAGAACCAACAAAATATTGGTGGAAAATATTTTATGACAGTTTATGAATGAATTAACACTTTATTGAACTAGTAATTAATGTAAATTATAAATCTTCAAAGGCGGCCAAATTTATCACCGGAGCAAATCGCAAAAGTTCGGAACAGTTTTTGGTTTTGAAAGCTTTCATTCGTAATTATCGTTAAAAAAAAACAATTTTAGAACACAAATAGATGGCGGGCTCCTTGAGCACTTTAATGGCATAGCTAGATGATCTTTCACAGAGAAAAAATGTCGTCTCTAACAATGTACGGTCTATGCTCAAGTTTTCCAAATCACCCGAAATTAAATTTTTTTTATAAGTGAACTACTGTGTAATGTTTGACTGTTTAAGCTAGAAAGAGAATCAGACTGGTTCCACGTACGTATGCAACAAAAAACAGCTGGCCTAGAAACACCCGTATTCAAAGACAATACTTATGTACGGTAGCAAGCCAAATACAGATTTTTTAACAATTTTACCATACAACAGTGGTAAATTTACCGACCTTGTGCGTTCTTGAGCACTGTGAGACCTCATAGTATTGTTCTTGAATACGGCGGTTAGGGTAGGTTGGTGTAACATTGCGCGGGCGATAAGTTTGCGCATACGTCATTACTCAACACTGGTGTGAAGCACGCAGCCAATGTCAGTCGTGTTTTGAATGCTATCTGTGCTGGTATGCGCTGCCGAAATATTATTGAGAATACTGTAAAAACGGCGAGTCCAGATGAGTTCAAAGTTTTTATAGTCTTTTGATCTAATATTTTGACATTTTGCAACTATGATTGACAAAAACCCTCAAGGAATTACAATGTTTTGCTGTTCGTTTTACTTGTGTTTGCCTTTCAAGTTACGATTGATAACAACGTATCTCAATAACTTTCAAAAGATGGCAGTACTGTTGCGATGTTTACGCAAGGGATAAAATGTGTAAATTTGTGCATTTTAGGCTGGACAGTGTTGCGTGCGCAATCTTTTACGCCACTGTGTACCTATTGTTAATTTTTAATGATGAACATAATAGAACGTTTTATTTTTGCGTTGCTTTATTTTGTTGTTGTATGTCAGAATCAGAATCAAAAACACGTTGATTGTTAACTGTTGTACAAAAAACAAGATGTCAAGAAGACCAAGAAAGCCTGACTGATTTTTTTTAGATCTGAATTCAAAAGAGCCACAAATCGGAAGCTTATACAAGCGGACATCATTGGTAGTTCACCCTACAAGAACCAGATGGAACAAGAAGAAGAAATAGAAGGAAGAAAGAAGATTAATCAAAAAAAAAAAAAAAAACAAGCCAAGAATCCATTTAAAACCCAAAAACATTACCTAAAAAGAAATTATGGCGTTGGGAGTCTGCACTGAAGTATTCAGGGAGCCTATCAATAAAGACTGGATAGAGTGCAACGCCTGCCAGGTGTCGTGGCACTTAAAATGCACAGACTACCATGGTTTTGGAATATTCAAATGCGATTTGTGCAAGTAATTTGCGCACGAAACATTGCGCAATCGTATAGCCCTTTGTGCGTAATTTTACACACCGAGGTGTATAAGATCCCGAGCAAATCCCGAGTTGTGGTTTATTGTTAATTAATCAAAAAGTGATTATATTTTCTCATTTACTAGCTTTAAAACTTGTAGCTAGATTACTAAAGTATTAGTAAAAATAAAGAAAAATGTGATAGTTCCATCTGTTTTTTTTATTATCGCCGATTGATTTCAAATTGCGCAAACTTACACCAACCTACCCTAACCTAACAACACCCGAATTTTAATCGTGAAGATGGTTTTCGTCTCTCTTCCTCGTGGAATCCTGTGATTAGTAATTGCGCGCGTCGTGATCCGACTGTACTGAAGTCGGACACGGTCAGTGTAGTGTGTCGTAATGTAAACGTGGACATTCCTTATTCTGGAGACGAATTGAGGGTAGCCGTGGATACTGCCGTCAATTCTTGCCTGTAACTCCGAGTACATCCAGTCGCCCCGTGACCACGATCGCTGCAACGCGATCGAAACGTGTAGGGGAAAATAAAACAAAAGGTACGCGATAAATACTCGGAAAATAATCTATAACACACTTATCGTTGCCGATAGCTTGGCACGTTTCACACCTCTATAGAGTAAATACTCTATAGAGGTGTGAAATGTGGGAAACAAGGAACATAAATATGTTCCTTGTTTCCCACATTTCGTCGCTTGCGTCGCCGTGAGCTCAGTCTGTTTCTATTTGAAGACCCTGTATATCTAGCAGGTTGAATACAGTAGTTCAGTTTTGTCTGGCACTTATCAAGATGGCTCCTAAAGACCTTTGCATAGCAATACGATAACGTATCAATAGACTGACCAATTATTGTGTCTAGACTGAGGAATGACCTCGTGTGTTTGATTCCCGTCGCAAGACAATGCAAAGTACCGGCAAAGCTGTGCAACTTTTCAATCTAAAGTGGATAATGATAATCTATAAATATAAAAATGAACCTCTATTTACCTTGGTAACGGCATCACGCGTGAACGGCTGGACCGAATCCGCTAATTGTTTTTTTGTTGTGTTTTTAATTGTCAGGGGAAGGTTTTTATGAAAGAAAAAATTAAGAAAGTTGCGCGGAAAATTAGATTAGAACTCTTAGACTCGCTAATGAAATTTTCCGCGTAACCTTCTTAATTTTTCAGGCCCGATCGGGCTCGTCCGTTTCGTCTTCGTTTTGTGACGGCAAGTTTTTCTGTTGTGGGTTCGATTCCCGCCTTGAAACAAATATTAGCGCAATCTGTAGACATCCTTTAAATCATACTACACAGAAAAGCAAATAATACTTAAAATCAGTTTTTGAATTTATGAAAACTTTAATGATGCAACATAAAATTATGATACACTTACCTATTATCATTACATCCTTATATTTTAAGTTGGTTAATAATATAAAACGGCACGCATCGAAGCTACTTAAACCTTACCTTGGAATTTGAGCTGGACGAGGTTCCAACTGATAGGCAGCTAGAATTACAATGGCATAGTATAAATCGTTATAGGAAGACAACTTTCAAATTAACACAAAACCAATAACAATCAGTTATTTACTTACTGACTTATTTACTTTGAAACTTAGTGCCTAAGTGGTAAGATTAACATCTAAAAAGCTTTTAAAATCCACCTTTAGTGCTTAGCAAACACAAGTATTCCAAGGCATGATTAAACGAAATAATGTAACCAAAGGATTCTTCTTCTTCTTATATCTTTGGCTCTGCATCATGTTCGCATCACGCTGCGTTCATGAGATCATTGTTTGCACACTTGTCAGTGTCGCGACGAATGCAAGCAGTCAAGTCAGTTGGTGTATTGAACATAAATCTGTGTGTAAATGTAGCTTGTTTTTTATGTTTAATAGTCTGTAATCTCTTTGTTGTATTATATTCTGTTCAATGTTCTGTAAATCATGTTTTGTACCATCCTCGTTGTATTTATTTAATTATCGCTTAAGTTTATGTAATAATGTAATAACAATAATGTAAATTAATAAGTACCTACTGAGCCGTCACTCCGTTAGGGCCTTAACTGAAAACCAGCGCAGTATTGGGCTCATGCCTAATACTGCAAAATGCTGAGTTAGGGACCAATTTTACCCTTCCTAATAATAAATAAAAAACAAAAAAATAAAATGTTTGTTCATTCAGACGTTAGGTCCATGAGTTACACTAAACAAAATAGATTAAAAATCAATGATACAGTAAAAATAGTTTCGCAGCCCTTCAACAGAATCCTAACATATTATGGAGTCTAAAGAGTTAGGAACTTGTTGAAAGACAAAGGAAGATTAATGTACGTTTACACTGTTGACGTTGTTGTTGATGTTCTTGTGTTTTTTGTGCAAATAAAATATAATACAAAAAAATCTTACTGTTATTGTTTACTATGTCAACTTTATTACGCTTTAATGTTTGTCTTTCCTGACTGAATGTTGAAGTGGATTACAAAAATGTATTAACCCACATAAATTGATAAATTTAAACTAGAATTTGGTATATATCGGTATTTATCCCACAAATGTATGGTCATTTACAGCTTTCGTTTTATAACGTTGACCAATCATGATAGTTTTGGTTGTTATAGTTGTTAAAAATAGTGTTCGGTGATAAAAATAATGACAATAACTCACAGATTTTACACAGCGAGGAAAGAAAGGTGATTCAATTAGTCGTTTGACTAATTTGATGAATGTGAACTTTGATCTTGATGATTTTTTCAGACGAAAATAATAAATCTTAAAAAATGTAAGTACTACAATTGAACATAATTATCACTGTACTCAATTCATTCGAATAATTAGATCTATTCAATCAGCTCAATCATTTCAATGTAAGTACCTGACTTAAAAAGTTATCTGAGCGTCTGAACGACGCGACGCGTGACCCGAGAGCTGGCGGGTATCTGGCGCAACGCATCAGCATTGCCATACAGCGGGGCAATGCAGCCAGCGTCTTGGGGACGCTTCCGACTGGTATTGATAAGGATCAGTTGAGCTACCTGTAGATTGTTTGCAACAGTCTGCAGTTAGCCTAATTGTTTCAATTGTAAATACTAGTTTTAATTAGTTTTTATTATTGAATTGTAATTTTCTTTGTTAATAAAGAATGTACCTGACTTAGTATTCGACATTAATTTTCATATCTTTTTATTATTTTAATTAATTAACTTTTTTTGTAATATTATGTTTACTCACTGGCACCTCACCTTAATATTCCGTCAGAGGAAGAGATTGCGAGGAGCTCAAAGAAAGCTGTTCAACGTCCTCGCCATCAACAAGCTTCAAGGAAGCGGAAGCTTCCTGCTGTCACCCCGTAACGGAGCTGTTCCTATGAGCTGTTCGGGACGGACAGTGAGGAGGAGAAGGCCCATCGTCGTACAAGGATACGGTAATAATATAGAACAAACTATTTCACCATTAGATGTTCGCGATACGCTTAATGTCGATTCAAGCGAACAAGTATTACGGGTGAATATTTTATAGTTTTAAAAACATATGAAGTTGATGAGATCACCCCATCACAGGGGAAAAAGTTATTGCAGAGCGAAATAATAATAAGAAATCGAACAAACTGAGGCATGGTTCCGTCGCCAAAAATGTATAAAAGCAACGCAAAAAGTACTTCAGCACTGTTTCATATACAAAAGAGCTCCCGATGACTTCTTTTAAAAGACCATTTAATCCTGCGGAACCCGCACGCAAAACAAGGAAAGGATACACACCATCGCCACCATGACCATCACCGCAACCACCCACATCAACACGCGCACCACCGCCGCACATGAACGTCACATGAACTCGTCACATGAACTTGCAAAAAACGGGCTCACACTAATTGAGCTAAATGTCTATAATTGCAATGAGGTCCAAAATATCCAGCCCATGAACGGATGGCGCCATGCTGTCATTATGATTAAAAATCGTAGAGATGACAATACGCTGGCGTATTGTCATCTGTACGATTTTTAATGGGGCCATCTATCGCTATTCATCAGAGCAACAAGAAAAGAGTTTAAAGATTGCGCTGATTTATTCAATGGGTAATTTAGTTTTAAGTATAAGCCTGAGCTCGACGAAGTGAAAGCCTGTTATTTTTATTATACATTCATTACTCTGATGGCTACTCTCTGGTTAGACGTTAGACTTTTTGAGAATATTTACTCGTTAGTATTTAAGTATTTAATTTTTATGTAAATGTTAAGTTAACATGAATAATGAATAATTATTTTATTATCTTGTTTTTTTTTTTCACAGCTATGGCGTTTCCTGATCAAGTAGCTGAAATGATTGAATGTGAGAAATGTAAAATTTGGATACCAGAGAATAAGTACAGATATCATTAGAGAACAAATTTACATAAATCAAACTGTTTGATAAAGACAGAGTTCATTAAAATTGACATAGTTGCAACAGCTTCTAAAAATAGAATTGTTACTTATCGCTTAAATCCTGCTAAGGATGTCGAGTACCTCACAACAGAGGCGATCCTGAGCAGTAATCAGAATAAGATCATTAAATTGATAACAATCTTTTTAAGGTAAAGTAAAGAAGCGTACAAGAAACCTTTACCTTGTTAGGTTGTTACTTTCGAGTTGGAGCAAAACTTGACCCAAGCTTTTTTATCCTCTAGATAATCGGATATATTATTGTAGTAAGCCTTTTTACAAAGGATATGTTTAACAATTTGTTTGAATTTATTTATTGATAATTAATTCAACTCATTTGGTTTGGTATGATGTTGTAGAAGCGTAAACAATGCCATTTTTAAAGATACATTAATCTTGTGTAGCCTAGTTGTGGGCACAGCGAGTTTATTTTTATTTCTAGTATTTAAATCATGTACGTCGCTATTTTTAGGGAAGCGATTGATATTGCTATGAGTGTACAACAAGTTTTCATAAATATATTGACATGGTACTGTCATTATGTTTATTTCATTGAATTTTGACGTAGCGTTTCTCTGGGAACCATTATATCTTTAGACTTTAGTTTAGTTAGAACAACCTTAAGTTGTTCGTTTCGCGTTGGCGCGAGATTCAAATTATTTTGTGGTTTTTAATGTTTTATAAGACTAGCGGAAAAGTAATTTGCTGCAAATCGTAAACTATTTTCTATTAACATAAGAAAAAACTAACTTCGATTCGCAGGTATCGAGCATTTTGGAATTTAAGAGAATTTGGGCTAAAAATCAACATTTTCCCAAATGCTCCCAAAATACAATTGAATCGAAGTAGTTTTTATGATGGGTTCATAGAAAATGGTTTACGATTTGCGGCAAATTACTTTTCTGTTAGTTTATTTCCTTGTAAAACTAATAAAAAGAAAAACCACAAAAAAATCATCGCGCGCCAACGAGAGACCATCAACCTTACATATTCTATCCTGCTACCACATGAGCGACCCAGGGGTAGAACCAAAGTAGTAATTAAAAAATACTCACGAAATTCCATCCAGTCAAATAAGCAAACGTAAATTTATGTAAATTATCCAAATGCACATGAGGACTACTCTTCAATTCTATGCTGGCAGCAAAATTTCCGACATAATAATGGTGAACGGTAGCAAATATGTGAATTACTGTCGTCCAATATAACTTCGCATCACTTTTATCGAAAAATTTCTCGTTCTCGGTTATGAGAAAGCATAAAACGTTGTAGTAAATGTTATAGTTTTTCCAAACTGACTCCATGTTTGCGGATCACTTTTGAGGTCTTGATTTTATAAGTTCACTTTTTGAGTTTTGTTTTCGAAACTGACTTTCTTTTTAATTTACAGCAAACTTCTATATTTTAGTAATTCTATTCAATAAAATAACCTTTACGTTGTTTTATAATAAAGTTAACCAAACCTCTTTTGTATCTAAGGTTGTTATTTTTTAACTAAAACTATTCCAATAAGTTTTCTAATAATACGCACTGATTCTTGTAATATTTGACTGATCTCTTCCAAGTTATTTCTAATTAGTATAATTAAAACTAATAGATGCCCGCACCGTTAGATATAATCGAGCAACTATGCCTTATCATTTACCGGTCTACCCTCAGTTATTATCAAAAGTGCTGCCACAGTCAAACAAATTTACCCCAAAATTGCAGGGAGTTGGGAGAATAGGATGAGAAACTGTATAGATTTTCAGTCCTAAAGAAGAGTTGAGAAAAATGAAAAAAAAAAACGATGTTAGAATTTTTTTGGAGTAGACTCGCAAATTTAATACCAGTGGTTATACTAGAAATCAGCCTGTTGAGACCCCTGGGCGGGGGCGGGGGGACAAAATGCTGTACGTAAAGAGTTGCAATTCATGTAGCATTTTAATCCAGGTCGGTAGGTACCTCATAACTCTCCTTCTAGTGCGGTCGGGTAAATATAGATGAATCATGATATGTTTTTTTATATTATTAGTATTTTAGTGAAAAGATTTGAGGGAGGCCTAGCAGCCTACGC
Source organism: Eupithecia inturbata (assembly GCA_963662085.1). Classification (NCBI taxonomy): domain Eukaryota; kingdom Metazoa; phylum Arthropoda; class Insecta; order Lepidoptera; family Geometridae; genus Eupithecia; species Eupithecia inturbata. The sequence continues at coordinate 7,883,628 of OY759203.1, forward strand.
CTAGCAGTGGGACGAATCAGACTTATAAAAAAAATAAGTTACAAGAAACAGTATACAAAGCTCTCGTATATGCATTGACGTCACCAAGCAGGTATTTTTGTCTCTTAGGGATAACTAACAATTACACTTAAATATTAAAAGGAAATCGGGTATTGCATTTATTTATTTATGAGGATCACAATAACAGAATAAATCAATTACAACTAGTATATATACTTATATCTATTTCTTAAAAATCTAAGCCGTCACCAGAAGGCAGAGTGCCCAGAATGCTGGCAGCATTGCCACGTTGAATGGCAATGCTAATTCGTTGACCGAAATAGAAGCCAGCATTCCGATCACCTGTCGACTCTATAAGTAGTTTGGTAAGATCTTTATAAATAGCGTGTGCTCCAGGTCTTCAAGGACCAAGGGTTTCAACCCCAAACGGCTCAAATAGGTAACCTCCGTCAAGATTAGCGTATTTTCGCCGTTTGAGGGACTCCGCTGATGTTGCTGCGGAGCCGGCCCTTACCGATGTCCCTGCAAGATGAGGTGATGGCGCTAGGGTATCTACACACGTGGCATCCCAAACTAAAGGCAGGCCCATCTTCCAGGAAATCAGAGTCATACCGTCAGGTCTTTTACCATCATCTCGCATAAGGCCACGTGGTAAATCCTAAAGGAAATCTTAAATAAACTAAATTCTAAAAGTGTGCACAGCCCCGATCTGTAGAATACTTAGCCAAAGACAAAGACGGGAATCATATTTTTAATTTCAAACTTATTCTGTAGGTTCTATAATAAAACATGAACACAATATGCTGACCGAAGTTGGTCATTAATAAAAACAAAGAATGGCAAAAGAGCAAGCAAGGTCGATGACTTATGCAACAAGATTACTTTTTGTACTAGTTTGGAAAATGAGTTCCTGCAAAAGCTGTTTATAAATTATTATAAACAGCTTTTGCAGAAACTCGTTTTCCATTCTTTTTGATAGCGAATGCACATTTGGAGCGTTTTTCCTACGTCATCTAAACCACGTCAAAATTCAATACTGTAATATGTACATAATTCATTATTATTCATAATGTTTATTGTAATAAATTCCATAACTTAACATAACTGAGTTAAAGACGTCATTTTATTAGATCAAGAAATCATAATGTGAACTAAATTCTAAAACGCCTCTCTCCAAACCACAAACTTTTTGGTTAAAAATCTCCTAAAACCTGGAACAATACAAAATCTGGCAACACTGATCAGCATGTCACGTCGAAATAAAATGATACTGAAGGTACCTATCTCTCGTAGATAACATTAATTAATTGTTTATGTAAGTGGAACCATGAATATCACTTGCATAAGCGATGGCCTCTGTGGCGTATGGAGTATCAGAGGGTGTGGATTCGTTTTTATTGGGGATAATGTTTGTTTCGCAAATAGGTTATATAAAACCTATATATAACCTATTTGCGAAACAAACATTATTGTGAAAACTATAAACTTTTCTAATAATATTCTATAAACATTTTAGTGTAACTTTAGTGTGATGATGGTTTTAAAAGATTTATACTACGTTTTGTAATCAACTTTTATATAATATTTTAATAAAAAATTGTAAACTTAAAATCAACATTATAAAAAATTTGTTTCAGAATTATAGTAACTATAGAAACAGATACTAGAGAAACATAAAACGTGCTCATCTAAATTACTAGGTATAACATAAATAGGATTTATAAGAATATCAGTCGGTATCATATCATAAGGTAAAATAATTTAAATTTGTACATTTGAAATCAAGTTAAATTATTTAATTGTTCTAATTATTACAACTTCATAAACAAACACGATTGTCATAAAAAATCTAATCGGTAAAGCATTAGGACATGACTATTTGATTATCAGTCGAAACCAAACGGCAAGTAGTAGGCTTGTATAAAAGTACGTTAAAAATATTTCCCAAATGTTTAAATTAAATAAAAAATGTTACATAATATATACATAATATATAAAACGATTTATGGCAAAGGCTAAAAAAAAATTAGGAAAAAATTACTTATGGAAATAACTATAGTCACTGAACAATTTAGTTTAAATTTTAAGAAACGAAATATTGGGAGATAATTCCCCGAGACCAACGACATTGTAGCGGTCGCAGGGCGTCGATGGACAGAGGCGGCTCTGGTCTGCTATTTGTGGCGTCCGGGGAGACCAGTGCGCAGCTGTGGACGACTGTGAGCTGATATGATGATACCAAAGAGCATTCTTGACCTAAATCAATGTTGACTGGTCATTTCATTTAATTTATTTATTGCGAATATGTACTGGTTGGTAGCTTAAGATCTAATTATAGCCAAAGTTAGATCAAATCAAATTCTTATATTTTGCGAACAGGGTTACAGGGATGTTAGGTTAAAATAGAATGAGCACAACCATGATCAGCTTTACAGCATGCAAAGTCACGTTAAATGTATATAAATAAATACAATGTCAATACTTAACTAAATTTATGAATAATCAATGATTTATCCATTAGATTCATTAACATTGTAATAGGCCTTATCAATTAATAATTGTTTTAATTTGAGTTTAAAAAATGAATAGTATCGCTTTCTTTAATGCTTGTAGGTAGGTGATTATAGATACGAGGTGCCATACAAAACATACTCTTGTTAAAAAGTGCCCACTTATTTGGAGGGCAATGAATTTTCTTGTCAAGGCGCTTACATTTGAGTTTGTCAAAGAAATTCAGATTACTTTTTACGAACACTGCAGTCTCAAAGATGTATATGGATGGCAAAGACAGGGTTTTCAACTGAGTAAAAAATGGTACATAGGTAAGAATGGTACATATGTATACCCTGTTGGGCTGGTATTTTAATTTTAATTGTTAGTAACTTACATACATAATTAGGTATTTTTCATTCTAATTAATATTAATTTACATAAATCTGTTTAATTAAAAGTAATTCAATTTGTTTGGTTATGGTAGGTACAATTGGTCAAATGAGGAATAAAAAATCTAAATGTCTAATCATGTAGGCACTAATGTCAGATTCAGTTGTTCATTAACAGTAATAATTTAATTTAGTTTTTCTGTCAAAAATTCGTTTATACTATAATAACATTTATTAATTAAGAAACATTTTAGTTTATTTGTAAACAGGTTGTATTTTGTCATGTCTGGGGAAATTTATTATATATTTTAATTGGTGTTTTGTAGGGCGCTTTACTATGAATACACAGATTAGGTTGAGGTTGCACTAATTTATTTGTACCGGCTGTGAGGCTGTAAAGTCTAGGTAGGTCTTCTAAGTTTTGCTATAGATGTGGATATTTTCTAACGAATTTACATATAGTTATGGTCTGTTGAAGGCACATTTTTTCGCCTAACGACCCAACGATGGTTAGTAGGCATTTTATGATTAATAATAGATGAAATAATACTTACGAAATTCCAATTGGTCCCGAACGCAAAACACAATGTACACAGATGTCTCAACACCACATTTTCATTGTCAATGACACTGATTAACATCGGCAAAGCATACAAGTTTACTGTGAAATGATGGATGCAAAATATCGTATGAAAAATTGATTTAAAAGATAATCTAATTTTTTTTATGGGCTCCATTTTTGTATAAATTAAGTAATACTGAAGGTAGTTTAAGGGAGTGTCTATTTTGCTAAAAACCGACCAATATATCGATCCCTGCGTTTCTGTTCGAAATCACTTTAATACTGGTAATAAACGCAAGCTCTTTTAAAACTTGATTCGAGAAATAACTTATAAAACTTTTCAGTATATGAAATCAACACCTTTATATTAAACAAAATTATTTATATTGAAACACATGGAGATGTACGTTCCTTGACAAAAAAAGTCATAATGAGCTCTATTTAATAAAGCAACACTTTTAAGACAATTAAAGTGAGCCAGTTCAAAACCTGTAGGTACGAGTAGGTACCGTTCTAAATTAAGTAAGTTAGTAAGTATTAATAATTAAAAACATAATTATCTGATACTAGTTCTCCACAACTATGTAGATTTATAATTATGTAAAATACGTAATAATAGCTACATTTCTTTCCGCCAACGTCATTTTTATCTTAAAATAATCTTGTTTTATCTGTAAGAATAGTAATAAGTAATACGTACGCAGAAGTTGAATGAATTGAATTTTAAAAAGGTTAGCAAAAGGTCTGGCCTTCACTGGGACACATCCTACCTCAAAGTATTAACATATGTAATGGAATGGAGGAAAATTTAAGATGATTAAATCAGGGGATCGTTTTTGTTTTTTAATCGACTTCGAAAAAAGGAGGAGGTGTTATTTTCGGCTGTATGTTTGTCTTTTTATGTATATTCGTCGGTTTCTCCGTCAATTAAAGACTGATTTTGGAAAATTATTTCGCTTTTGGATAAAGAATGATCCCGAGGTGGTCCCATTTTATTCCCGAGGGATTAGTATTTGTGTCGGAAAACTTAAAAACAGTGTAAAATGAAGGGGTTTTTAGAATATTCAAAACAATCAAATTATTAAATTAATTTTATTTCGTTATGAATGTAAGTGGGTGAACTACGAATCTAGTTTGTGTTGAAAGTTCATTATGTGCAACTAGCTGCTGCCCGCGGATTCGCAGGCGCTTTTTAAGTTGCCTATATCCATCCCCGGGATACCATTTACCTCCCTGCCAAATTTCATTGTATGCGTTCAGCCGTTTAGGTGTGAAATAGTAACAGACAGACAGAGTTACTTACGAATTTATAATATTAATATGGATATGAATATTAATATGGAAAAGGTACAGGCAATGAAGCCAACGTCTTAGGGACGCTTCCGATTGATATTTGTTTGGAGGAGTTGGGCTACCTCTAGATTGTTTGCAACAGTCTTAGCATAATTCAACTGTTTCAATTGTATATACTAGTTGTAATTTGTATACAGTGAGCCACGTAACATGGTGTACTATACTAAGTTGAAAAGGGCTGATTGTGGACACCAACGAGGAGGTAAATTCTGAAAAAAAAAAATTTTTTACTGATGTGTCGCGTTTTTTTTTTATTTATATACTAAAAATAACCCATTTAGAGTCCAGAATCAACCTTTTATTTATCTTTTATATATATTAAAATAGGATTGCTTAACACAACACAGGCCCGTATGAACGCTTGCTCAGTCATAGATCAGGCTTGAGTGACATAGAAAAGCGAGTTTGTGCCATAGAAAAGCGTTAGGTACTCAAGCATAAATCGATTACTGAGCGTGTTTTCTTAAATGGTTATATTTGTATTTGGTTCCTTGAACTAGTTTCTTCATAAGATGTGTAGTTTTCTTTTAAATAAGCAAAAACTTGATGTGTACGCTTACGCCGCGCCGCCGCTGCTGTTCCAAAGCGACAAAACGCGGAACGCGGAACGCGGAACGGGGAGGAGCGGGACAAAGTATACGGTTGTATACTTTGTCCCGCTCCTATGAACGTGAAATGCAGTGCCTATCCTTTTCACCCATGGCTCAAATGGTGCCCTCTTAATCCAATTTAATAAATAAATAGGTAAAATAAACTTTGTAATCAAAAGTTGGTAGGTACCTACAATATTCCAATTTGTGAAAAATATATACTGATATGTGCTCAGTAAATTTATTTTTGGTATCTTGAGACTTTCTTTTGAAAATCTATTTACTAGGTTTGTATCATAAACTATCACAAAAACTGAAATGAATACATCTATACTATAAAATATTTTATTTAATATCATATGAAATGGAAAAGTATACTTTAAAAACATATAAAAACTAAAAGTAGATATCGCGAAATCAGTAAAAAAATTAAAATACTAGACTATTCTGTATTTGTATAAGATGATATAAAATTTGTGAATTCAAAAAAGTTATTGTTATTTTAACGTCATTTTCATTGTCAATAAAGTTTTACAGACATTAATAAAAAAAAGAACTTCTGTTATGTTATTATTCTCCAAGGTGTATGAAAATCTATTTCGCGACTAAGTAGTTTATAAATGGTAAGATAGCTACCTTCATAAAAACACAATCACACACGAAATTATTAATTTGACCATGTTTTTTTTTTGCTGTTTACATTTTAAGCAAACCTAAGTTTTTGTGAAAGTAAGTTAACACCGGTCTTTTTGTTTTATAAAAAATTGAGGCATCTTTGCTCAGCTAGAAAATAGATCAGCCATTCTTAAAAAACTCAAAGCTGTTTCTCAAAGTTGTTTCGCGTGGGCATGAGATTAATTTCTTTTTTTGTGGTTTTCATTCGTTTTCATAGAAACCATTTTTTATTATATGACTATGATAAAACCAACTCCTATTCAATTATATTTTGGAAACAGTTCCCAAAAGCTTCCTAAAATATTGATTATTAGCACAAAATCTCCTATTTTCAGCACGAAACGAACAACCTTAAAATTGGAAAAGAGGGTAAAAAGTATTTTAAGACAGAGATAAGAGAAGAAGATAGAGATAGTGATTTTTAAACATAGGTACTAAATTAACTTTTAAATATAACTGCTAAACTTACTACAAGGAACTTAAAACTCAAAACTAAACATAAACATAACGTAACTCAACCTCTATTTTAGAGAATAAACTCTGTGCTATTCTTATAAAAATTGAGTTAATTAAGATAGTATTGTCTTAGCTCTAGATGCATGGCGTCCTAACAGGGCTCCTAATACCTAGCCTATAAGTGAAATTCTTAAGACCTCTCACGTTGTATTAGGATTGCAAAATAAATAAATAAATGAATACCTACATTTTTTTTATTTCCATTCATTATTGAGGGTGCATGTACATACTATTGGCCTAAGCTAACATTGAGACCTAAGTTGTAATACATATACATGTGAGCTACAAATTAATAAATAAATGTAATTAACAAATACCTATTTTATCAAATATGAGAATATTTTTAAAAACATATAAAAACTACGTACTAGTTATTTTATTTATAACTTGAATTGATTAAAAAATTAAAGACAAAGCAGACTAACACGTTATAATCAAAGCTGGTTTTCTAACAGAGCCGTTAGAAGACCAGCTTTGATTGTAACGTGTTTACAACTAACTCAATGCAAAAATTAGTCTGCTTTGTCTTTTATTTTTTAATCAAATCAAGTTATAAATAAAATATTCTTATATTAGAAAAAATAGGTGACGTCACGGTAGATAACACATAAGACAAAAAACAATCAAAAATATAACAATAAAAAACCATAATCTACGGCAACGGTAGACAAATACAAGATACAGATGTCAATAAATCGTGATAACGAAATGAGAACCCAGCATTTACAATACCTTATTCTATGTATTTACGTTTACATGTGACGTTTCTATACTCATTACAAGAACTCAGGATGAGACGCTGAACTACGACATAAGTAATTTCTACTGACAAGTCAATTTCTATGTAAATATATACATAACATTAAGGCAGAAGAGTAAGTACGCGTTTTGCTAATAAAATACATACAAAGGTTAAAATTGTTACATTAAAATTTAAATCGTGAAGAAACAGATCCCACATAACACAGCATGAGTTGTTTTAAATACACGTAAAAGTAAAATATAGTGTAGATAATAAATTGTACAAAAATAACTATTTTAATGTAAGTACATAGCATCATATGATACTTGTATCGTTTTTATGAGCCTCATGTTTTTTCTGACCTTTAAAAATAAATTTGCATGGTTGGAGTTTAAATTCATAAAAATTTGCAGGTTCCTTATTGGAGGCGGCATATTATTCCAGCACTCCGATGCAGCCTAGCAGAAACTGCCTCGAAAGGAGGCTGAACTATGACGTTGCTTCGAGAGCTACTGGCGCTCTATCAGAGTCCGCACGATCTGGTGCTGCCAATCCATGAAAGTTTCTAATAGAGATATGAGGATACTTGGTGAGTGTAAAACTATTTATAGGTAGGTAGGTACTAGGTAGGATCCAATACTTATAAGGATTTTACTAAAATAGCTATCGCAGTTTGGCGAATTATTTACGGATGTAAGCGGGTTATCTACGAACCTTAATTGAGTTGAAAGAAGACTAACGTTTCATCTCTTCACGAGAAACTTCAGAGTGAGTGTGATTCTAGACGCGCGCGTACTGCATCCCTCCGAGCACATACAAGGATCTTCCAACACAAATGAGGCTCGTAGTTAACCCGCTTACATTTTTAATGAACTTATAAGTATTCCTAAAAACAAACATCTACAAATTATAGGTTTTTGAAAAAATTGTCCCGCCCAAAATATTTGATGTGTTTTATACAACAGCAAACTTGGATTTACACGATTCAAGTAAAAACAGATTAACTATAAAATAATAATATGGGTAACAAAAACATGTTAAAACAGTTATTGTATTTAAATCAGCTACCTGCAACTAGTTTCATCTACGGTCCAGTAAAATTGTATTGTTTTGAAAAACAAAAAACCAAAGTCGAATGAGTCGAATCCCTCAGTTTTAAACTGTTTGTTAAGTTTTGCGGGGTATATACTAATCCCTCGAGAAAAAAACATTATGGGACCACCTCAGAATTATCCTCTATACAACAAAAGAATCATCCAAATCGATTCAATGATAGAGAAATCGACGGACATACATAAAAAACATACCCACAGCCAAAAATAGAACCCCCTCTTTTTTCGAAGCTTATTATAAAAACCAAACAAAAAATCTAAATTAAACCGAGTGCCTTTGAGGTCTGATGAGTGAGGACCTCGATTCTAATTTTAGGGTAGTACCTACCTAAAGTTTGTTTTTAAGCATGTAAATAACTTTACTAACAAAGAAATTACAATTAAGGCGCTACCCCGACCCAGAATAGCGCCACCACCTAGTTTATCTTATTATTACGTTAAACAAAAGAAATTTCTAAAATCCATTGCGCAGTTTGTGATACCTATCATAAGCTTTTTTTAATGCCTCTGTAATAGTTTTATTTTGTATAGTTTATACAGAGATGCGAAAACAGAGTTTGGTGGCCACCGAGAGCAACTTCGCATCTTTGCATAAACTATACAAAATAAAACTATTACAGAGGCATTAAAAAAGCTTATGATAGATATCACAAACTGCCCAATGGATTTTAGAAAGTTCCTTTGTTTAACGTAATAATAAGATAAACTAGGAGGTGGCGCTATTCTGGGTCGGGGTAACGCTTTAAATAATAAAAACAAATTTCTCATAAAAATATTGATTATTCATTAAAAATTAAATAGCTGGGTGTGAAGTTGTTATTTTTAATAAAATAAAGTCCGGCGACTCCCTGATGGCTGAAATGTTATGGCCAAATCTTCAAGCCCCGTTATAGAGTTCGTATGAAACAAAGATATTATACAAAGATCTAAGACTACGTTCTGTAGGTATGGAACTATACAACCGCTTGTCAAACTACGAAAAATAGTACCTCTCTATCCGCTAGAGGCGCTGCAAGACGCCAAATATAAAGAAAGAAACAAAAACTTTTCGTCATCGTAAACTAATGCAGAGCACAATACGGACTGAATTGTGCTTGATCACTATCTTTAAATTAAGCTTTGTGTTGTCAAAAAACCGTAAATAGTTCTGCATTCTGATATATACTTTAAAAAATTATGTACTTTATTGGTTCTACTATACCTACAAAAAATAAGATTATTAGAATGAAACAAGCCCGACATAATAAGCCCGCATTGTAGGTATTAAGCTCACATGAGACAGATTAAAAGAAGCCATACGATGGCGATGTTGCAACTTCAGTACTTGCATAAAAGGGCAACGCTCTACCCTTTGTAGGGTTTCTGGAGAGTAAGTCGTTTGGTATTACAATGGTTGTGGTGAAGAATAAAGGGCAATGGCCTTTATTAACAACGAAAATTACAATCAAATAATAAAAACAAATTAGAACTAGTATTTACAATTGAAACAATTAAGCTAACTGAAGACTGTTGCAAACAAACTACAGGTAGCTCAACTGATCCATATCGATACCAGTCAGAAGCGTCTTATTATTTAGTATTGCATTCTTACCGATACCTGCCTTCTTTATTGTATGTTTAAGAACCAAATAAATCATCTATCTATCTATCTAATTTCGGTTTTATAATCTTGTTTTTGCCCACGGCTTCGCGTCAAAGATTGCAGGTAACATAGATAGCCCATGTTCTTTTCTTCCGTTCAGATAGTAGCTTCACCGATAAAAGAGCTGAGATCATATAGATAGACCAGGTGCCAAGTTTATAATCTTAATTTGTTACGTTCTTTCATAATTTAATTTGTGTCTTTGCATGTTCAGGTACATCCACTGCGTTAGATACCTACCCTATTATTGGTAGGTTTTTTTTTTCTCTAATCTAAACAATTTAAAATTTTAATTACTCGCAGTTCGCGAGGCGTGGGCTATGTTATTCGAGTGTTTCTATGTAGTCGGCGGACACACTTTATAACCTCCAAGCATCAGAACGGCTAAAGCGACTTTGATAAATAAGGTAATATACCCGTCTGGTCTCCTTTATGGTTCTTAGCTACATTATGAGGGTCTTCACCCTCTCAATTAGGAAAAAAAGTAAAAAGCGAGGAACGAGCCGGGTTTTTATGGCTTAAAATTAAAATTAATCAGTTTGAATAAAGTGCCTACCTCCAAACTTGACTTTGGTCCAATTTCACCGTTGCGATTGAACTTTTTCACGTTGCAATTGAACGCGTTCATTAAAAGATAAACTCAATTTTGCTTTTAAAGTGGTGATTATGGAAAAACGTTTCATGTAGGGGGAGGGAAGTTCAGCAGTAGATGTAGGTGTGTGAGCAAGATAGAAGGTACGCTAAAATTGGAAAAAGCCCTTTGTACCTAATCCAGTCTCAAGATGGACGTTTATTTCAATCAATCAAAATTCGTTTATTTGTGACAAAATAAAATGTTTACAATATAATATTGAACCCGTGGGATCCTGAACTAGTCTAAGTACAAGTATTGTGTTAAAATATTCAGTTTATTATAAGGTATGATTATTATATTTTTAAAGTAAACTGCTGGACCATTTCCGATGTCCTCTAGAGGACCCGCCTGATTAAATATCTTAATGTAACATTGTTACTAACATAAGTCTTAATGTTAGTAACAATGTTATATTGTATAGTTTATTCTCAGATTTTTTTTTTTTTTTTTTTAAAACTTTAATGGCCTTTATTAACAAAGAAAATTACAATCAAATTATAACTAGTATTTACAATTGAAACAATTAAGCTAACTGCAGACTGTTGCAAACAATCTACAGGTAGCTCAACTGATCCATATCAATACCAGTCGGAAGCGTCCCCAAGACGCTGGCTGCATTGCCCCGCTGTATGGCAATGCTGTTGCGCTGCGCCAGATATCCGCCAGCTCTCGGGTCACGCGTCGCGTCGACCAGACGCTCAGATAACTTTTTAAAAACCCGGAGAGCCTCGGTACCCCACGGACCTAGGGTCTCGACCCCAAAGGGAGCAAATATGTAGGCTCTGTCGAGACCTGCATATTTGCGTCTCTTGAGATCCTCGGCCAAATCTGCCGCCGCACCAGCCCTTACGGATGTCCTCGGAAGATGGGAAGGCGCAAGTGTGTCGACGCATGTAGCGTCCCACACAATGGGCCTCCCCAACTCCCATGGGACTAGTGTCATGCCGTCAGGCCTCTTACCATCGTCACGCAACAGACCATTCGGTTCGAGAATAGCTGGTACGTTAGCGGTGACAAAGGCCCGCCGGATGACGTCGTTAAGGCTGGCATGACGAGATATCCGACCGGCGGCCCTAGTACACGATAATCCGTGATGACCAAGTTGTTCGACAGCAGTACCGCACTGGCATTGATGAGGCGCGCAACACATTGCACCCAACCGAAGACATGTTGCGATACGGAAAGTTACGGGATCCAATAAAGTGCCAGTGTTAAATGAAGGAAATGCTTGCAACCAATGTCCTGACTCCCATTTAGAAACGGCCAGGAGACGGGCACGATCCGCAGAGCTGGAGCACGTTTGTAACAAACTATTCCGTGTCAACTCATACAGAGGCCCGTCCCATTGCCGTTGAGACAAAAGAGATTTTGGGGGAGCAGCATTAGGGCAAGCATTATGCCAAGCCGTTCGAGCTTCGTCTAAAAATGAAATTTTGAATGAAATTCCAGGTGGGACCAAACAAGATGACTTTAAAATTTTGTCAACTAAAGAACTAGTGCTGTAGACGGAAGACAGGAACGCTGGAAGGGCTATACTTGAAATTTTGCGTATACCTAAGCCTCCCAATTTGACAGGCAGGGAGGCCTGCGACCATGCCTTGTCATCTAAATCGACATTCAAAACCGATGATAGAGTATTCTTTATTATGTTGTCTAAGCCTTCCAAGAGCTCACTATGTTTCCACAGTTGACTACATCTCAAAGAATACGTAAATTTAGGTACAAAAAGACAAAACCGAATTATTGTAAAAGCCATATGGCTATTAATTTTGAGCAGTCTGTCCGAAGTTTTGTTGAAATTTTGAATTTTCTCGTCTACAAAGGACTGAAAAGACTCATCAAGAATTGGTGAACCAAGGAGGCGAAGTGAACATTTATCAACAACTGTTATGTTGGGGGCTAAACTATTGAATTTTCCAATGATATTGTTTTTGTCTACACAAGAGTCCGAAATAAAAAGCTCGCACTTTGAAAAATTTAATTCCAAACCTATTTTTCGAAATTCATCTGTGATGATTTTTAGATCATCAAAAACTGTGTTTACCTCTCCACCTAAAGTTCCGTCATCTAATAATAATATAATATTCTCAGATAGTTTATTGTTATTATGTATGTTCATTAAAAATAAAAATTCAGTTTATATAATTTTAAGTAGATTTGTGAAGGTCATTCTTACAAATGTCATGTTTACCTGTTAGTAACATGCTTATCAGAACAGAACCTAATTATAAGTTTGTTTTAAATGATTGATATGTATGTGGTTGGTAAACCTTGATTAATAAATAAATAAATAAAAAGTAAAACATACTAATAATAAATAAAAATACAGATCCCAAAGCTTCTCCTGATAATTAAGAATAGTGTGTCTTTAATAGACTATTTAATAAATTTAAATCTAAAAATGTATCTGATATCTAACTATACTGCGTGAATAAGAAATTAGCTGCTTTTTAAAAATATATAGTAAGTACCTACTTAGTGAGTTGTAAAAAGCAAGAAACCAAGTTAAATCTAACCTCATAAAATTATAATAGAATACATACTTAAATTAACAATAATTAAATACGTAAATTTATTGATTTATAGTAAGATGAATAATATTTGGTTAGAATATTTTACTAAATAGCGTCTTATCATTGTAAGATGTTTTACGTGTGAATTTGCTGTTTGTTTTCTTTAAGGAGTTTATATTATAATATTCATTTATAAAAGTTTTGTATATTTATTCATTCATTGATGCAGCCAGCGTCTTGGGGACGCTTCCGACTGGTATTGATATGGATCAGTTGAGCTACCTGTAGATTGTTTGCAACAGTCTGCAGTAAGCTTAACCCGCCAACGGTGACGTCGATTTGACTTACATTTTCGGTGACCCCGGTTCCACGCACCGGGGTTTTCAATGAAAGATTTTTCAAAATCTTTTATTTACTGACAATATTTTTTGTTAATTATAAATTATTTGACATTAAAACAACAATATTTCGTTAATCACAGCTTCGTTTAATTACTTTTTCTTATAACTATACAACTTCACATAGAACTCTATAAAAGTAGTTGGTTTTTACACTCCGGCTTTATAAAACTTTGAATACATAACAATCAACATATTTTCGAAATTCTTTCAGTCTTTTCAGTTTCTAGACTATATGAACTTACATAAAACAAACAAAAAATGGCACTCTGCATATTTTACTTATATATATAACTCTGCATATTTTACTTACATATTCGGTGACCCCGGTGTACCGCACCGGGTTGGGGCCAAAACTCAAGAACGTGCGCCCGCACAGACGTCGCGCGGTGAACTGGTGGTGGGGGAAGAGAAATGAGGCAGCTACTCGAAATGGCGACAAGAAACGGCGGCCAGGGAAAAAATTATTCGAATTTTCCAAGTGACCCGGTCCCACAGACATATAGGTCACCGTTCCCGGGTTAATTGTTACAATTGTAAATACTAGTTTGTTTTAGTCTAATTTGTTTTTATTATTGAATTGTAATTTTCTTTTTCAAGATTGAATTATTCATTGATCAAGATTATTAATGACGACAGAATCGCTAATTGGTTTTTGGTAACACCTACTCAAATAATATAATAATTATGAATGCTGGACAAATAACGGAATACCTACACTTACATAAATGTAATGGTATATCGTTTTAGGCACTTGTACTAATATTATGAACCAGAGATATATACTTATTTTTATTACCTTATATAATAAAGTACATAATTATCTACAGGAATTTAAAACCATACCTACTCGGTTCGAGAATCCTACAGAATCCTATCAAAATAGAAAATATTCAGAAATCTCACCAACACGGTAGGCAGCCGTTGTATCTGTAGGTACATATAATAAACTACTAAAATTCAAAAACTGAGTTATATCATCTCGTAAGATTAAATGTTTTAAACTTTGTTTTATTAGCTGCTGCCAGCGGCTTCGCACGCACTTTTCAAGTAGCCTGTGAAACAAATTGTCAAAACCTTCTTGTGTAAAAAGGCCTACTATAAAATATCAGATTATCTAGAGGATAAAAAAGCTTGGGACGGGATTTGCTCCAACTCGAAAAATAACAACTAACAGGCTAAAGGTTTCTTCGTCGCTTCTTTACTTTAGTCAACATACCGAAGCGACTGAAATCAAAAATATCACTTTATTTCCGTGTCAGTGTTTAATTATTAAGAATTTGACCTATTCTAAGTGTACATTTATTGTATTTATGGAAATAAATAGTTTTTGACTTTGACTTTGACTTTGACACACGCGCTTCGTTCTGGGGGCTAATTCTCGCCAATTTATCACTCGATAAATATAAAAAAAACTGTCAAATTTGACAGATCTTTCATATAAAAACTATAAAATTTGACAGTTCTTTTGATATTTATCGAGTGATAAATTGGCAAGAATTTGCCCCTGGCTTGCATGGAAGACACACTGAAAGAGATAATTTCGCTTTTATATTTAATATTTCCCATTTCAATTCCCTCACAAGAATGGCACGTCAATTTAATGAGCTACAATATGGATGACGGCAGGCTCGACATATTTGTTCCGAGATTAGGTCACTTCATTAAAATCATAAAAGAGATCCTCCACTTCAATATCAATATCAAAGAAACGAAACCGAGTTCAAGTACAATAATACATTATTAATAATAATTGTAAATTCTACTTACTTGTTGTAAGTTAATAGAATTTACAATTATATTATAGCATGTAATCTAATTTTAGCAACCGTAATAGTAATTATTTTATACCTTTTTTTTTGCTTTATTGTTTCAATAACCCATTATAGATAGTAATAACTCAACCTACTTTCCGTATCGCAACATGTCTTCGGTTGGGTGCAATGTGTTGCGCGCCTCATCAATGCCAGTGCGGTACTGCTGTCGAACAGCTTGGTCATCACGGATTATCGTGTACTAGGGCCGCCGGTCGGATATCTCGTCATGCCAGCCTTAACGACGTCATCCGGCGGGCCTTTGTCACCGCTAACGTACCAGCTATTCTCGAACCGAATGGTCTGTTGCGTGACGATGGTAAGAGGCCTGACGGCATGACACTAGTCCCATGGGAGTTGGGGAGGCCCATTGTGTGGGACGCTACATGCGTCGACACACTTGCGCCTTCCCATCTTCCGAGGACATCCGTAAGGGCTGGTGCGGCGGCAGATTTGGCCGAGGATCTCAAGAGACGCAAATATGCAGGTCTCGACAGAGCCTACATATTTGCTCCCTTTGGGGTCGAGACCCTAGGTCCGTGGGGTACCGAGGCTCTCCGGGTTTTTAAAAAGTTATCTGAGCGTCTGGTCGACGCGACGCGTGACCCGAGAGCTGGCGGATATCTGGCGCAGCGCATCAGCATTGCCATACAGCGGGGCAATGCAGCCAGCGTCTTGGGGTCTGGTATTGATATGGATCAGTTGAGCTACCTGTAGATTGTTTGCAACAGTCTGCAGTTAGCTTAATTGTTTCAATTGTAAATACTAGTTCTAATTTGTTTTTATTATTGAATTGTAATTTTCTTTGTCAATAAAGTTGTATCACCTACTCGATATATATTTATATTATAGCAGCACGTACATACATACATATGTTTATGTTGCAATCAAGTTTTATTCTAGTTTTTTGTTACTTTATAATTCTAAGTGATTGTGATGTGTTTTGTACGTTAAATAAATAAATAATATTACTAGCTGCTGCCCGCGGATTCGCGCACGCTTTTAAGTAGCCTGTGTCCGTCCCCGAGATACCATTTACGTTCAGCCGTTTAGCCGTGGTAAGGTAACAGACAGACTGACAGAGCCTCTTTCGAATTTATAACATTAGTACCTTTGTTCACATAAAATATCCTGGATTCTAGAAACAGGTAGGTATTATGAGAATACAATTTGACGTATGCAGGCATACCTATCTGGTATAAAAAAAAAATTAATTACCTACTATATTTATAAACCAAGAACCTTGTGTCATCGTTAGTAATTTACTATTTACTCCAAGTACCTATTACATAATACTAAGTACACAATAATTACGGATCTACCTACGTATTAACTTCTGCCCTTGGTTCACAAGCTTGATTGTACAGATGTGGATGGAAACTTTTAGAAGAACTGCTTATTGACGTAGAGCGGTGTGGTAGCCAATGAACCAAGTGTACTCAGTGAACCACAGGGCCTACAGTCTAAACGCGACGTTGCTAGCTCGTGCATATTAAAGCCTCACGTAGAAGTAGAAGGTATCGTGGCGCGGATCGCGATGCGAAACTGCCAAGGCGTCCACACTCGTGCGCGAATGACGTGCGCCTTACGAACCCTTTGTCGCGGGAGAAAAACCGACGAACGACGCGCGAACGCGACGATTTTGTCCGAATCGACAGCAACTCCTTCTTACTACGAATGAAATGTGGAATGAATACGAAATATCGTTTCAGGTTTCTGCGATTTGCTGCTATTATAAACTTTTTTGCGCAAATATTTCTTTGGTTTTGTAACCCCTTTGTTTACAAGAAATATCTAGGATTCTAAAACAGTTTATTATGTTATTATGGTACCAATCTGAGATGATAATACCCAATGAGATCGGGTTTTCCCATCCACGTTCAACATAAAGTAATTTTTCCTACGTCAAGCTATGAATTTTATTTATTATGACGACCTCAGTGGCGCCGCGGGCAAAGGTCCGCCTGTGAACGGAGGTTGCGTGTTCGATTCCCGTCTCAGAACAAGTATTCGTACCATCATCTGCAGATATTTGTTCCGGGTGTCCTGGGTTTTTCTGTGTATAATAAAAATATATCTATGTATGTATAATAATTTATTGTATTAATTATATCAGTTATCTTGTACCCATAACATACGCTCAGCGTAGCTTGGGGCTAGATGATGCTGTGTGGATGGTCCAGGATTATTTATTTATTTAATTCTACGATAGTTTAACAGCAAAATTGTAGAGATGATCAGCCTCAATGACAGTCGTATTCATTGTCAAGTATAAACTCCAATCTACAAGATAATAGAAAAGTAAGTGGCCAGCCACTTATGTCAGTGTAGAGGTTTTATACTCTACAAAAAGTCTCACTTATGTCTGTAAATAGATTTTATACTTGAGTCTGTTTACATTAAGACGAAACGCAAGCATGGCAAATCACTGTCTTTGACCAAAAGCTACTTTGACGAAAATGTCTTGACCATACACTTTGACGACCGATGTGGCGTGGCGGGCGAAGGTCCGCCTGCGATGCAGATGGTTGCGTGTTCGATTCCCGCCTTAGGACAAATGTTTGTACGATCTGCAAATATTTGTTCCGGGTGTTCTGGGTATTTTCTATATATAATAAAAAATATCTATCTATTTTATGTATTGTATTAAGTTTATCAGTCATCTAGTACCCATAACACAAGCTCTGCTTACTTTGGGGCTAGATGATGCTGTGTGGATTGTCCAGCGTTATTTATTTTTATTTATACATAACTTTGGCAAAACGAACTTTTGACAAAACGCACCTTTGGCAAAAATTGGGTAATGACGAAATACAGTTTTGACGATACGCATAAAAGCCGTACGAACAACTGACTTATAATTATGTTTAATTAAATACAGTTTTTTAAACGTATGCAATCAGAAGGGCGAGTCTATTTGACGTTAGTAACGAGACGTGGTAGTGACTTCTCCTTCGTCACATCTCAGAACATATCATGTTACGTCAAATAGACTCGCCCTTCTGATTGCGTACGTTTAAAAAATTAATTATAAATATTCAAGGGTATATAGCGCGTTTATTTACTTATGTATTTTTCCCGACGTTTCGACAGATTGACACGCTGTCGTGGTGCTATACTATATAATATATAACGTCGGGAAAAATACATAAGTAAATAAACGCGCTATATACCCTTGAATATTTATAATTAATTGGCACAGAATTAAAAAAAAACCCTTTTTAGGTAGATCCGTAGCTATAAATAACAAACCAAAGCAAAAAATAATAACCGGTCGATTAAATTAGATATACCTCCGACAACAACAAGTATATTCTTAGAGGATTGACGTCAACAGAGTTACGTGCCTCGCACCTTTGGTCCTAAAATAATATCAGTTTAAATTTAATACCTTTGTTCTTTAATTTCTTGTTACCAATGAAGTTTTGTTGTTATTAAAGCCTACTTACTTATTAATTAATGAAGTTTTGTTGTTATTAAACCTACTTATGACTGCGTTTTCGTTGCACAACGGTAGCGGGAGCAGCGGCGGAAGCGGTTTTTTTGCAGTTTATGTGAAATTCTTCGCATCTTATGCGCGGAAAAAACGTTCCTTCCATTGCAAACTATCAAAACTCTATGGGCCGATTACACTTTATGGATGGAAGAATGGATGGCCAGTCCAAGGTCGCTCAGCGAGCAATAGAAAGAGCTATGCTCGGAGTTTCTCAGAAGGATAGGATTCGTAACGAATACATCCGACAGAGAACCAAAGTTATCGACATAGCTCAGAGAATTAGCGAGCTGAAGTGGCAGTGGGCAGGCCATATCTCGCGGAGAATCGACAACCACTAAGGTAAACATGTTCTTGAGTGGAGATCGCGACGCGGCTAACGTATTGTAGGACGCCCTCCGGCCAGGTGGGACGCTGACCTGCGAAAGAAGCAGGCAGGGGCCGGATGCGGCAAGCTGAAGACAGGGCGCTATGGCGCTCATTAGGAGAGGCCAATGTCTAAAGCTGATGATGATGATGTACCAAGAATTAAGGAATGAGTTTTTCTGATTAACTAATCAGTAATCACAGTGAAACATAAACTTTAGGTTTGATTGCGCTGTTATGGAAATGACAGAAACTCCCATCCGTGGATTCATCGTTTTATGTAATCAGCTGTTTGTACAGAAATAAAAAATAGGAAAAAAACTGCCTGAAACGTTTTCTTATTAAGGCTGGTGTATGCCCCAACCATCTTCTGCCCGCGGCTTCGCAAACACTTTCCCGGGATAAAAAGTACTGTAAAACGGGAATAGGGAAAAGGGACGGGAATAGGGACGAAACTCAACTTTACGTAAGATTTTCTCTGTTTATTTCAATGAAAGGTATGTAGTTTATGATGTAGAAACTTGAGTCTAAACTAGTTTTTTATGTAAAAGTGTTAAAAGAAATTCAAATATTGTTGAGCTTTACATAATTCATAAAAATATAAGCCATCCCTATTCATACTGATATAGGGGTGAATAGGGACCAGCATGGGACAATAGCATGGGGAAAAACCATCAGGGTTGTCACAAATATCTATTTATTTAAAAAAAATACAGTTTAGCCCTATCATAGATCGACCTATTTTATTTCGGCTCCGTTCACAGGTCCGCGGCATCGACAAAAATTAGGAAATGGTAGATATTAGAAATTATTATTATTATTTTTTAAATATAATTTTAAAGTAAATGTTACAAATGTATAATTTTCTTTTTTTAATAATTTCTATACTTACTTATAATATAATTTACTAATTTTTTATAGGGACGAATGTGACGTGTAATTCTAGCAATGTACGAAATAAATGATTATTGATTATTATTATTGATTATTATTGATTATTGTACTGAGTACCTACTTTATTACTTAGGTACTATCTGGAATAAAAAGATAAAAGTTTTTTTAGATGTCATTTATCTAAGAACAAAGTTCAAACATACGAACAAATATACTTCAAAGCCGCGGACAGCCGCTAGTAAAAATGAATGATCTTAAGATAGGTAATATTTTTTTGATTTATTTTTCTTTTAATTTCCATTGGTAGATTATAAATGGTATGCCTGTAGATAAGTATCTATGTAATAATAAGTGGTAATCGTGCGGGCCGGGAACTACGCAAATTCCATACAAAAAGGAGACGTCACGATCACGTCTCGTCATTATTTTCTAAACTATAGAAGTTAGAGATTTAAAATAAAAAATGTTTATAGAAAATTTTATCAGCTTTACTTGAAACTATAGTAAACTATACATTAGTAAAATTTTTAATTTAAAAAACAGATAAAACAATAAAATAGTCATTTTAGCTTAGTGTACAATAACTCAATTAACATTTTATAAGTATATTTTACATGTTATTTAGTTTTTAATAACTGGTATTGGCTCCTCGGGCTCTGATTACAGCTTAGAGCCGGTTTGGCATACTGAACACGATGTTTCGGAGCCGATTTTGACGAATATTCTTTTCTTCTATGTGTATACAAAATAATAATAAATAAAGAGTTTAATTTTGTACATAAAAATTATATACAATATTAAACTCTTTTTCAAGTCCTTTTTATTTCGAAAAAGTATACTTAAAAAATCATTGCAATTTTAAAAGTCTGATACTTGGTTTTGCAGGCCAGAGTACCCTTAACACAAGCTCTGCTTTGTTTAGGGCTAGATGATGCTGTGTGGATTGTCCAGCATTATTTATTTATTAAAATGAAATCCTGGGATTCTTCTAATCGTTTAAAATAGCAACTTTTTCGGCAACTAGCCTATTCAACAGCTACTAAACAAAGCAAGCGAAGTCACCGATTAAAGTAGTCAAATCAAGTTCCACTAATTAAACACGTAGGTACCAATGTGTTACTATGCTAAATCATTTATCTGCATTTTTATAATCAAGGTTTCTTGTACACTGTACAGTCAACGAGCAAAATCTCTGATCAGAGTCAATCTTTCAAAATCTTTTAAAAACTTTTATAGATGCAATACCTACTAAACAGTGCACGTAGCTAGGGCGTACCTACCTAACGGGTTTGGCAGTCAAACTAGGCCTAGATCTCAGTACTCACGGCATCCCCGTGGTAAAAAACTGGAATTACATATATTCTATATTTTTTCTTTGGTTCCTTGAAAACACGACTGCGAAATAAATGCTTGAAGTGCACTGTTTCGCACATAATTTGGTCGAGATCTCAGGAACCCTGCGGTCTATTGAAATGACTTATATTTTGATTCGTAGGTTATTACTAATTATTTGGTTCCTTGAAACAGTTTGTTCATAAGTTGTGTAGTTTTCTTGTAAATAAGCAAAAACTTGATTTTTGCGCTTACGTTGTTCCAAAAGCGTATGCTCTGTCCCGCTCCTATGAACGCGAAATCCCATGCCTATCCTTTTCACAAAATGGCGCGATATTATTCCGATTAATATACATACCTGTTATGACCTCTTAATGAACAAGGTGAGAACTCCGTGTCTTGTTAAACCTAACATTAACATAGGCTTTAGGGCAATTCTAACCAAAATGTAAAGATGTTATTTGAATAAATTATTCCATTCTATACTTGGCCGTGATGGCCGCGGCGTAAGAATCGATCTCTCCAGCTTAGAGAGGAAAATAACAACTAACAGGCTAAAGGTTTCTTCGTCGCTTCTTTATTTCTGTCTTCAAACCGAAGCGACATAAATCAGAAATATCACTTTATTTCCGTGTCAGTGTTTAATTATTAAGAATTTTACCTTTTCTAAGTGTACATTTATTGTATTTATGGAAATAAAGAGTTGTTGATTTGATTTGATATACAAACAGAAGCTGCTTCCCTTGTTCTGGTAGTTTCCCCGACTCTTACAACATCCACGGGTTCAGTTTGAGGGGTCGATTCTTACGCTGTGACCGCCACAGCTAAATTAAGGGGTAATATGGTAATATATATATATCTCTCTCTCCATTTATTTGTGATACATTATTCTGATTAACATTAATTTTATGCTTTAATTTAATTGTATTTGATTGCCTATAATATGTAAGTTGATTAATTTTAATATTAAGTAATTTGTTTTAATTTAATTCTAAGTAATTTAATTTAATGGATTTGATTTCATTTAACTTGTATATTTAATTTTATTAACTTTGTGTAGGTGGGTACACTATGAATACTAACACTTACTCTAAGAGATTTCTGCTACCAACAAATTATGGATCATGTTATCTGAAATAAACGATTTTTTTTATATTATTATATTTATGATAATTGTTTGTTACAGCAATTTTATTCTTTGTCTGGGTTGTCGGCAGTTCGTGTAGGTACCTGTGTAACAGGTTTTCTACCTGTTTTAACCTTTTTGTGTATAATTTATGCATCAAACGCTGTATGGCATATATTTATTTATGTTCTTATGAGATGTGCGTGTATAGCCCATAATTATAGTCCACTGGTCCACTGTTGGACGCAGGCCTCCCCTGATAAGTACTTTATCGGATTTTATCAATTATACACCAGCCATACTCGTTGTACAACGTTTGTTAACAAACTGCCCATACTTAACCTTAAATTCACTCTGTTGCCGCGTCTTTTATTTTCCGAATGCCAATGTCTATTTTGTTCTTACATGTCCAATCCATCCCAAGGTTGCTCGGAAGAGATCGCTCATAGCGATAAGGCCGCCTTTGTACTTCGTCTACTCTTAGCATCTATTTCTGTATTGTTTTTCTGTCTTTGTGTAGTACAATAAAGTATTATCTATCTATCTATTTATCTATCTAAAACCCGACGCCAAGCAAGTGAGTTTTAGTTATTTGTGTCGTGGTTTACAAACATTCTACATCGAGTTTGGCTAGTGTATAGGGTGTAATGCGTCTGGTGACCCGTAATACAGGTTCTAGTGAACCTAAAACAGGAACCAGTCTCTCACAATATTAGCTATAATATTTGTAATTATACTACTTGCTTTAATGTACGTTTAGCAACTTAGCTTCTATTGTGATAAATAAATATATGTATATTGAAATTGAAGTGAATGCCCTGTCCACCATTATTTATTTAAAGATACAATTTTCATCAATAATGGTTTTATTTTTTTTGCGAATATTTATAATGCATCCAGTAGTCCTTTGTCACCGCTAACGTAACAGCTATTCTCGACCAGAATGGTGTTGCGTGACGATGGTAAGAGGCCCGACGGCATGACACTAGTCCCATGGGAGTTGGGGAGGCTGGTTGTGTGGGACGCTACATGCGTCGACACACTTGCGCCTTCCCATCTTCCGAGGACATCCGTGAGGGCTGGAGCGGCGGCAGATTTAGCCGAGGATCTCATGAGACTCAAATATGCAGGTCTCGACAGACCTACACTTTTGTTCCCTTTGGGGTCGAGACCCTAGGTCCGTGGGGTAACGCGGCTCTCCGGGTTCTTAAAAATTTATCTGAGCATGTGGTCAACGCGACGCGTGACCCGAGAGCTGTATCTGGCGCAGCATTGCCATACAGCGGGGCAATGCAGCCAGAGTCTTGGGGACGCTTCCGACTGGTTTTGATATGGATCAGTTGAGCTACATGTACATTGTTTGCAACAGTCTGCAGTTGTTTCAATTGTAAATATTAGTTCTAATTTGTTTTTATTATTGAATTGTAATTTTCTTTGTCAATAAAGAATATCCAGTAGGGGGCAGAAATAGAAAAAAGAAAGTGTGAGCGAGTCATTCACAGACGATGGTGATGCCGTCGTAGCCGAATTTCCACAGCGGCGTCGTCAGTCTCAACAAAGACTAGCCAGTTTTCACACATTTGTAGCGAGTATAGATTGCGAAAACTCACGGTAGACCTTCAGGTGTGCAGTACATACACGGGCCTTGCTCTAACAAGAACGCAATTAAATAGGTTGGAGCAAGATATAAACATACACAAACGTGAAGTTGAGTATAAAGTGGGTGCCAGCTGACTGGGCTGAAATGGTCCTCTGCACTGTTGAGAGGTTAAGTACACAAGATACTTTCGAAATAAAAAGGACTCGAAAAAAAAGTTTAATTTTGTATATAAAAACTATTTATTATTATTTTGTATAGAAGAATGGGAGAATATTCCCGAAAATCGGCTCCGAAACCTCGTGTTCAGTACCTACGCCAAACCGGCTCGAAGCTGTAAGCAGAGCCTGATGAGGCAATACCAGTTATTAAAAATTAAATAATATCTAAAACATACTTATAAAATGTTAATTGAGCATTTGGACACTAAGCTAAATGGCTATTTTATTGTTTTTTTAAGTTAAACATGTTACTAATGTATAGTTTAAAAAAAAACTGATAAAATTTGCTATAAAACGTTTTTTATTTTAACACTCTAACTTCTACAGTTTCGAAAAATGTGTGATACTTAGTTTTGCAGGCCAGTGCAAAAATATGTGTGCAAAAATAAGTGCGCCCTCTATTCCCTCACCCTCTTAATCCGATGGGCAGACCGACACGGCCGGGGAGAGGTTAGGCTCAGGACCAACAGCTTAACGTGCTTTCCGACGCACGGGGGTGTAACACCTTTTACTTCCTGACTCCGAGCTGCTACTGTGAAGTTGTCATGAACATAAGTAGGCAAGTACTTTACACCTGCATAGGTAGATCAGTTGAGTTGAGTGGCTGGTGTGGGTTTACATTTACTCAGTATCAAAACGAAAAAAGTTTTCGTTTTCAGTGGTAAAAAATACAAATGGATTTTATGGACGGGGCAATTACAGTTCGATTATGAAAAAAGTTTTCGAGAACTCGATAAACCATAACTTCTATCTAACACGTATAAAAAAAGAATGAGGCAAACTTGATATTCGAAAAATAAAATTAATTTCGCATGAAACAAAGATTGAAGTAGCCTACGAACATGAAACTATTCAACCACTGTCAAACTAGGAAAATTATGTATCCGGTAGAGGCGCTGCAAGGTGCCAAATGTATGGAAAGACACTTTTATCGTCATACAAACTAATGCACAACTGGTACTAAGAAATCTTGTACTAAGGTATCGATCTACTATAACTACACGACCCGGTAGCACCACTAGGCCACCAGCGTGCATTGCACAGCAATAATTGACAGCAACAGCCAATTAATACAACGTCATTGTGACCTAACTGAAGGAAACCAGCTGTGGCAGTTTCCTAATGGTTTCCGTCACTGGGAATTCCATGTTCACCTTCATCTTTGATTACCATCATATGTCTCCAGCCTGCATTCAAATGACTGTAACTACAGCATCGATTTATGTAAAAAAGGGGAGATGAGGTACCAGCCTCTTAAAAGTGGGTGGCTCAAATTAGGTGCAATTAGGTCCAACTACCTCAGTCGTAGTCGGACTGGCAGCGTTTGTGTTACGCGTGCGTATTGTTTTTTCGGTCGCTCTTCGGTGTAGGTACGTCTTTCCATCTTTGTTTATTCATCATTATAATTATTGCCCTTACACTATTGTATAGAGAATGATCCCGAGGTAGTCCCATAAAAAATAATTCCCGAGTGATTAGTATTTATGCCGTTAAAATTAAAAAGCAACATAATAACTAAACATTTTTGGAAAATCACGACTAGCTACAACAGTTTTGGTGATATCTGCGCCAATTGTTAATAGATTTACTTCTTCAACACAAGGAAACACCAAACATTGATTCAGCATGCAAAAGAAGGAGACACAAAGTATTCACATCAAAACCTTGTAAGACATCATTTGCGCATCGCCACACAGAGTTCCTAGCACCTCATCTCTACAATAATTTAAATAAAAATCTATCTCTACAAAGTAAGACTAACCTCGAATATAAACTTAATTTAAAATAATTTTTACATAGCTTGGACTATGATCAAACTGAGCGGTTGCTATCGGTTCAATGATAAATTACAAAATGGGCTAAAAATCTAGAAAATATTTTAAGTAAGTATTATAAATTATTTAAATATTAAGTACATAGGTACATTAGGTTTATATTTTTTTTTATTTTTTTCTGTATTCTGTTTATAAATCATCTACCATTATATAACAACCTTATTGTACTCGTACTCATGAAATCCTGACGGAAGCATAGAGAGCCCTTGCGTGTACGTACAAGTGAAAACTTAGAGCAAGGAGTCAGCCTTATCCATCCATGAAGGTTTTCGCTACTAAGTACTATTGTTGGAAAATACTTTTTCTTTTATAACCTAAGATAAGTTTAAGTTTAATGTAAGTACTTTGTTAACCTTTTATTATTATTATTTTGATGATTATTTCGTTGTTGTATAAAACATTTAGACATAACGTTGCTTTATATATTTTATGTAAAGAACCCATGGAAGGTGGACCCCAAGATACAGGTTTATCCTAGTTTGGGGATCAACGATGTAATAATTTTAAGTCTCAAATATTTTTCAATAAACGTTATTATTATTATAAAAATTGATATTGAGGTGGTAACTTTGATTTTCGAGGAAATGCGCCGTAAAACGTAGGTTTGTAAATATTCTTTAGAATATATGGTAATTTAATTAACACTTCATTAATGGTTTCCATGGCAACGGGCGTCAACAGCTTCATCCTTGTGTCATCAAGCTAAATTAGACTTGAATTTTAACTGGATGTCGCCAGTGTAAACTAATTGCACGTGAACTAGACCTTCGGTCGGGCAAAGTAAGGGAGGGGTGATTTCGTTCGTCCGAGACATAGATGAATATTATCTATAAACCGGAATTTAAAGTCGGTTTATCGTTTTTTAAAACATGCCAAATTACACACCACATCATTGTTGATTATACAACAACACCAGCCTATAACCAGCCCACTGTTGAACCTAGGCCTCCCCTAATTAGGTTATTGGCTCTTAATAGGGGTAATGCCATAATCCCCACGCTGGACATGCGTGTTGGGGATCTGTTGGTTAGAAAGAACTTTTATTTAATTATGTAGGTACGAAACATACATACATACCTACTTTTTAAGTTAGTTAGTCACTATTATGTGAAAAACTGTGATATTAGCTTTTTTAAGTTAGCTTTCTGCGACTTTTACTTAAATCTTAGTAATCATAGCTGTTGATTTCCCTATAAATATTTAAATCAAATATAATCTGTGATAATTAAAGGTAAATTTTACTTACATAGTTCCAATTTGTGAAGAAGAAAACAGTATATTTCTGCATTTCTTTTATAAGCGGCACTTTCAGTTGTTTCTCTGTCATCGACAGAGCTATTGAAGTTCCATATAAAGAGACTCCATAGTTTATGAAAACATATATTAAATGCACCAGAGTTCTTAGAACCAACAGAGTTTTTGATTGGTTCTCTCCTTGACGAGTTGACACTTCGACCATTTTCAGTTTTTAACAACTTTTTGACCAAAAACACCGCAAATATATCTTTAAACAGTGTTTGTTTGTGTTTATTGTTTTGTTAACATTAAGACGTCAATTTTTGTTGTAGATATTCGTGAATTGTGTTAATATAAACCAAGTGCAGGCGCAAATAAGTATTTAGAATTCTGCATTGATTCATTTACATGTAAAATATGAATCAAAAACAATAGAAAGACACAATCTATCTATTATAAATAGATATATAATGATAGATATATATTATAGATCGTCATTTCATAAGAAAACTTAACCAGTTCAGTTACGATCTTTTACAGATTAAAAGTTAGGTTCCTTTTATTATTATTTTAAGTAGGTAAACTAATATATAATGCTCTTGTTACTTAAAAAGTCCAGTAGTTGTTTATTTAATTAAAAAGACCGCGATGCGTGACGATCGTGTTACGCTACGCGTTTGTTATAACTGAGTTAAATTGTATCTATTGAACCTTCTGCAGGAAAATGAATGACAAGTTCCGTTTTCTTTAGGGTTCCGTTGGTTTTGCTTGTTTTGAGGGGTGCTACTAATAGTGGTCGCAGTGATCAGCTAGGAGCTCGACTATTATGGAACTTTATTGCTATATAACATTTTAATTTTTGATTTGGAATAGTCCTTAGCAGGTTGTTATGATTGTTGTGGTTACAAAACTATTAGTAGGTAGGTAAGTACTTATAGCATTATTAATCATTTTGAATCTGAATTTTGACTGCAATAAAATGAATAACTTCATTGTGATTTTATCTCCCGCGATACAAGTACTGTAAACTGGGTTTTGCTATGAGAATAAATGAAATTTTAATATTTTTGTTTATTCATTATCGTTTATTCAATAACAATTTTAAAATTTACAATTGTGTTTGAAATTGGTGGTAACACACATGTTAATGATACCAAAGTATACAACGGGATATATACCATGATTTGAGAAAAACGATTTATGATTATGATTTGTTAGTATAACCATGATGGATTTAAAAGATTAATGTTAATTATAATTAAATTTAAATTGATAACAATACAAATCAGTTAACTTTACTGTCACAATAACTAATTACAATTTAAAGTCATTTATAAACAGTCAATCTAGTTCTTATTCAACTACGGTTTATTTATTTTCGTTTATTATTATTATCTTTTACAATTTTTAGTTGTTATTTTATATTTATTTTTCACTAGCTGAACATAAACATACTTGCAAACGTCTGTAATGTTATATTCGTTTTGAAAAAATTATCGGGTAAGGAAGGTACGGAACTCTTTCGTCGCGATAGCCTGACTCCTACTTAGCTGTTTGTTATTAATTAACGAAAAAAAATACCGGTTTACTTTATCCTGTGTGAATCGGAGATCCCTTACCAGAGGAGACGTCAAAATAAAGTTTATTTGGACGCATACGTAATTTTCTTAACTTATGAATTGAACGTTTTAAAATTCTTAAAGGTACATGGTACCTTTCGTACCTAAAAAATAAAAATACAAATCAAAAAAATATTTTAGGTAAAATCCATAGCTACTAATATTATAAATCCGAATATATCTCTGTCTGTCTGTTACCTTTTCACGGCTAAACGGATCTTAATGAAATGTGGCAGGGAGGTAGACGGTATCCCGGGGACGGACATAGGCTACTTTTTATCCCAGTAAAGTGTGTGCGAAGCCGCGGGGGGATGCTAGTTACAAAATAAATAGTTGTTAATTACATAGAAAATTACAATCAAATAATAAAAACATATTAGAACTAGTATTTACAATTGAAACAACTAAGCTAACTGCAGACTGTTGTAAACAATCTACAGGTAGCTCAACTGATCCATATCAATACCAGTCGGAAGCGTCCCCAAGACGCTGGCTGCATTGCCCCGCTGTATGGCAATGCTGATGATTAAGTAGATAGATAGATAGAAAATTATTTATTGACACTTTACGAAACAAATAATAAATATTATAAAAATTACAAAAATGTGACTATTGGCGGTCTTATCGCTCAAGAGGTATCTCTACCGTGAGCGAAATAAGTTTTTTTATAAACTTTTCCTTTCTTTTTGTTAATAGGAAGGTAGTTAAATTAACTAAAGTAACACTATAATGGCCCATGACGAATATATCCATTCCATCAGCACAATGACTATAAAGTGTAATGACAAGGAAACCTATGAATCGGACATTAATAAATCATTGAACACGATTATATTATGCTGGTTAGCCACTCAACGATCCGGAGCGGGCGGAGACTCTAGCTTCACATGTCTGCGCGTTTACGTCGTCGCTTACTGCGGCACTGGCCGGCGCGGCGGCGGCCGTGACCTTTTCGACAAAAACTACTATAGCTATAATGAAATAAAAAATACTTACTAAAAGACAAAATAATGCGTAATCTAATTAAAACAAAATGAAAGGGTTCGTAAATTAATTGAATAAATGTATTCTATGCAAATCAATGCTGAATCAATGTATGCTGAAATCATCAAACAATGACCGCATTCCAAGTCGTAACTTTTCAAGTTTCATTATTTAGTATAAATCTTATGTAAATGTCGTAATCTTTAATATTTTGTAAAGATTACATTTTCACGATTCATTTGATATACAATAATCTTACAATTAATTAGTATAAAAACAGTACTTAACATGATCTTAACGCGCACCAATATTCTTGTTTTCACTCGGGACGGGCCCTCAACTATTGAATTTTTTTGTTCGTACTTTTCGTTGCCAACTACGAAAGGAATTAATCCCAGAGATGAAAAATTGATTAAAGAGGCATCTAGTAACTGAAAACAGAACTAATTTAGGCTGCGTTTGTTTAATATCGAACAAAACTGAACAAAGTCGGCTGGTGACTGTACTCCCCACAATAATAATAATTTAAAAATTAACTTGAATAAAACAACTATTAATACATTACGACCAAAGATCGCATAATCCTTTAAATAAACGTTAAATTGTCATCTCATAACAGTACAATACAAGAAACTGAGTACCTACTTAGCTTCCGGGCTCCAGGTGCAGGCGCGCGGTGCACTGCTCGCTTATTATCACACTAATATTATAAATGCGAAAGTTTGGATGTTTAATGGGGATAACTGTTCCCAAAACCCTCACTGAAATCACGAAAGCAGTACCTACGAGCTTCTGTAAAAACTTCATGTCTTCCCCACCATTGGGGACATTCAATGGGGATTATAATAATCAAACAAACTGTATAGGCCATGCGGCGGGCGACAGCGGGCGGGCACCCGCTGCGGCTATAACAACTCGTACTTATTCTGGGGCAGTACCTGTTTTAGGTAACAATAAGTTGGTACGCGCTGCGCGTAATTATTGTCAGGTGAACATTTTCTTTGGTAACGCCCACTCGAGCAAGGTCATCGGCGTATATCCAGCCCCTAACTAGAAAAAAACATTATAGAGGTTTTGAGTAAAAAAGTTAGCAGCTTGACCTTTGCTTTATATAAACTCTGCCCAACTGTAAGTCAAGAAACTCTTTTAACAGCTTACTATGGTACAGTAGAATCTATACTCACATACGGAATTATCTTCTGGGGTAATTGCACTAATACAGAAATCAATTTTAGAATGCAAATCGCTGCGTAAGAGCTATGTTTAAAATCAAACTGACAGACAGTTGTAATCCTCTATTTAAAAACATAAAATACTTACACTTACAAGCTTGTATATTTTGGCAATTGCACTATTTGTAAGGAGCACTGCCAATCTATTTACACGTATGTATGTGTGACGATGTACCTAATCCGTAACAGACGCGATAATGATTATGTTGTGCAGACACGATTCAAAAACCAATATGTTAAGAAAGAGTGTAGTGTGCATGGTATACCCATTATTTATAAGTAATAAAATACCAAAGAGCTACAAAAAAATTAAATGTAAACTTATTGAGGTCTAAGTTCAAATTATCTGAAAATTGATGAAAGAAAATAAATGATGTATTTTAATTAAATTTTATACTACAAAAACAATAATAATAATCAAATGAAGTTTCTAATAATCAATACTCTTATAATTTCTACTTTGTCTGTGATATTGTATTTAATCTGCATGAGTGTTTACCTAAGTCATTATCTGCATGACATACTCTCGACATATTTTTTGCATACCGATATAAATTTGGTCAAACATGTTTTGTCATCAATTATTTACCATCTTTGTTAACACGTGTTTTTTGCAAATAAAGTATCTTTAACTATCTTTATCTGTAAGCATTTGCAGGTCCTGCACGGGGCGGGGGCGCGGCCGCGCGGCTCGCACCGCCAAGGCTGGGCAGCGTAAGTTTAATAATCAAGATTTTGAATAATGGTAATTTCAGTCTGCTTACCTAGGTTGTTAAGCCCTGTATTAATTACATCAGTCATCTAGTACTTAGTGGCGTAGCAAAGGGGGGGCGGCGGGGGCGGGCCGCACCGGGTGTCACCTTTCTTGGGGTGACACCCACCCGGTCTCTCAACAAAAACAAAAAAAACAAACAAACAACAACAAACAAAAATACTGAAGAACTGAAATTAGCTACATCTAAATTTACTGATTTTTATGATGAGGTCTCAGAAAGCGAATTACTTTTGGAGATACCAAGACTGCGAAGACACTTAAAAGCCACTAATGTTACGGTTACTGATTGGGTGTCTCTAAATTTTTTAAAGTTTATTGTAGAATAGGATTTTACAGAATCTCTTCCAAATCTTATGATTGCACTGAAATTGTTCATGACGGTTTGCGTGTCCGTAGCTTCATCTGAGAGGAGTTTCAGTAAATTAAAATTAATAAAAAACTATTTGCGGGTAACAATGACCCAATCGCGGCTTAGCAATCTTTTTATATTAGCCATCGAACACGAGGCAATACAAAATATAAATTTCGATGAAGTTATTGCTGAGTTTGCAGCTGTCAAAGCTAGAAAGAAGAAATTTTAATTGTATAAAAATTCCTTTTCTGTCTTAGTTAATAAAGTATTTTGTTATTCTTCAATATTATAAATAATAAATAATCCATGTCCTTTATCATATAAAATTTATTGCTTTTTACTTTCGATGGGGTGACACCACCAACTTCCGCACCGGGTACCACCCAAGGTAGCTACATCACTGCTAGTACCCATAACTCATAAAATAAGAGTCAAGCTCATGTACAAAATATCTGAACAAAATGTTGCGTGTCAAATGACATTAAATTATTTTCATTGTAGCATGTCCGATCATAGCTCGTTTATATTCCGTTTTTTCATAAAAATTTATAATTAAATGCATGCTAGCTACCTACAGTTCAATGTCAAGTGTTAAACTACAATGTTATTCAATAATGGTGTCGATTCTGTTGTTTTAGGATTCCTAACTTAGATTTTACGATTTCTAAATTTTCTAAGTTAGGATGACCTAAAAATTTTAATCATGACCAAATTAGATGCCTCCTAATGTTAGGTAGACGTTATACTAATAACTAAGTTGAGTTGTTTAAGATCTGTCATCGTAATTTTAAACCTGCCAGTCAAATTGTTAGGGTTTCGAAGATCAGAGATCGGTTCGAAACCCTTGGTCTCGCTTTTTTTGTAATTTTTTCCGTCTTTAATATCTCAGCAACTACAGCAGCAAATAACGTGAAATTTAATATAATAACACATTTCGTGCGCCTGTACTTAATAGAAAAAAATTAAAATAAATGAAAAATTAAAATGAAAATTTTCAGTACAAATTGTGATGTCGAAATTTTAAAAGAAACCTTATAATGTCAAGTGATTTCAAATGCATGGTATCATTTTGTACATTTCAAAACAGTTTTTGATATTTCTGTAGGTTTAATACTTTTTGAAATATTTTGAAAAAAGTCGAAAATATACCCATTCCCCCGTATCTCCGAAGTTTGCAGAGCGGTCCATCTGAAATGTACGTAGCGTTTGTAGATATGGATCTATATTTTACAGGAAAAATATAGAGAAGTCTGTAAGTAGACCACTTTATGAAAAATTGTCAAAATGAGGAGGATAATTTTCAAAAGGGGGGCTACCTCACCAAGTGGGGTATCAAATATAAGGTATAGGTTTGTACATCTCAAAACCGTTATTGAAATTCATTAATGCGTTGATTACACCTAACGAGTACAGTGGCGAGTCAGTAAATGAGCTCTCGGCCGAGAGAGTCGCCGAACCGAGTGGATGTTCACACGTATTTACTCTAGTGGCGAGTCAGTTCAGTTTTGATCACGCTTCGTCTGCAATGGATCGCAAAAAAAATGAATTTAAACGAGTTTTCAACCGGCTCTTACCAGACATTATTAACGAATTGTGGGATTTATTAGAAGATGAAAACCGAAGAATTTGGACCAGAACATGGATGTTAAGGCGAACTGCCCTTGGAGCCACAAACACCCTTTTTAATGAATTGCAGTCAGAAGATCCCAAAGAATTCAAGGCACTTTTGAGAATGACTTTAGAACGTTTTGAGACATTACTGGAGAACATAACACCATATATACAAAGACAAGATACAATTCTGAGAGAAGCAATACCAGCAAAGGTTAAACTGCAAGTAACGTTAAGTTATTTAGCAGCTGGGATAAGCTATCGATATTTGCAAGCATTTTATAGAGTGGCTGAGTGACAAATGAGTGCGTGTTCATGCCTGCCGAGCGGGATGTCGAGCCGCTGCGGGGGCAGAAGAATGAAGTGGGGAGGTGGGTACTCGGCCTAGTGAACAGATTGGGATTCTAGTGACTCTCTCGCTTCTCTGCTCGGCCGAGCGCTCGGCCGAGCACTCGTTAGTGTTTATACCAACCGAGCACTCGGCCGAGGACACTGACTCGCCACTGTACTCGTTAGGTGTAATCAACGCATAAGGAATTGAAGGTTACATACTTTTCGAAATATTTTGAAAAAACTCGAAAATTTTACTATCATCCTTTTACAACGAAGTTTGCAAACCGATCTGAAATGTAGGTACCTTTAATTTTGTGGTATTCATCAAGTCTCTAACCAGTACCTATAGTACTTACATATTGATATACTTGACAACCGTTCGATACCTTCGGCGCGCGAGTCCACTCGCACTTGACGGATCTTGTTGAAACAAGCTGTCTATTTGACATTCCTAAATCCTATTTTAGCTAATTCTAAAACGACAGAATCGACATCATTATCTAATAAAAGCAAAGAATTTGTCTGCAGACGAACTATCTCCGATTATGACGTTTAGATCATAGTAGCTTTGGCAGAAATCGGCTTGCAAATTTGCTGAATATGCACTAAAAACGTCACGTCTGGCAGGACGTGGGTAGTACTTTCGAAAGTCTGGCTTTTAAGGAAACATCTTTTGTTAGTTTGCCAAATAACATTATATAAAATCCAGCTTATGTACTAGCGAAAGTTCACTTACATTTTATAAATGTTCAAGGCGTCTGGCGGGGACAAGCCACTATGCAGTGTCTGGCAATGCAAGAAATTGATTTCTAATATTATCCTGTGGGTGGAAGAAAACACAAAAATATAAGCTTTATAACATAAAGAAATTTGAAATTGGTTACCTCGCTACTATTTAGTGATGTAACTTTTTTTGTACATTGCTTACAATTTTTAATTAAATCTGGCATGATAGCTCGTACTATAAAAATCAATACTTACGTGAAAACTAGGTAAAATCTCTAGAATAGCTCAACCAGCATAACACGGAAAAGCGAGTACCAAATCTCTAACTTTTGTTTTACCAACCACAAAAGCGTCTTAACCATCGGTCTAAGTAAAAATGGGGAGATAAGCTACTAGCGTCTCGAAAGTAGAAGGCTCAAATTAGGTCCAATTAGGTCCGCCCACCTCAGCCATAGTCGGACCGGCGGCGCGCGGCGGCGTTCATGTGACGCGTGCTTGCTACGACGTACGACGTTCCGTGTTTGTTCAATATACACTTGCGAGCTATAAACTGGAATCACTTCATCGCTGGTTTTTGCAGACCATATTTTACAGTTTTCATGCAATAAACTGTAGGTTGTGGTATATTATTTTAAAGATAATTTTATTAGCTTTCAAACTCTTTCGATATCATAGCGAAAAAAATGTTCATCATATGTCATGGAACGTGAAAACAAAAGACATACATTTTTGGAACGAAACATAATTTTTTTCAAACTCCTGAATCCCTATAAAAACTGGGAATTTATGCAATTTTGTCATCAGTCCAATATATAACGTCACTCAAAATACTGGAATTACAAGAAAATTGAAACCACACCAATAGAAGCCGCTCAAATCGTCACCCTAATCCAGCAAGGGTTCTCTCAGCGTACTATCGCTCGACAGCTTCATCTGAGCCAGTCCTGTGTCTCCAAAGTATACAAGAGGTTTAGAGAGACTGGAAACTTAGTCCGAAGACCAGGATCTGGACGACCGCGATGCACTTCGGCGAGAGATGACCGATTTATTGTCAGCACTTCTCTCCGAAATCGACATCTAACCGGCGTTGACGTCCAGCGGGAGCTCGGAGAAGTTCGAGGGAGAACTGTCAGCGAGTGGACAGTGAGGCGAAGACTCAAAGAAGCTAACTTGACCCCAAAAAGGCCAGCAACGGGACCCAAATTGTCTACAGCCCACCGACAAGCCCGACTTCAGTTTGCTCGTGATCACTTAGATTGGGATATACAGCAATGGAGCCGAGTTTTGTTCGCGGACGAGACTAGGATGTGCCTGCATGGCAGCGACCGTCGACGGTGAGTCTACAGGAGACCGGGAGAGCGATACGCACAATGCTGTACAGCGGAAACAGTGGCATATGGGGGTGGGTCTTGTATGATGTGGGCGGGGATTTCAATTGAAGCTAAAATGGAGCTGGTATTCGTACCCGTTGGAGGTCGGGGAGGAGGGCTAACCGCAGAAAGGTATATCAACGACATTCTGCTGGGCCATGTACTCCCTTACGCCGGGTTTATTGCCGAAAATTTCCTGCTAATGCACGACAATGCCCGCTGCCACACCGCTCGTGCGACTAGACAGTACCTGGAAGAAGTCGGGATTCCCACAATAGACTGGCCAGCCGTCAGCCCTGACATGAACCCTATCGAACACCTGTGGGACGAGCTGAAAAGGCGGGTACGAGGAAGATCTCCAGCTCCGGCGTCAATAGAAGACCTAAAAACTGCTCTTATCGAAGAGTGGCAGGAAATTCCACAGGATTCCATCAGGAAACTCATTAGGTCAATGAAAAACCGTGTACAAGCAGTCATTAGGGCCAGGGGGGGCAATACAAAATATTAAGCGGGAAATAACAAAGATTATATATAAAAATTTGATATTTTCATATTACTTCTTATTAATTTAAACATCCACAACTTCGACCTATTGTAATAATTCACTAAACGAAGGTAGGAAACTTAATTAAATTTAAATAATTTTTATACCATTCGAAAGCTAACAAAATTTATTTTCAAATGGTTTACACCAATCTGCAGTTTATTCCATGGATGAAGTGATTCCAGTTTATAGCTCGCAAGTGTAGTTATTGCACAAGATTAGAAATTTTACTGTGAGCGAGTGTTAGCATGTAGGTGTAACACAGGCCAGTTGTTGAGTAAGCGCTGAGAGAACGTACTATATCTACTTACTTAGATCTTATTAACGACATAGAACCTTCATGTTGTGTTTAATACAATACCTACGCATTTTGGTCCGGAAGTAATTAATAAACAAGATTTTGAGTAGGTATGAATTCAAATAGTTAATTTCAAGGCTTCATAATATTACCTACTTGGCGTTGTGAGCGCTTGGTGAATTGTTACGCTTATAGAAATGTTAGGAATTTTTTAGGTAGGTGCTTCGAGCTTTGAGTGATATCTTGTGTTATAAATAAATAAATATAAATAATTATATTGATATGGATCAGTTGACTCATTAAGGGAGGCCTATGTACAGCAGTGGACTAAGGTTAGGTTGATGATGATGATGATGGATCAGAGCTACCTGTAGATTGTTTGCAACACTGCAGTTGGCTCAATTGTTTCAATAGCATGTATTTGTTCTATTTTGGTTCTATTATTTAAAAACGGTAATGGCCTATCAAATAAGAAATAAAAACAAATTAAAACTAGTATTTACCATTTAACATTTATTTATTTATATTATATTATTGTAATTTTCTTTGTTTATAAATAAATGAATAATGTTGTACAATTCACACAGCATCATCTAGCCCCAAGCTAAGCAGACCTTGCTTAGCTTTGGGCAAGCTTGGCAGGCAAGCTAGCCTTGGTTGCCTGGAAGAAATCGCTTTAAGCGATAAGGCCGCCTGTTCCATTGCTGTTCCCTACATTATGTTTAATTAGTACTATCTGTTTTATAAGGTGATGAATAAAGCATTATCTATCTATCTACCTTGGGGCTAGCTTGCCTTAAATTTTAAGCTATTATAAAAATCTTATGGGAGGCTTCTGATCTTTCTCTGGTAGGTTGCCTTAGTCGACTCTCAAGACATCCACGGAATGAGTTGGAGGGGCCGATTCTTACGACCGGTAAATGGTACGGTACGGTGGTAAATGGTTGTGACTTGTGGCACGAATACACATCCTGAATTATCGTTCATAGCAATCACCATAGAGACGTTGCTTTTTCATGCAACATATACATAAATTACGATTAATAAACGCAAAACCTATTTTACTATGTATTAAACCTCCTCCAATATATGAAAAATAAGGGGATCGCGCCAGCTTTTAAAAATGTACCTACCTTAAACGAAAGATCTGACAAAATATTATTAGAACCTCTACTGCAGGTCATCTTATTGCATCAACGGCATGTAGGTACAACTAACTTCATAATTTCAAAAAAAAACATATAAAAATTAAAACATAAGACATTTCCTACACGTTTGTTCTGCATGGTTGCGTCGCGTCGGTTTTGTTGACTGTAATATAAAATGTATTGTTACCATCATGTACGTAATTTATTTATTATTTAATCCGTAATTTTTTATATGTTACAAAGATGGATGCCCACGTAGCCGCCTATTTAGGTCACTATTTTACGCAATATTTTCTCTTTTGACCATTATTAAGAAATGACTAACACTACACCTGTCATATCCAAACACAGAGAAAATAACGACCCAAACTTCACCCGGATTCAATATCAACGAATTTTCACCACACATGTAGCAACCCAAAGTAGACCGGTTTCAAAAGAAAGTAGCTGCTTTTTACGTTCATCATTGACACTCAGAAGCAGGCAGTATACCCTTGAGCGAGCTAGCGAAAGCACCATTCACTACACAAAATAAGCAAAAAAAAGTTTTAAAAGCTAACCTTTTTAGTAAAAACCATAAATGTCAGTGTCAAAATTGGCAGAATAGACCGCGCGCGAACTCAATGTTCTAAAATTTAAAATTGAAAATGGCGGGAAAGGTATTTTTGCCGCTTTTATTTTTAACCCTTGCTAGCCAAGTTCAAAGTGCGACGTTTATAGAAAAATCTTACGAATATGTCATGAATTTCGGGAAGAGCATAGCGCCTAGTATAATGTCGATATGGGATTGTATGGGGGAGCAGGAGGCTTGGTCCTGTGCGAAGGAGAAAGCTGGCAAGATTCTGGATGGTTGGGATGAGCAGGTGAAGGAAGAAAGGCGGAGTTGGCAGGGTGAGATTTTTTTTTTATTATCGATGTCACGACGTACCAACATTAATAATATTTAAAATAAAATAGTGGGGAATGGGGTTCCATTTGCCTTTCTGTGGAAAGCTAACAGACTAAAATAATATTAATTACCTACTTATTTATGAACTTATGATGTTTCGTTAGCTACCTAAAATTATTTTTTTCTTACCTTTATCATTCAATAGGTATTTGACCTAGGTATATCCATACCATGGTTCAAATATCTTTCAGAAAGTTTAAAAACAATAAAATGTGTTACTAATCGTAAATAAGTAAGCAGACTTAATTAAAAACGTATGAGACTTTTCATTCAACGTTTTTCTTTATTCTTTAACTCGGTTAAAAGTTAAATGAATGTCTGCAATTAATTTTTAACAAATCACACTCTCACTTATTAATTAATCATATAAACACTTCCAAGTGTGTTATTTTACTCATACATTATACAGTAGGTACATAATTACGTACATAATTAATATTTAATTATTCATTACTAAGTTTTACTAGTTTTAAATTATCCTTATCGGATCAGACTATGTTCTTATTAACGTTTTGATTTATTTTTCTTTTGAGCTTGGGTGATCTTAGCGAAAATGCATACCTACTTAATAATAAAATACATAATTCATTTAATCGAGCTTCGTGATCTCATGTTGGATGTCCTATTTAAATAAATAAATAAGCCGGCCAAGTGTGATTCAAAACCGGAACTAAGGGTTCCGTACCATATCTTATTAAATATTTTATGTGTAACTGATCTTTATCGTGGTATTGAGCTATAGTAACACGAATTTTTTGAAAAATTGGCCTTGTTACATTTAAGGTCACAGAGAGAGAACTGTGTGTGACGGACAGAGAGAGAGTAAGAGGCAGTAGGTATCATCACATCAGCCAAACTTCCGCAGCTGGATGTTGACCTGTCCATATGCCACAAATAGTGGTCCTGAGCTGCCTCCATCCAACGACTCCTTGCAGGACTAATGGAAATGTTAATGTCCATAAAGGGTAGGCCATAGGGACACGGAACCCTAAAAACAAATAATAAAATTTCACACGATTAAAAAGTAAGAGCGAGCGAAGTGAGATCCCATCATTGTTTGCTTTGACAAATGTCTCCTAAGTTCGATGTTGGTTTATCGATGGCTTTCTAGCCGTCGATCTGGTATTCTTGTAAGTAGGCTGGTGTGATGTTATGTCAATAGATCACATCACAGTAATGTTGTAAATGCGAAAGCTTGGATGTTTGTACACTATCCAGTTGGATCTGCTGAACGGTGTGGACTAAAACTTTGCATAGAAATAAAGTTCTGAGCCAGTGGTTCGGTTGAGGATAGCATCGAGAAGTGATCGTGACGTCTCCTTTTTCTACGGGATTGGGTACAGCAGCGTCTCTATTGTGCGGACAGGGAACTACGCAAATCCCATACAAGAATTACACTCTGGAAAAGCCTTTTTTAAAAGTACCTACCTAAGCGTTTTATTATCCTGGTTGGCTGCATAGATGTATAAATACAAATCATTGGTTATAAACTTCGATCAATTATATCGTTTTAAACGTCAAATGTACGTGGGTACGTACCTGTTGCTATA
Source organism: Eupithecia inturbata (assembly GCA_963662085.1). Lineage (NCBI taxonomy): Eukaryota > Metazoa > Arthropoda > Insecta > Lepidoptera > Geometridae > Eupithecia > Eupithecia inturbata. The sequence goes on from OY759203.1 coordinate 7,924,652, forward strand.
AGTTTTTTTAACACAGCCTAAAGAAATGCATCTTTTATTTAAAAAAAAATATTAAAACTGTACGAGGAGGCATTTTTCATCACTGCAATAGTAATCGAAATCAGAAACTGAATTTATTAAATTGTAATAAACAAATAATTTTAACAACTTATAGGCCACTAGCTGCTGCCCGCGGCGTCGTACGCGGTTTTCAGGTACCTAGCCTATGTCCTTCCCCGGGATACCATTTACCTCCCTGCCAAATTTCATTATGATCCGTTCAGCCGTTTAGGCTTAAAATGGTAACAGGCAGACAGAGCCACTTTCGAACTTTTAATATGGATGTATTAATAATGTTGTTTAGATATTATAGATTATTTATCGGGTATTAATCGCGTACCTTTTGTTTTGTGTGTCGCCCCGTGACCACGATCGCTGCAACGCAATGGAAATGTAGGGAAAAATAAAACAAAAGGTACGCGATAAATAATCTTTAACATATTAACAGATAGCGAAAGTTTAAAAAGTTATAAAGATTATTTATCGGGTATTTATCGCGTACCTTTTGTTTTATTTTCCCCAAATGAAAATAAAACAAAAGGTACGCGATAAATACCCGATAAATAATCTTTAATATATTAACAGATAGCGAAAGTTTAAAAAGTGATAATGATTATTTATCGGGTATTTATCGCGTACCTTTTGTTTTATTTTCCCCATATGAAAATAAAACAAAAGGTACGCGATAAGTACCCGATAAATAATCTTTAAAATGTTAACAGATCGAGAAAGTTTAAAAAAATGTTGTTTAATTACCTTACCTCTAGGTACCTCCAGGTCTAACCTCTGGATATTAATGTTTGAGTACATAAATATAGGTAAGTACCTTATAAACTATATTAAAGAGACTCGAATATTTTCTTGAAACATGTTATTTTACCACACATTAAAGTTTTATGCCATGGAGTAATTTGACTCTAATCTCTTGGTAATCATTTTTATTTCAATCCATTTCTCTTTTCCTAGCCACTGCCCGCGGATTCAAAGTCAACAAAGAAAGATAGATATTTGTTATTGTTTTATGAAAACGTTTTAAGATTATTTCTATCCCATGGGAAATGATTTATGGGATAAAAAAGTTCAAGAACCACGTTTATGTGAATTTTAGACCGATCCGAAGTAGTTTTGGCTTGAAGAAGTAATAAATATTCACCCATCGTAACTTCCCACACATCACCCCTTCCAACTTGAAAGATGGATCGTTTCGTGTAGGCGTGAGCTTTTTTTTGCAATATTGAGTTTTTCTTGCGTTCTAAAATGAATAAAACTAACGTAAAAATAATTTGCCGCTAATCGTAAACGATATTCTGTGAACCCATGATAAAACCAACTTAAATTCAATCAAGGGCGTCGCCAGCCCATGGCCCAGAAACTTGCCCCCCATGTTAATATTATGGAGGATGAGAAAAATATAAATTGTAGGTACAGTCAAGAGCATGAACCTTTACACTTGTAGCGCGATTCTTTGCCTTTATGGCGATTGTAATAAGATTGGTTCCAACTGCAATGTGTAAAGCTTCGCGAGCTCTTGGCAGCACAATAAGTAAAACTTTAAAACGAAAGTTATTATATTATTATATTTATTATTAAAAACCGAACAAAAATAATTTACGGCACAATTGCAATTGAAGATATTAAAACATAATCTTTGGAGATTTTTTGTAAATTTTTCGTTTTTTATGAAAATCTTGTACCTAAGTTTTCATTTATAAGTTTGCTGTGTACACTCATCATGGCCAGACCATTAAGACGATTTTCTCCCATAGTGCTTCTTAGCCTTGTTTTTAATCTCCTGAGGCTGCTAAACGATCGCTCTACTGTACAGGTTGTGCACGGTAGAGCGATCAAAATTTTCAACGCTTTTCCCGTTTCGTAAAGAAGGTTTTTGCTTCTTTTAGGACATCAACAACTGTTAGACTTGTTGGGTTAAGCGTATCGTGCCACAATTGCTGCCAAAGTTCGATTTCATTCTGTATGTTTGGTGAATCATAAAATTGGGCGATAGTTTCGCAAGTTTTTTTTGAGATTTTCAGTTGACATCGTTTGCATTTGCGCTGGGTGTAATATCGAAAATGCGAATCATGGAGTGTTTTTTTCAGCAAAACGTACTTCAAGGGAGGTAATATTGGAGTCCAAGTATGGTTTTGTTATATATCTCTTCCGGTATTCTGAAGGGTTTTCTGCTGGATGGTTGCTTTGATGACGTTGTTTCCCAGTAATACGCGGCATTGATGTAATGTCCTCCTCCAGTTCGATTTTCTCCGTAACAGCAGAGCTTCCATTATAATTTCGTCTGTCACTTTTTCAGGATTTCACGGTGGCTCTTAAGTAATTGGAAAATCCGTTTAACATGTTCCAAGGCCTTCACCACGTCCAAAGCTACAGATTGGAGTACATTAACAACGGGTTTCATCAAAGCAGAGTACTTGGCTATCAAAATAAACGAAATTCTGGAAGCAGCCGCATGAAGTTAGAAAGCACGTTTTTGAGTCGCACTATTTCCTTCGCGAAATAAGGTTTGTAAGGCTTCCAGAATAATGGGAAGATTCTGTTTTAAAACTCCGATGGCTATGTGTTTCTCACTCCATCTTGTCTCGCAATGTCTGGAAATATTAGGTCAAAACTTCCTCCTCAAAACAGATTCCCGAAAAAATGCATAATATCTTTGGTGGTTCCCATGGGGTTTCGAATTTCAGGAAGCGTATTCAGGTCATTGATTACTAGATTTAGTTTGTTTCTATGCTATGTGCAATCGATTTTGCATCCAAACCTTTCAGCTCAATGAATCCGGCAAACATTTCTTGGACTTCCTGGGTTTCTTCATCAAAATATCGCTTCCCAATCGATAATTTTCAGTGCCAGAATTATCAGCCGTTTCGTCTGCTAACACACTAAATGCACCGTCTGCTTCTTTTACTTTTTTCTTAATATCAGCCTTAATAACGCCTCCACAAATACCGATAATTTCATTTTGAATATCGACTGATCGATAACTTGCATTATTTTTCTCTCTCCTCTAAATGAGTTTGGATTTGGCGGGAACAACGTACAATATTTACAAAAGGCCCCTTTTTGCGCCTGGAATATGCCAATCATGGAGAGTATGTTTCCAACCAATAATAATTAAATTTTCTCTTTAAAAGTTTTGGATCTTCCGCAAAATCATACGTCGCAGAAGGGGAGCAACAGTTTTCAAGCGATTCTTTCTTCTTTTCGGGTGATAACATCGGTGCTCGCCCAACAAATCGACCGATGTCATTTTCATCCATCAAAGAATCGGGACTTGACGCCAGATATTATATTTGGAAGAGCTTGGTGTTGGTAGTGTCTGCGGCTGAGTATCTCGCGTTGTGGTGACCGATGAAGAAGCGATATAGTCTCTAATTTATCGTGTTCACATCCTTCAGGTGTTTTTCTTTTTAAACATCCTGCAAAACAAAACACTTTGATAAAACAAATTTTGTACAAAAATGTGTACTAAATACTGTTTTTGTTCATCTGAAATTTTTTCCTGAGTTGTGTGTGACCTAATATTTTTTTCTTCTATTTATCATCTAATATAATTTCCCATGGGAGAGTTGCTCCGTTACTTAAATAAAAAAAATAATCAGTTGAAAAATACTTGACACTATGCTTGGCACAATGTAAAAACAAGTGCCACAAACCAAAAATAACATAAAAATACAAAGTTAAATAAATTACAAAAGACGTACCTAGTAGGTAAGTCAGCAAAAAACTTTCTGATGTCCGAATTGATGATGAATGTGGACTTTTCAATTGTATTTAAGGATCATTTGGGAATATGTTGATTTTTTGCCCAAAATCTCTTATTTTCCCAAAAGCTCCAGAAATACCAGTTCGATTCACTGGTCTTTTTGAAGTTAGTTTTGGTTAGTTCTTACATAAGTTAGTAGAAAATGGTATATAAACAATCATGGTATATATCCCGTTGTAAATGACTTTAGTCTGAAAATACATTTGTATGCAAATGATAATACATTTTTGAAAATTTTTGCCCAATCCGTTTAGTAGTTTTGTCGTGAAGAGAGAGGAATACACGTCTAAACATCAAAGCAACGCATTTGTAATATTAGTGTGAGGAAGGAATGAGATCTTTATCTAACAGTGTAATATATATCTACTATATAAAAATAAGTCGGGTTTTCCTTCCTGACGCTATAACTCCAGAACGCACGAACCGATTTCCACGGTTTTGCATTCGTTGGAAAGGTTTCGGGCTCGGTGAGGTTTATATCAAAGAAAATTCGGGAAAAATTTAAAAAGAAAAGCGGGAAAATCTTTCTTAACGAAGCCATCTGGTGGCGAAACGGAGTTCGCGGGGTTTGCTAGTTTATTTATATTAATCAGAATGCACATTCGTGATCGTCGTACAGACGAACTTCAGCTTTCTAGGGTTAATGTTATAAGAAAATAATGTAAAAATATACAAATTATTCCACGGGTGCAACAAGCAAAAATTTGAATTTTGAAATTGACAGTTGGAGCGCTTCGTTTTGGGCTTGGCTTGTACCAAGACAAAGCGGTAGTAATTTCCATACTTATTTTAATAAATTATGATACGCAATGTATTTTGTTTTAATGGAATAAATAAATATAAAAATAGTAAATAATAGACAAAAAATTTAGAATACTTAGTTCCACCTTGGTTCGCCAGCCAGCATCGACATCTTTGCATTCACTCGCTGAATGGAGATCACTTGCTCTTAGTATTATCGCTGCTAATTCGCCTCTGCGTGACATATTTCAAATGCAGCCAATGAACTGCGAAAATAGTATACTTATATAATTTAATCTGATATTTTATTGACAAAGAAAATTACAATTCAATAATAAAAACAAATTAGAACTTTTATTTACAATTGAAACAATTAAGCTAACTGCAGACTTTTGCAAACAATCTACAGGTAGCTCAACTGATCCATATCGGAAGCGTCCCTAAGTCGCTGGCTGCATTGCGCCGCTGTATGGCAATGCATCAGCATTACCGGAGCCGGATTGCCGGATTGCCGGGAGTTGGCGGATATCTGGTGCAGCGCATCAGCGCTGCACCAGGGGGTCACGGGTTGCGTCGACCAGACGCTCAGATAACTTTTTAAAAACCCGGAGAGCCTCGGTACCCCACGGTGTAGGCTCTGTCGAGACCTGCATATTTGTGTCTCTTGAGATCCTCGGCCAAATCTGCCGCCGCACCAGCCCAGTATTATTAATTTAATTGTTTGAAAAAATTAAAAACTTACTTTATATTCCTTATTATGTAGGTTACATATTTACATTTATAACAGACTTCGAAAAAATGAAGAAGTTCTATGTTAGGCTGTATGTATGTGTTTTTTAATGTATTTTCGTCGATTTTTCCTTCATTTATTTCATTATGGATAGATTTGAAAAACTATTTCGCTTATGAATGGAGAATGATCCCGAGGTGGTCCCATAATTTTATTCGTGAGGGATCAGTACTTGTACCGCAAAACTTAATAAACAATGGAAATTCTAAGGAACATGAAGTCCGTTTTTATTTTTTTCAAAACAATCATATTTTATCTATTAACGCACGGAACCCACATCTCACATTGTCGAGTCGCACTTGGGCGATTAACATAATTCACACATTCACACCAAGCTTTCTTTACATATCGTATCACACATACATTTTGTAATAGGCTTTCATGTGTTTTGTAAGACGTCATGCTAATAGCGACTCGACTGGTTGAGTGCCACTTTTGACACTTTCCTTTATGGTGCTTGATCCCACTTTAGAGAAAGATTTGATAATGTTCTACAATGATTAACTTGAAAATCATGGTCATCAACCGTTGATCGATTCAGATGTTTTCGTGAGTGTATTATGTAGGTGTTATTTTCGCCGCTCATTAAATAAATAATAAATAAATAATACTAGACAATCCACACAGCATCATCTAGCCCCAAGCTAAGCAGAGCTTGTGTTATGGGTACTAGATGACTGATATACATAACAGAATCCATTACTTATATAAATATTTTTTTTATTTTACATAGAAAATACCCAGAACACCCGGAAATAAATATTAGGTCCTTACATATGAAATTGGCGTTTTGTATGGGAGGAACAAAAAGTCGAATATTTTTTAATATAATATATTTAATTAATCAAAGTATGAACCATTATTTTCTATGCACTTTTGCCATCTTATAGGTAGTTCATTGATCCCTTTACTAAAAAAACCAGTCGGACGGGAATCAATAAAATCTTTGAAGGCGATTTGGACTGCCCCATCGGAGTTGAATTTTTTCCCTTGCAAGAAGTTATCCAAATTTCGAAAAAAATGGTAATCTGTTGGAGCAAGGTCCGGGGAGTACGGAGGATGTCTTAGACTTTCCAATTGAAGCTCTTCTAATTTAGTAGCCGTCTGTTGCGCAGTGTGTGGTCTAGCGTTGTCGTGAAGCAGCAGTGGCGTGGAGTGATTGACCAGCCTAGGTTGTTTAGCCGCTAGCTTTTCCATCATGGTTTGCAATTGCTGACAATAGACATCAGCCGTAATAGTCTGGCCAGATTTGAGAAAACTGTAATGAACAATACCGGCACTAGTCCACCAAACGCTTACAAGTAACTTTTTTGGGGTTAATTTTCGCTTGGGGCAGGATTTGGCTGGCTGGCCAGGATCCAACCATTGCGCTGAGCGCTTCCGATTATCGTAAAGAACCCATTTTTCATCACAGGTAATGATTCGGTTTAAAATACCTTCATTATTGTGCCGGTTTAGTAATGTAACGCAGCAGTCGACGCGCGTTTGCCGGTTTGCTTCAGTCAATTCGTGAGGTACCCACCTTTCAAGCTTTTTAATCTTCCCAATTTGCTTCAAGTGAATTAAAACAGTTTTATCACTAACATCGCAGCCTGCAGCTAACTCGGACGTGGTTTGCGATGGATCCGCTTCCACAATAGCCTTCAACTCTTCATTATCAACTTGAGTCTCAGGCCGTCCACGGGGCTTGTTCTGCAGGTCAAAATTTCCAGAACGAAAACGTTGGAACCAAAAACGAACTGTGTTTTCTTTTGCAACACGACCGCCATACACATCATTCACCCTTCGAGTTGTTTCCGCAGCACTAGTGCCACGGCGGAACTCGTACTCGTAAATAATGCGATATTTTAAGTTTTCCATTTTGTAAAATGAGTGAAGCAAACAGAAAAAAACAGAAGAAAAAAAACAAATGAATGACTATCATCGAAGCACAAATACATGAGTCTATAGCTGTACAAATTTGAATTTGGAATTCCTTACCAAAGAGGAGAAATTTGTGATTAAAGTGGCCAGTACGAAAAACGCCAATTTCATATGTAAGGACCATTTGCAGATCGTACAAACATTTCTCCCAAGGCGGGAATCGAACCCGTAGCCTTCTGCGTCGCAGGCGGACCTTCGCCCGCCGCGCCACATCGGTCGTGTTTATTTTCTTTTGTTTTTTTATTCGTTATCAAAACGCGGCGAAATTAGTAGCCAAGTTACAGGTTACAGTTAACTTGGGTTACAGTTAACTCCTTCTCAGTCTTTATAATCAGGTCAAATCGTAAATTAGTATAGTAAATTTTTCAAAGCTAGCACGTTTGTCGTTTGTTCATTGCCCCGCTGCGCTGTATGGCAATGCTGATGCGCTGCGCCAGATACCCACCAGCTCTCGGGTCACGCGTCGCTTCGACCAGACACTCACTTATATAAATACATACATACATGTATGTTGTCTTTACACAATTAAAGATATGTATATCCTTAATTGTGTAAAGAGAAACAAAGGTGCGGTCGGTGACAGCAGGACAAATAGTGTTCATAAACTGGTTTGACTTAACAAAGCTTTTGATTTAAATGTAAGCTTGGTTTAATTTTACTAAAATATCATCTGTGATCCTAATGGTGTAGGTAGGACTATACACTAGCCAAACTCAATGTAGAATGTTTGTAAACCACCCATACATAATCTAAAATTCTATGTTGTCTTTTTATAAGCAATTTACATTACTTGTCGATTTGTGATTCTTCCTTTAATTTTTTTTTTTAATTTATTTTTTACTAGGGGCAATGGCCTTTATTAACAAAGAAAATGACAATCAAATTATAACTAGTATTTACAATTGAAACAATTAAGCTAACTGCAGACTGTTGCAAACAATCTACAGGTAGCTCAACTGATCCATATCAATACCAGTCGGAAGCGTCCCCAAGACGCTGGCTGCATTGCCCCGCTGTATGGCAATGCTGATGCGCTGCGCCAGATATCCGCCAGCTCTCGGGCCACGCGTCGCGTCGACCAGACGCTCAGATAACTTTTTAAAAACCCGGAGAGCCTCGGTACCCCACGGACCTAGGGTCTCGACCCCAAAGGGAGCAAATATGTAGGCTCTGTCGAGACCTGCATATTTGCGTCTCTTGAGATCCTCGGCCAAATCTGCCGCCGCACCAGCCCTTACGGATGTCCTCGGAAGATGGGAAGGCGCAAGTGTGTCGACGCATGTAGCGATAATAGCGTTCCTTTAATAAATATTGCTTACAATTATATCTGAAACTCGACGCCAAGCAAGTGAGTTTTATTTATTTTTGTCGTGGTTTGTGTACAAACATTCTACATCGAGTTTGGCTGGTGTATAAATTTAATTGTTTGATCCATAGATAACACAAAATTACAGACAACGTACAATTACTTACGACACAGAAAATAAAACGAAAATAACTAAATTTACTTAGGATAAAACTAACTTCACCCAGTGGTGCAGTATAGGACATTTTTTTTTTAACCCATTCACGTTATGGCGATCCTTGTGAATGATTTAGTGCTTCTCCCAAATCAGTGGGTTTATTTCAGCAGTGAACGTACGCATATGAACGAACCTCAACCGGGTCCAAACTAGGATGACCAGGACCAGAATGACGACTTACGAAAGACTGCTGACTGATGCTGGATGCGGCAAGCTGAAGACAGGGCGTTGTAGCACTCATCAGGGAAGGCCTCCAGCAGTGGACTATTAAAGGCTGATGAGTATGAACGTGTGCTGATCTAGACGATGTGCTGTTGTCGCATTAATATTAACACGTTAACTGGTGAATAACAGTTAAACGTTATCCTACTTAGATCCCGTATGCGGTTGCGGTGAGATCGCATCGCGCGGGTAGAAAGGTTGAAATTGTACTCACGATTGTGATCGCATCCGTTTGGATTCATTATTAAATTACTAGCCATTGCACGTGGCTTAGAACTATTTACTGGGTAAAGAGGTATAGAGTACTTATATGGTCTAGAACTGCATAACTAATAATTACGCTGGACAATCCACACTCCGACTGTCTAATAAAACTTCTCCTCCTTCCCCAGAGCAAGCAGACGCGGAAGTCTCGTCCTCAGGTCGTTCCTTCGAGGAGCTGCCTTCCAAGCTGGGCCGCGAGGTCGAGGGCTCCCTGGCTTCACTCTCCGAGATCCTGTCCAATGGAGTCGCCAGGTAACTCCATCAGTACCCCTAGTACATCCGATAAAGTTTTCGAGAGCTCGATTCGACTATTTCCTTACATATGCCGCCTTGCAGCGCCTCACCGGATGGAGAGGAACTACTAGTTTGACAGCGATTGAATAGTTTCATACGAATTCGATTTTAGCCTTGTCTTATTCTTTTTTTGTACGTGTAAGCGAGATAAAAGCAGAGTCTCGAAAATGATCTTCGAATCCGAAATGACGCCGCTCATCATAGGGGTATCCTCTATGCTAGTCTCTTCTCCGGACTGCTGGGTAGGCCACATCTCCGACACGCTATTTATTTATGTATTTGTTATGGACTTTCAAGAAAAAAATTCGTAACAGGCGAGATCTTAGAATAAAGATGAAATAGAATAAAGAAGATGAAAGCGAATAGAATAAAGATTAAGACCGTAAGACTTAAGTCTAGTGTTTTTCTAATTATAGGTTGCCACAGCATGAACAAACTATTGGTCGACTAAGCAAACCTTAGTTTCTGATATCTGTGAAAAACAAACAATGCGAAAACAAAAAAAAAATCAAATAGCTTTATTTCCTTTAGACCTTACAGGACTTTAGGACACGTCACAAAATTCAAATTACATTAAGTAAAACTAGGAAATAAAGTGATCACTTTGATTTATGCTCACTTCAATATTTTTAAGGTAAAGTAAAGAAGTGAACAAGAAACATTTACCTTGTTAGGTTGTTAGTTTTCGGGTTGGAGCAAAACTTGTCCTAAGCTTTTTTATCCTCTAGATAATCTGATATTTTGTAGTACGCCTTTTTACAAAGGATATGTTTGACAATTTGTTTGAATTTAATTATTGATAATTTTTTCAACTCATTTGGTATTATGGTGTGTTAATGGTGCATTTAGTAAACATTTTGTGGTAAAAAACATCAGTCTAAGTAAAATTCGGCACATAATGGCCTATGTACGGGCGCATGGTGCGGCGTGTGACACTTTAGGTTAATGACAGCAGAAACTACGCATATTTTTGATTGTTTTTTTCTTCAAAATAATTTTTAAATTACTTTTTTACACGGCGTCAAATTATGCAAAGCTTGTACTATCAGACTTATCGGTGCACTGTTTATTTATTTATCGAGAGACCTTCTTTGACTGTTATTGATACCTACCTATACATACGTAATGATAAATAGATAAAATACATATTTAAAATAATAATCAATTCCTTTAACAGGCGCACACCTAAAAGCAATAACTTAACCTTGACCTTTTACCTACATCTAAAGAGGAAACGTGGGTTTTTCGCGGTTTTTTTTTCTCACATCGCTAATTCAACAAATGGCCTGTGTTGTGTAGCAACTCAACGCAAAGACACGCTATTTCAATTCTTTTGCAATATACTGTAATACATTGTCTTTAAGACCGCCGGTAAGACCCCAGAGAACCTTCGCTACTTCAACTTAAAAGGTGCCAACATCAAGCGAGTCACTCAATTTAAATACCTAGGGCACTTCCTTACTGGCGATCTTAAGAATAATGTAGACTTAGAAAGGGAACGTAGGGCTTTAGCGGTTCGAGGCAACATGTGACCCGTAGATTTTCCCGTTGCTCTGACGAAGTGAAAGTTACACTAATTAAAGCTTACTGTCAAAGCCTGTACACGGGTAATCTATGGGTTAACTATACCAAAAAATCGTTGAAGTGCATCCTTAAAGTATTATTATACGTGTCCAGTATAATAATACTTTAAGGATGCTGCTGAGACTCCCTTGTTTTTGTAGCGCCTCAGAGATGTTTGCTCAATATCGAACTGATGGTTTCCACGCCATCATTCGGAAGAAAACAGCATCTCTGATGAGCAGCACGAAGGCCAGTCACAACAGCATCCTGAAAACCGTGGCGGAGCATTGTCTGTCTCCCATGTAGACACATTTTGCCAAATGTGTCGCTCCAGTCTGTGGTTATGATGCCTCACTGAATGTTAAATGTATGTAATTAATTTAATTTAATCTAATTTATTCTTGTAATTATATTTTGAATTTTGTAACCTAATTAAACTAATCTTATTTATTATTTTATTAACTGTAATTTTGAATTTTATTTGATTTTGTCTATGTGTAATATGGATTATTTAATTATCTGAAATAAATGATACCTACCTAAAGGACGAAGTTGGAAAGATGTACCTAGATCGAAGTGCGACCGTGACAACAATATGTACCTAGATCGAAGTGCGACCGTGACAACAATATGTACCTAGATCGAAGTGCGACCGTGACAACAATATGTACCTAGATCGAAGTGCGACCGTGACAACAATATGCACGCGAAGCACGAACGCCGCGCCGGCGGGCTATGATATGACTGAGGTGGGTCGACCTAATTTCACCTAATTTGAGCCTTCCACTTGCGAGAAGCTAGTTCACAATCTCCCGCATTTAACTTGATCGATGGTATAAAATAATAAAATTACACATATACATAGACAGAAAACGCAATAGCTAGATCCATGGATAAAAATCCCACTGAATATAACTTAAATCTAGTCTCTAATCTCGATAAATAAACGAAAACACCTGTGAACATTAGCTTCCTCTTATTATGAAAGACTAGATGACCTGACAGACGTTGTCCGGGTGACTGTTGCTCGTGACGTTGTGATGTTGTCCTAACTATGAATATTGAATTCGAATTGGTATTATAATATTTTCCACGCAACATTCTTAATTTTACCAGGACTAGTAAGAGTCTCTGATTTTACAATAGGTATATATAGATTAAAGTTGTGCGTCCACTGCTGCGTACTTACGCAGCGTACGCGGCGTTGGTATTTGCCTGGCGTCGGTATCGACAGATATGCCGACAGTGCACGCTGTACCATACAAAAAAATACAAAGCAAGAAATCCTTACGCTCCGTACACTTTAAGTGTGATCTTGAGAGGCATCACAAACTTCTTAGATATGATTAAATTGTTCTTATTAATCTAACAGTTACGGACAGCCCTTGACCAATGATTTAACTAATTTACTAATAATTAAAATAACGGTTTTGTCTTTTCTGAACAAACTCTCCATTTCTCAAGAGAAACTTGTTAAATACAACTTTCTACCCTTCTTTAAACAATGACCTAGAATTGTTAAGGAAACCGCCCACTGGACCGGTACGGGCGCAAGGTGCGGCGTGTGACACTTTAGGTTAATGACAATGGAAATTACGCATATTTTTGTTTGTTTTTTTTTCAACATAACTTTTAAATAACTGTTTTACACGGCGTCAAAGTAAGCAAAGCTTGTATTATCAGACTACTGTTTATTTATTTACTAAGAGACCATCTTTGACTGTTATTGATACCTATATAACTACGTAATGATAAATAGATAAGATACCTACTTGTAATAATAATTAATTCCTTTAACAGGCGCGCACCTACAGGCAATAAATAACTTATCCTTGACCTTTTACCTGCATCTAAAGAGGAAACGTGGGTTTTTCGCGATTTTTTCTATGTATGTATAAGTATTTTAATATATGTATATTTATGTTAAAATTTTACTAATCTTTAGTAATATTTGATTAAGGCTGGTCTATGCCCCAACAGCCTTGAGAACTCAAAATCAACAGCGTTTGTGTTCTCAAGGCCGTTGGGGCTTAGACCAGCCCTAAGGAATTTGTTTGTGTGTAATCTAATGGGCTACCTCTGGCCCTTGTATTATTTAAAAACTCTGTCAGCCACAGTGCCACAGGGTCACAGTGGCACAATGGACGAAGCGACCGCCTGCGATGCAGAAAGTTGTGGGTTTGATACCCGCCTCGGGACAAATATTAATACAATCTGCAGGTATTTGTTTCAGTTGTTATGAGTGTTTTCTATGTAGGTATAATAAAAAATATATATCTATGAAGTGTATTGTATTAATTAAGTATATCAGTTATCTAGTACCCATAACACAAGCTCTGTTTTGTTTGGGGCTAGATGATGTTGTGTGGATGGTCCAGCATTATTTATTTATTATCCCTGACAAAGATTATTCTATTCTATATCGTACCATGTAAGCAAAGTTGCAAGAAACGCTAGTTTTCCAATTACTGATATTGTTTTAATTAATTACAAGGATCATTCAAACATGTAAAACAATTGGTGTAAGGTTGACAATCGGAACCTTCGGTTTAAATGTCACGGAACCCACAAATATTGAAAAAAATAAATTGTACCTACTGGGTCTTTTATAGTTATTTTCTATATATATCTTAAGGTATCTAAGTCTGTTCTATGTACATATGTATTTCTCTCTAAGCGAATCTACATTATATTCTTTTGAGATATAATAGTTTAAAACCGTATATATTTACTTAGGTATAATTTGAAAAAGTAAAGTTTGTGTTTTGCGCCACTGAGCTCCAGCTTTTGAGATGCGCGTGTAGTTCGTAAGTGTGGAAGGAGGAAGGGAGGCATCAACCGTGGGACAGGGCAGTGTGGGCTTTTATTAATAATAATAATATTTTATTCAAAATAACTTACGACTAAAAGATAACAAAGTTCATATAAAATTCTAATGGTATTAAATAATGTGTGTGCCTGAACTAAGTAAAAACCTGTTTTTTAGGCAAAAAGAGTTCTAACATCACATAAAATAATCAAATAGAACTTATTAACTATACAAGGCGAAGGTGCATGCTTTAAAATAGTTACTTATGCTAACTTAATAATAAAAATAATAAGGTCTTAACGGATAGTCTCTGCAACTTCTACCAGACTAGTTATAAAAATTAATTATTTAGCTTGTTGGCCACACCATCCTTCAGCGCTACTCAATGGCTGCATTATGATTACAAAAAAAAAAATAACAAACTAGCGGCGAAAATAGTTTGCGTGATACACTCACGAATGCATCTCAATTAAATGCATAAATACCTAATGCTGGACAATTCACACAACATCATCTAGCCCTAAGCTAAGCAGAGCTTGTGTTATGGGCACGAGATAACTGATATATTTACTTATTACAATATACTAATAGATAGATAAATATTTTTATTAAACTCACATAGAAAACACCAAGAGCATCCTGAACAAACACCTGCAGATCGTACCCACAAACATTTGACCAGCAGTTACGTTTCATTCTTTACCGCTGGTTGAGCAAAGACACGAGCAAAAGCTAGTTATGAGTAATCAATTTAATAAAGAAACCATGGCATTTCTTTAAACTATCTTTGCCTTGCTCATATCCGAATTGATGAGCGAATTCTCGAATAATCGAAATCGAAAGTGGTAACTTTCACATGTGACCTAGTTATTTAATTTAATTACTGCATAGAGGTTGGTACTTAGACTATGAAAGCGTTAACAGTCAATGATGGCAGTGTTTTAAGAAGACAGGTGGCTAATCTGGTATTTTGAATTATGTTCCAAGTAATTTATTTATATAATAAGAATTTCCAACAGAAACAATGGCATACACAACAAAGAATACACAAGGCAGCACCATTAGTGAGCCCGCTATTGTTGCGAATGTATGAAGGCAACAAATAAATATAAATAGGTAGGTACATAATAACATCATCATACATTTTTATTAAGATTTATTTGTATTTTTGTAGACTATGTGACTATGTCTCATAGGCCAAAAATAGATGTGGTAAATTAAAACACTGTTAAAGTGTATAGTGTATTTTAAAAATGTGCCAAAGTCTTTGTACAAAAGCTATAATAAATAGCGCTACGTTTTCCACACAGCATCATCTGTCCCAGTGAGGCCGCACACCAGAACACTTGTCGGTAGCGTCACATTTGAAACTGGACAAATTTATCACTCCCGAACATTTGCGCGCAAGCACGCACACCAAGGACACATTTTTAGTAGTGTACAAATGTGTCCTTGGTGTACGACTTGCGCGCAGGCGATAAATGTGTCATGTTTTAAATGTGGCGCTACAAATTGACGTAATACAAGATGTAGGTATGTCTGGTCGGTGTGCGGCCTCACAAAGTAAGCAGAGCATGTGTTAAACCACTGATAGCCTTCAAGTGATATTTAAAAATATATTTTTTATCATTCCTCGGTTTTATGACCGAGTCTGAACCACCGCTGAAACTTTGGACCGTACTTTTTGTTACACCCCGTATACTAGATTAGTTATTTTGATGGAACATAATTATTTTGTTGGCGGAGGAGGGCGCTGATTCTGCTACACAGTTTTAACTCTTGCGGTAGTCAGCCCACAATTGTAACCTACATATTATGTTCTGTTCATAAAAAAGATTTTTGTATTTTTTTATTCAAGTGATAGAATAGAAAGCATGTTTATTCCCCAAATTTTTTTAAATAGTACCTAAGTACTGCTATTTAACGACTTCCGTCATCTCAGTCCAGTCCACCCAGCTTACACTCGCGTGAACAAAATGTGATCAAATTTTTAGTAGCCATAAAAGCTGGAAAGAAATTGTAACCGAAAGTGGACATGAACATCAATTCAAGTCTGTCTAAACCTAGATAGGTAGGTACTCCGATTATTATATATATTGTTTTTAAAGTATACAATTGTGATGAAAACCTTCACAGATACACAAAAAACAAAAGAAAAAGGAAAGAAGACGTTCGCCCAGCACAGGGATCTGATGAGCTTTTTAGACAGGCAGAAACATTTCTAACACAAAACCCTCCTCTTCCACAGAGCGCTTTCAAAAAAGCACGACAGTGGCGGTGGTATTGACAGCATCACTATCTCCACCGGGGGAGGAGACAAGAAGCCGAAGAAAAAGAAGCAGAAGCCAGCAAAAATTCACCTCATCCATCCAGTCATGATGCCGATGAGGAAGGCTCCGAAAGAGGAGAAAGGTCGAGGCTTCCCCAACGGCAGACAGACTTGGGTTATCGGTTCTGAGGGGGTAGAAACCCAGGGGGTAGATAACAAAGAAGAAAGCGAGAATGAGGAAAGGGATGCTGAAGATAACCATAGAAATGCTAGAGTAGATAGTCAATGGGAGGAAAACGATCAAGTAGAAAGTGGGGTTCAAGAGGTTGATCAATGGGGTGTAGAAAAAGTAGCGAGGGGTGCAAGGGGTGTAATGGCGGATTTATGGAGCTATGGACAAGAAGCGTTGGATGTATTGGCTGATGCGGCGCTAGAAGCTGAGACTAAGGATAATGGGGTGCAGGATAAGAGTTCTCTTGAAGGTGATTGGTCGGTTATTATTTATTTATATTAGATTTCTAAACAAGTTTTTCCAATGTTAGAGGATCTAATAAGTGGGATTAAATCTGTCAAGTATTAAAATGCAATTTTTTCTCTAAATAATAAACAAAATTTTGAAAAAGTTATCAAAATTAAGAACGCTCACTAGGATATTAATAATTTTATTTTTTAGCGAATTTAAAGTTCGTTAGTAAATTGTTAATAATAAATGAAATTCAACCTAATTTTTTAAACTGAAAAATGGTAGAACTGTTTTATACATTTTGTTTGATCCTCTATGATCCTGTAAAATAATTATTTATAAAATATTTTATTTGATACATAATATTTTCTGCAATACTTTTTACAGCACAGAATAGAAACAGATTTTACCACATCATTCAACTTTTTTCAGATTGAATCTGTCTTTCTGGTAAAATTCTATTAATTTTGCATGTGCATTTGTGCACTTTTAAATGCCTGATACCTACTATAGCATGAGATTTGCATAAGTTTTTACTTTGAATGTGCATTTTAGATTAATTGTATGCAAGTTCGGTTAAGTAGTCAGAGACCTTTATTGTCCTTTTGTCAGCATGTTCCATTTTCATTATAGTTAGTAGTTGAAACTTGGAAAATACTTTTGAACATTTTTTGGACTATTGAAGAATTTTATATTTTTATAGAGCAAAGAGGCAAAAAGAAGAAGAAGAAGAAGGCGATCCTGAAACTCCTCATTCTTGGAGCAGTTCTCAAGGCCAAGATTGGAACCCTACTCCAGATCCTGTCCTTCAAACTACAGGTAGATTATTCGTACCTGAAGTGGTACTAGTCGAATAGGGATCTAGGCATGCGAGCAGTGAGAGTGTATCGTAAACACAATACTGGCAGTTTACGAAAAATAAATGCACACTAAAAGAGCCGGAGGAAGGGCAGCAGCTTCCTCCTGTGTATCTTAACACCTCCACTGCGATCACCAATCCGTCAGCCAAGCCTGGTGGATGATTTTGGCAAAAACCCACTTCGTTCGTCAAGTTCAGCAGTGGACGCATGTGTGCTGAAGACAATGTCCACACTACATGAGATGACCACCGGTGGACCGGTTCTCCACTCCATCTCCACAGCCTATATTGATCGCTGGACGCAGGCCTCCCCCTGATAAGCGCCTTACTGGCTTTAATCCCAATTAATTAATTTGGTCCGAAATAAAAGATTTTTATTTAATATCACGGGGGGTAATGCCCATAATCCCCACGCTGGGCATGCGGGTTGGGGATCGCAGTTTGGTGGTAGACCTGTTCTGCCGGAGGCGCTGCTGCCCGCCTCCGGTGGATATCCCTTAGTCGCCTCTTACGACACTCGCGGGAAGAATTGGGGTGGTGCAAATTCTAAGCCGGCGCCACGCAGCAAAAAGGTGGACTGGCTGGTTGTCTGACATCAAACCATCTCCTCCCCAGGTGAAGTTCTTCATAGTCGCCGTGTTAGGACTGGCCATCAACCTCGCGAGGCTCTGGATCGACCTGAAGAACAAGCACAGCCATCAGCCGCAGAAGGTGAGTGCACTTTCACAGATCGTCGGTTTATTTTGCGGCGATTCGAATTTGGTTATGTAATGTAGGTACTGGTAGGTACATAGTGCAAGAAGGAACGACGAGCGAAGCAAGCCGAGAAGTTTCATCAATAAAGTTAAATGGGTTAGGCTAATTCAATATTTTTTTAACAAGCATTATTCAGAAATTACAAGAAAACATCCATAATCTGCTAACATCATCTTTTCACTATGACAATGGTCACAGAATGACTCGTTTTGGCATTCTATCTTAGGGATAGGGATATCACGTGAGGCTCGAAAGGGGGAGGGAGGTTGGGAAAAATCCCGAAATATCACAACAGGGGGGAGAGGGTGTAGTGAGATATCACGTGTATTAATTTTTTCGTTGAACGCGCGTTTTTTAATCCAGACACAGGTGTACCTTCGTGCCTTCGTGACGACCGATGTGGCGCGGCGGGCGAAGGTCCGCCTGCGCCGCAGAAGGTTGCGGGTTCGATTCCCGCCTTGGGACAAATGTTTGTACGATCTGCAAATATTTGTTCCGGGTGTTCTGGGTATTTTCTATATATAATAAAAAATATCTATCTATGTTATGTATTGTATTAAGTTTATCAGTCATCTTGTACCCATAACACAAGCTCTGCTTAATTTGGGGCTAGATGATGCTGTGTGGATTGTCCAGCATTATTTATTTATTTATTATTTATTTAAATAGCACAAACAGCCCGCACTATATAGAATTTATTTCATATAAGGATTCTACGTGACGATTTTGCTACGATAATAATTCTGTTAGCTCGCGTTAGCAATTCCACCCGTGAAACATTACCCTTCTTTGCAGACATGGAAGGTAAGAATAATCTGATTCATGTATTTTTGAATAATTCATTAAGTACTTTCCTTTCTCTAAAGGTAATTACTTATTCATTAAATTCATAAAACGCTGAGCAAACATATGTACAACAGACTTTAACAACCATACAAACTGGTTGTGATAATTAAATATACGAAACTCAAAACCTCCTTCCATTCAAGTCGGTTAACATTAACATGACCTTCTGCTTTCTACCAAAGTTATCACATTAGTAGATACTTACTAGCTAGTTTTTAGATCACGTCAGCATAAAGTGAATAAAACCGGCCAAGTGCGTGTCGGGCCACGTGCTATGAGGGTTCCGTAGTTGCTCGAATCATTAACATTATACTTATTTACCATACTAACAACTTCATTCGTTTGAAGGCATTTTCGGTGGAATTGAAGGAGAAAAATATTCATCTCCAGTTTAGATTACAAGACATGTTAGGTAGGTATCCTCCACTTAAGGTTCGGCTAGGTAACCTGTTTTTTTTCCATGGTTCCTTGTTAACTACGGAACCCTAAAAAGCTTGCTGCAAATTTGCAATTTGCACATGAACTTGCAAATCCGTATAAAAACACAGAACCAGTAATCTGTCTGAGAGAAAACGCCCCCCTGGCCTAGTTACAAGTCAGGTCGGTATGTGGGTTCGATGCCCATACAAGAATCTCTAGACTAATGGTCATCGGGGAATAGTGAGGAATGTCGGAGTAAGGAACGAGAAAGACGGATATGATAAAAAAGCCGGTTATGTACAAAATTAAAATGTGCAATAAATAATTCAATACTAGCTGCGTGTTGCGCACGCGCAAGCAGCCCATGCGTTGGAGCTAAGACGTAAGCTACAGCTGGGAATCCATTACTATCTTATATTACACAATAAAGTAAATAATCCGGGTGTGTTGAGTAGAATCAATATCTTTGTACCAAATAACTACGTGCGCGCGGGTACTCGTCGGCGGCATCGCTTGTTCGGTGGCTTCGCCCTCCGAACCAAGCACGGAAACAACGCACCAACGGTTCGGGCACTTCATCTACTGAACGAGTTCGTGCACGAGTTCCAGCATGTCGACATATTTCACGACAAGCTAAGTGGGATAGTTAAAAGTCTTTTAGTATATTTAAGTTATAACCTAGATTTATAGTCATTAGCATAAGATAGTGAGTGCTTTGGTTCTTAAGCTGTAAACTTCTATCTTCTTCAATCAATAAATAAATAAATAAATAAATAAATGTCCGTCCCCGGGGTACCATTTACCTCCCTGACAAATATCATTGAGAATATCTGACGCCGTAAGTCAAAACAGACAGGATAATATGTATTAAGTTACAATCGCACTGTTGAAACAACACTAGAGAACAGTGTTGTAGTAACTATTTCTCCTAAATTATATAACAAACTAGCTGCAGCCAGCGGCTTCGCACGCTTTTTTCCGGAATAAAAGGTAGCCTATGTCCGGCCCCGGGATACCATCTACCTCGCTGCCAAATTTCAGCCGTTCTTGAGTTATAAATAGTGTAACTAACACGACTTTCTTTTATATATACATATAGATTACCTAAACTGTATAGAAACTTACCTAAATGATTAAATCTTTAAACAGAATATTATTAATCTCAAAAAGTTATTATAGTCTAAACGAATTTTTGTAATGATAAATAGATAGATAGATAATACTTTATTGGAAAACACAAAGACCGAAAACAATACAGAAATAGATACAGAAACAATACAGAGAAGTAAAAAATAATAAAATAAAGATAAATAATAAAATATGAATGTTATATAAGTGTATAAACTGTAGTTAGTTCTTAGTATTTAATAGAATATAAGAATTTATTAAGCACATACACAAAAAAACTGAGGGAAAGTAAAACAAAAAACTAACACTAAAACACAACATGCTACAAACAGACATATTATAACAAATGACTTAAAACTATGTAACTAACTAACTATTGCACGCCATCTCTGTACATATTTTGCATACCGAAACCAGTCAAGCAATTTGTTTCTCTTATATTATTTATTTGTTACCTGTTTGCACACATGTTTTTGGCAAATAAATATATTTATCTTTATCAGTTCATCCGTGTAGGCGTGAAAAGGTAACAGACAGATTTACTATCGAATTTATAATTGTAGTGTGGATTTATGCTTAGCATCATCTGACAGTAAAGTAAGCTGAGCTTCACAGTAGCGCCGCTAGGTACCTATTTCATCTTATTATTATCTGAGCGTCTGGTCGACGTGACGCGTGACCCGAGAGCTGGTGGGTATCTGGCGCGCATCAGCGCATCAGCATTGCCATACAGCGGGGCAATGTAGCCAGAGTCTTGGGGACGCTTCCGACTGGTATTGATATGGATCAGTTGAGCCACCTGTAGATTGTTTGCAACAGTCTGCAGTTAGCTTTATTGTTTCAATTGTAAATACTAGTTCTAATTTGTTTTTATTATTGAATTGTAATTTTCTTTATCAATAAAGACTATAAAAAATATATTATTTTAAACAAAGGAATTTTCAAAAATACATTGGTCAGTTTGTGATACTTAGGTATCATAAGCTTTATTTTTCTTTAATGCCTCTGTAATAGTTTTATTTTGTATACCTCTAGTTTAGACAGAGATGCGAAGTTGCTTTTGGTGGACACCTATCAAAAGCTTTTTTTAAATAAATAATACATAGTTTAACTACGCTCGTCTCAAGTCCCTTTTTTTGGAAAATCTGTCAAAAATTCGTCACTTGAGACGCGCTTACATCTGAGTTGCGTTTGAGTATTCTGGTGTTTTTTAATAAGTTTAGACAAAGATGCGAAGAGTCTGGTCTAAACTAGGTAACTATACAAAATAAAACTATTGCAGAGGCATTAAAAAAGCTAGATAGGTATCACAAATTGTACAACGGATTTTAGAAAATTCCTTTGTTTAACGTAATAATAATATAAAATAGGTTGTGGCGCTACTGTAGGTCGGGGTAATGTCTTAAGGGTAGGTACTAAAAATATCCAGAGGTAGACCGGGAACAAATATTTCTAAATCACACAAACATTTGTCCCATGGCGGGAATCAAACCCATTCTAGGGGCTAGATGATGCTGTGTGGATTGTCCAGCATTATTTATTTATATTTAGCCGGAAAATTTCTTGACTTTCCAAAAGCCGGTCTGCCCAACACCAGCGTCTTGACCGACTCATCAAAATGCAGGGCAACGCATTTGACACGTCTGTGGCTTCACATATTGATGGGCACGCCACATTGTCGGAGACAGAAACGAATCGTCAACGATGATCCATGATTTTATTGAACTCGGTTCTGCCCGCGTCTTTGCTCACGCTGTTTCTGTGTAAAAAATCATCAGGTACCTATACAATCAATAATCACTCTTATATTTTCGTTTCTTACTTATGTACACTCAGAGTAATTTCTAATGTTTTTGTTTCTTACTACTTCACGTCAAAACGACCTACATTAAAATTTCTACTAAACGAATCAGGCTGAAATTTTAGGCACAGCAATAGATCGTTACGTCAACCGGACTACAACAACTGTCTAAAAGATCCGATGGCCAGTTTACTTTTAAAAAGGGGATTAGTACTTAAGTTAAGTAAGTATTTAGACTATTTAAGTAGGTACCTACCTATTAGGTACCCATGTTTGTGTCTTGTCTGTGTTCCAAAAAGTTTCTATGAGAGCAAGATTCCCTTGAAAATGCTCAAAAAATAGGTGTTCAATGGCTCTAACTATTAAGCTTAAAACATTGTTGAATGTTTTTATTTTTTGATGTGCTGGTGGGAGTCAAATGGATGCAGGTTGATGACCCCCACCTTCCTATTTTGTTTAGACGTCGATGTCTGGAACACCCTGTCGCCTTCGTATACAAATACCTATCTAACTGACGACGATCATCAAAATGTACGCACCACATGTGCGTCGTGGGCAATGAAAGTGTTAAGGCTGGCCTAAGCCCCAACGGCCGTGAGAACACAAAATAATTAGTTTTATTCGTGAAACGTACCATTCATTTGTGTAAAATACTTTGACATAGAGTGCAAGAAAAATACTCAAAATCAACAGCGTTTAGAAGATATATCCATATTACGAATATTCTTTTAAAATTCTAAAATGCACAAATGGTACGTTTCACGAATAAAACAAATTATTTATACGGCTACAGATAATTATTTTGAGTTCACAAGGCCGTTGGGGCCTACACCAGCCTTAACGGATAAACAGACAAGACGCGTAGGACTTGTTTTATACCACGTAGGAAGACAGATATCCGCTAGAGACAAAGGCATCAGAAAGCTGGCCAGTAATTCGAGATGACCTCACGATATTCGCGACTGCGCGTGCGCTTTCCTTCCTCTGCACTTTCACTGTGACCCTGAGAGGCTGCGCGGTCGGCGAACTCAGGATTCTAGATATGCATTCTATACTATACTTATCACAAATACTAGGTATCTATCTAATCAGAACTTCACACTGCGCTATGGATGTATGGTGTGCTAGTACTCCTTCTCGTCAAAACCACCGCAAGGATCGGGCTGAAGTTTTGCAAAGTTGTAGGTCTAGATCTGGAATAATACTTTTTATCCCATAAATCAGTTCCCATGGTATAGAAATAGATACTCTTTGGACGTTTCCATAGAGGAAAAATAAACCGCCAAGTGCGAGTCAACTCGCACATGAAGAGTACCGTACCATAAAAATCAGGCAACTTTTTCAAAGAATATCAAATTTTCACTTGTTCGGAGATCCCTTTAAATTTTCAACTTTATTATATTTTTTGTTATTACAGTTCCAGTGTTACTTATTTAACGAAGAGCAAAACAAACACGTTTTCGTATGGGAGCACTCTTTAATTTAGATCAAAATTCTTTATTGCGAGAATCCGAACTAGATAGGTAGGATTTTGAATCTATCTACCCTTGCGCGTTCCCTATTTTGAATCTACCTACCCTTGCGCGTTCCCTATTTGGAATCATACATCCCACTAGGAAGAGTTTGTCGATTCTATCGTTCTGGCTTGTAGGTAAAATTTCCACAAAAATTCATTAAACCATTATGTTACTTCCAGGTAATCTACTACGAGCACGCGCAGCACCAACATCACTATGACCACGAGGAGGAGCACGAATCCCCCGGCTGGGGCCCCTGGTCCAGGAGTATGGAGCCCGAGGTGTGTAGCCACAAAAACAGTCTCGAATATTTTTTTTTTGGGGTTTGAAAGCTAATAATTTTCAAAAGGGCCCCCCTTTTTACCTCACGCAAAAAGTAAGTATTTATTTACTATGGCGCTTATTAGGGGAGGCCAGGTCCAGCAGTGGACTGTTGATTGGATATTGAAAATAGAGAGATAGATACTCGTACATAATCTTATTTGAATAAGTACTATCTAGGATATTTTTTTTTTGCAAACCTTTCGATCCTTCTTCTATGACAAGTTACTTTACTTGCGATGAGTCCTCTTCAAAATTTCAAGTTCAAATAATGCTTGCCACTTATTTGAAGAGCTATCATTATGTTGTCAAGTGCACTTAGCTTTACATAAAGTCAAGTGAACCAAACCCATCGAGCATGGGTAGGTACGAGTACGTGCTCGATGACCTAACCTAACGGTGAAAGAAAACATTTGTAGAGAACTAACACTACAGACAGTTCATTAAGACAAAAGCAATAATGGAAGATATCCAGTTTATTTTTAAGTTTGTTAGCATAAATTAATTATTTTCACTTTCGTCTCCTATGCATCTACCTATTTTTGACAAATCCATCTACTTTTTTACCGAAAAAAACGGTCTATTTTTACTTCTATAATGTCATCATTTGCTACCTACTCTCTGCTTGTATTTGTGTCTGTGTATGTGTGTAAATGTACCTACTTATTAGTCCTGCCAAACCTGTACCTATGTATTGTTTATGGCCAAATATGTATCTTTATCTTAAAAAAAAAGAGTTCTAGGTAAAGGTTCTATGTTCGGCAGTTGGTTTAAGTAGTATGTTCGCCGATTTCTCCGTCTATTGTGGACAGATTTTCATGATTATTTTGTTTTTGTAAAGAGAATGATCCCGAAGAAATCCCATAAAAAAATCCCTCTAAAACTTAAAAAACAATGTTAACATGGAATTTAAAGTCTGTTGTTAGTTTAAAAATAAAAATCACTTGTAGGTATTAATGAAACTAAGTAACATTCTCTTTTCCAGGAAACCGACGAAGTAGACGTGGACCAACAAACCCGGAACGCTCCGTACCGGGGCCAGGAACGGAACCCGCACCTCGCCTACATGCCGCGCAGGGCGTAGTGCGTCCAGTCAATAGCACACTTGATAATATTAATTAAATTAGTAAGCTTAGCTAAGATATTGGTTTATGTCTTCTGATTGTCCAGTTCTGGCGCACTGCAGCGAGTCTGGCGGTGCTGGTATACAATGTGCTATGCCCTTTATGTACAAATATCTACAAAACGACATTTAGATATGACACTCCTCAAAGCGGTGGATTAAGACCGAACGTACAAACTAACTGGACAAGGAACAATCATTATTTTTGTTTCTTTATAAAAATAATTTGTTGTATAAAATACTTACCTATTTTTTTTTACAAATACCTTTTAAGAACCGGTAACTGCTATTTGTAGTTCTTTGATCTTTCTACTTGCTGTAGGCACGTTGTACAAGATTACGTTTTTAAACCCCGTGTAAGAAATATTATGTCTTTTCGTCTCAAATAGAGAATTTCGGCTGAAGAAATACTAAGGCAAAATATTTTGGTAATATTTTAACAAGACTTCTAGTAATTTATTTTAGTTTAAGCCGCGGCCATAAGCGTGTTAAGTAATTTATTCGCATGAATGTTGATTGTTTGTTAATATTTATTAAATTATTTTCTAATAATTTGTTTTTTATTTATCATGATATTCTTCAACGCTTGCATAATTTATTTGGAAATAGCCTTTGACACAGAATCAATCCTTAGTTTCGGGGTGCCGCAAGGCTCCACCCCCGTACTATTCCTCGTGTACATACACAGACTCTAGTTAGAAAGGCGCTCTCATACTCCACAATCAGGATAGAATACTAGGAAGTAAGTAAATAAAAGTGTCGAGTGTACAAAGGCAGGTGTATTTATAGATGTTCGTATTGGCTGGGCGTGGCGGCGACGTCCCGCGCGGAGAGGCTGCGCAGACGGCCGGCCTGCGCGCCGCGCCACACGTGCGCGAGCTCCACCGAGAGCGTGGGGGACCAGCTGGAACAAACAGAACAATCTATTTACACTTTTGCAACATTACTATGAGATAGTTCGCGTCATAATCCATATCCAAACTAATATTATAAATTCGAAAGTAACTCAGGCAGAGTCTGTCTGTTGCTTTTTCACGGATCTTAATGAAATTTGGCATAGATATAGATGGTATCCAGGGGACGGATTTAAGCTACTTTCTATCTCAAAAAAGAGCGTGCGAAGCCGCGGGCAGCAGCTAGTTTAAAATAAATAACACGTAAGATATGAATTTCCACATAGTTTTCTCTCCCGCACGCACGCACGCATCAGAAATGGAAATTCATAGAGCTTTTCCTCTCGCATTTTACTACGACAGCAAAGGCGTAATTTCTGATTCATGTTGGGAAAGGAATAAGATACGTTCCGAGCCGGTACCGCGCAAAGTTCAAAGGTCGATTCTCACATTAGTGACGTCACAGTTCAGTATCAGTGAATCTCCCATTCAATACAGATAAATAACGGACCGTCAATATTCTGTGTGAAACAGCCATAAAACTGTGTCGCATCACAGCCCGGACACTCGAATTTTCTCCATACAAAAGTCACGTCTCGGCACATACCTCGTGTGTTCATAAGTTTTGAGACGAACTTATTTAATTAATTTAAAAAGAAAGTAATTCATGCAACCTTTTTTAAACTTTAAAAATTTTAAATTTCGAATGTTTTGAATCAGAAAAAATGTACATTTGAATATTTGTTTCATTCTCCGTGAAAATGGCGCCAACAAAAGATTTGCGTGCGACTGTAATTTCACTGTTTCAAGCAGGAAAAAAACCAATACAAGTTTTTAGTGAAATCCAAAGTTTGGGATGTAGTCGGAACTTTGTGTATTATACCATAAAGAGGTACAAGGAGACCGGCTCTTTAGAAAACCGTGGAAGATGTGGCCGCCCGCGGTCTGTAAGGACGCCCGCCAACATCAAAGTAATCAGAGAGCGAATTCGTCGCAACCCTTGCCGGACTCAAAAGAAATTAGCTCTGCAGACCAACATTTCGCGAATATCGGTGAACAGGATACTTAAATATGATCTTAAACTAAAGGCCTACAGTCGAAGGAAAGTGCATTATTTAAACGAGCGTCTTCGTAAATTGCGACTGGAACGATGTCGGAACCTATTGAAGAGACACGATCCAAAAAATATCCTGTTTACCGATGAAAAGATCTTCACGGTGGAAGAAAAGTTTAACCGGCAGAACAATAAGGTTTACGCCAGAAGTTCAAAGGACGTCCAGCCATCTGTACGCAATGTCCAGCGCACTCATCATCCAGCAAGTGTGATGGTTTGGTGGGGTGTTTCCTACGAGGGGGTCACTTCGCTTCATTTTTGCCAGCAAGGCGTCAAGGTGAAGGCACAAAATTACCAAACCGACATATTGGAAGCGGTAGTTAAACCATTAAATGATACGCTATTCGCTGGAAAATACTGGGTTTTCCAACAGGACTCTGCTCCCTCCCATAAAGCTAAGACTACCCAACGTTGGCTGGAGGCCAATTTGCCAGGCTTCATTCGGAGCGAAGATTGGCCCTCGTCAAGCCCTGACTTGAATCCTTTGGATTATTCTTTATGGACGGAATTTTAGCTGAGGGCATGCAGAAAGTCTCACCCAAACCTGGATTCTCTCAAGCGAGCCCTTATTAAAGAATTGAAACGGATTCCCATTGAAAAGATTCGTGCCGCCATAGATGAATGGCGCACGCGTTTGAAGGCCTGCATTGAATGCAAAGGCGGCCATTTTGAATGATTTATTTTTAAATACAGATCTAGATGTCAGTAGTTTTAATTTTAATATCCAATAAATGAATACTCAACTTAGCTCCAAAAATATTTTAGTTTTACTGTGTCTCAAGACTTATGAACACACGAGGTACATGCGCAACTGTGTGTGTGACGTCTAGAGTTACTTCATGAACTAATTGTGCGAGTGAGATAATCATAACTCAGACATTTTATTTTTAATTTTCCTCACAAAAGGTCAAACCTCAAAACAAAATTAATTTTATATGTCCATGACCAAACAAACAACACCATCGGCGTCGTCTATCAAAACATAACTCATCATGTCATGACATCTGAGCCCCGTGCGTGCGCCGTACGTTCCTTGCATTTGGACCGCAATAAAACTCGCCTAGAGGCCGGCAGTGGGGTGAGGAAGCTCCATGAGGTGGGTGGCGAAGAGTGCCCATGCTGTACGTTAGTATTTATTATATATTCTCTGGTCGCGTTCAGTAACGCCCTCCCCTAGACAGGATTAGAAGAGATAATGGAAGCTGTGTGTACAACTCACCCGTTCCATATACTAAGCGAGTCCCCCGGACAGTCTTGCTTCCGTTTCTCTGCGAGTGCGTTCCTGATAAGCTCCTCACAGAAATTCTTCGCTGCTGATAGTAATACGGCGTGGACGGCGCTGGGACAAACACATAAATACATTGCTTGTAGTGTTAATACACTAAATATACGCCGGACCGGTCATTGCAGCGACTTTTTGGGAAGACCAGGTCCAGAGGGGCGAGTCTATTTGACGTTAGTAACGAGACGTGATCGTGACGTCTCATTTTTCTGTACAATTTGGAACAGCGCCTCTATCGTGCGAACAGGGAACTACGCAAATCCCATACAAAAAGTTAAAGTCACGATCACGTCTCGTTACTGACGTCAAATAGACTCAACTCTAATTCACTAAAACTTAACTCAACCATTAGCTTAATTCAACTTAATTGTATTGTATTACATACCTAGTACGTAATATAATGTTTTATAAGTTGAAAATGCATTGGCATTATAGATAAGTTAAGTTATTGTAATAATATTTTTTAGTAGATTATAGATAGATAGGTAAATAGAAGTAATAATAATACTGGACAACAGCACCACACAGCATCATCTACCCTCAAAGTAAGCAGAGCTTGTGTTATGGGTACTAGATGACTGATAAACTTAATACAATACATAACATAGATAGATATTTTTTATTATATATAGAATAATAATAATACCCAGAACACCCGGAACAAATATTTGCAGATCGTACAAACTTTTGTCCCAAGGCGGGAATAGAACCCGCAACCTTCTGCATCGCAGGCGGACCTTCGCCCGCCGCGCCACATCGGTCGTCAAAGAAGATACTTTTATTGCACACTTAAAACTAAGAAACAATTATAATATTATATTAGATGACTTATTTGTATTTGTATTTTGTTTACATATGTATTAGATTGTCTCCATGTTTATTTTTCTATTTTCTTAAATGTAATATCGACAACGACAATATTGTTGACTGTCGTCTTTAATATTTCACATTTTATAAAATTTTAATCTTGTTATTGACAGAAAGTGATATTTTTAGGTTTAGCACTTTTATTTAAGAGAACTGTGGATTTTGTAAATGAATAAAATAAAATAAACCCTTAGAAGTGGAAGTCGATTGACATTAGTCTAGTATCTGAACAGACATAGCACATCGCGACAAACCGGAAATTGTAGCAGTTTTATGGGGAGGTCTTTGTCCAGCTGTGGACGCCCCGGGTGAGATGATAATGAACACTGAGGAATACGAGTAAGGTGATACAAGCTCAAAGCTATTTGATAAGATTCGCTTTCAGTGTGAAAAGATCACACTCCTACTGGAGACTGGTGACCTCAGGAGACTAAAGCAGACACCTACATTATAATACATTATTTACATATTACAATCACAACACGGTTTCTTTGCAGCTGATATTAAAGTATTAATAATATATTATAGTATTTTGTATTTAGTATTTTGTTCTAATTCAGGTAGTTTTAGTGTTATAAATACATGAACGATAAAAACTAATAACTAGAAATTAATCGAAGCTGGGATCCCTCGCATCTTCTTACAAGATTCTCTTAGTTAGGGCGAGGATTCAAACTTACGTTTATAACAGGGTTCACTGGTTTGTATAACTATTTAGATATAATATGACGTTAGAATGTAAGTTTTCTGTCTTTTTACAAAAAAATATATACTTTTTATTTATTTATATTAATGAGAAAGTTTTGATGTTAGTAAGTAGCTTTACGCCAAAACTGCGAAACGCATCAGGCTGAAATTTTCCAGAGATGTATTTGTAGACCCCAGGCTAGTGAAAAGTAATAAGCTTGTGCACGTCGTGGAGCCAACGGTGTACGTACAACCGTCTACAGTCCTATGTCACTGACGCTTTATCGACGCAACTCTTCAAGCTTCCACTCAAGAAATGGTTGATATAATAATGTTTTTACACATTATACGAATTCTTCGCACGTAAATGTACGTAACTTTATTTGTAAAATTATTTGTTATCTATTTACAATTATTTTCATTACTGATATTTTAAATTGAATTTTAACAATTTTATTTTTTATATGAGGATGTAAGCGAGAATTATTTTTACGAATATTTATTTTTAAATTGTATTTTACTTAAATATTGATTTATATTGCTGTTTATTTGACATGTAACCCAATTTGTTACTAATAAAGAACTTGAATCTTGACCGTGAATAAAACATAGGCTATTATTATTTTTATCCCATAAATCAGTTCCCATGGGATACAGATTACCTAAGAAAGAACGTGCGAAGCCGCGGGCAGAAACTAGCTTATAATATTAGTGTGGTTAATGAGAATGGCGCAATCTACTAATGACACAAACTTTTCCCCTTTTTTTAACCTCCAAAAGCCATAAATATACTCTAAAACTCACCTATAAGAGTAGCCATGCCCGATATCCTCGTTCCTAAGCTCAATACCGATATCGGCGCACTTCCGCTCAATAAACATGAACCGCAGTCGATCCTCATCTTTGACCGGAAGTACTTGCAGGCCGGATGTCGTCTCAACTTCTTTTTTGACGGGCGGAGGGGTGGAGGTGGATATGACGTCGATTTCTTCGTCTGAAGAGACGTCTATCGTGTCGTTTAATCTGAAAAAATAATAACAAACTTGTATTATAAAATTAAAGTACAAACATGAAAATTAGAAAACTAATCGAAGACCTCTGTTCTGTGACGCAGTATGCGAAGGTTTGGCTGAAATGCTGGAGGTTGCGTGTTCGATTCCCAACGCGTGGCAAACTTTTGTATGATCATCAGCGTCTCGAAAAGTTTGTAAAGTTCAGCACCACATTGTGGTTACTTCTATTTACATGGAGTCTGTGATACACACGGAAGTAAGGAGTAAGGGCGCGTTCCCACTGTCTCGTCACGACAGAAAGTCGTCCGGTTTAAAACATTGTTGCTTGTATGTTTAAATGGAAGTGTTCACATATATAGGACGTCACGTTTACGACTTATTTTGTTGGATATATTTTCGTTATAATGGGAACAGCTCGACAGTCGTAAAACGATAAATACGTCACGATTCATATTGTGTCATTGTTTTGGTGTGTGTGCAAACGATAAGGTGACTGCCGTGAACCGTAAAATGTCGACACGATCCAATGGGAACAACTAAATACGAATGTCATTCAACGATTTAAATTCGGGCCGACACAATGACGACAAACAGCCGTTGAAATGGGAAAAGCTTAAGACGATAGTCGTCTAACGATAATTGATGGTTACGACATAGTGGGAACGCGCCCTAACTGTACATTACATTTACAGAGGCCAGCGATGTGTCGGACAGACAGACAGACAGACGGCATAAAGGTTCTCGACGATCTGGACCGCACCACTGCCGCACAGCACAAAAATGTGCATTCAAATATGAAAAAACCAGCTGCCCACGGCTTCGCACGCGCTTTTTAGTAGCCTATGTACGGACATAGGCTACTATCTCGGGGACGGCCCCGGGATACCATTTACCTCCCTGCCAAATTTCATTAAGATCCGTTCAGCCGTTTAGGCGTGAAAAGGTAACAGACAGACAGAGTTACTTTCATGTATAATATTAGTATGGAGTTATAATAATATCATAACATTTGGATACATTTTACAGTGACAAAAAGGCTTACCGCAAGCTTCAAACGAGTGGCCATATCATATATAGCCGTAAAAAAGTATAAAGTATTTACTTTGTGTCACAAAATTACAAACAAAGTTGGTTATCTCATGGTATGGGAGTTAAAGCCCATATTTGAACGCTAATTTTTATGTTGTGCGACAAAGGTGGTCAAAGGCCCTAAAATTGTGTTAAATTACCTATCAAAATCAAAATCGAAGACACTTCTCGAACAAATATCTCTTGCATCCGGGTAAACATCCTTTATACTGCTCCCTCGGTCTTCATCCAGGTCTGGTAGATACATGTCCGGCCGATCCAGGTCTGTTCGACCAGGATCTGGTCTGATTGGGTGGTAGCCATGTAACCGGATGTACAGGAGGATTTGTTTGGTCCGCCAGATGTTGGAGGGAGGGCCTTTGTAGTGGTGGAGGAGCTTGTTGATTAGTTTCGCGCGGGACCACTGGAATGAAAGAATATTATGGTCAATTCCTTTAGTTTTAGAGTCGTATAATAAATCAATCCGGAAATTTTACAGAGTATCGTCTAGCCTTAAAGTAAGCAGAGCTTGTCCATCATCCTATTCCTTATCCATCGACTCCTCACGACCGCAACAGTGTCGTACAATGTCGACACTTGGTCTTCGTTGGCTCTTAACGAGTTCATTGCTTACGATACGACACGGAGGCTAAACGCTGCCTGCCGCAAAACAGCGTGTGCGTCACTAGCATTCAACGTGATAAAGGAATGTGAAAAAGCTTTATGTACCGCGGTCATGTAGCTTCTTCATGATACAATCGGTGTCAATAACCGAGGTATAGAGAGATGCCAATCCTTTACGCTGAGTACAAAACCTCCTGTTAGATTAAAAGCTCACGCACACACAGTAAACAAAATAAAAACAATACTTCGCGTTGTGTGCTTCTCATGCACACATAAGGCATAGAGTGCAACTATTCGTTAACACACTAGTGATGTTCGTGCAGCACCACTACAGACGCAACAATATGCGTTTACGATAGGGATTGCTTGACGATAAAACGTGAAACGATACGCGTGAAGTGCGTAAACAGACATTGCTTATCTTTTCTATGAGTTATTAGACATTATCGTAAAATAAAATACAGATTTGTGGATAACGATTTATTTAAAAATAAATTATAGCTTTAACAGCATTATCAACAAAATGAAGCATACATAGATTACTGTCTAGTTAAAAGCACCTCCTCCTCTTTTTCCTGCTCTATCATCAGACCCTGATCATCATCTATATGCCTTGGACGGTTCTAATGAGCCCAAACACGATATATTTGACTACTGGCCCATCTGATCCTGATCCTGCAGCATCAGGTCAAGGTTACCATGTCTTTGAAATGTTGTTGAAGTGACAGGATACCAAATACCGAATCGATCATACCACTGGAAGTTGCTCATATCCCTTCAGCCGCTAGAAAAGAGCTGATAATCTTCAAACGGCTGAACTGATTTTTATGAGACATAGCTAAGAACACTCTCGATCACGACAGCTTTCAAAATAAAAACAGCATTAAAATTGTGCCAATCGTTTAGCAGCTACGATGCCACAGACGTACACACAGATACACAGACACGTCAAACTTATAACACCCCATGTACAAAGTATAATGTGTCAGGTTAGGACGAGGATCTAGTTCACCTAAAGTAGGACTTTATTATAATGTCTACTTGTAACACGTGATCTTTGTTGTTCTGCATTGAACCTTCATGTTAACTTAAATCTAATAAATAAACCAGTTGCGAATTATCATCGTTGGAGTTATCATTTCCCGGTACCTTAACACTCCTTCCTTTTTCGGGCGGTGGTTACAAATTATTAAGTAACGTAAAAGTGAGTAATTTAGTAAGTAGCTCAGTAACATTTAATATAGATCTGTTTTGCAGTAATAGTACTTATTATATACACATATTATACCTTTGTACACATTCAATCCAAATGCGTAAGGTTTAAGCCGTCAATATAGTAAATAAATAGGTGTCAAAAATGCCAATCTTTATCGACAAAGAACACAGTCGAGGCACATCACTAACTCACGACTACGAGCAGTGGCCGTACCACGCGGTTGAACGTATTCTGTTAGCTTCCATATGTTAATTATCCATTGCGGTATTAGAACTCAACGTTCGAATAGTCATTAGTACAGAGCAAGCAATGTAAACAGTTTACAACAATATCGTCACTGGCGTTCAGTCACATAATAAACAAGTTACAAAATCAAGAAATCAATCAACGTATGGATCATTTGAGCTACATGTAGATTGTTTGCAACAGTCTGCATTTAGCTTAATTATTTCAATTGTAAATACTAGTTCTAATTTGTTTTTATTATTGAATTGTAATTTTCTTCGTTAATAAAGACTCTGATTAGGTATCAACGTAGAATTGTTTTTAAAGTTTTAGTATGAAAATAATATCGGAAAGCCGATGGTATGAGTTTGCATTTGATTAAAGTTTTTAATTTCACTTCTATTATTACAAATGACTATGGAACAACACTGCATTTTGCTAGAATATAAAGATCCGTTGTAGCCAACGTTGAAACTTCAACTAAATGAAACGATTAAAGCCGCGAGCAATGTGTGCTGTTTTTGGGGATATTGCTGCGACACCCGCCCCGCCCCCATTGTACATTTGATCAAATAAATTGGAAGACTTTATCAATTTATAGGTGTTGCTAACCTATATTTGACCAAAGAATTTGACACTAGTTTCTGCCCGCGGCTTCGCACGCGTTGTTTCTATGAAAACGTTTAAAGGTTATTTCTTTCCCATGGAAACTGATATTTTTCGGGTTAACAAAATAACCTATGTTTTATTCCAGATCAAGAGCTACACCAGAGCAAAATTTCAGCCCGATCTGTTTAGTAGTTTTGGCGTAAACAAGTACCAAACATCTATCTATACATAAAAACTTGCGCATATATGATATAAGTGTGAAATGATTTCAATTGAACTCTACGCAAATTACAAAGGAATCTTGGACAAAGTTATTTGACAAGTGGAATGGGCATCCGTCAAAGGAATGTGATCAAATGTTGGGCATCGAAATTGTGCAGAGATATTTGACGAGTGGAATACTACCCTAATACAATTTGGTACGATACCTCCATGTTCCTCCTTATTGTGTGCTCTAAACTCCAGTACCGCCGAGGCTGCATCGCCTCACGAGATGAATCTCGCGTCACAGGGATGCGCCGGACGAGGTAGTTCACTGCTGAACGAACGTCGGAGAACCTGGAGGAATGGTGGGATAAATAAATATGAAGGATGTCCCACACAGCATCATCTAAATAATAAATAAATAATGCTGGACAATTCACACAGCATCATCTAACCCTAAGTTAAGCAGAGCTTGTGTTATGGGTACTAGATGACTGATATACTTAATACAATACAATTCTTTATTAATAACGCCAAGTCAAAATTAATAAGGTAAGCAATATAGAGTTCAATATTGACGTTAAATAATAATAATAGTACTTAATATAAATAACTAACTAATTGATCGCGTAGAACAAGAAGAGAATTTCATTAATCTATTTTTAAATAATCATGGTGGAAATTGCATCCTTTTTAATCGTGTCCGGCCTGTTGAAGACAGAGGGACCCATTACATACACGGGCCTCTCCGACTTGCTCAGCTTGTCCGCGGGCGTGACGAGGACGTGAGCGAGTTTCTTACTGCGCAGAGCGCGGGCGGTTTCACACCTCACCTCTGGAACTTATCTATGTTTTTGTGGGTAAACAGAGCTACTTGATATGTCAGTTCACAGGGGAGAGGCATGATGTTCAGCTCTTTAAACAAATCTTTGCACGACACATCGTCGTCCACGCCAACGATGGCGCGCACTGCTTGTTTCTGCATGACGAAGGCCCGCTCGACATCCGCGGCTCGCGCCCACAGCTCCACACCGTAGTTGAGGATGCTGTGGACGGTTGCATAGTAGCACGACAGCACTACGCTTCTAGACGCGGTGCCAGCGAGCCGCCGCATTGCGAAACAGGTACGGCCTAATTTGGAACAGAGTTCCTCTATATGTGGCTCCCAAGTGAGTCCACTGTCGATATAGAAGCCCAGTAGCTTTGTTGTGTTCACCATCTGCAGCGCAGTGTTACCAGCGATGATTGTACAGGGTGACAATGTTGTGCCATTAAGGCGAACGGTCATGAAGCAGGTTTTTTTCCCTATTGAGGGCCAAACCGTTTGATTTCAACCATTGTTCGAGTCTTCGTACCACATTGTTCAGTCTAAGCTCCAGTTCGAGTGTTGACGGCGCAGTCACAATGGTCGCCACTTTGTCGGCGTACATGTAGACTTGCGCGTCGCTCACGAACTCGGGTAGGTCGCTGAGCAGTAGGCTGAACATTTTGTCCGAGAGGCAGGAACCTTGCGGTACCCCCAGTGTTCTCCATCTCCACTGAGACCGTCGGTGCGACATGAAGGAGGTTAGCAGGGACAGCGCCGGGCCGCGTATGCCATAGAATCTAAGTTTGTTGGCGATCAGGTTGTGATCGGCAGTGTCGAACGCGCGCGAGAGGTCACAGCAGAGCAAGGCAACGTGCTGGCCCGCCTCGCGCGTGCTTAGCACGCGCATTACAATACATAACATAGATAGTTTGTTTTTCACATAGTAAACATACGGAACAAATATCTGCAGACCGTATAAACATTTGTCCCGAGGCGGGAATCGAACCTGCAACCTCCTGCGTCGCAGGCGGACCTCTACCCTCTGCGCCACAAAGGTCGTCAAAAAGCTGTCTAAACACTAAAAAGCCTAACGTACTCACCTACTCATGACAGAAACCAAACTGTCAAACAAGCTGTCCTCTTTAACCTCTTCAGGCCATATTTTGCTGCAGCCTGAATAACAATGATCATTCTCCAAATGAGGGAAGTTCTGTCTATAATCATTCACCTTAACCGCTGGTTTCACATCAACCTTCACGTCTGGTTTCAGAAGCGCAACTTGGTTTTTAACCTCTGGTTTCAAAAGCGACATTCCTTTCTTTCTCCTAACATTCTTGAGACCGTTAGACTTGATCGGACTTATCTTTGTTGTTGTGTTGTTTATAATAATTTCCTGTACTTTCGTTAGGTCTAGTTCTCTGTCCATTTCTAGATAGTAAATCTTCCCTGTAGTCGGGTCTATGTATTTGACTATACGTTTCTTAATAGAAGATGGTTGACTTAGTATTTCGTTGGGAACTTGCAGTATATTATGTTCGCTAAATTCGTTTTGTATCTCTTGATCTGATTGGGAGTTCATTAGATCGCTTTTCTGTATTGTTTCATCGATTTTTTCTTCAAAGTCCGTCTGTATGTTTTCTATTTCTTGTTTGATCTCTTGTTTTATCCTATTTGTTTCTAATTGTTTATTTGGTTTCACGAACATTTCGTCCACGTCCAGTTCTGTCGGCGTCTTGAAGAAGTCCATCCAGCTGTCCCCTTGATCACTGAGATAATCTGTCAATTCTTCTTTTATAGGTATGTTAATAGGTGTGTTTATTATTGCAGTTTGTTTGTTTATAACATTTATCGTTTCTGTTGGTCTGTTGATTTTTTTAACCAATTCTGTCGGTTTCATATTTGTCTTAATCGTCTCCGTTGGTTTGTTATCTGTCATAACAGTTTCTGTCAGTTTATTATTTATCTTAACCGTCTCTGTTATTGCCATAACCGTTTCTGCGGGTTTGTTAAATACTTTAACCGTTTCTGTTTGTTCGTTTTGTGTTGTTTGTTTGTCTGTGGGTGCGTCTGTGAGTGTGTTCTCGTCGTCTTTGTATTCGCACTGTAACATTTCCGGCGTACTGTATAACCAGACGTCTACTATTGTTTCTGAGCCTGGAAAAAAGGACTTTTCTATAGTGTATACAGTATAAATTAAATAAGTAAATAATGCTGGACAATCCACACAGCATCATCTAGCCCCGAGTAGAGCTTGTGTTATGGGTACTAGATAACTGACATACAAAATACATTACAGATAGATTTATTTTTATTAAGCTGCGCGCGGCTTTACACGTGCTTTTAAGTAGCCTATGTCCGTCCCCGGGATACCATTTACCTCCCTGCCAAATTTCATTGAGATCCGTTCAGCCGTTCAGGCATGAAAAGGTAACAGACAGACGAACAGACAGACAGAAAAACAAAGTTACTTTCGAATATATAATACATACAAATTTCATGTTTTGTTATGTTAAAACACCCGTTACCAATATCTGCACTCGTCGATAGTACAAACATTTGTCCCGAGGCGGGTATCGAACCCGCGTCCTCCTGCAGGCGGACCTTCGACCGCTGCGCCACGGAGGTAGTTGGCTAGTTTATCATTTTGATATCTGCGCAGATGTGACTCTCACCTAAAGTCTGCATCCCAGTGTAATTCCTGTCCAGCTTAAGGTTGTGTTCCAAAGTGATGGGCCGGTTCTGCTCGGGCAGTGTGAACTGCATCTCTATCTTAGCTGGGAACTCGCCCCAGCCGCGACGGCTTATGTGAAACGGGTGTTTGCTGAAACAAAGAAAGGACATCTTAGTGTATGACTACAAAACATATACTCAATCTATATTCGCCTACACCCGTAACACTCTACCTGCATACCTAAATATGTACTCCGTGGACAACCATAGCGTTGTCTGACATTTATGTAGTCTTGACAATAAGTTGTTTTATATATATATACTAGCTGCGCCCCCGGCTTCGCCCGCGTGGAAATTGATAGCAAGCCATTGATAGCAAGCATTGATAGCAACCCCAATATTTTTCTGGAAAATTTGGAAAAATCCTGAAACACGTGTTCAATAGTTTTGTATATATAGTATTCTCTGTAAGTTTCAAGCTAATTGGGCCACTGGTTAAAGAGTTACAAAAAAAACCTCACTAACTTCAACCCTCATTTTAAGTTCTCTTAAGGGTTGTTTTGAAAATTCTTGAAAACGTGTTTTAATTTATTTTCATTATGATATATACATAAAATTTCAGATCAATAGCATTATGCATCAAAAAGTTACAGACATTTCAGAACGGTGCCAAATTACGAATCACATACTTTATTAACCCGATTTACCCTATTTTCAGGAAAATTTTGAAAAATCCTGAATCACGTGTTCAATCATTTTGTATTTCTAGTATTCTCTATAAGTTTCAAGCTAATTGGGCCATTGTTTAAGGACTTACAAAATCAGCAAAAAAAATTCAAATCCCTTTTTCACCTCCTTAGGAGTGGAATTACCAAAAATCCCTTCTTAGCGGGAGGTTGTGTAGTAACAGGTACTTGCGTTTCAAATTTCAGCTTTCTAGCTTCAGCGGTTTGGGCTGGGCGTTGTCCCCAGAAAATCACTTGTTCTTTTATATATTAAGATATACATATGTATATATTTGTATATCATAGTCAATCATAATGTTAGTACTGTTTCTAATTCCTTTTTTATTTTTTTAAAAGTCATTAGTTTTTAATGACAAGGAACATTACAATTCAATAATAATTCTAATTCCTTAAAATATCTTCAATAATCTTATATTTCTTTATACCTACTGTAAGAAAGGTGATTACAGATTAGATACTCACTGGCTTCTGAAGCACAGTTTATAACTAGTTTATGACTATGGATTAATTTTGTATATTCGTAATTCTACTTGTGTCAAATAAATGTTTTGTTACTTTTTACTTTAGATTTATTCAGTAAAGTTTTCTACGTTTTTGTGAAAATAAACAAAATAGATGGTGTAGGACGCCAGGTGGGATGACAAACTGCTCTAGACTGCTGGCAGATAATAGACGCAGCTGGAGACAGGGAGCCCCCTGGCGAGAGTTAGGAGAGGTCGCCTCGTCCAGCAATGGAGTAGCATGGATGACAATACAATACTAAAATGCGTTATTTTACACCATAAAAAAAACATTACAAGGAGACATTGCCTAAGAATACATCGGACAGAGAACCAAAGTTATCAACATAGCTCAAAGAATTAGCAAGCTGAAGTGGCAGTGGGCCGGCCATATCTCGCGAAGAACCGACAACCGCTGAGGTAAACGTGTTCTCGATTGGAGACCGCGTCTCAGCAAACGTAGTGTAGGAAGCCCTCCGACCAGGTGGGATGACGATCTGCGAAAGACTGCAGACAGATGCTGGATGCGGCAAGCTGAAGACAGGGCGCTATGGCGCGAGTTAGGGGAGGCTTATGACTAGGTAGATTGATGATGATGATTACATAAGATAAGTAAAATAGGCAACCTTATCGCTTAGAAGCGATCTCTTCCAGGCAACCTTTGGATGACTTACTGTAGGTTCACTCTATGGTGCGGCGCGTAGGAATGGTGTAGGGTCACAGAGACCCCGGTGAGTAGGGGCGACGGGTCTGGTGTAGCGAGCGGACCTCGGATGTACAGGAGCCACTTGTGGGTAGAGCGGTCTAGGCGGGACGCTGCTGGCACGTACTTTGATGTATTGCCTGGAAGAGAAAAATGGGTATAGCATTTTTGTAAATTAGAAATAACTAACTATGTTCCTAGATGATGCATGTAGACTAGTCACGTTATGTTCACAGTATTATTTATTGTGCTGTTCCACTACCTCCGTGAAAACCTTCAAGAAGCTTTCTAGTATTTATCAATTTGTAAGTCTGTTAATTTTAAGCCTTTGGTTTTCCTTTGAATAAATATAAATAAATATAAATATAAGGCTGTTTGTAGTATGGGTAAATAGAAGTTTAATGGGAAACGACAATTCGTTTTGCGTCGACGGTTGGCATTTGTATGAAGTGACTCAATTTACTCAACTCACAACTCAAGCATTACGCTCGTTTGTATGAAGTGACTCATTTTACTCAACTCACAACTCAAACATTACGCTCGTTTGTATGAAGTGACTCAATTTACTCAACTCACAACCCAAACATTACGCTCGTTTGTATGAAGTGACTCAATTTACTCAACTCACAACTGAAACATTACGCTCGTTTGTATGAAGTAACTCAATTTACTCAACTCACAACCCAAACATTACGCTCGTTTGTATGAAGTGACTCAATTTACTCAACTCACAACTGAAACATTACGCTCGTTTGTATGAAGTGACTCGCTTTACTCAACTCACAACCCAAACATTACGCTCGTCTGGCCCCAGTCCCAGCTTGCTGCTCTAAAATGAAGGGGTATGGTTTTTATTTCAAAATACTATGAACAGTTGATACATTAGTTTATATAATGAATGTAGAAAATTAAGGTACTCTATTGCATTATGTACCTGCGCCTGCAAAAATAGAGTACTTACATTTACATTTCATGAATAAATAAATAAAACTAAACTTTCAGCACCAAAAATATCACTGTGTTTTTTGTTAAAAAGAAGAAATTATTTTTTCATTATTAAATGTCGGCCATAGAATAAGACCCTTCCCACTGTGGTTGTATCTCTCTTCATCTCTCTCTCTCAGCCAAGGGCCACAGCTGAATATGTCTCCCCCAAACAAGATGGGGTTTTATCATAAATAATGCCACATTTAACACCACCATCTGCTGCTCGCGGCTTCGCACGCGCTTTTGAAGTACCATTTACCTCCCTGCCAAATTACATTGTTATCCGTTCAGCCGTTTAGGCGTCCAAAAGGTAACAGACAGCAAGATGGAGTTACTTTCGAATTTAAAATATTAGTATGGATATTGACGACAAAAAAAAAAAAAAACAACTTCCTAATTTCAGGAAACGATGAATCAAATTTGTATTAGTTTCGTAAGGGGAATCTAGATGTAAAATATTGTAATTCTATTGCTAACTGTTGCTGAAATACAAAGCATTTTTAACCGACTTCTAAAAGGAGGTTCTCAGTTCGTCTGTATGTTTTTTTTTTATTTTATGTATGTATGTATGTTACTAGAAAAAATTCTTTATTGACAATGAAAATTGCAATACACGCTGCTTGGCGGGGGGATTGGTGATCGCAATGTTATAACACACAGAAGCAAGCCGCTGCCTGCCTCTAGTAGGTTCTCTTAGTCGACTCTTACGACAGCGACGGACTGAGTTCGAGGGGTCGATTCTTACGCCGCGATCACCACGCCCACATCCATCCATGTTCGTATTATTTGAAGTATCTCTGCGGCGGCTCCACCGCTGTATTTACTCACCTATAATGAACCTGTACCGATGCTTGGCATGGTTCCGACTGGCCTCCAGCGTGAGCACATTGGTTACTTTAGGCTTGAGCGCGCGCGGGACGCGGCGCGGCGGCGGGTCGGGCGGGGGACTGGTCGGCGGGCGGAGCGTCGTGCAGTCGGCGGGTATCGTGTAGTTGCGCTTTTGGAGCATTGCCTGGGGTGAGATTGTTTATTCATTTCCCTTATTTATTGCCAATATGTATTAGGTCCTTACATATGAAATTGGCGTTTTTCGTACTGGCCACTTTAATCACAAATTTCTCCTCTTTGGTAAGGAATTCCAAATTCAAATTTGTACAGCTATAGACTCATGTATTTGTGCTTCGATGATCGTCATTCATTTGTTTTTTTTCTTCTGTTTTTTTCTGTTTGCGTCACTCATTTTACAAAATGGAAAACTTAAAATATCGCATTATTTACGAGTACGAGTTCCGCCGTGGCACTAGTGCTGCGGAAACAACTCGAAGGGTGAATGATGTGTATGGCGGTCGTGTTGCAAAAGAAAACACAGTTCGTTTTTGGTTCCAACGTTTTCGTTCTGGAAATTTTGACCTGCAGAACAAGCCCCGTGGACGGCCTGAGACTCAAGTTGATAATGAAGAGTTGAAGGCTATTGTGGAAGCGGATCCATCGCAAACCACGTCCGAGTTAGCTGCAGGCTGCGATGTTAGTGATAAAACTGTTTTAATTCACTTGAAGCAAATTGGGAAGATTAAAAAGCTTGAAAGGTGGGTACCTCACGAATTGACTGAAGCAAACCGGCAAACGCGCGTCGACTGCTGCGTTACATTACTAAACCGGCACAATAATGAAGGTATTTTAAACCGAATCATTACCTGTGATGAAAAATGGGTTCTTTACGATAATCGGAAGCGCTCAGCGCAATGGTTGGATCCTGGCCAGCCAGCCAAATCCTGCCCCAAGCGAAAATTAACCCCAAAAAAGTTACTTGTAAGCGTTTGGTGGACTAGTGCCGGTATTGTTCATTACAGTTTTCTCAAATCTGGCCAGACTATTACGGCTGATGTCTATTGTCAGCAATTGCAAACCATGATGGAAAAGCTAGCGGCTAAACAACCTAGGCTGGTCAATCGCTCCACGCCACTGCTGCTTCACGACAACGCTAGACCACACACTGCGCAACAGACGGCTACTAAATTAGAAGAGCTTCAATTGGAAAGTCTAAGACATCCTCCGTACTCCCCGGACCTTGCTCCAACAGATTACCATTTTTTTCGAAATTTGGATAACTTCTTGCAAGGGAAAAAATTCAACTCCGATGGGGCAGTCCAAATCGCCTTCAAAGATTTTATTGATTCCCGTCCGACTGGTTTTTTTAGTAAAG
Organism: Eupithecia inturbata; assembly: GCA_963662085.1. Taxonomy (NCBI): domain Eukaryota; kingdom Metazoa; phylum Arthropoda; class Insecta; order Lepidoptera; family Geometridae; genus Eupithecia; species Eupithecia inturbata. Next base: position 7,968,517 of record OY759203.1, read on the forward strand.
GGATCAATGAACTACCTATAAGATGGCAAAAGTGCATAGAAAATAATGGTTTATACTTTGATTAATTAAATATATTATATTAAAAAATATTCGACTTTTTGTTCCTCCCATACAAAACGCCAATTTCATATGTAAGGACCTAATATATGGTTGAGCTGTGTGGTGCAGCGGCTTAGAATTCGCACCACCCCAACTCTGTCGTAAGAGGCGAAGGGATATCTACCGGGGGTGTAAATTAGTTCTATTTAGCTAAGTCTGTCTCCAGCATGTGTTGGTAAATTAGTTCTACCCCAGCTAAGTCTGTCCCAGCATGTGTTAGTAAATTAGTTCTAGCCAGCCCAGTCTGTCTCAGCATGTGTTGGTAAATTAGTTCTACCCCAGCTAAGTCTGTCCCAGCATGTGTTAGTAAATTAGTTCTAGCCAGCCCAGTCTGTCTCAGCATGTGTTGGTAAATTAGTTCTAGCCAGCTAAGTCTTTCTCAGCATGTGTTGGTAAATTAGTTCTACCCCAGCTAAGTCTGTCCCAGCATGTGTTAGTAAATTAGTTCTAGCCAGCCAAGTCTGTCTCAGCATGTGTTGGTAAATTAGTTCTAGCCAGCTAAATCTGTCTCAGCATGTGTTGGTAAACATGTTCTAGCCAGCTAAGTCTGGGGCAAGTTTCAATAAATGCCTTGTCCAGCATTATTATCTTATTCATGCGATCTGCACTTACATCCCGCATTTCGTGTATTGTCATATGAATAAAACTAGCACATTCGATGCTTTCAGCAAGCAACACATCAGCTTCCTTGAAGCAGCCTCTGCACAGGCAACTTTGAGGGCATATACCTTGTAACCTTCCACACTTCAAAAAGTCGTACTAACCGAGTAGTCCTTCCTCGTCTTATTCCTCGGTCCTCTTGTTCTGAATATCTCGCTGATATCCACCTCCTGCTTGCCCAACAGCTTGCGGACTGACGGGTGGATGTGCCTCTGTCCATCTCTGATGATGTTGCTTACCTGTACACACACAATTAACACTTTATTTAGATAGATAAAGAAATTAATAAAACGTTACACACTTCTGTTACTGTTAGCGTTTTTAGGGTTTCGAGATTGGTTTCGAAACACTTATAGCTTCGTTTCGCTTTTTCTGTACTTTTTCAGTCTTTAATATCTCAGCAACTGGAGCAGCTATTAACTTGAAATTTTAAACAATAATAATATTCGTGCGGCTGTACAGATTTAAGCAAAAAGTTTTAAAAATGTGTATATAAATTTTCAGTAGAAATTGTGATGTAGAAATTTTAAAAGATACAAGATCAAATAAAAAAATTTAATTGTAAAAATTTAAAAGATACTACAAGATCGGGTGAAGTATCAAATGAAATGTTCTCAAAACAGTTTTTGAAATTTCTGTAGGTATTATAGTTTTTGAAATATTTTGTAAAAACTCGAAAAATTACCCATTCCCACTTACGTCCTATTTTTGATAGATATGGAAAAATATAGAACAGTCTGCGTTTTTTGAAAATATACAAAAAGGGTAGGGATTCATTATAAATAAAGTTTAGATACATTATTAAAAGCTGGCGTGATTGTCATTTGTTTTTTACCGTCTACTCTTGTTCTGTCACTTCCTGTCCATCCAAAGGTTGCCTGGAAGAGATCGGTTACAGCGATAAGGCCGTTCATTGTGCAACGTAATCTGTATTTGTCTTTTCCTGTTCTGTGTTTCTGTTTTATTAGGTGTGCAATAAAGAGTATTTGTATTGTATTTTTTCATACAATTATCCACGCTGACATCACAAATCCAGCCCTCCAGTCATGGAGCAGGTACAGAGAGGGGCTTAATCAACTGTGCACTGTGATTTTCAACTAGGTCCTGTCCTGACGTCATCACAATAGGCGACTAGGCGTGGCCTTAGTCAGTATACTGCCGGCGTTCGTCCTGTGCACAGCTTTGTCAACGGGGCTACAACTTGAATTTAACAAATAGACAGGGCCCTAAGTAGAATACAGTTATTTTACTGATTGTCCCACGGCTAATGATTCATCAATGGAAAGTAACTTAAAAAAAATATGAAATAACCAGGAAATAAAATAAAGCCTTATTTAAATTAAATATTCTATCTACATTACTGAAAGTACTTTCACTCCGTGAGACAACTATTATAACATTTATAACAGTTGTTGTTTAGTTTATTTAAAAAATAAAAGTACGTGAAGCTCACCCATAAATTAAATTTTAAATTATGTATGTTCTAGATTTCCATCCGAAATTATTCTTAAACAGCGGTGGATCACAAAAATTGTATCCGTCCTTCATCATACAAACATCATCACATAGGCTTCATAGTGACAAAAAAAGGCGACATGCAACTTTTGATTTAGGCGAGTATTACTTATTTACCCTGGTACGAAAACTCTAAGTACGTCCCTGTTACACCCTACACTTAATGACATCTAGCGTGAGGTAGTTAAACGACGTAGTACCATCGACACAGAATGAATCGAGCAGTTTTGCTATTGACCGGTAGATTGAAAATAATAAAGTGGGCGGGATCTAACACCCCCACACCCCGCAAATTGTCACGCTTTCATTTTCATGGAAATCTAATTACAACATCTCCTCTCTGTGTACCATCTCCATGCCTCTAGTATACTAAAAACAAAAGGGGATCGCGCCAGCTTTTAACAATATATTTACGTCTCAACGACTACACTACCTCGAGACACCGAGAACGCCTAGGAAGGCATGAACCAGCGTCAGCGAGCGGCTGGCTTTCCAGGATATAGGGTGGTTACACTACCGGCCCCCACCCGACACGCAAAAAGAGCCCACCCGTGGCCTAGTCTGTCCAGAAACAAGTACCTCAAGCCGGGTACTGACCGGTGTTACGGGGCGTACGCCGTGTGCTAAAATCCGTCTCGTTGCTCGTTGATGATTACCTCAGCCTTGGCCTTAGGGTCCCTCTGCAGCGCGATCTCGTCGTGTATGTGAGCGGGGGTGAGCTGTAGTTTCTGGTCGCAGTAGAAGCTGTTGACTAGTGAGTAACGGAGACGGTGGAGCAGGCGGCGGGAACTGGCCAGGCTGGAAGGAACAAAGTAGACATAGACATATACAATCATTTATTTGCTGCTCAAACATCTCACACAGTAAGTACAAAATAGATACAAAAATACATTTCGAATAAAGAAAAAAGTCTCGGCTCGGCATAAATGCCAGACCTTACCACTCAAGAGTAGATAGGCGCTGATATTCTGCAGAAACCATTATAGTCACAAGACCCTGTGAGGTTCATGATAACAGTAGATACAGTTATGTGTTTCTATAAATAGTAAATAATATACTTTAAGTAATACAAATAACATTTATAGTATGTAACTGGTGCGTGTCTTACTTTGTAATATAATAAAACTCACTTTTTATTAAAGAATTTTTTAGTTTGCGGGGGAGTTTGCTCGGGGTTTTCGTATATTTCAGCAGGCAAAAAACAGCTTTTTCTGTCTATATACTAGTCTAAGGGTGAGGAGTATAGACTAGAGCATTTACTTGTACAAGAAAATCGAGCATTCGCTGTTTTTAAATTTACTTGAACTACACTTCGAACATGATGCCTAATGTTTTGTTACAAGCTGATTTTAAAAATCGACTTAGTTTTGGTATAACATTTTATCGAGCAAAGGCACGAGCGCGGGGCACGGCGGAGCGTGAGGTACGCGGGTTGAGGGAAAATGTACGCAAGGTACAACGAAATGTTACAGGTTAATGCTCACTCGCTGTGAGCATTACGTCAAACGCAGCGTCGACCATTCGCACGAACAAAATATGCCAAATGGATATGCTGCCCATTCCCACATCGTTAATCTGTCCTTTCTAGAAGGTATTTTTCCAGAACAGCTTAAAATGTCTAATGTGGAGCTTCTTTTCAAAGAAGGAGACAAAACAGACCCAGGCAATTACCGACCTATAACCATAATTACTATTTTATTTAAAATACTAGAAAAGGCGATGGTTAGCCGGTTAAATAACTTCATAAACAAACATAAGATTCTCAACGATGCGCAGTTCGGCTTTCGAAGGGGAAGCTCAGCTCGCACTCGCTTGCTTTAATTAATAGAGTTTGTTACAGAGAGCATCAATGAAGGTAGTGGTCCTGTGTTGTCACTTTTTATGGATCTAAGCAAGGCATTTGACTTTGTCAATCACAATAGACTCCTGGACAAGTTAGAGCATTATGGTATTCACGATACACTAGACTGGTTGACCAGCTACCTACATAATAGGCAACAATGCACAGAGATAACAAAGGTCACTCAAAACACCAAGGGCAGCTTTGAGAAGCAAAGACCTTACAACTTTTTTTACAACAGTGGTGTCGCTCAGGGTAGCATTATGGACAAAAGAATTAACCGAGGGGTTAATTCTTTTGTATATCAACGATTTACCTAAATCCACGTCACATAAATGCGTTCTTTTCGCCGATGACACAACCCTTATTGTTAAAGTCGACAAAAAACAAACTGGCCCAGAAAACTTTAAATAGTGCTATCTCTTACATCATTAACTGGACCACAAACAATGATTTATCTAACGTTTTTATTATTATAGTGCGTAAGCCAATAATTATCTATTAATAATTTATCTATTAATATCAGTAAGACAAAAATAATGCAATTTTATTCTTATAATACAATAAAAGGATAAGATATTAAATCTTGACATCAACTATAATAGAGACAAAGTAGGTGAAGCTACCTCGTTTGAATTTCTTGGTATTATTCTAGATAGACATTTGAATTGGAAGAATTTTATAAACCACATATGCCAACGGCTGAGTAGATTTGTATTCACACTTAAAAAGCTTCGCCAGACAGTTTCTTTTGACGCCGCTCTAGCTGCTTACCATGGTCATGTGTCTTCGGTTCTGAGGTACGGGTTGTTACTGTGGGGTAACTCAGTAGATGTCGAGAGGGTATTTAAAATTCAAAAGAGATGCAGATTGATTGATGATTCAGAGTGATAAATAGGTCTTAGTTCCTTGATTGTTGCAGTGCAGGTCTGTTTTCAAGAATTGTAAGATCCTACCTCTCGCCTGCATGTATATTAGGGAAATTTGTCTATTTGTAAATTCACACCCAACCTATTTAAAAACGTAGCGAGGTGATTACTCGGCATCCGATGGTGGACTGGTCGACATTCTTATTTATCAACCCGTTGACCAGCAGAGAGGTAGGTGTGTTATCAAAAGCCCCTTCAATGTCAAGGAATGCACATAGTGTTATTTCCTTGTCCTCCATGGCCTTCTCCACATTGTCAATGAGGCTACTCAGCACCGTCTCTGTGGATTTGCCCTTGCGATAAGCATGCTGGCTGTGGTGGATATCGTGCTATCTATAGTATGGGTCCCAGAGAATCCCTGCGTGATAAATTCAAAGAAATAAACATAATGACAGTACCATGTCAATATATTTATGAAAACCTATTGTACACTCATAGAAATATCAATCGGTTCCCTAAAAATAGCGATGTACATAATTTGAATACAAGGAATAAACATAAACTCGCTGTGCCCACAACTAGACTACACAAAATTAATGTATCTTTTAAAGGGCAATGTATACGCTTCTACAACAAAACTCCTAGTGAGTTGCAAAAATTATCAGTAAATAAATTCAAACAAATTGTCAAAACCTTCCTGTGTAAAAAGGCCTACTATAAAATATCAGATTATCTAGAGGATAAAAAAGCGTGGGACGGAATTTGCTCCAACTCGAAAAATAACAACTAACAGGCTAAAGGTTTCTTCGTCGCTTCTTTACTTTAGTCTACGTACCGAAGCGACTGAAATCAAAAATATCACTTTATTTCCGTGTCAGTGTTTAATTATTAAGAATTTGACCTTTTCTAAGTATACATTTATTGTATTTATGGAAATAAAGAGTTTTTGACTTTGATTTTGATAGGAGACGCGGCTAGCACCACATCTCTGATTTGTCTGTCTACCACCTTCTCCATAGTCTTGAGAAGGAAAGAAGAAAGGCTTATTGGTCTGATGAACTTTGGCTGGCTGTAGTCCTTCTTTCCAGCCTTGGGTATAAAGATTTGACATTTTTGCATGAGTCTGGCACAGATCCCCAAGCGAGGCTCCCCCTAAAGATTTTTACCAGATATGGAGTGAGGATGTCGATTCCCCGCTGTAGGAAAACAGGGAGTATTTCATCATCACCACATGCTTTGTTAGACTTGAGAGAGTCGACGGCCCACCTTACCTGGTTCGGTCTAATAATCATAGCCACCCTGTTCCAGTCCTCATTCCGAGGCTTGTAAAGGTTGGCTGGTGCCGTTCCGAGCACGCTTTTATCCTGTGAACCGGGGAGGTGGGTCGAAGTCAGCAAGCAGAAGGCCAACCCTAACTCCTATAATAGCAGAGTCAACTGAATATCAGATGTAATGTTTTCAGCCATATCTATGTAAGTTATTGAAATAAAATGTTAAATTTAACAAAACTAAAGTCTCCAAGCTGCCACTACAACCAAAATATAGAGCATAAATCATACAGCTGTAAAAGCTTGTGAGTCATGTTATATACAACTTTGAAAGCATTTTAGGTTATATCGCCAAGGACACAAAAAGCTTTCTTATTTGATAAAGAAATTAGATATTAATTGTGCATTATGGACTTGGGACTGTAAATAATTGTTTAGTACGCTTCTACAACTGATAACAGTTAAGATAGACTCAAAAACAAGGCGCCAAAAACAGTATTAACATAGATGTTGTAAACAGTCACATGGTGATTGTTATCGATGTTTTTCAAGTTTCTGCTGCACAAATAAGGTGCAACGCAGTGAATTAAAGTAATTGAAGGGCAACTAAACCACTTACCGTTGATCAATCAGCCTTACTTCGTCCTCCCGAGTTTCGAGTTCGTTCGAAAACTCCCGGTGTATTATCGACTTGATTTTATGTATTTTCTCATCTTCTGTGAGACTTGGGGGCTCCTCCTTTACACATGCGGAGGCCTCGGGGTAGTCGGGATCGTGAATTTCCTTCAATTGATCCATTTTACAGCTATTTTTACACTTAGATACGAAACGACGCCCTTCTAGCGTCTTACAACGAAAACTGGTAAGTTTACGATTTAAACTTACAAACTAAGGCCGCGGCACTTTGGTATGAGTATTTATATCACAATTATCCTCAGCCCGAAAACACGGGTTGCTATTTTTCCAGCAATTTATCAAAAACAATTAAAAAATTCACAAAATCCGCAGTTGACAGGGGTAAGGTCAACAGCCGTTTCAATCATTCACTTTCATTCATTCGTGTTGCTAGAACGTCAATCGTCGAACGTATAGGCAGGATAGGTACCTCTTCCATTCGATTGTACTTTACGTTACCTACGTATGTATGTACATATGTACCTACTCGATTTCTATTTCGATAGCATTGGTTTTGTTTTTGTAATTTTGGCACTGATTTTGAAGCAGAACAAGAGAAAATATTTTTTTATCAATAACAACAAAAAAATGGGAAACGCATCCCACATTTTTCTGTTCGATTATGAAAATATAAAATCGATTATAGTTCGATTCAAAACTTGCTGCTACCAAAAGTTATTTTGTCACCGACCCGAATTAATCTGCCCGGATCGGATCTGCCACTCTCACTGTCACAAAACGTCAAAATCGTGTTATTCGTCAAACAAAAATCGCAAAACAGAATTTCTATGAGTGAATGCATCAGCAAAATAGAAAATTCCAAGAAACCACCCCGAGGGCGAAGGCACAGCAGTGTCGACCGTGATGTGAGAGCTCGAGACGAGCGCTCTCACATGTCAGACTCCCAAGCAGATGGCCTGGAGGCCATGACCGAGAGGCGATCCTTCTTCTACCCTGATTCCAGCAGTGATTCTGACGACGATAAGAACTACAGACTCGACGAGGAGAGGCGAAAGAGGTTGTCTAAACGCAACGGGCCGAATATCCGTCCAAGGCAGTGCGCGATGCCGCCAAAGCTGGCCCCTACTCCGTCGACGTCTGGTGACCAGCCTAGGAATGGAAAGGCTCAAAACCAGCTCGGAGACGATAGGATCACCCTGGTGGTGGATAATACTAGGTTTGTGGTGGATCCTGCGCAGTTCACAGCCCATCCTAACACCATGTTGGGCAGGATGTTTAGTTCATGTGAGTTTTTCTTTGTTTTACAACTTGCTACAAGCATAACAGGTTTTTGTTGAGTTATTTTGCTACACCTTGTCAAATCAAATCAAATAATTTATTTGTTGAATACATTATTTATTACGGGTAGGTACATGTCAGATCTTATAACTAGAGTGATGTCAAATGTATTCAAGCTGCAAGCAGGTGTGCAAATATTATTTGGTTGATAACTGCCTCACTTTATGATGGATTTCATCATCTCTTCTAAGATAAAAATGATAATTTTGCTTATTTTCACTTACATTTATTATTAAATTTTAAGTAACAATCAAAGCACTGTCTAATCTTGCCCTTTCACTTCTTTGTTTCAACTATGATGATTATACAACAGTGACATATATGGTTAATATAACCTTACAAGTCTAAATACTATAAATGTACATATATAAAGTTCAGAATTGATTGTATTTGGTGATAAATTAAATACAGAAGGTATTTAATTTATCACCAAATACAAAAGTCCTCAAATCTCGTTATTTTGTGCAGATATGAAGAAAGTCATAAAGGACATTGCAAATTGTGATATTGTTGTGAAAGGTTTGAGATTTATATTACCTACTAAAGAATTCATTTGCAGACAAGCTGTAGTTGTGTTGGTATAGAAAGAAGTTATTTATTTGTCTTTAATTATAATTATGTATACATACTTGTAATATTGCTTATAATGATGTTTGTGGTGATAATGGTAGTTTGATATAGGTACAGGATTTTTGGTATTGGGACTTACATAAACTGAGAAAATGGCAAATTTGAGCAAAGGGGCCCAACATAGGTCACCATTTAGTTAGTGACGCCTTAAGACTTTATCTTATAAAGCATTTTGTATTTGTTTTAGTGAGGATTATCCAATATTATAACTTCTAATGTGCGAGGTGATTTTGAAAATAAAAACAAATGTTAGGGCCACCCTCCATACAAAAATCTTTAACCCCTTTGTAATTTAAATTCATTCAGGTGAACTAAACATAATAAAATGTTTGCTTAATTAGCCCTAGCAGATATATCTTAGTTTGACCACCTAATGAATTATTTTTATGTCATCTAGCTTATAGCTGGAAATTATAACAAATAAAGAACTTTTGAAATGAAAGTTAAATTCGATATGTTTTTTACCAATATGTTTTAACTTTTTTTCATGAGGTGAATTGTGTATAAAATTTTTTTTTAGAATAAGTATACATTAAAAAGTTCAGCACAAGTTAATTTGTGGCGTTACAACTAGAAAAAAAAAAAGATATGATGTTTTAAATCGTCACCTTATCTTACCTTTAAAGGTAAGATAAGGTGAGTGATTTTAAAAACTAAATAGTATCATATCTCAACAACTGTGATACTTAGGACATGGGACAAGTATATATACTATACTGGCTCACTAAAGTAAAAACGAGTTTATTTTGTTAACCAATACATACAGCACATACAAAAGACAAAGTTTAAGATAAAAGTAACAATTGCCTTATCAAGAAATACTGAATGTTGGCCACATTCAGTACGCTGGCTTCCGTGGAGGTCAGGATGAAGCGTGTGTGTTGCTGCGCAACGCACACATAAACAAAGACAATATTAAAAGAAAACACAAAGTAGCCCATGACGCCCCCAACCCCCCAAAAAACTATGTCAGTCCCAATACCAAACAGTCTGTATAGGTATAATATGCAGATAAGGCTTAGGTTATTTAGATAGAAAACACTTTATTATACCACAGTATAAAGTACAGAAACAGAAAACAATACAGAGAAAAATGCTTGTAACAGAGGAAGTATAAAGGGCGGCCTTATCGCTGAAAGCGATCTCTTCCAGGCAACCTGTGGATGGACTGGATATGAAAAAACAATATAGACAGGGCACTAAATAAAATGTTTATTTCTCCGCTCTGAAGCGCATCACTGGGAAGTCTTTCTTCCTTCCTTCCTCATAAGCACACAAAGTGCACTGCTGAATGCGCCTCCCCTAACATGGTGCCGTAATCTACACACATAGTAAGCGGATTGGTGATAGCAGTGTAGGCGTTAAAGGTACTCAGAAGGAAGCTGCTGCCCTTCCTCTTTTGCCCTTCCAAACGCATTGACAGGTGGCTTGCTTAGCGCCCAGAGCCTTTGTACGTAGAGCGTGCACGCTTGGCGCCTTTGCTAGTCGTCAAATGGCCCGTAAGGCTCTAGGCGCTAAGCAAGCCGCCTGTCTGCGTTCGCAGCCTTCGGCTTTTAAGAGGGCGCAACATGCGGCATTTTGTTCGCCTTTTAACACGTCCACGGGATGAATTGGAAGAGTCGATATTTTTACGCCGTGACCCCACAGCCCATTCTTTCTTATAAAAACGAATTTGACGAATTCATTACGGATGTAAGCGGGTTAACTACGAACCTTATTTGTGTTGGAAACCAACGTTTCATGGATAAGGTTTGTAGTTTACCGAGTTTTGCTCCAACTCGAGAACTAACAACCTATGAAGGTAAAGGTTTCTTGTCCGCTTCTTTACTTTACCTTCAAAATATTGAAGTGAACGAAAAATCAAACCGATCACTTTGTTTCCAAGTTTTACTTATATAATTTGAATTGGTGACGTGTTCAAGAGTCCTGTAAGGTCTAAAGGAAAAAAGCATTTTTATATTTGATACTTACTTTTTGCTAAAGTCTTATTGACTTAGAACGCCGCAGCTTCAGGGCTAAACACTCGAATGGCGATCACGATAGGCCTATTATGGCCGTAGTAACATGAAAGCCACCTTAAGCAAATAAAAACAAAAGTCTTATTCACCCTTCTTCCAGGCATAGAATTCACCCATCCCAACGAACGCGGAGAGTACGAGGTAGCTGAGGGTATATCAGCCACCGTGTTCCGAGCAATTCTGGAGTACTACCGTGGAGGCACTATACGCTGCCCGCCCACCGTCTCCGTGCAGGAACTGAGGGAGGCCTGCGACTATCTGCTGGTGCCGTTTGATGCCAACACTGTCCGGTGTCAGGTGAGTCTCTTTATGGTTCACTAATTTAAATTATTCTGTAATTTTTTATTTTTTACATGCTCTTTGAGCCAGAATGTAGTAAGCTAACTTAAAAATCTAAGACCTACTAATTCGAAAGTAACTCTGTTTGTCTGTTACCTTTTCACGCCTAAACGGCTGAACGGATCTCAATGTTATTTGGCAGGGAGGTAAATGGTATCCCGGGGACGGACATAGGCTACTTGAAAAGTTCAGACCATGCTAGTCCCATGATGAGCGTCATTGCACCCTGTCACAGGCTCCACTCAAGAACGCTATTACCGCTGTTGTCAGTTCTTCGCTTCGATAACGCAGTTGCGATAAATAGCTGATTCTGAGTTGATAAATGTATGAAAAGGCACTTTCTATCAAGCTTTCCGTGCATAAAACACCGCACCAACTATCTAGAATTTCTTTCATCTACGGAAGATTCTGTCCGCTTTTCAAGTAGCCTTTGTCCGTCCCCGGGATACCATCTACCTCGCTGCCAAATTTCACCGAGATCCGTACAGCTGTTCTTGAGTTAGAAATAGTGTAACTAACAAGACTTTCTTTTATATATATGATAGATTCTTATATAATATATGTAGATATGGAATAATAATAATAAGCATTTATTTGTCTCTCACAATAGGTACTTAGGTATAGATAAATTAATACAGGGGGACTTAAATATAGAGGTATAGCAATGTATAAGAATAGGAACATAACCCAGCTTATATCTTCCTTAAACTATGACCTGTTTTGTGAGAGACTGGAGCCTGTGATAGGTTTTGGCACAGGTCACCAGCCCCTTCACTCCGCGGGCGATGGGAATTTACTATTGTGTAATACTAATCTAGTTTTACATATATTGAAGAAACTTATTAACTATGAATTTAACGCCTAAATTTATTATATTAAAAATAAGTAAAAGTTATAACTGCTGCTTAGGATTAATGACATTTGTTGAGCGTGGTTGTGTGTGTGTGTGTGTGTGTGTGTCGCGTGATGTCTGTAATACATGTAATATGGAATTATATAGATGTATAAAGTGATTGGTTGGCAAAACTTCTAGAAGTAATGACAAACTTAAGTTTCAAATTAACATATTTATTACAGAATCTCCGAGGTCTTCTCCACGAGTTGTCCAACGAAGGCGCGAGGAGGCAATTCGAGTCTTTCCTGGAACAGCTGATACTGCCGCTCATGGTGGAGTCAGCTAGGCGCGGAGACAGGTGAACGTCTGGACTGATCTTAATGTCTTAGTGGATCTACAGACGTGTTGGAGAGCGTCACCTTCACAAGCGTTTATTTCGTTACACCTGCCCAGTGTCTGTAATCAAATCTTGGAAGTTAATTTTAACTATTTACGGTTTCCGTTTGAGCTGAAAGGTGTTTGAAGATTTTGGCTCGACTAAATTCGGTTACCACACAGTTTATTTTTTTTTTTTCAAAATCGTGGCGCGCGGTATTTGTATATTTGGATAGAGAACAGTTATACAAATGAACACATGAACAAAGTGTCTTCACCTTAAGTACCTATAGAGACAATAAGAAAAGTGCCAATGGACACGTTCTTAGTAATACAGTTGTTATAAAAATAAGTTAAAGCTAAATTACTCATTAGCCAATTGTGTGGCTAGATTGTAATTGTACTCTAGTGTATATAACATTCATTTAAAACGTGATTACTAAAACACAATAAAAAAAATATATAAAATAAAAAATGTTCTGTAACATAATGTCGTGAAACGTCAGGTTTCCGAGAAATCATTATCAAATGAAAAAAAAAATTGAGTAATAGGTATTTTCATCTGTGAATATTTCAGAAACCTGACGCTTTAGGACATTATGGTATGGGACATTTTTTATTTGTGTATGTGTCCTCTATCGAAATATATAAATTTCATTGTGAACCGCGATTTTGAAAAAAAAAAAACTGTGGTAGCCAATGTTAGAGCGCACCCTCCATACAGAAATCTTCAAAACTTTGGCATGCGTTTGTAAATCGGATTACAATGTAATATCTACGAACTTAGTAGCGCAGCGGGCAAGCTCCGCCTGCGACACAGGAGGTTGTGGGTTCGATTCCCGCCACGCACACATGTTTGTACGGTCTGCAGATATTTGTACTAGGTGTTTTCCATGTAAAATTAAAAATATCTAAGTATTGTATTAATATCAGATATCTACTTCACATAAATATCTATGTATTGTATTAATATCAGTTATCTATAACAAATCAAATAATATCCCAATATTTTTTCGACTTCGACGGGACTTGAACCCGCGTGTGAGGGAAAGACGCGGGTTCAAGTCCCGTATTATTTGATTTCTTATAAATTAACCCAGAGTGAGGCTCACGCACTATAATAATATAAACATCAGTTGTCTAGTTCACATAACACAAGCTCTGCTTAGTTGGGGCTAGATGATGCTGTGTGAATTTGTGCAGGGGCCAAAATTCACTAAATTAATCACTTCTCCCTCTCAATCTTCACTCCTTGTCTCAGAATTATACATTTTGTCATTTTACCTTTGATGAAAGAAACTACAGATGGAGAGACAAATGGGATGAGATGGGATGGGATGGGGTGTCAAAAGTGTCAAGTTTGTTACCTTTGTGGCTTTTCGTAAGTCCAGGTTGCCAGCTACCCGCACTAGCTACGAAAAGGCACTTTCTATCAAGCTTTCCGTGCATAAAGCACCGCACGAACTATCTAGAGTTTCTTTCATCTATGGACGATTCTGTCCGCTTTTCAAGTAGCCTATGTCCGTCCCCGGGATACCATTAACCTCCCTGCCAAATTTCATTATGATCAGTCTAGCTGTTTAGGCGTTGGTAACAAACAGACAGAGTTACTTGCGAATTTATAATATTCTATAAAATATATGTACCATCTACCTCGCTGCCAAATTTCACCGAAATCCGTTCACCCGTTCTTGAGTTATAAATAGTGTAACTAACACGACTTTCTTTTATATATATAGATAGATATAGATATGGAATGATATAGATGGATAAAGCGATTGGTTAGCAGAGTTCGTCCCCAGTATTACTTATTTAGTTATATATTATAATATAATAATATTCCAGGGAATGCCACGTGGTGGTGCTGCTGGATGATGACTCAGTGGAGTGGGACGAGCAGTTCCCCCCACAGATGGGCGACGAGTACAGTCAGACGGTGCTGTCCACGCCGCTGTACCGGTTCTTCAAGTACATCGAGAACAGGTCTGTGAAAGTGTTCTTCAATTATGTATGTCGGTTACGTTTTCACGCCTAAACGGCTGGACTTATCTTAATCTTAGGCCACCACGCACTGGTTGAGTACAACGCAATACCATTTATGAAGAGAGTGAAAATGTACTTTTTTTCGGATACGCAGCAGAGAATTATCCAGGTACCTACCTATGTGTTCAATTCAATCAAACAGTGGGATTAATTCAAGTTCAATCAAACTAATTCAATTAATTCAATTTAGGGCGCAATAAGTGCCATTTTGGGAAAAGGATAGGCATAGGATTTCGCGTTCATAGGAGCGGGACAGAGCATACGTTTTTGGAACGGCGTAAGCGCATAATTCTAGTTTCTGCTTATATACAAGAAAACTACACAACTTAGGAAGAAACTGGTTCAAGGAACCAAATAATTAGTAATCAAAATTTAAGTAATTTCAATAGACCGCAGGGTTTCTGTGATCTCGATCAAATTATGTGAGAAACAGTGCACTTTCATAGTTTTTTATATCGTATTTTTTTTTCTCAATTGTGTTTTCACATTCAAGGAACCAAAGAAATTTTTTTTTTAAATGTATTTCGAGTTTTTTACCACGGGGAAAAAACTCAGTACTCAGTTTAAGCCTAGATCTCAAGTACTCACGGGATGCACGGGCAGTGAGTACTGAGATCTAGGCCTAGTTTGACAACCAAACCCATTAGGTACGCACCTTAATGAAATTTGGTAGGGAGGTAATTGGTAACCCGGGGAAGGACATTGGCTACTTGTAAAGTGCGAGCGAAGCCGCGGCTAACAGCTAGTAATAAATTAAATCATACATAGCTCAGCTCAACTGACTTACGGGCTCATGATGAATGGAAGAAAAAACAAAAAAAATTGGTTTCGTAAATAATTTTAACATGGTATCGACTGGACCCAATGTTGGGCAAAGCCGTTATTTATTTTATTAACGAAGAAAAGAAACGCATTAAGGTTAGTATCCCATCGTTATCGTTAATGTATCTTTTAAAGGGCAATGTATACGCTTCTACAACAAAACTCCTAGTGAGTTGCAAAAATTATCAGTAAATAAATTCAAACAAATTGTCAAAACCTTCTCGTGTAAAAAGGCCTACTATAAAATATCAGATTATTTAGAAGATAAAAAAGCTTGGGACGTGATTTGCTCCAACTCGAAAAATAACAACTAACAGGCTAAAGGTTTCTTAGTCGTTTCTTTACTTTAGTCTACATACCGAAGCGACTGAAATCAAAAATATCACTTTATTTCCGTGTCAGTGTTTAATTATTAAGAATTTTACCTTTTCTAAGTGTACATTTATTGTATTTATGGAAATAAAGAGTTTTTGTCTTTGACTTTGTTAAACAGTACTGTGTTTGATTAGATAGATAGAAAATACTTTTATTGCACACTTAAAATTAACCACAATCTACAACTGAAAAAATTATAATGTATGTGACAACAGGCGGTCTTATCGCTTAAGAGCGATCTCTGCCAAACAACTTCAATTACCTAGTAGTAGTTGTTTGAAGTACTTACTTGCAAGTTTTACAAGTTTACTTTGAAGTGCTTACACTTACTTGTGTTGTATAGTACTAGCTAGAAATTACACAAAAAACAGTAAAAAGATAGAAAAAAATTTAAAAAAAAAAGTAGAGGAAGGACTTGTTAGGATTTTTGAACCAGACGAAATGTCGGCTCAGCTGGTTAGTAATTATGGTGTTTTGTTTGCAGAGATGTAGCTAAACAAGTGATGAAGGAACGCGGACTGAAGAAGATACGTCTAGGAGTGGAGGGGTACCCCACTTACAAGGAGAAAGTGCGCAAGAGACCCGGCGGACGCGCTGAGGTAAGACTAACCTAGAACAAGATCATTTTGAAAATAAATCTAAAATCACCATTGATATTTAGAAAGGCTGTTTCCATTTACTACAAGTGACGACCTCTATGGCGCGGCGGGCGAAGTTCCGCCTGTGACGCAGGAGGTTGCGGATTCGATTCCCGCCTCGGGACAAATAATAATAAATAAATAACGCTGCACAATCTACACAACATCATCTAGCCCCAAGCTAAGCAGAGCTTGTGTTATGTGAACTAGATAACTGATATCCTTAATACAATATAGTACATACTGATTATCTCTGACTGCACTCGCGCGCATGCTACTGTGCACGTCTGTTTGCTCCCTCCCACAACGCACGCTGAGACCAGTGCTAGCCCTGCGCGAGCGAGAGGGAGTGAACATGATTAGAAGTGAAGGCAAAACGAATGAGAGTACCGAGACAAACCTCACAAGGTTTTTATGGGACAAAATTTATTGTATATTGTTATTGTTTTCGTAATAAATAAATTTAATAAAACATAGATTGATATTTTTTATTATACATTGGCTTGCTTAGATGCTGTGTAGATTGTCCACCGTGTTGGAATGAACGCAACTGTATCTACCTAGATACGCGTGACGCCTGCTCACGTTATAAGAGCAAACGTTATTGAACATTGTGCATGTTAACTGACGTAGGTGTCAGATACTTCTTGTCGCGTATCCATTCCATCAAGCATGTGCTTATAGATTTATATCATTAAATAATATAATAAACAGTTTAATAAAGTCCGGGGCTTATTATTTCTACACACCGTTATTTATTTATCTACATAGCCTAGAACTCACATGAAATAAGAAATTTTGCTTGATGCTTGTTACCTCTTCAAGCGGAAACTACTGAACGGATCGGGCTGAAATTTTGCATAGATGTGACTTGGAATAAAATATAGCCTACTTTTTACCGCGGGTAGAACATAGTTTATCATAATCTAAAGCTTTTCATATTGTTTTACCGCTTCGCTCTATTTACAGTCGTTAAATAGAGAGGTCCTGCATCTCTGCACTTCGCTATATCTAACACATTTATCAATATCTTTCCCAGGTGATCTACAACTACGTGCAGCGTCCCTTCATCCACATGTCGTGGGAGAAGGAGGAAGCGAAGAGTCGTCACGTGGACTTCCAGTGCTTCAAGTCCAAGTCTGTCACCAACCTCGCTGCCGCCACCGCTGATCCGCCAGCACCTATAGGTAATTTTATTTATTTAGCCCATATTACCTCTTTGATTCTGTGGGCGAAAGTCCTTCTGAAACGCAAAGAAAGCAATTTTTTTTTTATGTAGATATCAAAGAGGCGTTTGATCAAGTTGACAGCGATAACACAGAGACGGTAATGTGGAGTTGCGCAGGGCTCTTCGCTTGGTCCATTTCTCTTTACTCCTTACAATCATGATATTGATTAGGCCTGGAGTGTTGAAGCGCTAACTACCGGCACAAGATAGACCGAGACCTTTATCTCCAGCGTATTCTACCCCTTTTGGGCATAGGCCTCTCCCAAACAATGTGTACAATGGATCAACGGATCCATCGAGTGGGAGGTCTTCCCACACTCCGTTTCGCATTAATAATAATAATAATATTGATTTCTGTAACAAGTTTACAATAAGTTATTCGATAGTTGAGAAGTATACAAAACTTGTGTCAGAGGATCTCGCTCGTCTGTATCAAACGTTACAGGTCACATAATTAAATGTAACAAAGAAACACATAGGAAAACCTAATTTTGAATCTACACTTGAGAGCAATAAAATCGCACATCCGCACATTTTTACTTAAAAGTTCAATTTTTTTTTTATTTGGAGCTTACAGCAAATTAAAATCAAATTAAATTAAAGTGCATAATCTAGGCATTCGCAGAACTGATAAAGGGTTGACATTTACCTTTAAAAACAACTCATTAGCAACAAAACAATAGACCCCCTTATGTCGCTCGATCCAGGTAAGGCCGGCGGCGGGATTTATCGCAGGTATAAAAGAGTGCATATTGAGGGAATGGTCATCATTTGCATACCAACGTACAGTGTGAAAGGTTCTCTATTGATATTGGCTTCAAACGGAACACGAAAATGGATACTACACCAGAAGTAGCCGCTCAAGTGGTTGCCCTTGTTGAATCGGGGCTTAAGCAAAGTCAAGTGGCTCGACAATTGAGTTTGAGCCGATTTACCGTTCGGCGTGTATACCAGAGGTATCAAGAGACTGGTGGCTACCAACGGCGACAAGGATCGGGCCGTCCCCGTGCTACAACAGAGCGTGATAACCGCTTTCTTATAACGACATCTTTAAGAAATCGTCGTTTGAACGCAGTTCAACTGGGCCAACGACTTCAAGAAGTTCGTGAAGTAGAAGTTAGCCGGTGGACAGTCAGAAGACGATTGAGAGAAGGTGGCCTGACTGCACACAGGCCAGCAAACGGGCCGAAATTGACCCCAGCCCACCGAGAAGCCCGCCTTCAGTTCGCTCGAGACCATTTGAATTGGACCGAAGAGCAGTGGAGTGCAGTCCTGTTCTCTGATGAGTGCAGGATGTGCTTGCATGGCAACGACGGACGGGGGAAGGTGTATAGAAGATCGGGAGAACGATTTGCCCAATGCTGCATAACAGAACGTGTCGCCTATGGCGGTGGATCAATCATGTTTTGGGGAGGCATATCTATGGAAGCAAAAACCGAGCTTGCCTTCATCACCGGACCGAATACTGGTCGCCAATCAAGAGGATTGACTTCCATACGATACATTGAGGAAGTACTCGAGAGCCACGTCGTACCTTTTGCTGGGTTTATCGGCGAAAACTTTCTGTTTATGCAAGATAATGCAAGACCGCATACTGCTGGCATAGTGATCGAGTACCTTCAAGAGGTGGATGTGACCGTTATGGAGTGGCCAGCTCGAAGCCCAGACCTCAATTCCATCGAACATCTATGGGACGAGCTGAAAAGAAGAGTTCGAGGCCGAGATGCTCCTCCATCGACTCTACAGGAGCTGCAACAGGCGATCGCAGAGGAATGGGAGGCTATTCCTCAAGACTTTATCAAAAGTCTAGTAACATCAATGAAAACACGGATGGAGTCAGTGATTCAGGCTAGGGGAGGGAACACTCGGTATTAATAACAAACTTTAAATTAATTTTATCTTTTAATTTCATAACTTTGACACCAATACTTGAATAAAGAATTTTTTACTAAACATGCATTTTTGTTATTGATCCACAAAAGCATTTTTATGTAATGATTGAAAGACAAATCAGATACCACTGGATAGGTATTAAAATAGACTATGAATCTGCATTACAGAAACATAATATTTTTTGTTTTTTTTTTAGTTATGTCAAAAAATCATGAATGTGCGATTTTTTTGCTCTCAAGTGTATATAGTTATATGTAAAGTATTAAAATGTTACATCTTGTTAGTCTAGTTTATTTAATAACAAAAAGGTAAAATGTCCGATTTGTGTAACATGAGTGTAAATGATGTCTTGGATCCCCCTTGTGGACACCAGTCTAATAAGAGTGGGCAACATGGGACCTAGACTTATTATTATGTAATATATATAATTATTATGTAATATCTATAGCTATAGTAAATATGTGCCTTTATAAGTTGTGTATGTGCCCAATAATACAATTTGAAAATAAGTGTGTTTAAACATAAATTAATTTAATTTTGTTGCATCGTGCTCGCCACTCGAGAGCCTTTACTCCCCAGCAATTATCAGTTCTGCGAGCTCTATGACCGGCCCACTGCCAATTCAGCCTGCTTATTCTGAGAGCTATGTCGGTGACTTTGGTTCTACGAATATCCGTGTTCCGGATTCTATCACGTAGAGAAATTCCAAGCATAGCTCCATAGCTCGCTGAGCGACTGGGGGTATATTCTCGCAAATTTATCACTCGATAAATATCAAAAAAAAACTGTCAAATTTGACAGTTCTTTTGATAATTATCGAGCGATAAATTGGCGAGAATTGGCTTCCTGAGCTTATGAACGAGGCCTATAGTCAGCGACCACGTCTCGGATCCACAGGTCATCTTCGGTCATCTTTTATCTTTATACACTAGCCAAACTCGATGTAGAATCTTTGTAAAGCCCATAGTTAACCGAAAATTCACTCTGTTGCTGCGTCTTTTTATACGCAATTTATATTACTTGCCGATTTTTTTCCTTCAATAATATTGCTTACAATTATATCTGAAACGCGACGCCAAGCAGGTGAGTTTTAGTTATTTGTGTCGTGGTTTGTTTACAAACATTCTACATCGAGTTTGGCTAGTGTATACAAGGTGCCACGTTATTGGTGTGCTAAGTGGAAAGGGGATGGCCTACCCCACTCCCACGAACATTTTTTGTTCTAGCTCTTTCTGGGTTTAAGGTTTTTTACAGAAAAAGAGACTTCGAAACTTTTAATCTCTGAGTCTAGCGAAAGGCCTAGCGCCTATTGCCGCGTTCCTGTTGCGTAGGCGTAGTAGGTACGTTACGTGAGCCAATGAGACGACCGCGGCGAGTAGCCATCTTTTGTTTAGCCATGCCCACAATTTTATTTTATTACGATATTTTACGGTGGCTATTATTGTTTAATGTTTATCTGTAGGTGGGTACGTTTGTTTCGTGGTAGCTTGTTCTACGTAGGCACCTAATGAAGATTATTTACCGATATTTTAATAAAAGTTACGCAATAAATACCCCATAAATACACTTCAGTAATTTTAAAAAAATCGCGAAATTTTAAAAAATGCTGCGTACCTGCCTTGTTTTATTTTTCGCATGAATGAATGTATTTCTTATTTGTACATGAAAACTAATAAATAAATCTTATGAACTAAGGTAAATCTAGTACAAACAGGCGGCCTAGTTAAAGGAACCCTAAAATTTTGTCGGCAAAATGGTGTGTTTGCGTTAGTGATAGGGTTGTCGCTTTAGTTAGCGTTTGAGATTGTGATGAGAGTTTTCTTTTTGTATGAAAATTTAAATCAACTTATTTCTGAAAATCAACCATGCGGATCAGTTGGGTATAGGGTGCACAACAACCCTGTTTCGGCTTGGTACATGAATAACGTGGCACCTTGTATATAGAACTATTAACTTTTTCATTATGTTCTTTGTTATATGAATGTCTGTAACATCTATATATATAAAAGAAAGTCGTGTTAGTTACACTATTTATAACTCAAGAACGGCTGAATGGATCTCGGTGAAATTTGGCAGCGAGGTAGATGGTATCCCGGGGCCGGACATAGGCTACCTTTTATTCCGGAAAAAAGCGTGCGAAGCCGCGGGCTGCAGCTAGTTAGTTATAAAAGAGCGAAATCCTCCTAACACGTTTTTAATTCTTAAATGAGAGTCTCAACTCTACTATGGAGTAACTACATAATTGTAAATTAGTTACAGAATTAAATATTATTTTATTATTGTTTTTCACACTAATATTATAAACGCGAAAGTTTTCATGTTTAGATGGATGTTTCCTCTTCACGCCATAACGACTGAACCGATCAGGCTGAAATTTTGCATAGATGTACATAGCTCAAAGCCTGGAATAAAATCTGTGCCTCCGTTGATGGGTGATTTAAATCGAGTTGTACCCTTTTTGTGATTTGTAAATAGTAATAATCAGAAAAAAATTACTATTTTTTGGGTCTAACTCATGTTCTTCTATCTGCTATAGTTTTGGATTTAATTTGGTGCAAAGTGATATATACCAACATATTAGCAAAAAAATCTTGAATATAGATATATATGTCAAGTTGTAACCCCTATAAGTAATTGCTCCACACACCGGTTTTCGTTCTTCGTGGTATAAGAGCGATTATATTAATTTACACATGTTTTGTTTCATGAATATTGATATATTTAGAGTTATATCACTTTGAACCAACCTTTCTAAATACTGATTTGGGTACAATTGAATAGAAAACAATCTAATCTTTGGGGTAGTATTTTTATAATTTGTGGTGTGTGTGTTTGAGCAACATTGTGTTAGGAACATATTCTATTAGTTATTAGAGTTTTTTAGTTGTTGTATATCAGTTTACACAAAGACAACTTATAGGTGCAACATAATTTAACTGTACTTGTATCATTTATCACGTAATTGGAACACCTGTTAGATATAAACAAGGTACAACTTACAGGTTTTTAGTGAGTTACTTTAAAAGTATAATATTTAACATAATAATTCAAATGCCCAGTGAAAGTGAATGTTTTTATCTACAAAAGAAGATACTTAAGTGTAACCTGGCCCGAACCAGAATTATTTAAATCTTGTTTTACTCACTCTCGTGTAAAGTGTTGATTTTTGACTTGTATCATTATATCACAGGAGGCTACCTGTTTCTTATAAAACAGATAGAAATATCCTATAAACGTTGCCATAGAAACAACAAGCGCAAAGCCGCGGGCAGATGCTCTCTTACTATCATTGGCAACACATATTGATTGACAACTCGTCTTCTCATGTGGCCCTTACTCATGTGTTCTCCATTGCAGAGCTAGAAGCAAACCGAGCGCAAGACGAACCGGATCCGACTCTGGAACAGCCTGAGGAGGAGTGACGTCACCGCCGCGGCCTATGCGCGCTCATCTGTCTGCTGCCCTGATGATGATGATGATTGTCATCACCAGCTGTCGCAAGCCTTGCTAGCTATCTTCTACAAATATAAGGATAAAGGCTAGCGACGACATGCCGGCATGAAACGCACTGAATGAATTGAAATGAATTTTAGTATACTTTGTATGGTTTACCATAGAACAGCGCCTTCTGATCCGCACCGCGCGGAGCAGACGCATCGGAGTGTCGGCAATGCCGGCGATACGTTTAGTGCGGCTGACGTCATGCGTTTGCAAATGGTCGGCAATACGCTCAAAAAATCCGCCTATCGCGATTAGCGCGGACCGACGCGACCTGTCGACGCTAGCCTTTATAAACCTTCTAAAAACGTGGAAATTTGCAGTGTTTACCAATTTTCCGCTTCGTAAAAAGCAGGAGATAATAATAATGTTATGAAATTGTAAACCATCTTCATGGATCTTTAGGCAGATGAAAATGTCAAAATATCCTTAACAACATATCTAGAAACATCTACGCTTTAAAAGCTCAGCTAATTGCTATTGAAAAGGTCGCGGATTATATAAAATTGTTACGGTTTTAGAAAATACAGAATGTTCGGCCGAACTTGTGCCACAGGGTAACATGGGGTATGTATGAATACAATTAGTTTCACATTCAGGCTGTGTGAGCTCCATTAAAGATGTACGCTGGAGGATAGATCGATGACAGATTGAGGACATTTTGATTTTCGCCATTTTGGCGCTGAGCGTTTGCGTGAGCGGTGTGGCCGTCCGTGGAACTAATATTATGTTTATCGTAGTTTTGATGCGCGCCTCAACAAATGTAAATTTTTATACCTGAGACTCTAGAGAGGGGCGCTTTGAATCGGCACATCGAAGTGCTACCGCGCTAACTACACACACTGGCGCCGCCACCCATTTTATCTTATTACAAATAAACAAAGGAATTTTCAAAAATCCATTGGTCAGTTTGTGATACTTATCATAAGCTTTTTTTAATGGCTCTGTAATAGTTTTATTTTGTATAATTTATGCAGAGATGCGAAGTTGCTCTTGGTGGCCATCAAACTCTTCGCATATCTTTCTAAACTTATCTAAATAACGCCCGAATACTCGTAACTGATTTAAGCGCGTCTCAAGTGACGAATTTTTGACAGATAATGGAGCTCGATGCTGTAATCCTATGGTAGAAGACCCTGTTTTTTATTTATAAGTTGGTTTGGTAATATTGGACGATTTATTTGTCGAAAATACTTCGTAAGTAGGAATTTACGTGAATTTTGGTGTTGTCCGTAGATTAATTAAATTTCATTTGACAATCACTTGAGATTTTGTACATAAATATTGTTATAATCACTTTTTATATTTATCTTTAAAAGTACAGTCAGTTGCAGTAAACTCGCTGCTGGACCGTTTTTCCAGCTTATGAAGGGTTTAAAAAAAACTGTTTACCTCTGAACTCAATAGATGGCGTAGGCGTTTGTCACGGACGGCGTAGATGCCATGTCAAACGAGATTGTCAAGTATACCAATACGACTAGGTACTGGTTAGAGACTTTGGTATTTGATGAATACCAAAAAATTAAAGTTACCTAGGTACATTTCAGATGTATCGGTTTGCAAACTTCGGAGTAGGTATATAGGGTAATAGTAAAATTTTCGTCTTTTTTCAAAATATTTCAAAAAGTATGAAACCTACAGTAAAAACTGTTTTGAGATGTACATACCGATAACTTTAATTTGATACCCCACTCGATGAGGTAGCCCCCCTTTTTAAAAATTATGCCCCCATTTTTGACCATGTTTATTCGGTTAATTCTTACCTCGCGCCGCAAAGAGTTAACCGCCTACAGCCTGAGTCACTTGATCTATTCAAGACGTACAAGAGTACGTAGGTTCTAGACCTTCGTGATACATCGACGGCCACGTCGTCATTTACCATCAAGTGAGATTGTGGTCAACCGATGATCTATCTGAGATCTTTCAGTCTTTCTACTACGAGGTATTAAATCATTATAAAATATGCTATTGCAACAGACTGTACATAAAGACACATATTAAAACAGTAACTTCATTATTGCGTACTGTCCAAAAATATTACGCAAGAAAAAAGTTGTAATATGTCATTTGTAATCTAAAGAAAAACATTCCCAACATTATTATTTAACTGCATGTTTTTCAAATATTATTTAGCTCATTTTTATACCTTACTGACTATACCTACCTACCTACTTAGATAGTTGAAAATGTTTAGCAAGTTTTGATGTGGCTTGGTATATTTGGTTAGGTACAAGTTTAGTGGAATTTGGCCGTAAGGATTTACATTAAACTTAATGTAGTGTTTTTAAAGTTGTACCAAACGTATGTTATTTTGTAATAAAATCTCAAAAGAAATGTTTTTTTTATTTACAATCAAAGGCCAGTTCGACCATAGCAGAGAAAAAATAGCCAAGAATAAAAAAATATAAAAAAACTTATGTTCGGCTTGATTTGTATTGTGGTTTATGAGAAATAAATAATTTTCATTTCATTATCATAGTGTGGAAATTCTCCTTTATTTCCTTAGTTACACGACTTCTTCCTTTGGTAAAACCCTTTTACACTAAACTCTAAAAATCAGGAGATGACTAGTTCTAAAAGAGTTTTATAGAAAATGCTTTATCCTAAAGTCATTTACAACGGGATTGAGCTTTCCAATATTTCGGTGATTCCGGCACAGTTTCATGCGCCATAATATCACGGAACAACTGAAGGCACTGCGAGTGAGTTTTTATTAGCAGACATATACGTTTTTTGTCTTGCTAACAACGTTAGCACAGTAAAGTCATGTACACTAAAGTCATTTACAACGGTAACGGTGGTACCGTTACCGTTGTAAATGAAGTGTTAATAACCATGGTGGATTTAAAAGATTTATGCTTTATCCTTTTGCCAATGTAATGAAATTATACTATGCTTGTACCTACTTAAAATAAAAATAGTCACCTTGGTTTAAAGGCGGCCTACAAATAAAACAATTATTAGGTTAATTCCTAATTAATTTATTAAAATACTCTAACAACAAAGTAACTCTTAGCAAATAACGTAAAATTGGAATAACACTTAGGTATAAAATATTATATAGAAATAAAGTCAGTCAAACACTTGTAATTTCAACCTTAAAGTGCTAGCGGTAGAGAGCTCGGTACTTACCCGCTTTACATCCACGAAGACATCCCAAATATTGAAAAAGAAAAACGATAAA
Organism: Eupithecia inturbata; assembly: GCA_963662085.1. Taxonomy (NCBI): domain Eukaryota; kingdom Metazoa; phylum Arthropoda; class Insecta; order Lepidoptera; family Geometridae; genus Eupithecia; species Eupithecia inturbata. Next base: position 7,994,620 of record OY759203.1, read on the forward strand.
GTACATTTTAACTAAGCAACCAATAACATCCCAAAAAAAAATTGACTTCAACGGGACTTGAACCCCCAACCTTCCCTCGGTACGGGAATGCGCTAGCCAAATGCGTCACGAAGTGACGTAGGAGTCGAAAAACTGGGACTTTCTTCGGACTTTACCGCCATTTTACCTGTTGAAATAATTACCTGATGTAATATAACATACCTATATATCTATATATGCTACTTTAGCGAAGCAATTCTTTATTTTAATATCCTGCAAAACCACAGATGGTGATATTGTACAACAAAATAAGCTAAGCATGTGAAGTGTATAAAATGTGTTAAGGTGCTTTTCCATCAGAGATGTGTCAGCTAAGCCATGTGTCAAACTAAACCAAAAGGACCCTTTCCATGGACGAAAAAAAACTATCTAAGCCCCCTTATCACGACGTCACCAAACGGCCCTGTCGGAAGATCAGCGTTGGCAACTGCGACTAACATAATTATGCTGAGACAGTGACTATTTTGTGACTCAAGCAAGTTGTATATATCTGCGTCTTTTTATTTTTTATTAATGTATATATTCCTACTTGTACGGGTGACAAATATTCTATTTCTATTTCCTTAAGGATAATGAGATTAAATAATTTAAATTTACATTTTGAAAATGTGTTTCCACAGTAAGTGTTAGAATTATTGTACTGCGGTTTATCGTCTACCAAATTTTAACCTTTAACGGCGGCATCCAAAACAGCTCATAAAATTACCTACTCATGACATTCTCCAACCTGTGTTGCCTACCGGTAGTTAACATTATGCACAAAAACGTTTCTGAATGCCCTTGTTACGGTGTTCAGCAAAATCCTGTAGGTTATCTTTAAGTTTGACTCATCTACGCAGCACTCCCGTGCACCTGTACACCCCACGCCGCCGCCGCTAACTCTACCTGACCTAAAACCTTCTTCATAACGGTTATTTACCAAAATTCGTGCACTTCACTTACGCTTACAGATTTATCTTGCGTTCATCTAAAGTAAGCTATGTTCTGAATGTGCTACTGACCGCCGCCGCGAGCGCCGCACAGCAGAGATAGAAGCAGAGGACTGTGGCTAGGAAACGACTGATTGTTATACGATGGACCCACTGGAAACGGTAAGTTGGTTTTACTTATTTTCAAAAAAATAAAAAAATTAATTATTTCAAATGACTAACATCCTTATTTTGTTAGTAAAAAGCTATTAGAGAACTAAAAGACTTAAAGTTAAGGTTAGTAACAACTAGGTACACACACACACACTAATTACAAAAGAAACATTACATTACACCTAATAATTACCCTACGCACAAAACAAATCCACATAGGAGAGGGAAACCTACCAGCAATCGTTTTAGGATTATGTTGAATAAACTTAAAACCTACTTGGAATCCCTTAACTTTACATTGTTTTTAAGTTTTGGGGACAAATACTAATCCCTCGGGAATAAAACTGGAACCACCTCAGGATCGTTCCCTATACAAATATAATAATTTTTAATGCGAAATAATTTTTCAAAATCGGTCCATAATTGACGGAGAAATCGACAAATATACATAGGTACATAACAAAAAATCATACATACAGCCTTATTTCGAAGTCGATTATAAACTATCGTATTTTGACGAATTCATTAAGAATGTAAGGAGGTTACCGATTACAGAAGCAACGTTGGGCGCGGTCAGTAGTTGGATGGGATGGGTTACAGAAGCAACGTTGGGCGCGGTCAGTAGTTGGATGGGATGGGTTACAGAAGCAACGTTGGGCGCGGTCAGTTGTTGGATGGGATGGGTTACAGAAGCAACGTTGGGTGCGGTCAGTAGTTGGATGGGATGGGTTACAGAAGCAACGTTGGGTGCGGTCAGTAGTTGGATGGGATGGGTTACAGAAGCAACGTTGGCGGCGGTCAGTAGTTGGAAGGGATGGGTTACAGAAGCAACGTTGGGCGCGGTCAGTAGTTGGATGGGATGGGTGACCATGTCATGTTAGGATTTTGTTTTTTTTGATTCATCAAACAAATTAGTTTTTAGAGTTTCTGTTGAGAAATAGTTTTGTTCGATGGTACGGAACTGTCGGTAACAAAACTAAGTGCGAGTCGACTCGCACTTGACCGGTTTTTATTTAAGCTTTTTCATTGAACTTTCAATTCTTGCTTAAGATGTCGTTTTAGTGGGCAAGTCATAATACTTAGCTCGCAAAACTGATAACCATTAAGGAGTAAATGTGGAGTGGCGACCGATTTGCAATGAAACAAGGGTTGGGAGACCCTGCACAAAATGCACCGACGACATTGTAGCGGTCGCAGAGAGTCGATGGATGGAGGCGGCTCAGGACCGCTATTTGTGGCGTCGTACGGGGGAGGCCTATGTCCAACAGTGGACGTTTTTAGGCTATTATGATGACTCAAATACTCACTCCTGAGAGACTGCTCAAATCCATATTCACTTTACTAGAAGACCTTTTCCGCATCTTCTTCTCCGCGTAAACATGGCTCGTCGTACTGGTTTTTCTGCTATCTCTTTCTATTCTGTAATCTCCGTGATCTCCTCTCACATAGCTGTCAAATCCCGGTATATCTTTCATTTTTACAGCTGGTTTTCCAAAATGGCGTCCGTCGCGGCCCTTGAGCTTCCTAAAGTTGGTCCTTCGATAAATTCGGACGTTGTCGTATCTTTGGTTCAAGTCTAGATTGTTTTCTTTTTCTCGCGATATGTCGTTTTGGTCTTGCTGTCTCCGGTTCACTCTTTTGTCGATATTGTAGTGACATCTGCTGTTAAAATAGGGTTCTGGGACAAAAGCAGAGCTTGACATTTCGGCAACTCGGGTTTTGAAGGGATCAGCCTCTTGAAACAAATGAATGGTGTTAGTTTTGAAAAGTTGATCTCCATCAACTTATTGCCGGTACTTACTATTAATGGAAAAATCATCTAGAATAATCTTCGTTACTATGTCGGCTCGATAGAAATCGAAGCTTTCGTAAGTCCCCATATTTTTCGAGTCAACAGATTCACTGTATCTATGAAATACTTTATTCTGTCATTCAGTCTTCATTCACTCACCTGTCAACAATTAAATAACTTCATAGTCGTGCATATACCACACAGAACATTATTTCGTGGAAGGGTATACCTACGTACTACACAGCTGGCTTAATAATAATATTCTGATTTATGTTGTTTCCATCGACCTATAGGTACGTTACGCACCTATAAATAGGCATGCAAATGCCTACCTTTAATTACCTTTAATTATTTATCAAACAAACGTGTCTATTTTTTAAGCCGTGGCTTCGCAGGCAGTTTCGCAGTTTACCTGGGTGGAAAGTAGTCTTACTGTATTTTTAAGGTTTAACTAAATGTATGCAAAATATTGGTTTAGGTACTATTTTTTTTTAATACATAGGCTATTTGTTTTTTGTAGTAACCCACACTCAGCGTGCCCGTACTGGATGGAAGGTTGCGGGATCAAATCATGCCTGAGTTGTTAATTTTTGGGATATGTATATTTTACATATATTATAAATATTTTGTGGAATCAGCTTGTAAACGTTGTTCTTGATTCCGCTGCTTACCTTCATTCAACATTCGCCAAGGTCACGTCGGTGATCCCTGTCGCCTCTGTGCGTTCGTGCTCCTCAGCTAACGGCATGAAGGTAGTCACGGGCTTACCTTTAACATTCGACAAGGTCACGTATGTGATCTCTGTTGTCTCTTGTGTGTTCGTGCTCCTTCTCAGCTAACGGCACGTAAGTAGACACGGGCTTACTTTCAACATTCGTCGAGGTCAAGTCTGCGATCTCTGTCGTCTCTGTGTATTCGTGCTCCTTCTCAGCTAACGGCATGAAGGTAGACACGGGCTAACCTTTAACATTCGCCAAGGTCACGTCTGTGATCTTTGTCGTCTCTGTGTGTTCGTGCTCCTTCTCAGCTACCGGCACGTAAGTAGACACGGGCTTACTTTCAACATTCGTCGAGGTTACGTCTGTGATCTCTGTCGTCTCTCTGTGTTCGTGCTCCTTCTCAGCTACTGGCATGAAGGTAGACACGGGCTTACCTTCAAAATACGACAAGGTCGCTTCGGTGATCCCCGTCGACTTAGTCGTCTCTGTGTGATCGTGCTCTTGCTCAGCGTCCGGCGCGAAGGTCGATACGCTCTTTGGAAAAAAAAACACGAATAATGTTAATAAAATGTTCGAAGACTAAATAACGTGATAACTGCTTGAAAGTGCCTTAGAAAACCAGAAATTTTCGCGGCCTTCAATCGATTGTATTTGTAGGGGAGCGGGGGGTAATGGGAGCGGTGTGAACACAGACATCTGAATAATAAGGCACTAGAAATGTTAAAAGTCGCTAATTACTTACGAAACGCTTGTCGCCACCTCATTTATTAGATACTAGCTGCAGCCCGCGGCTTCGCACGCTTTTTTCCGGAATAAAAGGTAGCCTATGTCCGGCCACGGGATACCATCTACCTCGCTGCCAAATTTCACCGAGAGCCGTTCAGTCGTTCTTGAGTTATAAATAGTGTAACTAACACGACTTTCTTTTATATATATAGATATAGATTTCAACATGCGGGGCTCACGCGTTCCTATAATATATAATTTAGGATTGAGGTATGTACATATTAATATTAACTATATATCAGGGTCAATAAACAGTATACGAACACATTTTTGCGTAGTAGCTGTATTACTTTTCTTTTCAACGGAGCAACGTAGTTTTACTTCGCGCTCTCGAAGTTGTTCGTAAATACAATTACACTTGTTAGGTATTTACTTTAAAAAATTATATTCATTTAATTTTTTGGTACCAAACAATGAGCAGTATCTAGAGATGTAAAAACGGGTTTTTTCTGAGATGAAAAAAAAAACGGTGGAAAAGCATTTTAAAAAACGGTTTTTTCTAGAGCAGATTTTTTTTCAAAAGTATGGAATTATATTGACTTGCACTTAAGAGCACTTAATATTTCGCAAACAGATCTCTGAATCGAAAAATTGTTTTTAACTGTCTATAAATGACTCAAAGTAATGTTTTTTTTTTACATTTGAAAGCAAATTTATGCTAGATCTAGCACTTTTTACTGTAGGTAAACTCGTTTAATGATTTAGCCCGGAAAGGGTTATCTAGCCCTTTTCGTTTTCCTAAAAATATTTGAAATTTGGCAAAAATTAAACAATTTGCTATATTTGACGTTCACAAAATCGCAAACTTACTGGATCCTCATTTTAAAGCATGCGATCTTACTCCGGAAGAAAAAACCACTGCCATAGAACAAATTTATAATGCTGCTCTAAAGATACCAGCTATTCTATTAAATTCTATTATATTCTATATTCTATTCATATACCTAAACAGTTTATCGACTTATACAATGTACTTTTTAACGCACAAGCTCGAAATCACTAGCTCTGTATGTTTTTCTTTATAACTTATTTCCTCTGTACCTACCTACAATTAAGATTAGTTATTACTTATGTTGCTTTGACATAATTATCTGTTTATAGTTGGAGAAGCCACTGGCTCCTGAAACACAGTTTGTAACTACACTTGCGAGCTATAAACTGGAATCACTTCATCGCTGGTTTCTGCAGACCATATTTTACAGTTTCCATGGAATAAACTGCAGATTGGTGTATACCATTTGAAAAGAAATTTTGTTAGCTTTCGACTGGTATAAAATTATTTAAATTTAATTAAGTTTACTACCTTCATTTATTGAATTATTACAATAGGTCGAAGTTGTGGATGTTTAAATTAATAAGAAGTAATATGAAAATATTAAATTTTTATTTAAAATCTTTGTTATTTCCCGCTTAATATTTTGTATTGCCCCCGCTGGCCCTAATGACTGCTTGTAAACGGTTTTTCATTGACCTAATGAGTTTTCTGATGGAATCCTGTAGAATTTCCTGCCACTCTTCGATAAGAGCAGTTTTTAGGTCTTCTATTGACGCCGGAGCTGGAGATCTCCCTCGTACCCGCCTTTTCAGCTCGTCCCACAGGTGTTCGATAGGGTTCATGTCAGGGCTGACGGCTGGCCAGTCTATTGTGGGAATCCCGACTTCTTGCAGGTACTGTCTAGTCGCACGAGCGGTGTGGCAGCGGGCATTGTCGTGCATTAGCAGGAAATTTTCGCCAATAAACCCGGCGTAAGGGAGTACATGGCCCAGCAGAATGTCGTTGATATACCTTTCTGCGGTTAGTCCTCCTCCCCGACCTCCACCGGGTACGAATACCAGCTCCGTTTTAGCTTCAATTGAAATCCCCGCCCACGTCATACAAGACCCACCTCCATATGCCACTGTTTCCGCTATACAGCATTGTGCGTACCGATCTCCCGGTCTCCTGTAGACTCTCCGTCGACGGTCGCTGCCATGCAGGCACATCCTAGTCTCGTCCGCGAACAAAACTCGGCTCCATTGCTGTATATCCCAATCTAAGTGATCACGAGCAAACTGAAGTCGGGCTTGTCGGTGGGCTGTAGACAATTTGGGTCCCGTTGCTGGCCTTTTTGGGGTCAAGTTAGCTTCTTTGAGTCTTCGCCTCACTGTCCACTCGCTGACAGTTCTCCCTCAACCTTCTCCGAGCTCCCGCTGGACGTCAACGCCGGTTAGATGTCGATTTCGGAGAGAAGTGCTGACAATAAATCGGTCATCTCTCGCCGAAGTGCATCGCTGTCGTCCAGATCCTGGTCTTCAGACTAAGTTTCCAGTCTCTCTAAACCTCTTGTATACTTTGGATACACAGGACTGGCTCAGATGAAGCTGTCGAGCGATAGTACGCTGAGAGAACCCTTGCTGGATTAGGGTGACGATTTGAGCGGCTATTGGTGTGGTTTCCATTTTCTTGTAATTCCAGTATTTTGAGTGACGTGATATATTGGACTGATGACAAAATTGCATAAATTCCCAGTTTTTATAGGGATTCAGGAGTTTGAAAAAATTGATGTTTCGTTCCAAAAATTTATGTCTTTTGTTTTCACGTTCCATGACATATGATGAAATTTTTTTTCGCTATGATATCGAAAGAGTTTGAAAGCTAATAAAATTATCTTTAAAATAATATACCACAACCTACAGTGCATGGAAACTGTAAAATATGGTCTGCAAAAACCAGCGATGAAGTGATTCCAGTTTATAGCTCGCAAGTGTAGTTCAGGAGCCTATGGACTCATATTGTCTATTACACTTGCTTTTATGTCAATAAACAATTTATTATTATTATTATAATCAACGAGGATACAGAATTGGCAGAGCTTGCAAAGTACATTGCAAAACAAGATTTTTTTCTAAGGCTTTTCTGTGGTCACCGGTGAACAAATTGATTTCCATTGCTTGATGGGCAGGACTTTGCAAATTAACTGCTTTGTCTAAAGTTGCTGTTAAATTCCTCTCGCTTCCTACACATCCACACCGGCAGCGTGCGCGAGAACGTTTAGTACGTATAGTGACATTCACATTCACACCAAAAAAGTAATAGACTGACAAATTACAGGGCTAAGATAATAGTGTACATTGCGCACAATATAAGATTGCAATCAGTGCAGTCCTCTTCAAGGTCGTCAAAGACACAAGAAGAAGAAGAAGTGGTTAGTGTTCCTTCTGATTCCGATATCCATGGAACAAGCACTAGCACTAAGGCTACCTGCACTACTGATATGGGTATAGATGATTCCTCACAACAAGCTCTAGCACTAGCACTTCCTGCACTACTGATATGGATATAGATGATTCCTCACAACAAGCTCTAGCACTAGCACTTCCTGCACTACTGATATGGATATAGATGATTCCTCAGAACAAGCTCTAGCACTAGCACTTCCTGCACTACTGATATGGATATAGATGATTCCTCAGAACAAGCTCTAGCACTAGCACTTCCTGCACTACTGATATGGATATAGATGATTCCTCACAACAAGCTCTAGCACTAGCACTTCCTGCACTACTGATATGGATATAGATGATTCCTCAGAACAAGCTCTAGCACTAGCACTTCCTGCACTACTGATATGGATATAGATGATTCCTCAAAACAAGCTCTAGCACTAGCACTTCCTGCACTACTGATATGGATATAGATGATTCCTCAGAACAAGTTCTAGCACTAGCACTTCCTGCACTACTGATATGGATATAGATGATTCCTCAGAACAAGCTCTAGCACTAGCACTTTCTGCACTACTGATATGGATATAGATGATTCCTCACAACAAGCTCTAGCACTAGCACTTCCTGCACTACTGATATGGATATAGATGATTCCTCACAACAAGCTCTAGCACTAGCACTTCCTGCACTACTGATATGGATATAGATGATTCCTCACAACAAGCTCTAGCACTAGCACTTCCTGCACTACTGATATGGATATAGATGATTCCTCACAACAAGCTCTAGCACTAGCACTTCCTGCACTACTGATATGGGTATAGATGATTCCTCAGAACAAGCTCTAGCACTAGCACTTCCTGCACTACTGATATGGATATAGATGATTCCTCACAACAAGCTCTAGCACTAGCACTTCCTGCACTACTGATATGGGTATAGATGATTCCTCAGAACAAGCTCTAGCACTAGCACTTCCTGCACTACTGATATGGATATAGATGATTCCTCACAACAAGCTCTAGCACTAGCACTTCCTGCACTACTGATATGGATATAGATGATTCCTCACAACAAGCTCTAGCACTAGCACTTCCTGCACTACTGATATGGATATAGATGATTCCTCACAACAAGCTCTAGCACTAGCACTACCTGCACTACTGATATGGATATAGATGATTCGCCAGAACAAGTCTGAAGAAAAATAAACATTTTTTAGTTTATAATTTAGTTTATTAGTATTGTTATTTTTTAATGATTTAAAATAAAACATAATCAGATTTAGTATTTTATTTCATTTCAGATATAGAATTTATTACATCCTGAAAAAAAAAAACAAAATTTAGAAAATAACTATGGTGCCTAGTTTTTTTTTGCAAGTATTTTTTCAAGAACTTGAAAAAAAATTTTTTTTTTTCATTTTACATCTCTAGCAGTATCCTGGTGAACATGCGGAGGTAGGTATTTTAATATATATTTCTGGACAATATCACATTTATAGATGTTTTTAAATGCTTTATTCTTTTTCATCTGCGTGGAATATAATTATGTCTAACAAAACAATTATTATTTTTATTACTTAATAATATAATGATTTCATCGATAATTGTTGTCGAAGCTAAACCGTGCAGTCACATCCCTAGCTTACGCCCACCACCCACGGCCGTAGGTACCATGAAAGATTTGCGAATACGGTGATATCGTAAGTTCCAGATTACATTGCTGCGAGCGCTTGTATCGCTCTGGATAATGAAGAACTAATACAGCAATAGTTTCGTTTATAATCTGTTTTAAATTGGCACCAATGGCTAAGGCCATACGATTGACAAATCAGAAGGCACTCAAGCGTCGAGCAGAGGGGAGCCACTTGTCGCTTTGTGAACCCCGATAAGAGTTCGCTGTAACGGCGCCGCTGCTGGCCAACGAGATACTTGCATCTCAATAAGAAATCAAAGAACTCTCTTGAAATTAATGATAAATTTACCAATTTTCGTGTGTTATTACAACTAATCAAGCCTTGTGAAAGACGTTTTGAACTGTGAATTGTGCTGACCAATATCACGTATGAACAATATGACGTTTGCCGAGTAGCTGTCTCCAAGAACACTTTCATCGCAATGGTTGTTCTTCGGCAGATATATACTTATGTTACTACACATTAAAAGTATACTGCGTCTCCAGCTTATTCTGTTCTACTGCTATACGCAGGCATCCCCCTGATAAGCTCAATAAGCTATACCATAGCATAGTAAATGTCTTATGTGAGGCAGCTACTAAGACTTGTGAGCGGCACGTGCAAAACAAAGGTAGGCATCTCTGTGGATGGAATAAGCATGTCTCTGATGCTCATAGGGTGGCTAGGCTTAACTTCAAAAATTGGATCATGCATAATAGACCATCATCTGGTAAAATTTTTGAACAGATGGAGGAAACACGTAAAATATTCAAGAGCCGTTTAAAATGGTGCTAAAATAATCAGGAACAACTTAAAATGGATACCTATACTAGCAAAACATAGGGCAGCGAAGGCTTTTAGGAAATTCTGGTATTCGATGGGGAAGTATGATGTTACTCGTAAGTCTGGCCTCCCGGTGAGTGTATGTGGAAAAAGTGAGCCGGAGCAGATCTCCATCTTGTTTAGAGATCAATTTAGGGTAAATTCTCCACTGAGACCTTCGTCTGCTCTCCCCACCGTCTACCCCCCATCTGCTGATCCGGATCGTCAGGGAGAGGCGCCGCAAATATGCTTTACTGCAAAGCAAGTACGAAAAGCTCTGAGTAAAATGAGCGGTGGCAATCTCCCGGGCATGATGGTATCAGTGTAGAGCATCTGAGACATGCGGGTGTTCACCTCCCGAGAGTGCTGGCTCTGTTCTTCTCAATGTGTATCAGTCACTCCTATCTACCTCGTGACTTAATGAAAACCATCGTGGTACCCATTGTGAAGGACTGAACCGGTGATATCTCGGAAAAAGGGAATAACAGCCCTATCTCGTTGGCAAACAACGATAGCTAAGGTGCTGGACAGTTTGCTTAACACTTACTTGGAAGAATTTTCCCAACTACATGACGCGCATTTCGGATTTCGATCCAGACTTTCTACTGAAAGCGCCATAGTGAGTCTTAAGCATACTGTTCAGTACTATACTGATCGTAAAACGTCGGTACATGCCTGTTTTCTTGGCATATCAGAAGCCTTTGACCTAGTGTCCTACGATGTGCTCTGGAGAAAGTTAAGAGACAGGGGTGTGCCGGCGGAAATGCTCAGTATATTTAGATATTGGTACGCTAACCAAACGAATTTTGTGAAATGGGCTGATTCACTATCTGAAGCATACCACTTTCCAACACATATGTGTTGGAAAGTGGGGTAAGACAAGGAGGGTTGACGTCTCCTCTACTCTTCAACATCGATCTCATCGTGGGGCTGAGCAGCATGCGTGTCGGATGTCGGATAGATGGCGTAAGCGTCAATAACATTAGTTACGCGGACAACATGGTGCTGCTGTGCCCGACGGCGGGTGGCCTACAAGAACTGTTGAAAGCCTGTGAGGTATTTGCTGCCCATCATGGACTTCTATATGATGTGAAGAAAACTGAGTACATGGTTTTTGAGGTCGCCTGCAAAGGTAAGGATAACATCACCCATAATGGCATAAACATAAGAAATGTTAATAAATTTAAATATCTTGGACATATCATTGCCGACAACCTCAAGGACGATGCTGATATAGAAAGGGAGCGTAGGGAGCTGCCAGTTAGAGGTAATATGCTGGCCCGCAGGTTTTCCCGGTGTACTGAGCAAGTAGTACACGGGAAGCTTGTGGGTTAGACACACCAAAAACTTGCTAGCGACCCTGCGCGTCCTATATAATAATATATTCAGGATGATGTTGGGTCTGCTTCGCTTCTGTAGTGCTTCAGGGATGTTTGCTGAATATCAAACTGATGACTTCGGTGCCATCATTCGCAAAAAATGTACATCCCTGATCCACAGAATGCGCGACAGTCACAACAGCATCCTGAAAACCATAGCAGATAGATACTCTTCGTCGCTGTGGGTAGGCCTGGTTCGCAGAGTGATCCCGGAAAAAGTCCCGCTACTCTGGAGAGATCACTCTGGGAATTAGTCCTGCGTTAATTTTAGTTTTGTTTTTTATGTCTCTATTTGCTTACTAATCATTTACTGTATTTTACTGTGTTACTAACCCCATATGTTTCCGAAATAAAAGGATTTTTTTGATTTTTTTTATTTTTTAAGCGCCTTCATTGTTTTTATCATATGTGGCAGTGCCCATAACCCCCACATTGGACATGCGGGTTGAGGATCACAGTTCGGTAGTAGAATTGTTCTGCAGTAGGAACTGCTACTCGCCCCCCGTGGATATCCTGTAGTCTCCTCTTGCGACACCCGCGGGATAAGTTAGGGTGGCGCAAATTCTAAGTCCACACAACATGGCCTGGTATATTAACGTACCTTAATACTCGGTCGAAGCACGAGTCTCAAGTTCTTAGCCAAGAACTCGCCTTCCTTCTTTCCCCTGGTGTCTGGTTGCCAACCGCCCGTGGATGAGCCTGCCTTTGTTTCAGGTGGAGTCGTCAGTTCTTCAAACAACTCATAGTACGGCATGTCATCTTGGCTCTTCTTGTCAAGTTGTTCTATAGACCGTAATGGGTCGTTCGAATTGTCACTTTGAAACCCGCTTTCTCTCTTTTGCCTGGAACCATCTTATTGCTATTGTCAACGTAAAAGTTGTTACGATAGTTTTATTATTGTTATTTTGTCCCTTTTTCTCCATTCACCCAAAATTACTCATTTTCACGATCTCGGGGATCATGGAAATGAGGATTTAAGGATGCGTTGGGTGATTCGAAGCCGCACACAGCACACAGGCTATTTACAATGTGCCTTCCAACTGGTGGGCAAAGAAAGACCTCCTTAGTTCTCTTTCACGTTTTTTTTTAAGCCAGTCAGTTTACAATAAATCTTATCATCACGCGCTAGATTACAATGTAACCCAGTCTTGCCTTAATGACTAGCTAGATTGGATAGAGTTGTAATAATTGTGCGTTTTTCGGAATAACTCAAAGAAGAGGTAAGACCTCAGATTTCTTTACGACAGTTACTTACTCTGCGGTAGTAAATTTAGGTTGACCCTGTTCTTCAGAACTGTATAAGTTATTATTAACTATATCACCAGAAAGTTTCCTCTTTTCATTTTGCTTGTTTTTCTTCTCAAAGTTCAACATCGATAGTACCATACTTTTGCAATTGTTTATTTTACTCTGCTTATTATCTTTCAGGGTGATTGGTTTGGTAACGACCACGAATCTGGGGTTCCCGTTACCTGTCACTGTTTGTTGACTAATCAATTGCAATGTTTTTCTAGTAGTTAACTTGCCCTTAGTTCTTTTCTCACGGTGTTCTTCATGTCCCATGAAATCACCTAAATCAAGCTGGTAACCCTCTGTAGTGGCTTTAATTTTTTTTAGAAAATTAGCTGTGGTCATTTTGATTTTTTTTAGAAAGGGATTTCCAAATGATGTTGACGGTGATATTTTTGCTAAAGTACCGTTGTTATTGTCCGTAGTGGGTATTTCTGAAATCTTACTTTTAGTGGTATTGGTTACGATAACACCTACATTTCGCTTGCTCATATTATATTGTGACATATTATATTGAGCAGTTGCTTTATTTTGTTGTTTTGTATTATTTTCATTATCATACATTTTAACTTTATTCTTTTCAAAGAGTTTATATGTTTTTTTATTTGGTTTTTTAGTTGGTTTAGTTTTCTTTGTTTTCTCCAACCAAAATTTAGCGTTCATTGTGGTAAGTGTGCTTTTGCTTTCCTGATTGCCTGTTTCGTTTGTCGCTATTGGGTTCAAGAGGTCGCCCATGTTGTAGCTGCTAGTATCTGTGCTTTCTGTTCTTTCACTGTGTTTTTGTTTGTCCTTCTCCGTGGTCCTATCTTTAACAGCATTATTGGATTCCACGACTGAAATAACTATTTTAGGTTTTGACGTAGTCTTCCTCAGTATATAATTGCGCCAGAAAGAACCACCTGCGTCCGCAATCAATGGGGATTCGACTTGATCAACTTGCCTTTTCTTATACATTATCTTTGTACCGTATAATTTGTTGTTATGTTTACTTTTTCTTGAAAATAACGTTTTTAAAATATTTGGCTTGAGGCTTCGTTTTTTAAAGCCATAATCCATGTACATAAGATCAGTTGCGGCTGTATCAAATGGGGGACTATTATTGGTATCGCTCGTGGATTCTGGGCTACAGATGAATTTGACACTGATGTTATCAAATGTGTAAACATCGTCCTTGTGCATTACGTCTCTGCATTTTCTTTTTTTTACTTTCGCCACTAAACAATCTTTTGCAGATCTGATGAAATTATCTCCATTATTTTTCAGTGTTTCGACATAAGGAATGAGATTCGCTAACGCATAAAAGTTATTGGTCAGCGACGTAACATAGTTAACCAAACTAGCTTCCTCCGTTTTAGAGTTGTGATCGCGCTGTCGTTTGTGTAGGTATGTAGCAAAAGACTTACAAGTGGGTCCGTTGCACTTTCCCTTATTTCGTTTGTTGTAATCTTCCAGCGACTTATCGATCCTGCGTATACAATCTCTTAGTACTTTACCACCTCGCGGGTTCATCTTGAAATACGTTTGGATCTCTGTACAATGATCGCTCATGTATTTGGCTAAGTTATCGAATTCAAAGGACAGTTCTTTAATAACTGCGTCGCTGGCGGCGCACACTCCACACATTGGTTTGTTTACTTCACATCTACAATCACAAGCTCTATCGTTTTCAAATATGGCTTTGACTTTTTTTAAGTAATTGGGATATACTACTTCTCTTTTGACATGCGTCGCTCTTTTCTTCAAATTACTTTCTGTTATATTATTGTAGAGGTCAACAAGATGATTGTTGACAGCTTTAAGGAATGCTTTGCTAAATTTCAACCCATGTTCATCATTAGTTGAAGCGTTTCTTGCTTTCTTCCCTACACTATCAGCATCATTACTGACTGATGAAATTTTCACAGGTTTAAGAGCGAAACTATTATTGCCTTCCTTAAAATTATCAACAAGCAAATATAATCCTGGGGAGACCATTTCTGCCTGGATTATTGTTGAAGTCGTTAGACCTCGAGTAGGCTTGATACTGTCTATGTAATGTATTTGATACTCCAGATCGACTGGTGATGCTAGTCTTGCAGAGAATACCTTTCGAGTTAGGACAGGTTCTGCAGATCTTTTCTTAATTATCGTGTTATCATAAGGAATAGCTATATGTACTTGTATAGAGTTTGTTGACGCATCAGTAGGTTCGTTTATAGGAGGTCTAAATGTGAAGATATCTTCGTCAGATTCGCTCGTATCAGCAGCTCCAAATTTCGCGTCTGTTTGTTTAAAGATTTCTTCGCCACCTTTGTGCTTCATTAGGTCTACTATTATCTCGAGAGCGGCGACACCTTTTGCTACCCGCAACTCTCCATCCACATCTCTCTTCAGTATTTTATAAGAGACGCCAGATGTTGAACTATTTTCCTCATTAAATGATGATGTAAAGTCTATTGTTGAGTCTGTAGTGCCATCTAATTCTGCATCTAGATTTATCACCTCGCCTGTAATCTGTGAAGCCACCAAAAACAAAAACCAATGTGAAAACGAGTATGCTACAGATAACCCTAAAGATGAATAATATGCGTTCTGGATGTCCCGCCATCGATGGCGCATGTCTGTGAGACCGAGCGGTTCGAAGTGCTTATTATCTTTAACTTTGATGGTTATATTCCAGCCAAATTATATGTACAATATTTGAAAAAAAAACCGCCCATACTTAACCTGAAATTCACTCTATTGCCGCCTCTTTTTATACGGAATTTACATGACTTGTCGATTTGTGATCCTTCCTTCAATAAATTTTGCTTACAGTTGTTCATTACTGTCTGAAACTCGCAAACAACGGCAAGCAAGTGAGTTTAAGTTTTTGTTTCGTGGTTTGTTTAAAAACATTCTACATCGCGTTTGGCTAGTGTATAGTTTACTTACCTCAAACACTAATGGTTTCGCTTCTTCTGTCGTATAGTTCCAGACATCGGAGAATGTCACCTAAAGATAATCGCACAATTAGGCAACAACGTCGGTTATCTTTCACGTTTCAGAATAAGTATGAGAATATTTTATTTCTAAGTCAATTAACAAAAACCATTAAAGACAAAGCTTAGGTAGGTACTAGTTTTTGCATTGAGTCACAAAGCGTTCTCTGTCTCAGCATGAGCTAGTTATAAAACATTACAACCAACGCTGGTCTTCCGACAGAGCCGTTTGGTGACGTCACGGAAGATAACACATAATAAGTAAGACACGAAACATTCAAAAATATAACATTAAATAAACATAATCTACGGCAACGGTTGTCAAATACAAGATACAAACTATACAGATGTCATGAAATCGTGAAGTTTCTACACATTTTACAAGAATTCAGGATGAGACGCTGAACTACAACACATAAGTGATTTCTACTGACAGATCAATTTCAATGTAAGTATCTACATACAAAATAAGGCAGAAAATTATTTACGCGTTTTGCTAAAACTAATAAAAATGTTAAAACGTTAATGTTATACGTCCGAAAATTTCTGTCAAAATGTAAATTAAAGTATAAACGTCCGATTATCTTTTTAACAGACTTTTAAAAAAGGAGCCTCCTCCTTTTTCGAAGTCGGATTCTATGTTCGGGTGTGTTTTTTAAAAAAAATGTATATTTGTCGATTTCTCCATCAATTATAGACTCATTTTGAAAATTATTTTGCCTTTGTATATATAATATAATATTTATTATTTATGTTAATGAGTTACCAAGCGCTACTGACCAGTACACAATCATGTTTGCTGATGATACTACAATATTGACGAAAGAAAAATCTATTATAAATGCTATGAGCGTGGGAACAAATCTCTTAAAGACGTAATTAAATGGCTAGGTGGAAATAACTTAAAAATTAACACAACAAAAACTAAATTCATGCTACCAACTACGTATAACAATAATATTAAAGATAATATTTACATAAATTACAAAAACAGTGACATTGAGCAGGTATTTGACATAAAATTTTTAGGAATTATTATTGATAGACATTTAAATTGGAAGAAACAAATAGATAACGTGTGCAAGAAAATTAATAAATTTATATTTGCAATGAGAAGAATAAAGGGCATTTCTAATATTTAAACTGCATTGACAGTTTACCATAGCCATGTCTGCTCTATTTTGAGATATGGCGTCATAATATGGGGCAATCAACGGATGCTCAAAGAGCTTTCGTTGCGCAGAAAAAGTGTATTCGGGCCATGTTTGTCATTAAACGAGATTCTTGTAGACCTTTATTTATGAAGCATAAACTGTTAACTTTTCCTTCACTCTATATTTTCGGGATGCTAAAATTTGTCAGAAATAACATAACATTGTTTGAAAGGGATGAAAAGTTTATACACGGAAGAAAAATAGTACAAAAACCACTAAGGTGCCTCAATTTAGACTAGAAATGTGTAAAAAGAACTGTTACGCAATGACCTTGAGAGTGATGATGAGTGATGAG
This sequence comes from Eupithecia inturbata, assembly GCA_963662085.1. Lineage (NCBI taxonomy): Eukaryota > Metazoa > Arthropoda > Insecta > Lepidoptera > Geometridae > Eupithecia > Eupithecia inturbata. The sequence continues at coordinate 8,011,883 of OY759203.1, forward strand.
TTATATAACAAACTTCCACTTGACATGAGAGAACTGACAGATAATTAATTTAATCATAAATTATATAACTGCCTTTGTGATAACTGTTTTTATAATATAAGTGATTATTTGAAATTTAAATGCACATCATTTTTATTTTGACATTATAGTACTTACTGTTATTTAATCTAATATTCTTTAATTAAAGTTATTTTAAAGTTTAAACATTTGCACGACTCAAAGGTCAAATATAGTGAAACTCTATTGTAAAACCACCATAGCAAACCTATATTTATGCAAATAAATGCTATGTCATTTCAATAATCCCGAGGTGTCCCATAAAATGTTATATTCCCGAGGCATTAGTATCTGTCCCACAAAACTTAAAGCAGTGTGTAGTCGATCTCGTTCCTATATTTCCCATTTGGAGTGTGCCAGGTCCATTTTTTCCGGATAGGTTTATAAAATTTTGTATTTGTGATAGTTACCTGATTTTAATAGTTAAATTTAAAAAAAATAACAACTACATACAGATTTTAACTTTCATCCTCTCTCCCAAGGGAACCACTGAATATTGGGATACAACGTATCCTTGAAGTGTAAACTCAAATTATGGCAGGTTTAATTTGAATTCATTCAGTAGTTACGGCGTGATCCGCGGCCAAGATACATACAGACATATGTACATCGAGCCCAAAAATTAAAAAAGAAGTTCAAAATATCTTCAATGTGCAAAATAAAAGTGTAACAGGTCCACTGTTACGTACAGTTTTATTATAAGTACATTATACAGGGGCGTATCGTGGGTGTTCGCCACCCCCTTCATTTTATTATAAGTTTAATTAATTTTAATTTAATTTTTATCTATTTGTAATTTTTTAATAATGTAACTAATGTAATTGTTTAATTATTTTAATCGTGTTACTCTATAAAAAATAAATAAATAAGTTAAAATATTTTATTCAACGGACCCAACACCACACATCGTACCTACAACTTATTGAAAGTCAAGATAAACTACCACTGCTTCGGAAGGAACATACATCTATGGGAAGAAATGGCGCTAGTGGATCTGTTACAATATCACAACAAAGCATAACTTGATTAACTTTCGATTTGAGATCCTTCCTTTAATAAATATTGCTTACAATTATATCTGAAACTCGACGCCAAGCGAGTTTTAGTTTTTTGTGTTGTGGTTTGCTTACAAACATTCCACATCGAGTTTGGTTAGTGAATACATAATCACTTATAGTCTCAGTTACCTCTAAATGTTCGGCAATAGTAACACCAGTGGCGTATTTATGATTCTGCGCCCTGAGCCCCAAAGTTTTGCCGCCCCTTATACCTTGACCTGACCTTTTCTAAGTTATTTTCAAGCAGTAAAATTAGTTTTTATCTGTGACTGATTGTACGTTAATGTGAATACAACCTTTTGTTATATTTGGGGATTTGGTCATTTTCTCGCGCAGCGACCACCCTTTGTGGGAAGGGTTGGATGGGGCAGAACGAGCCCTTATTTATGAATATTTGATTGTTGATGACTCAGGGACCGGGGTTACGACTATGTAAGTCAAATTGGCGTCACAATTGGCGGGTTATACAGGTGGCAGTAAGACCTTAACCGGTGTAGCAACAGGAAAATGGCCTTAGGAGACTATCCATAATTTTTAGACGAGATTTCATCCCCGTTCTCAGCTTTCAAAAAAATACAGTTCGCAAAAAATGGGCATTTAACACGAAAACTTTTTGATGCCTATCGATCCTGTTTCTTATACTGATCGAAAACTGCAATCGGACCAACTGAGGTTGTAGTACTAAAAAAGTTCGAAATCGCAAAAGGTACCCCGTCGAAATAATCCATCGGCATAACCCGCCAATTGTGACCCAGTATATAATGAAATGACTACAATCAAATGACTGAGCTTATCTATAAGGATGCCGGTGTACTCACGGTCCGTGCAAGATCACATGCACACAAAACATATAGGGTACTAACCTTACCTAGATCCTTGAAATTTGGCAAGAAGCAAGGTTTTTTTTCAGACGTTTTTGACAAACAGAGTTACTTTCGAATGTATTACTATTAGTATTGATAATTAATTAGTAAACCGGGTTGTACATGACCTTCTCGAAATTGTTTCCGAGTAGGTACACTTACCTTGGGCAGTTTCTGAGGTTGGGTGAAAACAATCTAAACAAAAAACATAAATTGAAACATAAACGTTGCTTAACTTCAGTGATTGGTACTCTCCTTGGTATGGCCGTCGGACGCTTTAATTATTAAATTATATTTATTTTATTATTTGTTAGCAGCAATAATTTACACGCCCTGTCAACATTTCAACTTTCTACCTTTTACAGCTCAAGAGATACAGCCTTGACAAAAGTAGAGTAAAAATAGCAGTAAGGGAAATAGGAAGTATGGGACCCCCTTCAATTTTAATAATTAATTCATTTTTATTATTTGTTATTGTAGCGGCAAGAGAAATACACATTCTGTGTAAATTTTAAGTCTAACTATTACGGTTTATAAGATACAGCTCGTTGACAGACGGACGGACAGGCAGCGGAGGCTTAGTAATAGGGTCCCGTTTTTACCCTTTGGGTACGGAACCCTGAAAACGTATATATTAAATCATAAATGAAGATCTAGTGTAGGTAGTGCTGTTTGATTTTACAAATGTGCGTGTGAAAAGGTATGTGGTAGTAATTTTTACATAATTGACAATAATCCTCGAAACAACGTATTTTAGTGTAGTAAGAAAGTACGCGTTGAAGTCTTTTGTATGCTACGCTAGTCCTTCGTAGCATCGTAGCACATGCTACGAAGTTCTACGTTAAAGTATGTTTCTCTTAATGGGGAAGGAAGTGGAAAGAGTAGGAGAAAGTTAGCTGTATCACAGAAAAATAAAGACAAAGATAACAAAATTCTCTACACAATGGTGATATCCGCAACTTTCTGCGACGTCTATTTTGAGAGATATTAGGAGTTTTGTAATTTTGCGCGCAAGTGCCCTGATAACCGCTAAGCTTCGGGCTAGATGATGCGGTGTGAGTATTCAAGCATCATTATTATTATACATAGACTACCTGCGCCCCGCAGTGTTACCCGAGTTGTGATCTTTACGTTTATGGTGGTATTTTTTTAAATTTTTGTCTTCATAAAAACTTTCCTTATACTTCAATAAATATTTTAAATAAACATGAGCTATATTTGGGACAGTTGTTGTCGATTTTTGCGCTTAGCAGCATTTAGCGATTTATTTTTATTTATGTACATTATACATAATATTATTAATAATTAAGTATTATTAATTAAGTACTTTAAGAACTTCCTTGGTGTTGTAAAATCAACACCAAGTTTATACAATTAAACATTTTCTAGATTTGAGGTCCTTTCTTCAATTGATAACTCGACACGTGTTTTTTTTTTGTAGCAGCTAACTCTAAGCTTGACTAAAAAACCAGCGCAGTATTGGGCAAATGCCTAATACTGCAAAATGCTGAGTTAGGGACACCTTTTTACCCTTCCTTTTAATGTACTTTACTTTTGTTATGCTATTATGTTTTTTGGGTAAATAAAATGTATTTTATCTTTTTATCTTTATCTTTAAAGGTAGGTCACTTCTGATCAGAAATGTTTATTACTTTTGTGTAACTCTGTTAACAACATTTACAAAACAAATAAAGTTTGGCGCTCGTGCATGTCAATAGTAACTCTATTCCAGTGATAGAACCATAGGAACTGAAAAATAGAACTTGTCAAACATCGTGATTCGTATGATGTTACCAGCTGTCAAAATGCAAAACAGTGACATGCCCTCAGGTCCATCCGAGAAGGCATCCAGCCTCCGACTGAAGTTAGTGGAAACGATTTTGAGCATATATCGAAAGGATGCCTGAATAAGGTAAGGTTGAAATTATTTTGGCAAAATATTATCCTGTTGTTGCAATTACTTCGCAAAACGCCTTTCAAAAATGTGATTTTTGGGATTTATTATTATTGTATTGAATCCTATAAAAAATACGATTGATTAACGGAAACATAAAATGTTGAAGTATTTGTTTTCATTTGGAGTTATTATATTTTCTGTGAAAGTTAAAACCTGTGATTTTTTTATGTGTTTTTCTCCAGTGATTTATTATAAAAGTACACAAAATATTTTAAAAGGAAGCATAAACTTTTGAAGAGCTGTTATTTTTAAATAATGTGATATTGTTCACCACTTAGATTAGATGCGCTTTCGAGAAATTTTAAGGACGGCAATGTCGTAAATGTATGCAAGGCATTCTGGATACCCCTTAAACCCCTTAAACATTACTGTTCTCCCCTGATTTTGAAGTCATATCCCGCCGTAGAGTATACAGATTGGTCTCTCCCTCGACAAACTCTACATTCGCACAACGTATAGGAAACTTTATAAAAATCCGTATTTACAATAATGTAGCTAAAAACTGACATATTAAGAACAAAAGTGTAACTGAGGCTAAACGTATGTATAATAAGATATTGCCTTACCACATTAAACTATCATAAAACTGAAGAAATTCTACATACTACTAATTACACTAATTTACTTTCAATTTAATATAAAATACTTACATTAATATTAATTTTACGTTATTTACCTGAATTTTCTCATTTGTTTATTTTTGTAATTTTCACTGTAAATTTTCCGTAACTAACTTAACGAATGATCTAAATGTTCGTACTCATGGTTTCTTCGATACAGGCTTAGCCTAGTAAAGAAATCAACAGACAAATACAATATAATAATAACTGTCTACATAGCAGCAAATTACATAATTAGTTGCGCTTCTCATATTTTTTTGTGTGATAATTGTGACTTCCTAATATACCTATCTTGTTTTGTACAAACTTAAGAATGTGCAGCCTAATGTAATTAATTACCTATGTCCTTTACTTTCCTTTACTTTTTTACTTTTTTTTACTTATTTTTACCTGGTCATCAGACATCATCAGAGATGACTGTTGCTTCCAGGTGTGGTTGCAGGGTCTTAATTTTTTCGTGTAAGCTGTCAGAACCTGTTCAAGAGATTAATCCAGATTATCTTGACTATCCTATAAAGTATAGTTGAAATTTATTATTCGGTTATTAATTTCCATGATCTTTCATATCACATCCTTTACCAGTCCACTGTTGGGCTTGGGCTTCCTCTGATATGGTTCTTATTATTAGGGGGTAAATTTAGAACGAAAGCGATTTTCTGGGGACAACGCCCAGCCCAAACCGCTGAAGCTAGAAAGCTGAAATTTGAAAAGCAGGAACCTGCTACTACACAATCTTCCGCTAAGAAGGGATTTTTGGAAATTCCACACCTAAGTGAGTGAAAAGGTGATTGAAGTTTTTTGTAACTCTTTAACCAGTGGCCGATTTAGCGTGAAACTTACTGAGAATACTAAGAATACAAAACTACTGAACACGTACTTCAGGATTTTTCAAAATTTTCCTGAAAATTGGGTAAATTGGGTTATTAAATTTGTGATTCGTAATAAACTATAAAATAAATAATGATACATATATTTTTATTTTTTACAAAATACCCCTAGGGAGGGTACAATCTATTTCCACGCGGGCGAAGCCGCTAGTCTTCTATATTTATAAAAGAGAAAAACTGACTGACTCATCGATAAATCTTTAGAACCACAAGAGCTACGAAGCTGAAATTTTGCATCTAGGATCCTTTTAGGACACAAGCACCCACTATGAAAGGATTTTTGGAAAATCATATTCCAAGGTTGTTTAAACGGGGTCATTTTGATAATACGTGGGACACTCAGAAAGTTTTGCAAAAATAAAATAAAGTGGTAATAGTACTATAGGTAAATATTTTTTTATTAAATCTATTCAAAGTGTCACCAGCCTCAATACAAAGTTTCATGCGTTTCAACCAGTCTTCGAAAAACTTTTTCCAGTTCACCGCAGGCACCTCGTTTACAGCTGCTCGAACGCTGACAGCGCATCTTTCGGCAGCGAAAATTGTATCCCTATGAGCTGATTTTTTATTTTCGGGAATGAAAAGAAGTAACATGGTGCTAGGTTAGGGCTGTAAGCAGAGTGACCCAGGAGTTTGACCAGCGTGCTGTCCAGGTAGTCCCTCGTTTTGAGCGCGGTGTGCGCGAGCGCGATGTCGTGTCGGAGTAGTAGCCCTGCGGAGCCCTGTTTTTGGTCGCTTGTTGCTCACAACAGAGAATACTTCTGCCAAGTATTTGGTAGTATACCATTAGGCGTTGATGCTTCTTTGGTTCCGTAAAGAAATTGATACCAAATAGCCAGTCAAATTGAAAAAGCTCGCGATCAAAATCTTTCCCCCGCTTCTAGATCGCTTCACTTTGGTAGGCCGCGTGGCGCTTCGTTTTTAGATCGTATTGATAAATCCAGGAATCATAACCTGTAAAGATGTCGTAAACACGCCGAGACGAGCCTGCTTCAAATTTGTTTATCATATCACGCACGGCACCATTCCACCCGGGCCTGCGCCTGAGCATCGGTGAGGTTGTACTGCACCCAGCGTGAAACTATCCTCCTCATGCGAAGATGCACTTGTAGAATCTCCTTAAGACTTCCCGATCTAATCTGCAGTAAGTGTTGAATCTCCTGACACGTAACTCGCCTATTGTCTTTGATTATATTTTTCACTGTTAGCACGTTATCTTCCGTGACAGCTGTCAAAGGGCGACCACTTCTTTCTTCATCCCCCAAGCAAGTTAGTCGACCGCGCGATTAAATTTATTATTTATTTATTTATTTGGAAAACAAAAAGCTTATGTTTAGGTAACAATAGAACCTTAAACTAGAACAAATAGAGCTAAAGACAGTTTCCACTCATAGTGTGTATAAATAAATAAATTTTGAGCAACTGATACATAACGAGGTCTACCCAATCCTGCATAATATTTTGATAGACGAACAGCATGGATTTGTTAAGCAAAGATCAACCACATCTAATTTACTTGTCTTTATTTTTAAAAATATTGACGAACGTAGGTACTCAAATCGATGCCGCTTATACGGATTTTCAGAAGGCTTTCGACAGAGTGGACCTCGAGCTTCTTCTCAACATGGTGGCGTTTTTCGGTATTCGTGACATTCTACTGAGCTGGTTTGCTTTCTACATACAAGGTAGAGCACAAAGAGTGGTAGTGAATGGTTTTCATTTTAATTACGTCAAAGTCACCTCAGGCGTGCCACAAGGGTCCATTATTTGTCCTTATTGTTTGTTTTAATCACTAATGACATCAATAAATGTTTCTTAAACTCCAAATTTCTATTTTACGCAGACGATCGGAAAGCCTACAAAGTTATCAGATTTAGAGAAACTAATGCTTTTCAAGAAGATTTAAACAGGCTCTCAACTTACTGCATCAACAATAAGCTAAGGCTTAGTATTCCTAAATGCTCGCAAATCACGTTTACTACCAGGTCTAATACTATACAATCTACATATAAACTCTGTAACAAAGCACTTGCCAAAGCCGATTCCCTGCGTGACTTGAGAATACACCTCGATAAGAAACTCTGCCTGAACATACACCTAGCCAATATTATCAGTTATTCATTTAAAATGTATGGATTTGTCATGAGATCATCCATTGACTTCAAACGCAGCTCTACATTCTTTTAACTAATCCACTAATCCGCTCTCAACTGGAGTATGCTGTCCCCTTATGGAACCCTTTTACTGTAAATATACACGAGTCAATTGAAAGGGTACAGCGAAAGTTTATACGTGCAACAAATTGCAGATGTCAAAGACGTTATCTTATCTATGATCAACTCTTAGAGAAATACAATTTGCTCTCACTTGAATCTCGGCGTAAATACCTTGAAGCCATAACATTATATAAAATTGTAAATAATAATTTCGACTGCATTGACCTTACTTCTAGCCTGGGGTATCATGTGCCTCGTACCGTGCACAAGCGAGAACTTCAGGCAGGTAAACTGTTTTATCTTAACACCTGTCGCACCAAGGCAGGTCTTCGTATGCCTACATATATGCCGTAGATAGTGTCCTATAATGCTAGTTTTGTAGACATTGACTTATTCGCGAATAGTACAGGTAAGTTTAAGTCACAGGTCCTTGAAATTTATGTCCCTAACTCTATTTACCTCTAGTTTATTTTTTGCGTTTATTATTGTTTTATTGTTATAAATTTGTTTTAGTATCTAGTAAAATAAGTTAAGTTTTATATAAATTAGTTGTAGTATTGTAGAGTCAACAACCTGCAGCAACAAGTATTGATAAGTTTATTATCTTATTTGAGTACAACGTAGTGGGCTATATTTCTACTAAATTTATTACGTAACTCTTTTATCTAAGTTTAAAATATAGTTGTTTGTTGTGCCTGTATTTAATAAATAAATTAATAACTGAACTAGTACTAATAGATAAAATAAACAAATTATAAATACTAATACACTGTATAAAAGATACCTACAACGTGCCTTAACAGAAATAGTAGGTATTCATTAAATATCTAATCTAAATTACAATAAAAATAAAAAGTTTAAATTTAGTCTCGTTTGCCTGATATCAGTTCCAAATGATACGGATCGGTGACTACAAGGAGGGGAACTAGGATGGATATTGGTTATCAATTATCATAATTGAAGTGTAAATAATAATATTTGAGGCCCTCATTCGAAGAAGTTAATATTAATTACCTTCTTAAAAGCAATGCGCCTCATGTAGAAGAGATCACATTCTCTTGAATACTTCGTGTTGAAAGTTTGCATAGTCCGCGGTAGATATGTGTTTTTCCGGTGATTAGTGGCGCAGTTCGGAATATACAATTTGAGGTGATTTCGTCGAGAAGCTCGACCAACAACGGTACGGTAACACGTACGGTGTACACGGTTGCCTCGACAGGGCCTTCATCCATGAATGCCATTTGATGTCTATCGTACGATTCGTCCGGGTTCAGGCGACACTTGAAATCGTAAAAAATCATAGCGCGAAAATGTTCCCGGCGCAGATTCATTTTTCAATGAGTCACGGTAATTTAAATTAGCTCGCAAAAAATGTGGAGGCAAATTTTTATATTAGTTTTTCAAAATAGATAAAAATTGGACAGTCTCTCATACATAAAAACTTTTTTTCGCAATACTTTCCGAGTGGCCTGGTAACTTCATAATCGTAACTGTTGGCCCTTCAAAATTTGAAGCGTAGATTCTTGACTCAAAATAAAAAAAAACACGTGAATCAGGGTTTTTTTGAAATTCCATGTAAGTACAATGGGGTGGAGTTCAAAGCTAAGTTACACACTGACTCATCAAGTAATCTTTGGGACTACACGAACTACGAGGTTGACATTTTGTGGGGAGGTTTTATTTGGAACGTAGGCACTCTCTGCATGTGTTTTTAGAAATTCCTCACTACAATGACTGTGCTTACCTGGTCATCAGGCATCATCAGTGAAGACTTTTGCTTCCAGGTGTCGTTGTAGGGTCTTAATTTTTTCCTATACGCTCTCAGAACCTGTTCAAGTAAACTATCCAGATTATCTTGACTATCCTATAAAGTTTAATTGAAATTGATTATTCAGTAATTAATTTCCATGATCTTTCATATCACATCATTAGTATTCACCAGTCCACTGTTGGACGTGGGCCTCCTCTGATATGGCTCTTATTATTATGTGATCTTCTATATTTATAAAAGAGAAAAAACTGACTGACTCATAAATAAATCTATGGAACTACAAGAGCTATGAGGCTGAAATTTTGCATGTAGGTTCCTTTTAGGACGTAAGCCCCCACAGCTCGCTGGCCCCCAATAAGAAAGGATTTCTGGAAAATCGTATTCCAAGGTTGTTTAAATGTGGTAATTTTGATAATATCGTCATAATCGTAATTGTTGGCCCTTCAACATTTGAAGCATAGATTCTTGACTCAAAATATAAAGAAACGTGTTTCAGGGTTTTTTGAAATTCAATAAAAGTATCTTTGGGACTACACGAGCTACGAGGTTGAAATTGTGCGTGGAGGTTTTATTTGGGACTTAGGCACTCTGAACGTGTTTTTGTAAATTCGCATTCCTACAATGACTATGCTTACTTGGTCATCAGACATCATCGGAGTAGACTGTTTCTTCAAGGTGTCGCTGTAGGTCTTTAATTTTTTCGTAAATGCTCTCAGAACCTGTTCAACTGAACTATCCAGATTATCTTGACTAACCTATAAAGTATAATTGAAATTTATTATTTGGTTATTTATTTCCATATTCTTTGAATATGGAATGAGAAGCTTAATAATTGTGAATTTAAACATAAATTTAAGAAATTGTTAATTGAAAAATGTTATTATAAGATTGACGACTTTCTAAATGCTAAATTATAACTTTTAATGGACATGTATAGAATAATTATTATCAGAATTCAGTATCGTAATTTCTTACCTAATTTTAATTTTTTGACATTGCTTCTAATAACTCTATTTATTACTTTACTTACCTACTGCATGTCATCTCTCACAATTTGTACACCGTAATCGGTAAAACATGTTGATACCTTCATACCTATTTGTAAAATCTTATATCTACACATGTTTATGCAAATAAATGATCATTATCTCACATCAATAGTCTTTTCAAAATTCAAAATTTAAAGTGCTTTATTTCCTTTAGACCTTACAGGACTCTTGGACACGTCACAAAATTCAAATGATATATGTAAAACTAGAAAATAAAGTGATCACTTTACCAGTCCGCTGTTGGACGTGGGCCTTCCCTGATATGACTCTTATTAAACGGAAATCCCCTATATATATAAAAATCAATTACTGGTCGTTTGTCTCGCTAAATCTTAAGAACGGCGGGGCCGATTTAGCTGATTTTGGTTTTGAAATGTTTGTCGTCTTCCATAGAAGGTTTAAATCAATTTTCACGCGGGTGAAGCTGCGGGGCACAGCAAGTCTTCTCTATTTATAAAAGATAAAAAAACTGACTGACTCATCAATGAATCTTTGGAACTACAAGAGCTACGAAGCTGAAATTTTGCATGTAGGTTCCGTTAAGGACATAAACACAAACTAAGAACGGCATTTTAAAAAATCGTATTCCAAGGTTGTTTAAATGGGGTCATTTTGATAATAAATTCAAAATCATAACTGCTGGCCCTTCAACGTTTGAAGCGTAGATTCTTGACTCAAAATAAAAAGATACGTGTTTCAGGGTTTATGGAAATTCCATAATAGTACAATGGGGTGGAGTTTAAAGGTCACTAACTGACTCATCAAGAAATCTTTGGGACTACACGAGCTACGACGTTGAAATTGTGCGTGGAGGTTTTATTTGGGACGTAGGTACTCTGAACTTGTTTTTGGAAATTCGCATTCCTTATCATTACTGACTACAATGACTGTGCTTACCTGGTCATCAGGCATCATCGGAGAAGGCTGTTGCTTCAAGGTGTCGCTGTAGGGCCTTAATTTTTTCGTAAACGCTCTCAGAACCTGTTCAAGTGAACTATCTTGATTATCTTGACTAACCTATAAAGTATAATTGAAATTTATTATTTGGTTATTTATTTCCATATACTTTTATATCACATCAAAAGTCTTTTCAAAATTCAAAATTTAAAGTGCTTTATTTCCTTTAGACTTTACAGGACTTTTGGACACGTCACAAAATTCAAATTATATATGTAAAACTAGAAAAAAAAACACTTTACCACTCCACTGTTGGACGTGGGCCTTCCCTGATATGACTCTTATTATAAGGAAATCCCCTATCTCCTATATATATAAAAATCAATTGCTGTTCGTTTGTCTCACTAAATCTCGAGAACGGCTGGGCCGATTTAGCTGATTTTGGTTTTGAAATGTTTGTCGTCTTCCATAGAAGGTTTAAATCAACTTTCACGCGGGTGAAGCTGCGAAGCACAGCAAGTCTTCTCTATTTATAAAAGATAAAAAACTGACTGACTCATCCATAAATCTTTGGAACTACAAGAGCTACGAAGCTGAAATTTTGCATGTAGGTTCCGTTAAGGACATAAGCACACACTAAGAACGGCATTTTAGAAAATCGTATTCCAAGGTTGTTTAAATGGGGTCATTTTGATATTAAATTCAAAATCGTAACTGTTGGCCCTTCAATGTTTGAAGCGTAGATTCTTGACTCAAAATAAAAAGCCACGTGTTTTAGGGTTTTTGAAATTCCATAAAAGTACAATGGCCTCCCCATTGTACGGTTCAAAGTTAAGTAACACACTGACACAACAAGAAATCTTTGGGACTACACGAGCTACGAGTTTGGAATTTTGGGTGGAGGTTTTATTTGGGACGTAGGCACTCGAAACGTGTTTTTAGAAATTCGCATTCCTTATCATTACTGACTACAATGACTGCGCTTACCTGGTCATCAGGCATCATCAGAGAAGACTTTTGCTTCAAGGTGTCGTTGTAGAGTCTTAATTTTTTCGTGTACGCTTTCAGAGCCTGTTCAAGTGAACTATCCAGATTATCATGACTTACCTATAAAGTATAATTTAAATTTATTATTCGGTTATTCATTTCCATGATCTTTGATATCACATCAGTAGTCTTTACCAGTCCACTGTTGGACGTGGGCCTCCAATGATATGACTCTTATTTAAAAGTGGCAGGCGCAGGCATGTTTATACCATGGCATACACCACAGTGCGTGACTCACACATAGCACGATTGATCGAGGCCACTTGAAACGTGTTTTTAGAAATTCGCATTCCTTATCATTACTGACTACAATGACTGTGCTTACCTGGTCATCAGGCATCATCGGAGAAGACTTTTGCTTCAAGGTGTCGATGTAGGGTCTTAATTTTTTCGTGTAAGCTTTCAGAGCCTGTTCAAGTGAACTATCCAGATTATCATGACTTACCTATAAAGTATAATTGAAATCTATTATTTGGTTATTAATTTCCATGATCTTTTATATATCATCAATAGTCTTTTCAAAATTCAAAATTTAAAGTGCTTTATTTCCTTTAGACTTTACAGGACTTTTGGACACGTCACAAAATTCAAATTATATATGTAAAACTAGAAAAAAAAAACCATTTTACCACTCCACTGTTGGACGTGGGCCTTCCCTGATATGACTCTTATTATAAGGAAATCCCCTATCCCCTATATATATAAAAATCAATTGCTGTTCGTTTGTCTCGCTAAATCTCGTGAACGGCTTGGCCGATTTTCCTGGTTTTGGTTTTGAAATGTTTGTCGTCTTTCATGGAAGGTTTAAATCAATTTTCACGCGGTTGAAGCTGCGGGGCACAGCAAGTCTTCTCTATTTATAAAAGATAAAAAACTGACTGACTCATCCATAAATCTTTGGAACTACAAGAGCTACGAAGCTGAAATTTTGCATGTAAGTTCCATTAAGGACATACATAAGCACCCACTAAGAACGGCATTTTAGAAAATCGTACTCCAAGGTTGTTTAAATGGGGTCATTTTGATAATATCGTCAAAATCGTAATTGTTGGCCCTTCAATATTTGAAGCAAAGATTCTTGACTCAATATATAAAGAAATGTGTTTCAGGGTTTTTGGTAATTCAATAAAAGTTCAATGGGGTGGGGTCCTGTCTGAATTGTGTAACAAAATAAACACATTTTTTACTTTACAAAGTTAAGATACACACTGACTCATCAAGAAATCTTTGGGACTACACGAGCTACGAGGTTGAAATTGTGCGTGGAGGTTTTATTTGAAGCGTAGGCACTCTGAACTTGTTTTTGGAAATTCGCATTCCTTATCATTACTGATTACAATGACTGTGCTTACCTGGTCATCAAACATCATCGGAGTAGACTGTTGTTTCAAGGTGTCGCTGTAGGGCCTTAATTTTTTCGTAAACGCTCTCAGAACCTGTTCAAGTGAACTATCCAGATTATCTTTACTAACCTATAAAGTATAATTGAAATTTCTTATTTGGTTATTTATACGAAGCTGAAACTTTGCATGTAAGTTCCATTAAGGACATAAGCACCCACTATGAACGGCATTTTAGAAAATCGTATTCCGAGGTTGTTTAAATGGGGTCTGATCGTAATTGTTGGCCCTTCAACATTTAAAGCGTAAATTCTTGACTCAAAATAAAAAGAAACGTGTTTCAGGGTTTTTTGAAATTCCGTAAAAGTACAACAGGGAGGGGTTCAAAGTTAAGTAACACACTGACACAACAAGAAATCTTTGGGACTACACGAGCTACGAGGTTGGAATTTTGGGTGGAGGTTTTATTTGGGACGTAGGCACTCGAAACGTGTTTTTAGAAATTCGCATTCCTTATCATTACTGACTACAATGACTGCGCTTACCTGGTCATCAGGCATCATCAGAGAAGACTTTTGCTTCAAGGTGTCGTTGTCGGGTCTTAATTTTTTCGTGTACGCTTTCAGAGCCTGTTCAAGTGAAGTATCCAGATTATCATGACTTACCTATAAAGTATAATTGAAATTTATTATTCGGTTATTCATTTCCATGATCTTTCATATCACATCAGTAGTTTTTACCAGTCCACTGTTGGACGTGGGCCTCCGCTGATATGACTCTTATTTAAAAGTGGCAGGCGCAGGCATGTTTATACCATGGCGTACACCACAGTGCGTGACTCACACATAGCACGATTGATCGAGGCCACTCGAAACGTGTTTTTAGAAATTCGCATTTTTTATCATTACTGACTACAATGACTGCGCTTACCTGGTCATCAGGCATCATCACAGAAGACTTTTGCTTCAAGGTGTCGTTGTAGGGTCTTAATTTTTTCGTGTACGCTTTCAGAGCCTGTTCAAGTGAACTATCCAGATTATCATGACTTACCTATAAAGTATAATTGAAATTTATTATTCGGTTATTCAATTCCATGATCTTTCATATCACATCAGTAGTCTTTACCAGTCCAGTGTTGGACGTGGGCCTCCCCTGTTATGACTCTTATTTAAAAGTGCCAGGCGCAGGCATGTTTATACCATGGCATACACCACAGTGCGTGACTCACACATAGCACGATTGATCGTGGCCACTCGAAACGTGTTTTTAGAAATTCGCATTCCTTATCATTACTGACTACAATGACTGCGCTTACCTGGTCATCAGGCATCATCAGAGAAGACTTTTGCTTCAAGGTGTCGTTGTAGGGTCTTAATTTTTTCGTGTAAGCTTTCAGAGCCTGTTCAAGTGAACTATCCAGGTTATCATGACTTACCTATAAAGTATAATTGAAATTTATTATTCGGTTATTCACTTCCATGATCTTTCATATCACATCAATAGTCTTTACCAGTCCACTGTTGGACGTGGGCCTCCCCTGATATGACTTTTATTTAAAAGTGGCAGGCGCAGGCATGTTTATATCATGGCATACACCACAGTGCGTGACTCACACATAGCACGATTCACGATCATGCCGAGCGTATCGCTCGCTAGCGCGTCACGTCTCGTGAGCGAACGGGACACACTCGAAGAGGCGCGAGGGCTCGGACGATAAAGTTAACTGTGCGAGGGCCTCTTTTGTGGAATTGTGTAGATACGATTGTGGCAGCACACGTGCCGAGGACCCACCTCTACCTTATTATAAGGTAAAATCAATTGCTGTTCGAGTGTCTCGCTAAATCTCGAGAACGGCTGGGCGAATTAGGTGATTTTGGTTTTGAAATGTTTGTCGTAGTCCACGGAAGGTAAAATCTATTTCCACGCGAGTGAAGCTGCGGGGCACAGCTAGTTTTCTCTATTTATACAAAATAAAAAATTGACTGACTCATTTATGAATCTTTGGAAATACAAGAGCTACGAGGCTGAAATTTTGCATGTAGGTTCCTTTTAAGACGTAGGGTTCCACTAAGAACGGATTTTCAGAAAATTGTATTCCTAGGTTGTTTAAAAATGGGGTCATTTTGATAATAACTTCAAAATCGTAACAGTTGGCCCTTCAACATTTGAAGCGTAAATTTTTGACTCAAAATAAAAAGACACGTGTTTCAGGGTTTATGGAAATTCCATAACAGTACAATGGGGTGGAGTTTAAAGGTTACACACTGACTCATCCAAGAAATCTTTGGGACTACACGAGCTACGACGTTGAAATTGTGCGTGGAGGTTTTATTTGGGACTTAGGCACACTAAACGTGTTTTTTGTAAATTCGCATTCCTTATCATTACTGACTACAATGACTGTGCTTACCTGGTCATCAGACATCATCGGAGAAGACTGTTGCTTCAAGGTGTCGTTGTAGGGTATTATTTTTTTGTGTACGCTCTAAAAATACGCGCAAAATAAAAAGAAACGTGTTTCAGGGTTTTTGGTAATTCAATAAAAGTACAATGTGGTGGGGTTCAAAGTTAAGACACACACTGACTCATCAAGAAATCTTTGGGACTACACGCGCTACGAGGTTGAAATTATGCGTGGAGGTTTTATTTGGAACTTAGGCACTCTGAACCTGTTTTTAGAAATTCGCATTCCGTATCATTACTCCATGATCAAAAGTTATTTTAATAATAACTTCATAATGATAAAGGTTAGTCTCTCAAAAAAGAGAGTGTAGAAATTAAAATCAAGTCGCCGCACTTGATTTAAATTTCTTCAGATCTTAAGAGACGCACATATGCAGGTCTCGACAGAGCCTACACATTTGCTACCTTTGGGGTCGAGACCCTGGGTCCGTGGGGTGTCGAGGCTCTCGGGGTTTTTAAAAGTTATCTGACCCGAGAGCTAGTGGGTATCTGGCGCAGCGCATCAGCAATCATTAACATCATCAACCTATCTTAGTCCACAGCTGGACATAGGCCTCCCCCAATGAGCGCCATAGCGCCCTGTCTTCAGCTTACCGCATCCAGCATCTGCCTGCAGTCTTTTGCAGATTGTTATCCCACCTGGCCGGAGGGCGTCTAACACTACGTTTGCCGAGTCGCCACTCGGGCGACTTAGCAAACTCAAACTCAAAAGGCAAACTCAGGTCTCCACTCGAGAACACGTTTACCCCTGCGGTTGTCGGGTCTTCGCGAGATATGGCTGGCCCACTGCCACTTCAGCTTGCTAATTCTCTGATCTATGTCGATAACTTTAGCATTGCCATACAGCGGGGCAATGCAGCCAGCGTCTTGGGGACGCTTCCGACTGGTATTGATATGGATCAGTTGAGCTACCTGTAGATTGTTTGCAACAGTCTGCAGTTACGATAATTGTTTTAATTGTAAATATTAGTTCTAATTTGTTTTTATTATTGAATTGTAATTTTCTTTGTCAATAAATCAATATAATATATAAGAAATCAAATAATATACTTATAGGTAAATTACTAAAGCTGGAACGTTCACAGTACAGTACTCATACTAATGCAATTTCAATGGCATGGTTAAAATTTCAAAATATGTAAGTAGTAGTTAGTCTTCTTTAGTTATGTAAAATTGCCTTGAGTGCTCATACACCCGCAGTGCGCATCACTAACATTAAATGTATGCGTATTGGAGTCCACTCCGAGGTAGTTCAAGTCCGCACATTCCCACTGAAGGTCCTCACAGAACGACATCATCTCCAAAACGCCAAAACGCTTCGTGGGGTGCGTATTGAAGTCTTCCATCACACATACAAACTGCACGGCGCTTTCCTCAATCAGAGCACTAGTTAATGCTACACATTCCGTGAATTCTGCTGTGTTCTTTTCGCCATCAACAAGCATGTTCACTACTAGGAAGGAACCCGTTTCCACTGATATCTGCACAACCATGATACATTTGCATGAACAGAACATTTCATAGGAGAGACATTTGGAAACCTGGCCTTATTCCACAATAAGGCCAGGCCACCGTAGGGTCTTCCCCTGAGAATACCTACCGAAGTGTCAATAGAAGACTTGGCAACACATCCAAAGTCTATTAATTTCGTGTACAAAATTCAGATTGTGAGGCTAGAGCCAAGTCTCTTGCAGCTCTATGATATCGGCCGATCTGGACAAGTCCCGAATGCTCTGCACAGCTCCATCGATTACTTTTTTTTATTATTCTGTGGGAGTACGATTATGTGGATCACCCTTCGGGGGTGATCCATCGACTCCCATTGTGTGGTTGGTCTGCCAACACTCCGTTTCGCGTTGCATCGTGGTTGCCACTCGAGAACCTTAACGCCCCAGCGGTTATCAGTTCTGCGAGCTATACGACCTGCCTATAGCCAGTACAGCTCACTAATTCTGAGAGCTATGTCAGTGACTTCGGCTCTTATACGGAATTCCGCATTCCGGTTCATGATCATGATCATTTTAAGACCTACCTGTCGGGTAGATCATATAGCGGCCATGTAGCGACTATATCGTCGGCAAACCGTTGAGTAATGTAATTGCCATTGATATTGTTGCCATATCCGTCTCAGTCCAAGAGCTTAAATGTTGTGTGTTTCAGAAGATAGCGTTGTTTCGCTGACTCACCCCTTTTTGCAATGGGATCTTATTTGTGCTCTGGATCTGTCTAGACATAGTGGCCTTGCTCTACAAACACCTTGTTTAAAGCAGCCCCGCAGACCGCTCACTCAGCTTGAAACATTTCACGCCACTGGATATATTCAAAATTATACAATACAATACAATACAAATATTCTTTATTGCACACCACATAATAAAAAAAAAAGAAACAGAACACAAAAACAAATTAAGATAATGTACAATGGGCGGCCTTATCGCTAAGAGCGATCTCTTCCAGGCAACCTTAGGATGGACAAGAATTGACTGAAAAAGTATAGACGGTGGCAGCAATGAATATTATACTTAGACATAATTATATACTTAAACATAGATATACTAGTATATATTACATAACATAAAATAAACATAGTAAACATACAAAATTACTTAACAAATTATATTTAACGGAGTCATAAAACAACTAAGGATATATATGAAATATCGGTATCTTTGGTGCACGCCACCGCTGCGCCGCTTAGCAATATCCTTTCAATTTAGTCTAATTTGTGCGTGCGAGAGGGACGGTATCCACAGGTGTTTAAAAATGTAAGAGTCTCACCTCTGTACAAGGGTAAAGGAAAAAAGGACCTAAACAGTTATCGACCAGTCTCAATAATTCCAGCCATAGCGAAAGTTTTTGAATACGGCCTCAGCGGGAGGCTCACGAAATACCTTGCTGATACTCAATCTCTTTCCTACAGATAATTTGCCTACCGGTCGGGACGGTCAACGACGGACGTGGCCCAATGGTCAGTCGTGTGCTACAGGCTCCTGAGGACCGATTGCAGGTGGCGGTCATTCTGTGCGATCTTTCGAAGTCGCTGATCACAGCGTGCTCACCGCTAAACTGGCGCACTACGGTAACGGTATCGATGGCCCCGCGCTCTCTCTTATGAGCAACTTTATGACAAACCGATCACAGACTGTAACAGCTGGCGGAAACGTCAAGTCGGAGCCTCTCAGGGCAACTATAGGTGTGGCCCAAGGATCCTCACTGTCTAATATTCTGTTCTCCCTCCTCCTCAACGACCTGGCCGACTGCATCGGTGATGCGCATACACTTATGTATGCGGACGACGTTGCTGCTGTCGTCACGGCACCCACCCACTCTAGACGGCCTGGAGTCCTCTCCAGGCCGTCTAGAGTCAACCTCCTTGATTGAACGTGGTGGCTGCGAGGCTGCACGAGTGGTTTCATTTTAACGGCTTCCTTATGAACGTTAATAAAACCAACTTTAAACACTTTAACCTTGCAGGCCGTACCTATAGAGGCTTAGATGTGTCGCTAGGGGGTGCTGCAATCACTCAGGTGAAGCACATCTTATTCCTGGGATTTATGGTGGATCAGAGCCTAACGTGGGAGCTACACATTGATAAACTCTGCGAGAGAGCGGGGAGCGCCTGCTTCGCTTTATGGCGTTTGTCGGCTACACTTGAGGAAGGGATGACCAGAAGCTGTTACTTTGCATCCATTCACTCGCTCCTTCAAAACGGCAAGAATTGTGGGGCAGAGCTGCCGACTGGGAGCGAGCGTTCAGGATGCAGAAGAGAGCTATTCGAGCTATTGTGAGAGTTTCCCGGGATACCTCAGCTCGCCCCTTCTTCAAGAAGCTAAAAATTATGACTGTACCCGCCCTCGACATCTTTAACGCAGCGGTGTATGCTCGCCACATACTGGTCGCATACTCGTCCAGTATGCGACACTCGCCGGCGCCCAAAGATACCCGACCCGACACGCTCGAAGACTGCAGGTGGTAAAGCGGTGGCTCACAAAAACAAAGAAGCTAATTCAGGTGATGGGGCCAGCTGTCTACAACCGTCTTCCGAAAATCATTACCGCAGCTCGATCAGCGCAAGCATTTAGGAACACGCTGAAGCGAGCAGGCCTTCTATAGGGTTGACGATTTCTTTAGTGAATATGATTGTACAATGTACGATATACCTAATATTACTTCACTATGTGTATATTTTGATTTAAATTATTTCAATGTTAAATTTATTAAGTACAATGTAATGTAAACGAATTTACATGACGTTTGTTTATATGAATAACTGACTGAATTTTATTATTTTACTAAGTATGAGTTTTGTGACATGTAATGACAGTTATGAATAAAGAATCTGAATCTGAATAAGTACCGGTAGGTAGTCAGTTTGGCATCGCTATGAGACTGTAGCACTGCCAAAATACAAAAATACTCATGCGGCTTCCTTAGTAGAACTTTGTTTCGATTTCGCCTTCGGACTTTCGCCGTGGTGGTCATGGACGAGAACTCATGAAGCTCAACATATATTATAACAAGGACATTGATTCCAGGGTTCCAAGTTTGGGATTTAGAAGTCGGAATGGCGCACCAGCTCCATCGGCGGACGTGGGGACGTGATTTTCCCATCCGTCGACTTGCGGACTCCTGGGCGCGCCACGTCGGCAAGATTCCAAGTTTGGATTAAAGAGGCTGGAATAAGGCGCATCACCTCACTCGGCGGACCTTCACTCCCCTTCACCGACTTTGAAACGATCGCCTAAGACAACCTCCTGGAACCACACCCCTTTATCGGCGCTCACCCTGGACCCGGACCTACGGCCCTACGTTATTCTAAAAGCCTTCGCTACAGGGAAGTGCCGTAGAAAGTGTTGAGCGAAAGTTAGGCGGGCCATAGAACTCACGACCTACCTTCATTGTAAAAAGGTTAATTAAAATTTTATGTTAACGTTCCTACGTCTGTGTTCTTCATTTATCCAAACCCACGTAGGCACAATACGTTACATTGGCGCCCAACGTGGGGCCAATGTAACGTATTGTGCAATTAGGCACAGAATGACACCCATAATCAAACGGTGACTTTTTCATTGCTATAACTCACTAGTGAGTTATAGATTTTTTTCTAAATTTTATTGGTTGAGGTACTTTGTTCTTAAACAAGTTTTTATTCAAAAAAAAGATCGTGTTCAATAGAACAAATAAATTAATGTTCCTATTGCTTGCTCATTTCATGCAACTTTTTATTTAAATAGGTAATTTTAACTCGTACGTGTTTAATAAATAAAACTTTCACTCAGATATAACTTTTGTTTTCTCTGCAATAAAAGAAAACTAAATTCCCCATTTTGTACGAGGCAGAATAGGCGCAAATCCCTTTAGTCTGTGGCTGATCGCAATGCGCGCGCATAGGAAAACTGATTAATTTTTCCCGCCATAGCGAAACATTTTTCACAACTCGTTTTCATTGTTGAAATAATAGTTATTAATTAATATGTCTACAAGCACTAGTTACGAAGAAAATGATTTATGTTGTACAACGCCCGATATAAGATGTGAAGCCCTTAACGTTATGGAAAGTTTACTACCTGAAAACTCCAAGGAAAAATATCAATTATCTACTAAATAAAATGAGTTTTTATTGTTATTTTATTCACAAGTGTGATGAAAAACGTCGTATGATAAACGTGTGTATTGATGATTACCGTCCTCGGCTCTCTTAAGACCCTCGCCTATGGCTCGGGTCTCAATGGTGCCTCAGCGGTAATCACCAACATTACACACTTGTACCATAATGTACTATTATGTTCTTACAGGTTTCCAACCAATTCTTTGAGTAATAAATGGTTAAGGATTAAAGACAGGGGCGGCTGGACTCCAAATAAGAACTCTACTGTTCGTAGTAAACATTTTGAATCGTAGTTTTGACTAAATGATGTACATTGCCTACTCACAATAAATGCATTAAACTTTAACTTTGGATACATATTTTTTTTCATCCCATACACTTTTGAAATAGAAAAAAGATACCTAGATTCTAAAAGTAGATTATCATTTAGACAGTTCAACCTGATAAACTTTTTTTTGCACCTGCAATACTATTGAAAACGCTTTTATTCATAATAGCTATCAATCGCATAATTAATATTAATTAAATTCGGGTAGGTATTTGAACCATGTCATATTATTATTAAACTGTTTGTTACTTAGCTTCAGCTTTGTGGCTATTTTTGTTAAGTATTTGAATCAGTCTCTTAGGGTTCCGTACCTCTACAGGAAAAAAGGAACCCATAAAGGATCACTTTGTTATCCGTCTGTCCGACTGGCAACCCTCTTTTCTCAGAAACGCGTACTAGTGCCGAGTTGAAATTAACATCAAATATTGAAGTCCGTAACCTCTTGGAGTCGTGATATAAATCAAAGTTCTAAGTGAACGCAATCAAACTTTACAGCCGTTTACGTCCAAATATTCACATGCACACAAAACCTAGAGGATAGTTAGTGTTCCCGTACACCTAGAATCCTATATAAGGGGTAGTCCTTTGACCTAGAATCATAAAATTTGCAAGAAGCAAGGTCTTATGGCACAAGTAAAAGAAAATATCCGAAAATCGAAAATCGTCTATAACCTCGAACAGAACCAAAACCTATAGGAAGGTCTTACAATTATACGGAACCCTTGGAGCACGAGTCCGACTTGCACTTGACGTTTTATTTTATGGTACTTTTTTATTTATTTATTTATGATAAACATTGTTTACAAAATTAATCTACACCTAACATAAACATGTTTTTCGTAAGCCTCAGTCTCCATGGTAAGTATAGTAATAAATAAAAATAGGTAGGTCCATACATACGTACCTTCCTTAACCTACCTGCGTGAGTAGATAGGTAAAATTCTCTCTATGTGTGATAAAATTCACCGAATGGTAAAATTCACTCTATGTGTGATAAAATTCACCGAATGGTAAAATTCACTCGATGTGTGATAAAATTCACCGAATGGTAAAATTCACTCTATGTGTGATAAAATTCACCGAATGGTAAAATTCACTCTATGTGTAATAAAATTCACCGAATGGCAAAATTCACTATATGTGTGATAAAATTCACAGAATGGTAAAATTCACTCATTTGCCGCATCTTTTTATACGGAATTTACATTAGTTGTCTTGTCGATTTGATATCCTTTCTTCAATAAATATTGCTTACAATTATATCTGATACTCGACGCAAAGCAAGTGATTTTTAGTTTGCGTGTAGTGGTTTGTTTAAAAACATTCTACATCGAGTTTGGCTAGTGTATAGTTTACTTACCTCAAACACTAATGGTTTCGCTTCTTCTGTCGTATAGTTCCAGATATCGGAGAACGCCTCATTGATAGTAGACTTCTCTATAGATTGCTCCGACAATGTGGAAGGCATAACCGTTGACGACTTTTGGTCATATTGTGTGGGCCTGAGATTTTTATCCAAAATACTGGTCGCTTGAACTGGCATTGTCCGTTTTTGCGCGTCTGAAAATTATCAAATTAATTTAGTTCAAGCAACAAGCTAATTTAATAATACCTCTATATATATATATATATATAATAATATAATCTTTATTTCCAGACACGAGAAACTCGACTCTGAATCTGCGCTATAATTGTCTTGTCTTAGATGACAAGAAAAAGCACGAAGAATAATTATATTTTGCAAAAAGAGAGGGCAAAATTTAGGTTACCTCGGAATTGAACAAAAGTATGAATAATGCTCGACTATTCATCGCAGGAGGTCGCGGGTTCTATTCCCGCCGTAGGAAAAATGTTTTTACGATCTGCAGATGTTTGTTCCGGATGTGTTCGGCTCGCTCTCGCTACGGTGGTCTAGCGTAAAGCTTCGGCCAAACCTACGCGTCAAACACGCGGGATGCGAAGTGGGAGCGCCAGCCGCGCGGCGGACGCTGCGCTGCAATGCCGCCTCAAAGACGCCCCGCACATCTACGCGACCGCAACGCGGGAACTTTTTAATGGAAAAGTTACGCGTTGTTGACGCTCTCGCTTCGCGTCCCGCATCCCGGATGTTTGATGCGGAGATTCGGCCGATGCTTAAATCATCCCTAAGTATAGGTACCTGGCGTAACGAGACGCGTTGTATGTATTACTTTAGCAATTTTCATCTTCTGCGTTGTCGATGACTGTGTGACTGTCGTGGTTTTCTTCGTTGTTTTCGCTCTACCTCTAAATGCTGACAATGTAAATTACATTAATAAAATGTTCGTGCACAGACACAATCAAAAATGATATACCTATCTTGAAACGCAACTATAAATTCACGGTTTTCGGATTTTTCCCTTTGCGCTGTAAGCCATTCATCATCAGCATCATCAGCCCATAATAGTCCACAACTGGACATAGGCCTCCTATAATTTATTTATTTATTTATCACACAAAACACATTACAATGCCAACTAAAAAATTCAAATACAACAAATATTGTTTTAATCTACATTGTACCGTAAACTTATCTGTGAACAGCTAAGTATGTATATATGTAAAGACACTGGTGATAAAATTAAGTCCTCAGTATAATGAACGTCATAGCGCCCTGCTTGATGCATCCAGCATCTGCCAGCAGTAAGCAGATACATTTTTACTGTCACGTAGGTAAAGGTAGGTAGTTACGGAATCCAAACATGCGTTTATTCTTCGGTATCGGACCCGGCAGACGAAAGTGGATTTTCTCAACGTGCGTGGTTGGCAGCCTCGAGTTTAGTGCTGAAAAAAGTTAAATCAAGTAGCTTATTTCAATTAATCTTTTGTTACTTAACGTAAAGTACGTTTAAGTGCAGAATAAACTTGATTATAAATAATTCTTTCAGACCTTAGTAATAATGCAAAGTTTAGAGATAGGTCTGTAATGAGAAACCTCTGTTTTAGACCCTTTCTTATGGACTGGGGTAATAAATGCTGATTTCCATAATTTAGGTACAGTATTTATTTAAAGAGAACTTCTTAACAAAATTGATATAGGATGTAATAAAGAAGAGGCACATCCGATATGAAATTTAGAAGATATGTTATAAGATCCAGGTGCTTTAGACGCATCTAACTTTTTAAGTAGGATCATAATTTCAGCTAGAAAAATTTCAATATTACTAATGTCAGAAATGATATCAGGTTCTATCTAACTGATTACTTACAATGAAGCTGTTCTGGCATGGAGCGAAATTATTGGAGTTATTAGAATGTAAAAAAGTAGATAGAAAATAAGATGAAAAAGTATCACAAATGAAATCACCATTAGAGAAGGTAGCATTATTGGAAGTCATGGAAATTGGCATTGAAAAAGATTTAGATCTGTTTTTAACGAAAGTCCAAATATATTTAGGATGATTTAAGATTGAATTCTCAGTTGATTCAATATAGCTTAGGTAGCATGCTGATTTAATATTTTTAACTCTAGTACGCAACATTTTGTAGGTTAATTCGTCCGACTTATTGCCGTAGTTTTTAAATTTCTTATAGAATTTATACTTTTCCCTGATGGCTTTTTTTAGTGCCGAATTATACCATATAGGGTTAAGAGTATAAGAGTTGTTGTTAATAATTGTCATGGGTATAATCTTGTTTTGAAGATCGTGAATACTCTCATTAAATAATGTAACACACTCGTCAATAGAGCGCGATGAAAACATAGCCCTCCAGTCAATAAATACCCAATGCATCCTACCTCTAGTATTAATATTTTTTTTTCATTGGTGTCAATAAATTATCAATGTGTTGTAGTTTTATTCGTTTGTGTGTTTCTGTTATTGACTTTAACTTTAACAATTTGTGGCTATTCTGTAGGTTTAAGGGGATACATTTATGCTTTCTTCATAATATTACCTGTCATTTTATCTCAAGCGTTCTCTACCAGCCGCGCGGCGGACGTTGCAATGCAATGCCGCATCAAAGGCACCCTGTGCATCTACGCGACCGCGACGTGGGAACTTTTTAATGGAAAAGTTTCGCGTTGTTGACGCTCCCGCTTCGCGTCCCCCATCCCGCGTGTTTAACTCGCAGATTCGGCCGAAGCTTAGTTCGTCCCTAAGTATACCTTGTAATGTCTAAGTATACCTAAGTGTACCTGGCGTAACGATAGGCGATGCATCTATTACTTCAGCAATTTTCATCATCTGCGTTGTCGACAAAGGTGTGACTGCCGTCGTTTTCGTCGTGGTTTTCGCTTTACCTCTAAATGCTGAAAATGTAAATTACATTATAAAATTCTCGTCCACAAGTTAAATCAGAAATCATATAAATCTTGAAGCGAAACTACTAATTTACGGTTTTCGGATTTTTCTCTTTGCGCTGTAAGACATTCATGATCATCTGCCCATAATAGTCCACAACTGGACATAGGCCTCCTCTAATGAACGTCATAGCGCCCTGCTTGATGCCTCCAGCATCTGCCAGCAGTAAGTAGATACATTTTTACTGTCACGTAGGTATAAGTAGGTAGTTACGGAATCCAAACATTCGTTTATTCTTCGAGGTTCGACCCGGCAGACCGAAGTGGATGTCCTCAACGTGCGTGGTTGGCAGCCTCGAGTTCAGCACTGAAAAAGGTTAAATAAAGTAACTTATTTCAATTAATATTCTGTAATCTTGCAAGTATTTGCAATTTCGCTTAAACTTTTGTCAAGTTTTTTTAGTTTAAAAAAACATAATCGAAAGTCCTCTGATATCTTATCCTATTTATTTATTTATTTAATGCGGATTGCCATCAGCTTAACTAATTACAATAGAAATTAAAATAGACACAGAAAGCTAAAAATAGGCATTCGCTAACAGAATCATAATAAACTACATAAGTGTGAACACATAAATTATTGTCGTCGACAATTGCGTACGTAATAGAACAATTAAATTATATTAATTAAACCTAAATAATAAATAAATAAAATTCGTTTATTTCAGACAACACAAAAATCAATTCCATAATTATGTATGTTAGTCAAAATTAATAATAATTCTATGTTAGTAGTACCTAGTCATGACACATGTTAAAGTTATACAATTTCAAACACTGCAATCGCTTAATGATGAAACTATTTCATCATTATTCAATTACAGTGCTTGTGGAACGGGCTATCCCATTTATTGGATAATACATTCAAGATGGTGTTGGTACTCCCTTGCAGCCTGCACAGCAACGAGGCGACTTTCTTCCGCATGCATGCATGGAAGTCGTCCGTACGCACCTTCGCGAACATGCCGGGCGCGCTGCAGAACCACGGGAGCCCCAGAAGCATCCTGAATGCATTTTTATACTGGACGCGAAGTGTGTTAATCGCTTTTTGATTATATGTGTTTTAAAAAAGAAACAAAACGTAAATAAGAATTAGGAGTGTAGTACTCTTCATCATTCAATCATGTACCTACTCTCAATCATGTCCAAAAGAAGTTGAGAGTCATGCATCGCCTTGCCCTGTGAACGCTGGTATTAAAAGGGTCAATGTTCAACATCCTTCTGAAATCATTGACAGTTCTACTCGCTCGCACTATAAATGAATTTTGTCTATAATTAGTTCCAACATGTTGGCCGTGCTTTCAATAAATAATACTTTCAATACGATCGATGTACTTCAGGTGACGCGGGTTCCATAATCTGACACGCGTATTCTAGATGACTTTTTACAAACGTGAACATAGAAGTTTAAAACTTTTAACGTTGGTAAAGCTCTTAAGAGATTCGCATGACAAACCCCAGTAATCTCGAAGCTTAGAGCATTAAACCAGAACGGAGAAGACACGCGCAACAATACATACCCAAAAAATTCTGCCGCTTTCAGCGGGGGGTGAGGTAACACACATAGACTTTTCAATCACGTCGCTATAAACGCACACAACATTATTATCGCACAAAATCTTAAACTACACGCACACAATCGCATACTCACACAGTTGCACACGTAATGATGTCTGTCAGTACACAACACAATTGCAGCAATAATTAAATATGCTAGTGCTTGACATTATCGATATTCGACTATCGATGAATTCTAAACTTTACCAGGAACACTTGATTATTTTTACCCGATTGCCGAAAGAGCGGAGGGTAATAATTTCTGAATGTGTTTATGTATCATTCATTGGTTTCACCTGTAGTCTTAACGGCTGGACAGACTTTAAATATAAGGAATCATTGGATTGCTCTTTATCTGTAGAGTCTCGAAAGCCATAATATTTTACTTATATATTATGTATAGTAGAATTTAATTTCGTCATAAACAACCCATCAAGTAGGGTGTCAGAATAAAGGGTTTTAATAACAAATACACTACATGTATGTATAAACGTAATTTTAAAAAGACAAATTGCAAAGTAAAATTCTACAGTTAGGTTTTCGTTTTCCTAACGTACATTGTTATTTGACAGGGGCTAATTAACTACGTATACAAAATTACTGCTTTACATTTTTTAAGCAATCTACTACTTGATGCTTATTTTAGAAAAAAAACCTGAATATTGAGAAATCCTGTAAAAATACAGTGTCAGACAATCAGACACTACTGGATGCAGCAGCGTTATACACATAAAGGACAACATGCTTTTATTTGGTATTTTGTGGTCGAAGAAAGTTTACCTTAATAGCTATTTATTTGTTCTCCTCGTTTTATAAAGCCTGCTAAGCTATTCTAAGATAACCTCTCATTAGCTATTAAAATTAAAATTAATTAATATTAAAAGTAATATATTAGCTATTAGAAGATTGTTAGGAATGCAAAGCAAACATAGAAACAAGATATGTATATGGTTTAGTTGGGATGGAATCCTGTTTCAATCTTCTCTTGTTATTTGACTGTGCGATGAAACAGGAAGTTATGAAATGTGCGGAGCAAATGGTGCTCGTTCGTTTAGGAGTCCATGTTTCATGGTTCCCACATGCTTTAACCCACACAGATCGAATCCCAATATCCTTTGGAAATCTGTAAGAAAAAGAATAACGAAATTTTATAAGGTATATTTTGTGGGATGATTGTACGAAACTGAACTACTTTGTCTAAAAATCATACACAAGACAGGTCACAATTTGATAATATAGGTGATAGTGTTTAGATCTCTCCTACCCTTACAAAACTAATTTATCATGGTATGTCCAAAAATATTTCTCACATTTCATAAAATATTTGTCTTATTTCAACCTAAATTTCTTGGGGGAAGTTTCAATTTCATGGATAGATTAATTTCTTAAATTATCATCCACTAATAAAAATCACCCTGTATAAGAAAATGATATCGATATTCGCGATTGTGCTGTCCCAGCACTTATTTTCGGTGTAATACTTTTTTACATATGTATATAAAAAATTATAATTTAAAACAAAAAGAATATCGATATTTCTGATTGTGCAGTCCCATCACAAAATTTGTTGAGGTGCTGCCAGATTCTTTAAAGATGAAACTGATATTTTTTGGTAAAATGTTGACTGAAAATATAATTCAGCTAGAAAGTGTAATAATAATCTAAAACATGCATAATAAATTAACTAATAAAAGTATTTTCTAAAAATCTTTGCTATTTTGAAATGTACCCATATAAATGCGGTGATATTGCAGTATTTCCCTAAAAATCACACGAATCTATAATAATCATTATTGGTTCATTACAATAGGAAAAATGATTGTAAAATAAAATATTCAGTTTTAGTGTTAACTCAACTACGAAACTTGCTCTAGAATATTACACTGTATAACTTACTGGCAACACCTTAGTACAAACGAATATTTTTCTATTTTTGCTAAATAAGTGCATTATTTAATAGTATTTGGACAAAATAATACTTACAGATGAAATGTTATATTATCCTTTTGTAGGTTTGAAGGTTCTGACCTATTTTTGCACCAAAAAACACTGCAACTCGGCATTTTCACCGGAGCTTATTCTGCGCGCATTGCAATCCGACAACTGGCGGCCGTTTTTTTTTTTTTTCGAAAGGACTACAATGCTGTTGACCGCAGATGGCCATGACAGCGTTACCGGACGGCCGACGCGCGGCAACTAGTTTTATATAACGGGTATGACCGCCGCTCTCGTACCTTTGGCAGAGGGGGTACGCCTATGAGTGTCGCCTCCGTTCTGGTTTAATGCTCTAAGTCTCGCCGAAGCCTTACTAATTATGTTGTCAATGTGAACGTCAAAGAGTAGTTTTGAGTCGTGGTATACTCCGAGATCGCGCATACCTGCAGCTTTGGACTGGAGTGATGAATGCGTATTTGCATAATTTAGGTACCTACAGTATTTTTTTAAAGAGAACTTTTAAACAAAATTGATATAGGATGTAATAAAGAAGAGGCACATCCGATAACAAATTTAGAAGATATGTTGTCAGGTCCAGGTGTTTTAGACGCATCTAACTTTTTAAGTAGGATCATAATTTCAGCTGGAAAAATGTCAATATTACTAATGTGAAAAGTGATATCAGGTTCTATCTAACTGATTACTACAATGAAGCTGTTCTGGCATGGAGCGTACTTGTAGTTTTATTCGTTTAGGTATGTGTTTCTGTTATTGACTTAGGTAACTTTAACAATTTGTGGCTATTCTATTAGTTTAATGTGATACATTTAAGGTGATAATGTTTTCTTCTTTATTACATGCTTTCTTCAGAATATTACCTGTCCTTTTATCTACCAGCCGCGCGGCGGTCGCGCAATGCCGCCTCAAAGGCACCCTGCGCACCCTACGCGACCGCGACGCGAGAACTTTTTAATGGAAAAGTATCGCGCTGTTGACGCTCCGGCTTCGCGTCCCCACCCCACGTGTTTGACGCGCAGATTCGGCCGAAGCTTAATTCATCCCTAAGTATAGGTACCTCGCGTAACGACAGGTGATGTATCTATTACTTCAGCAATTGTCGTCATCTGTGTTGTCGACAAATGTGTGACTGCCGTCGTTTTCGTCGTGGTCTTCGCTTTACCTCTAAATGCTGAAAATGTAAATTACATTAAAAAAATGTTCGTCCACAAGTCCAATCAAAAAGCATATAATATATATATCTTGAAGCGAAACTACTAATTTACGGTTTTCAGATTATTCCCTTTGCGCTTTAAGATATTCATCATCTGCCCATAATAGTCCACAACTGGACATAGACCTCCTCTAATGAACGTCATAGCGCCCTGCTTGATGCATCCAGCATCTGCCAGCAGTAAGAAGATACATTTTTACTGTCACGTAGGTATAAGTAGGTAGTTACGGTATCCAAACATTCGTTTATTCTTCGACATCAGATCCGGCAGACTGAAGTGGATATTCTCAACGTGCGTGCTTTCTTCAGATTTACTACCTGTCCTTTTATCTCTAGCCTTCTCTACCTTCACGCCATCTGCGGTAGAAACTTTAAATCGATCAAAATTTAAGTCCAAACTGTCGTTAAAATTAAGGCCGCCTTTCAGAATACCAAGTTTACTAAGCATGTCAATAAGCGCTATACCGGACACGTATTTTATTACTAAATCTGTCCATGAAGGTTTTTTTAGCGGTCTTATTTCGTCTACGTCGATTTTATTGTTAGGAGCATAGTAAGCTGGTAGGTCTATGTGTATAGCAATTTCTGGTCTTGTGAAGTCGTCAACCGCTTTGACGACCTCCATGATTTCGATTATATCTGTTTCTGCTGCTAGTCTACTCTGTACGTTATGGCTAGTATTCTTTTTATTAGAATTGAGGGTTTGTTTACTATTGACACCCAACTTACTGTTTGTAATCGTATCGTAGCTACTGTCGGTAGCGGAGTATTGTGCGGCAGCTGGGATGGCTGAAACACAAAAAAATAACATTCGTTTCTTTGTATATAACAATTATTTAATATTATTTACTGTCTTCCTTTCTAATGCTAATTTTTAGACCGAAGTAAAAGCCAGCCCAGCACTCCATTCACCTGTTAATTAGATATTTAAATAATCCGTTTACCTTTACGTTTAGCTATCGTGACATGTCCATAGTCGTGTAGAAGTCCATTTTCAGCGGTATATGGATTAATCAGGGTTGGAAGTTGAAAAAACTTCACTGATTTATCTTGTTTTATATCAACCTTACCAGTTTCGGATTCAAGCTTTCTAAGCGCGTTCAGTAAAATGTTTGTGAAATTCTGAGCTAGCCCTTCTGGTTGCATGGGCTCCGTTACATATTCTTCCATTCCGTTATTATTAAAATCATCGGTATTCATTATGGTTATGCGTACATCTTCCTTCGGTTTTGCAAGTTTTTTCAATTCATATTGCGTTTTCATCGTTGCATCATGTGTTTCTGGTTTGGAGCTAGTAAGGCGGTGCTTAGCTTTATTGTAGTGAGCTCTTCCAACCAATGCTGCATCAGTATCATCGTGCGGGGTCATTCTCTTGCGTCTCTCATTCACTATTTCATTGTAATCGTTGTTAATGCTTTGTTCTAGATCATTTAGATAATCTTCTTGGCTTTCTGCATACGATTCGCGGTTCAGGTAGTCTATATTGTTCACTGTTTCAGTATCAGTAGGATTTTGTGGAATCAACGTTTCCATATATTCACTTGTGATTTGAAGTTTGTTTTTGTGCATTACTGGATCTGGTCGGGATTCGTTAGCAGCTTTCAAAGGGTAGGGGGATAGATCCGCCGTGACAGACTCTACATCGATCTTGTTATCTTTAAGAAACTTCTCGAATTTAGCATTTTTCATGGGAAGCGGGGTGTTGAACACTTGCTTAGGCTGTTTATTTAATCTTGCAATTGGCTGGAAATACCATACAAATGTTATATAGCGGGTATTTTCAAAAATTTGCTGATTTATTTTGTTTGAAGTGTCCCATTACTTTGATTAGTTGTTATTCAAAATATCTGTTCACGTGCTACAATTTGTTTACTATCTATTTTCTAAAACACAACGAAAATCGAAAAAATAAATAGTTTCAGATACATTTCCAATAAAATTTGCGGAAAACTAAATATGTGTAGAATTTGTCTTCATACAAATTATATGTGTCCCTTGTTAGGCATACTACCTTGTGAGTAATAATATAATTTCTGTACAGACTATAAATAAAAAAAATATAGGTACGTCTTACCAAAACCACTCTTATCAAAAGTTCAGACAGATCTTAAGATAATCCGTCGTAAATTATGAAAATAAACTATGGTATATATAAATAGAGAAAATAAATTAAATAAAAATAAAAAAGATGGTTCATTTAAGATTATTTTAAATTATCTGAAGGCTTACATTTATTTATTTATTTATTTATTTACCATTTATAACATAGGTCGTTATACAAGGCAAGTCACAAATTGTACAATTTGAAAAGATAAAATACACATGTCATTTCATTCCAGATCATAAAGTTCAATGTCATGTTTTCACATTATGTAAAGAAAGGGATTGCAATGGATTAGTATGTACTCATAAATTCACTGATGCTGTAGAATGCATGGCTTTCAAAGAAATGCTTGATTATGTTTAAGTAGTCATATCTTTTTTGCTTGTAGTTGAAATGCCACAAAGTAACTTGTGCTGGATTCTTCAATAAATATTTATTCTAAATAAATGTATTACTTAATACAATTCGCTTTAAAATAAAATTACGAGCATTCATAGCACAAAATCTGTACAAAAGTTATTAACTAATAAGTCATATTAAGTTTAGTTTTTGTTTATACAGTTTCCAACGATATGCTAAATATCATAAAAAAAAAATTAATTAGGTGGTCAAACTAAGAAATACTTCACTGCTAAAGTCATGATTACGCAGACACTCCCAACCAGCAAAAAGCAGTTTTATAACTTCCATCCTTGGACCGCACTTGTTAACCTCTACAAGTCCGCAAAAGGGCCCATTTAATAATAATAATAATCTCTAATAATTCTTTCTGTTACTGCACAACATGCGTTGTATGGGGATTCTGTATTTTTCGTGAAATGTATATGTGAATTTTTATGTTAAAAAGCGTGTATAAAGAAAAAAAAATGTTATAAAGCTCTCTTCGGAAAACTTTTTTATTTTTTGACATTTATGTAAAAATAATTATTAATAAGTTATAAAGGAAATTGCTGTTAGCATTTTAAAATCTGTTACAATGCCATTAGTAATTCTATAAACGGCACGGAGCAAACTCACAATGCATCATATATCACATCATTTACTTGTAAAAGTATGTATTCTACAACATCGTATCATAATGATCTCAGAGAATGCAGTTGTAGGTTTACAACCCCCCCCCCCCCCCCCCCCCCAGTCCTATTAATAAAACATAGTATTACATGAAATATGTATGTGTGAAAGTTAGGGTATATGCTAAATATTCTGTCTTCGATTTAGTGACTTCTACTGACGTCATTAAATGAAACTAGAAAACATACGGTCGCCGTAGAGTGAAAACCTCTTATGTAGTGACATGCTAACTTTTCAGGAACAAGGAAAAACGTCTGGTGTAAAATTTTGTTAAGACATGCGGTAATAATATACGTGCTTCAATGATTAAATCTGATATATTTTCAATCGTGGTTGTATATTTTTATGATTTGTTAGTTTATACAGAGATATTGATACTTATGAGGTTTTCTAACATATTTTAAGTTACCCACATGATACTTACGA
Source organism: Eupithecia inturbata (assembly GCA_963662085.1). Lineage (NCBI taxonomy): Eukaryota > Metazoa > Arthropoda > Insecta > Lepidoptera > Geometridae > Eupithecia > Eupithecia inturbata. The sequence continues at coordinate 8,046,689 of OY759203.1, forward strand.
GGTTTTCATGGAGAAAAAAAAACTTTATTATGCAATACTTATTCGTTTTATTTAAGTGGACGTCATTTTCATATTATATACTGCAGATAAATTGTTATCAAGCATATATTAATAAAACAATCTATCTTTCGTATGTAATATGTATAAATAATAATTTCGTATGTCTTAATAGCTTTCTCGGAGTAGCTCTTAAGGCGGTAATAGCAAGTAAACTAGCGCCAGTACCTATTTTTTCTTATGTATAAACATGTTTATATAACGTAGTAATTATAAGAAAACATAGGTGGTGGCGCTAGTTTCTCCGCTACCACTACACCGCTGTAGGATGGCTAGATTGTATTATTTCGTATATAAGTCTTCGTATAAAAGTCTTTTGTATAAGGTTGATCGTGGTTTTCTACATAAAAATACCGAAACTGAAAACCTCGGAAGTAGATTTTACAAGGACTTCCTCAAGAAAGTAAAATATAGGATCGTAACTACTAAGTACTTACTCGTAGGTACGCATACGCCTAAACTGATAGGTAGGTAGGTAGGTGGTTTTACAGTGACCGCTATTTAACAATAAAACCTTGTTAAAACAATTGACTATGCTATATTAACGTATGAATACCTTGGAACTGAGATCCGAGCTTTGAATACTTCTTTCGTGCTACAAGTTCAGATTAACTACCTCGTATGTGAGATACGAGTTCTGTAAACCAAAATTCTCGCGGATTCGTGGTTTTCATTTCAAAGAGAAAAAAAACTTGATGTATCTACTTAATTACATACTATTTCTACAGATATTTACTTTCAAAACATGACGGACACTTACCTCCAACTTTATTGCACTAGACAAGGCCGTTATCACTACTTTTACACACACAAATGTTTGTTTTTAGCTCCGCATACACTTGTCTTCCGAGGTTTACACAGCAGACTGCTCGTTGTCGCGAACAACGAGGTTCACATCGACAGTAATAGATGGCGTTAGGAGTACCCAAAGCCTAGCTTGGTGAATTAGAAAAATGCGTTACGACGTTTTGTTTCGAATGATGCAAAAAAAACAAAATTGGTAAAAATTTTAGATCCGAGGTTTTCACTCTACGGCGACGATACGGTAATGGTCAGTGTACATTTGTATTACATTTACTGACGTCAGTAAAGTCAGTCTAAATAAATGTCTAAAATAACTGTGGCTGTGGCCTGTTCACAGTACCTACTGTATATTAACTGTGGCTGTGGCCTGTTCACAGTACCTACTGTATATTAACTGTGGCTGTGGCCTGTTCACAGTACCTACTGTATATTAACAGTAGATATGCAAAAAAAACATTATACACATCTTCAGGAATTCTGGTCTCAATGTTTTGCTAGATCCAATTTTTATCAGAAATCGTTTTTATTAGACCCTGTACGTCATGCCGTGCGCTTGTTCACAGACACTATCACAATGTATTTTAATTTTTTTTTGTAATTCCTGTGTAAAAAGGCCTACTATAAAATATCAGATTATCTAGAGGATAAAAAAGCGTGGGACGGAATTTGCTCCAACTCGAAAAATAACAACTAAAGGTTTCTTCGTCGCTTCTTTACTTTAGTCTACGTACCGAAGCGACTGAAATCAAAAATATCACTTTATTTCCGTGTCAGTGTTTAATTATTAAGAATTTGACCTTTTCTAAGTATACATTTATTGTATTTATGGAAATAAAGAGTTTTTGACTTTGACTTTGACTTTGTAGAGGTAGTGTGTGTGTTGTTTTGTACGGGCCATCAGCATTGTCATACAGCGGGGCAATGCAGCCAGCGTCTTGAGGACGCTGCCGACTGGTATTGATATGCATCAGTTGAGCTACCTGTAGATTGTCTGCAGTTAGCTTAATTCTTTCAATTGTCAATACTAGTTCTAATTAGTTTTTATTATTTGATTGTAATTTTCTTTGTTAATTAATTACTTAGATCAGTTATCTATAAGTAAACCATAACACAAGCTCTGCTTATCTTGGAGCTAAAACTTCATTTTATGTTTAGAAAATTTACCATAATGTTGTGACATATTATTTAAGTAGGTTCTTAATATTTCTCATTACTATTTCAATTTAATTGTAATAAAAAAACATTAAATAGATACCTAATATGGTATTATTCATTGGAAAAATCTTCAAATCCAACTTCCCCTTAAGAATTCCAAATATCGCTTTACGTATAATAGGCACAGCTTTATCATATAAATTTACGTCAAATTCCAAATAACCCTAAATTGGCAACGAATATAATTTCGATTATGTGACTAACTTTGTATAATTCCGTATTTTTTTGACTAAAAGAAGTCAAATTGCCTTAAACTTAAAATCAGGTTACCTTAGAATAATTCCAAATACCGTTCTGACGGTTCTATTTAGCACATGTTTAATAAATTAAGAAAAACAGGTCCTATAAACTTCGGATACCAAATAACCCCAAAGTATCTTCAAAACCACTTACGATAGACGTATAGAAGTAAAAGTGATCAAGAGGGCATTATTAGAACTACTCAAAAAGCTCCCTGTTGAGTTAATCCAGTCATTGCTCTTTTATTGAACACGGATAAGCAAAAAACAGTTTTAAATAGCCCCGTTTACGGTGTATATAAAAGACTCACATGAACTGGCTCTTTCACAGCCTTCAGATTCTTTACAATGTTCCGCGCTAAAAAGATAAAAATATTCATTATTAGATGAATTGTTAATATCACTCTTGGGTTGGCTAAAAAAACAGACATCGCCTCAGTGGAGTAGAAATCTAAATCGGTTGATTTAGAGTTATGTAGTCTAGGTTTCTGTGTTATTTAACTGTATTTTGCAATAGAGTTAATTTTATCAGCATTACAAGGCCCAATGTTAGCGCCCTTGTATTAGCTGAATCTCTGTAATTGTCATCGAAATTAGATTTATTCATTTCAACTCGCCTTTCTTTCATTACTTTTCATACGTCTACTTCAGTGTTCTTTTGCTTCTTTCCTTGGGTCCATTGAATTGAAAGTATGGGCAGCACTGATTGGAATGTATTTTTACTTTTTTAATGTTTCGTTATTCGGGTTGGTTACATGATTAAAGTTCCAATTAGTTGCTGTTCGTGTACGTTTGAACTCTTCAGCCGTTTCAATAATATCATCTCTCATCTCATTGATTTTCACACCTGAAAACCAATGAGAATCAATGAGATATTTTTCTTGACTGATTATAAAACAAACACATATCTACAGATGCTTTATTAAGTCTAATCTGGCTATGTTTTATAAATTCGAATAAAATATAGTTTATTATTTTAGACAAATGGAACTAAAAACCCAAAAGTGAATACCGTAGTTAGATGACTGAGCTCCTTTGTACAGATTCTTTATTTGATTGTTCTCCATTCTATGCAAGTAAATTTGATTCAGCTCTCGAACAAGATCTTCAAGTTCATCATTGGAGTACTTATAAGACAAATCATTTCGTAAATTTAACATATTTTTCATAATTGCATATTCATTCATGCCATTTATAAATTTTACTCTATGGTCAGTCTCTGAAAGACGGTTTCTCATGTCTCTTAATTCATTCTGCATATCATTTAGATCCTGCGTAGTATATTTCTCGGTGGTTGAGGTGTGTTCTGGCCATCTAAGAATATTGTTATCGGTTCTACCTCTAGAATCTCTCATGAAATCATAAACATCTACGGAAGTAGAGGTAGATGTAAGTAAGGTATAATCTGAATCAGAGAGTCCCAAAAAGGGTTCCGTATAAAACTGTTCGAAAACTGTTTTTTTATTTTCTATATTTCTTGCGGCCGCTTCTACGAATCGATTTCTTTCTGTAAGTAATTTGTTCCGGCCGTGGTCATTGGTTTGTATCTTGGTTTTGCCATTTATGGTATTATCAGAGAAGCTGAAGAATGGTGTTCTTATTACTGACGCTGTGCTGGTTGCTGAATAGGTTTCGTATGCTTTCTCGTCTATAAATTCAGCAACGGGATCATATTCTCTATAGTTAAGTTTAATCGTGGTCTCAGGCACTTCATTTTTCAGATATTTGAAGTAAGAATATGGTTTCTTACTATTCACCTCATATTCTTGATTAATTTTTTTTATTATTGCATTATGTAAAACGGTGCTCTGTTTTACATTATTTAGAAGCTCTATTTTGTCATCGGCTTCTGTTTTCTCTTCACGGTTGAATAAATCATTAAACGGAGTTATATAATCTGAATAAAGATCATCTGATTCACTTTCCGGTGTGTCACTAGATTCCCTAGTAGTAGTAACTTCAACCATTTTGCTTGTAGTTTCAGGCACAATTATTTGTGTTTGAAGTTGTTCTTTCGTTATGTGTAGAGGATAAGGATCTAGAATAAGCTTATGATGATGAAGAGTTTCTGGTATTTATTTGAGTTTAGTCTATTAGCTGGCGTTTCATACTCATTCAAATAGTGATAAGTATTGCTCGCATTATACTTTAATGTAAACTGGTCGCAATAATTTAAAAATATAAGCATCTTTCGTTTGCTTATATTTTTTGAAGCAGTAAAGTTTTTTAGTGCTTCAATACAGCAATCAGCATCTATTTTAAGTTATATAAAACAGAAAACAGACTTTCGTAACTTTAATTTCGACCGATTTAGACAAGATCCTTTACATTATTTACTTTACGTACCTAAGAAATTTAAGGATCTATACTACTTACTAACTTATTGTGACGATGGTAAGAGGCCCGACGGTATGACACTAGTCCCATGGGAGGTGGGGAGGCCTATTGTGTGGGACGCTATGTACATGCGTTGATACACTTGCGCCTTGCCATCTTCCAAGGACATCCGTGAGGGCTGGTGCGGCGGGAGCTTTGGCCGAGGATTTAAAGAGACGCAAATGTGCAGATCTCGACAAAGCCTACTACACATTTGCTCCCCTTGAAGTCGAGACCCTAGGTCCGTGGGGTAACGAGTATCTCCGAGTTTAAAAAAAATATCTGAGCGTCTGGTCGAAGCGACGCGTGACGCGAGAACTGGTGAGTATCTGGCGCAGCGCATCAGCTTTGCCATACAGCGGGGCAATGCAGCCAGCGTCTTGGGGACGCTTCCGCCTGGTATTGATATGGATCAGTTGAGCTACCTGTAGATTGTTTGCAACAGTCTGCTGTTAGCTCAATTGTTTCAATTGTAAATAGCTCTAACTTATTGTATTGATTTTATTATATTCTTAGATTAAATAAATTATTAGGTCTTAGATATGCCGCCCCACATCTACGTCATTTAATGTACGTCTATAACCCGTAAATGGTCGCTTGCCCGCTGAGCGGTAACTTTTCATGTCATTTGATTCTTGAAAATATCAATTCTAGCTTAAAACTGGTTCAGAGAGTGGATTTTACCTCTCTAAATTGAGTGGGTTCTACCTCTCTAAATTGAGTGGGTTCTACATCTCTACATTGAGTGAGTTCTACCTCTCTACATTGAGTGGGTTCTACCTCTCTACATTGAGTGGATTCTACCTCTCTAAATTGAGTGGGTTCTACCTCTCTACATTGAGTGGATTCTACCTCTCTACATTGAGTGAGTTCTACCTCTCTACATTGAGTGAGTTCTACCTCTCTACATTGAGTGGGTTCTACCTCTCTACATTGAGTGGATTCTACCTCTCTACATTGAGTGGGTTCTACATCTCTACACTGAGTGGGTTCTACCTCTCTACATTGAGTGGGTTCTACCTCTCTACATTGAGTGGGTTCTACCTCTCTACATTGAGTGGGTTCTACCTCTCTACATTGAGAGGGTTCTACCTCTCTACATTGAGTGGGTTCTACCTCTCTACATTGAGTGGATTCTACCTCTCTACATTGAGTGGGTTCTACCTCTCTACATTGAGTGGGTTCTACCTCTCTACATTGAGTGGGTTCTACCTCTCTACATTGAGTGGGTTCTACCTCTCTACATTGAGTGGGTTCTACCTCTCTACATTGAGTGGATTCTACCTCTCTACATTGAGTGGGTTCCACCTCTCTACATTGAGTGGGTTCTACCTCTCTACATTGAGTGGGTTCTACCTCTCTACATTGAGTGGGTTCTACCTCTCTACATTGAGTGGGTTCTACCTCTCTACATTGAGTGGGTTCTACCTCTCTACATTGAGTGGATTCTACCTCTCTACATTGAGTGGGTTCTACCTCTCTACATTGAGTGGGTTCTACCTCTCTACATTGAGTGGGTTCTACCTCTCTACATTGAGTGGGTTCTACCTCTCTCCATCTTGCTACAGATGCGCAACACTGGAGAGCTTAGCTGCTAATTCCACAACCTTCTTACCCCAGGATACTACCGGTATCCTCAAGGCCCTCCCCGTTTGCCTGTCAAACTACTCTCAACTTTCCCCCTCTTCCGATCGGTTGATTGCGGTATGGCGCAGGTAGGGCACGGCGGTATTGGACTTATTAACAATACAGGTATTTTTCCGGTATTCATATTTTATAAACCGGGATCCCGGTATTTCGGTATTTTTCCGGTATTTCACTATTATTTATTTATTGAAGAAGATAGAAGTTTACAGTTTAATAACCAAAGCACTCACTATCTTATGCTATTGACTATAAATCTAGGTTATAACTTAAATATATTAACAGACTTTTAACTATCCCACTTAGCTTGTCGTGGAATATGTCAACATGCTGGAACTCGTGCACGAACTCGTTCAGTAGATGAAGTGCCCGAACCGTTGGTGCATTGTTTCCGTGCTTGGTTCGGAGGGCGATGCCACAGAACAAGCGATGCCGCCGACGAGTACTCGCGCGCACGTAGTTATTTGGTACAAAGTTATTGATTCTACTTAACACATCTGGATTATTTACTTTATTGTGTAATATAAGATAGTAATGGATTCCCAGCTGTAGCTTACGTCTTAGCTCCAACGTATCCACCCCCACCATTCCAGATACAAATAGAGATGGATAGAGATATGGATAGTATCCATGCTGCCCTTTATACACGTACCTACAAAATTTACGCTGTATTCTTTCCAGAATCAATGTAAATTTTGCTTCACGCGGGTCTCACACTATGGCGCTATCCTCTAGCTCACTGCTGCTTACTTATTTATAGTGAAATACCGAATCAAAACAGTAGAAAAATATATTTTCAACTTCATGTAATATTGTTTTAGACTGCATCAATACTATTCCTAACTTATAATAAAAAATAAGGTAAAATAATATTTTTTTTTCAATTTGTCTCCCATGTAAAGTAAAGTATCGTTTATTGCTTAAAATACATATAGGTACAGGTGTTTTTCTTTCTATGTGAGTCAATGTATTCCTACCTCTACGATGTGCAATGTCTGTGTACAAATAATAACAATTTAATTAATTAAGCTTACAATAAAATAAAATAAAACTGAACTTGAACGTAATGTTGGATAAAAACAACTTAAAAATAAAGAATGTCATCATGAAGCAGAAAAATCTTTGTCAGTTAAAAATTAATTTATAGCATAATAATTTATTTGAAAGAATCGCTTTTAACTTTCTCTGAAACTCCATATTCGGCAGTAGTCTTATAGATTGTGGTAATTTATTATATATAGAGGGTGCCATAGCAAAGATACTCTTGCCCATCATTGTGGTTTTCCTATTTATTTGACAGACTTTATTGTTGTCACGCATATTGCGAACCACGAAATCCGAAGGTCGACCGAAGAGATCTTGATTATTCTTGACAAACATAGCTGTCTCCAAAATATACAGTGATGGTAGCGTCAACAGTTTATACTTAAGGAAAAAGGGTTTACAAGAGTCGGTTACTTTGAGGTGAAACATGGTTCTTAAGCAGCGCTTCTGATATTTAATAACTTTTAAAACGTCTGTCGGATTCCCCCAAAACATTATCGCATATCTAATACTAGAGGCAATTATACCATGATACGTTATAAGCAAGGTATCTATGTCCAGTATTGGAGCTAATTTGTATAGGACTGAGCTGAGCTGTTAATTTTCTTACAAAGAGCTTCTATCTGTGATTTCCAATTCAGTTTGTTGTCAATATTTACCCCTAAAAATTTTGTGCTTTCCACTTCTTCGATTTCGCTATTGTTGTAATAAATGTCAATCATTTTTGCAGCTGTATTATCGCGTTGTCAAAAATGTATGATCTTTGTCTTGTTTATGTTAATTTTAAGATTATTATTATTTAGCCAGTCTATAATTGATGTCAAAGCTATATTAATGTAATTTTTATAAGTGTCAGTATTTTTGCAAGCTACAGTAACTATGCTATCATCAGCGAATAGTGATATTGGATGAGTGGTTGTTTTTGGTAGGTCATTTATATATATAATAAACAGCAGAGGGCCGAGCACACTCCCCTGGGGGACTCCATACTTTACAATCCGTTCTCGTGAGAGGGAGGCTTTCTTCAGTTTTAGTTTTATAATTATTATTGGTAATCTTAGTACACTGTATTCTATTCTCTAGGTACGACTTAATCAATTGTAGAGTATTTCCTCTTACACGGTATACTTCAAGTTTGCACAATAAAATGTCATGTCTAACATAATCAAAAGCTTGTGTCATGTCACAGAAGATTGAACAGACGGGGGTTTTTTATCAACATTTTTTGTGACACAAGTTGTACAAAATCGTAAATCACCGTGTTAATTGTTTTATTTTCTCTGAATCCTTTCTGTTCACTACATAAAACTTGAAACTTGAACTTAACTTGAGTAGTTATAAAGCGATTTATTTATAAAATATGCTTTTTAAATATCTTAGAAATAACTGGTATCAGAGATATGGGCCTATAGTTACCCATGCATTCTTTGTTTTGTTTTTCATGTACGGGTTTAATATTGGAGATTTTTAATGCGTCTATAAATACTATTTATACATATATTTATATTTATGATTCGATTGGTACTATTTTATCCATAAAGAAGTCATTGAATGCATTTGCAATGTCAGTAGGTTTATGTAATAATATAGAGTCATTTAAACATATTTTTCGTATTATACCTGGAGGGATATTTCGTTTTGCATTGTTTATTATTCGCCATGTAATTTATGATTGGTTTTTAGATGTCCTTATTTTATGTTTATTCTGTGCTTTTTGCGTAAGTTTTACAATTTTATTTAGGGTTTTGGTGTATTATTTATATTCATCTCTACTTTTTTCCGAAGGTTTTTTCCTGTGTTCCCATAGAAGATTTCTCTTTTTTTTACAACCCAACTTAATGCCGCGAGATATCCAGCACACTCGCTTAGTGGTCTTAATAGTCACGATTTTAAAAGGAAAACATAAGTCATAGAGCAGTTTAAAAATGTAAAAAAATATATTATACGATAGGTTAGGGTCATTTTCACTGTATACTTCGGAAAAAGATATGCCTGCAAGAACATTTTAAAATTTATTAATATTTTCAATAGAGTAATCTCGCTTTTTTACCCGCCAATATTTAAGTAGGGCAAAATTTTTGATAGGAAGTTTAATCAGTGGGGCCGTGTGGTGAGACAATGCGCATTGAATGACTTCAGTTGGGCCGTATGGTGAGACAATGCGAAAAGAATTACTTCAGTTGCACACGGTATTTTGAAGTTATCAATACACGTTTGACTCTTCAGCAGTGTTGGCTGTTTCAGAGCAAGTTTGACTCTTCAGCCGTGTTGGCTGTTTCAGAGCAAGTTTGAGATTAAAATTTAAAAGAAGGCATTGAAAATCAAGAGATACATTCGTTTTCTTTAAGATATCAATATTGAAGTCCCCTGCTACAATAATATTATCATAAGATTTTATTGAAATTTCATGTGCAGCCTGTTGAAATTTACTCATAAAAATTTCGAGATTATTAGCTTTAGGTACTCTATACACACATAAGATAGCATTGTTATGTTGGTTTAATTCTACAGCACAACACATCATTTCACAACACATCATGATCATTTAAGAGCTTTACTAACTCGTCAAAACTCTTTGTTTCTGGATGTGCCGAGGAACACAAGTCGCACATCAGTGAATACGTTCGCCAACCACAGTGATTAGTAACGACACTCGTAACGTCTCTTTGATTTCATTCAACACGATGTATTGTTTCACTCGTCGGATATAAGCGGGCCATTGTTTAGAGCTTATCTCAAATGGTTCCAATTTGCCTATCGGCATTTTGTGCAAGTTTTGATAACTTTTAGAGTCACACAAACGAATATTACTCGATAAATACGCGTAAATTCGGATCGTCGCCAATGGAGCATTCAATGAAAGGCCGGTTAGAACACTGACTGGTTTATTCATAATTAGCGTCTACTTTATCACACATCTACTTTATCAGACATTATCCCTAGAAGTCAATCCTACATTCACAAGCCAAGTTGTCAAGGTACACATAAAAATGGTGATGCCTTCAGTGAGAAAGCATACCTCTCCTGGTGCAGATCGCGTAGATAATTCTTTTTTTCGGCGCCGTCCATAGAGTATCAAAAACATATTACACCATCGAAATTTAGTGTATCATTCTGTATTCAAATTACTTTTTTTTAACTATTTAGTTGAATCCTTTATTCCACATGCGAGCAAAACCCGATTTTGCTCACTGTTTTTGAGCAGCAAAGTCACCGTTTTCGAGCGAGAGTAATGAAAAATAATTTTCTTCTTAGCCTGAAAAATGCTAATTTACAGCGGACTTGAACTCATTATCGTCAGCAAATCGCTATCCACGGAGGTCTTTTTTTAAGTTTTTCAATAAAAAGTAGTCACTTGGGTGCCAGGTCTGGGCTGTACGGTGGGTGGTTAATTTCCTCGAACACGCACTCTCGTACCTTTTGCGTGCCTTGGAGAGGCAGTGTGAACCAGTGCGTTGTGTTGTCTTGAAGAAGCAGCATTTGTACTGACCAGCTTTCTTCTCCTTTTTTTCTTTTATTGCTTCTCTCAAATGGCGTAAAGTGGTTGAGTATTACAAGACTAATACAAGTGTTTCGATAATTTTGATATTTTCTTCTACAGCCGCCATGATTGGCCCACCTGGGCGGGGTTGAACACTTTTGTACGGTCGATAATAAAGGAGCAGACTCTTGATAAACGGCTACTATTCCTTCATGGATAGTTTTGGAGATTTTCCTTGTTTAGTGAGGAATTTAATCAACGCGCGGGTGCTCGATTTTCTTCGTCAGTCATTTCCATCGTCTTTAACTGGAGGTTCCAAACAAACTAATGAAGTTATCAACATGAAACCCTCAAATAGTGTCGTTAGCTCATACTGTAATTACCCGCAATATTATCAATCACCCCGATACCAAGAATGCATTGAACGCCGCCCTTCGTACATAAAAAGTACAGTGGAATTGAGAACCACCTCCTTTTTTTTAAACTCGGTTAAAAATACTTTCTGTTTTAAATTCACTCATATATACCTATTTACAATCATCAGCATATTTACATCCTTCAGCAATTCAGCATAAAAGTTATTTCTTACATAACGTTTATATCCCCGGTGATAGTTTTTCGTAATATTGTCTCTCGGATACACAGATACCGTTTCTAACTAGTGCGCGTGCGCAGTAACAATGAATAGAGAACTGGCATACCTGCTTGCTCGCACACATTGACTAATTGCAATAAAAAATATCTGTAGAACTAAATATCCTCCTTCCTTTAGTTATTTTGATTGAAGTCGGTTTATCAATTTGTGAACTCACCGTGAAAATAAACGGTCTACGTTTTCTTTTCACGGTGAGTTAAGTTCCCATCAGTTTTACAATCATAAAATAAAATAATTTGTTTGCTATTTGTGTAATGTAGGGCCGCCTATAAGTTTTATTCATTAATTTAAACGTTTTATTCAAAATACCGAAATACCGGTATTTGCAATTTCAATACCGGTATTCGGAAGTGCCATAAATAACCCGGTTTACCGGTTTTTTGGTAATACCGAATACCGGTTTCCATGCCCTAGGCGCAGCCTATACATGCACAGCTAAATCCCTTAGCCGTCGACGGACAGTAGCGTCGGAGGTGCGAAAAAATAAGTGCGCTGCAATCCCAACTGCATGCCCAAGGGGGCCTAAGTCCTGCTGTGGACTGGTAATAGGCTGGTGTGGTGTTGTCTGAAGTCTACACTAACCTTTACCGTCACGCGGTTTTAAACAATATTGAAATGTCTGCCTATCTAAGAACTATAAATATCCATATTTATACTAAATACCTACTATTTATTTTCGCTTAATAACTTATTTTACCAATATTCGACTGTACTGACTGACTTACCAAGTACAACGGTAAATGTTTTAGGCGTCGGCAGCAATTTACGTTCATGATTTTTCTTTTGAATCTCTTTGATCATGCTATGTGTTAATGTTTTAGAGTCATCTTTAGCTTTAGCGATCCAGGGATTATCAGTCACTCTCAGATAAGGGCTCTCTGATAAGATCTGCGCTTGTTGTTGCAACTCCTCCATGCTGGGTATTTTATCGTACATGACCGGTTTAAACGTGTCGATGTGAGACGTGATCATGTCATAGTCGGCGACTATATTCTTATTTGAAGGCATAGGTTCCTTCATCTGTCTTACTGAAAACATGTAGCGCAGCTTCTTGATGGGGTTGTAACGCTGCACTCTTGTGCAGTAGCGTTTCTCCTTTTTTATTTTCGTTCGTTTCTTTTTGTTTCTGTCTAAGTGTAATTTCCTCAGAAGTTTTTTAACATTACTTTCTCCGTCATTGGTCTTCATGAGATTGATAATAGCTGTTGGTTGTGTTACTAGAGTGACGTAGCCATCTCTGTTGATCTTTGATTTCATTGATTTTTCGTCGTTAACAATGATTTTCTGAGTTGTTTTCATTAATTTTCTTTTTCTGCGTTTGTTTGTCTCAAACAAGAAGTTGTCACCCTCGCTATATTTGGGTGATTTGCTTATTATTTTCTGGTTAGTGTCTATGAGCTTTGTGTTCCTCCTTTTCCCGAATAGTGTGCTATTGGACGGGTGGGTGTTGTGCACTTTGTACCGAACGTGGATTTCCCCGGAGTTGTCGAGGTATTTTTTCGTGGGGGGTAAACGAGTTGCTGAAAAGTTTTTGAATTAGAGAAGTTTAGAAGTAATACTTAGTTGAGACTACCTCTTTATAGGGTATTAAAATACCAGGTATCTCTGTCTAATGGTAATATCGAGCAAAGTTATGCCATAACATGCTAAGGGTGAATGTTGTGTAGGTAAAGTAGGAATAGAATATTAGTGATAAACTTAGTTAACTTACAACTGAAAAACCGCAAACTAGGCATAAATGGTTTATGGTTATTCGACTCCAATTTTTTCGACAGATCATCTAGATTGATGTCATTTCCTTTTATCATTCCCCAACTCTTCTTCGTTCCCGAATCGTGGGCGGCACTGTTGGTAATAACCTTCGAAGTCTCCATTTGCGGTGCATCAGTCACTTCTTTGAACTTGACGGTCTCCGATGTCCTGAACTTGGACGGAGGGTATCTTTCAAAGATGGAGAAGTGCTTTTTGAACCAGGAGCCGCTTTTTGTAGGCACGGCGAGATCTTCAAATTCTTTATTTTTTTCAAAATCGAAATCGAAGAAGTTTCTCTTACTTCTCTTTGTAACATCCTTAGCAGGTACTTGCGGTAACTTATCGAGAATAAACTTGCCTATATCTTCTACTTTATGATGCCTGTGTGCCTGATATTTGACTAAATTAGAAAACTTGTCAGACATTCCGTGTTTTTTCTGGAAGTCTAGGTAGCTTTTGTATCCGTTAACATATTCTTTGAAAGCTATTTTCTCCCTCAAAGCTTGAAAGCTTGTGCCTTCGACTTGTGTTTCGGTGGTTACAGCAGAATCTAACATACTGGAGTCTACATCGGGCATGTTGTCTTCATCATCGTAATTTCTCTTCACGTCTTTTTTTAGCCTCAAATCTGAAAGCGTCTCTGGGTTGCGCTTGGATAGTCTAGTGACCTCATTGGTACGATGACTGTTAGTTGCCCTAAGGTTCATTAAATTGCTTTCATGAGTCTTGCTTAATATTTGCTCGTAAAGCGTGAGCATAGCAAAATCATCAACTGGAGAGAACGTAGACGTAGGTCTTGTACTTTTTACTTTTTGGCTCTTTTTTATTTTCAATTTGTCACCACGAACAATTCTTCTATTTTTGGTAGTTTGTGGTATCTCATCTTTATATTTTTTCATAGATTTAGTAGTCGATTCAAGAAATGATTTTTCCCAAGTTGTAACTTGGGGTAGCTTTTTGAGGCAGGGCTTGCTATGCTTGACGGGCTTTGCGGCCTTGCTGGGTTTTGATTTTATTTTTCCACAACATTTTGTAGCTTCATTTTCAGAAGTTTCTTTTCCTACGCCCATTTCATTATGGTAATCTTTGGTTACCGTGGCCTTAACTTTGTGGTAAGCTTTTTTTAGCTTACTCTGTAGAATATCTTCCAAGGATTGTGCGAAGCCTTTTCCGCACGATCTTGGGGGCACTTGGCGTTCATCATTTATTTTAGAAATGTGAATCATCCCAAAATCATTTGTTGTTCTCCTGTTGGTGTTATCTACATCTCTAAAATACACTAATGTACTAAGAGCATAGCCAAGGCTGCTGATGTCTAGATGGTTTGGGATCGGGTCCGCTTCAAAAGTTGCTTCTGTGACTGTGGTCGTTATGAGGTCAGCGACCGTTGGGTTTTGTGTAACCATTTCTATGGCTCTAGCTTTCATGTCATTGAGCAGTACTTCGAGCTGTTCAGTTCCTAGATAGTCTGGGAAATGAGTTACTTTTGCAGGCATCCCTCCAGTTGCGTTTTTTTTAAGATCATAATGAAACACTTTTTTTAATAGGCGTCGGTTCATTGTGTCTTGCTCATTGGCGTAAGTATGCTTGTAACCTTTAAATTTGTCAATATTACCTACCTTATTACTACTTGTCTTAGTCGCTTGACCAGAATCTATGTGGTGTTTTAGTAAAGCCACCTTTTCTGTTACGTTCGCTAGTATTTTAGACAAATCGCCAAAGCTAACCTCTTCCTTACTGATCTGTTTTTTTTCCAAAATGTTTTGTAAAAGTCCAGAAATAAATACATCATCAATTTTGTCTTCCATTTCGTAATTATAAGATAGAGTTCGCGAGTTTACGGCCTTTGTTAAAAATAATATTATGCTGAAAAAAAAAGTAAATTAAATCTTAATTAAAATATAATAATAATAATGATAAAGAAAAAGAGTTAAAATTGATTTTGTGCATTCAAGAAGCAATAGGTTTTTTTTTCATGTTTATTTTTTGTAATTTTAGTAAAGGTAGTTAAGGTGTGATTCATGAATAAACAAAGTATTTATTTTATTTTATTTATTTTTATAACTGCCTAGGTAACCGAGGATATTTTGACATGTTGAATATCCTGACTACTTTTGTGGCGATCACAATAGGCCTATCATGGCCGCAGTGACACGAAAGCCACCTAAAGCAAATAAAAAAAAAAAAAATTCTGACTACCAACAATACCTATATGTAAATGCACCCAGGCGCAAGTTTCTAAGAAAAAAGCAATTATATGAAACGTGCATTCAATTTAAAAAGTTTAAAATACGGAGTAGGCGGAAATTCACTGTTCACTTTGTAACTGTCCGCTTTCGAACTTAGAAGGCATATACTTCGCCGTCATGTTTTCGTCACCTGTCACACGGGACGGGTAGCTGTCAGTCAAGTTTTTCGGTTTCGATCTCTGTCGATCTCGTTTCGATTAGATATTCAGTAATCTTTATTAAAACAAATGGTTTTTGTGAGTTTTATGCAGTTTTGATTGTTTATTCTTATTCCTTTTAATATCGAGTATAAAATTATCCATGCGCTAATAAACAAAGTGCTGAGTGAAGTGAGAAAATAAGTAAAATCAAGTGCGACATATGCCGTGTAAAAACACGTCGATTAAGCAGTGAAAAACTAATATTTGTGGCAAAATTTCCTCTGGATGAAGATCGATGAGAACAGAACGTTATTTCCTTTCGTTATCATTGCATGTTTATTAATATTTTAGGTCTAAATAGGTAATAAAATGTTCGTCTTCTGGGGCAAAAAAAATACCCTTTAATTAATTAAGGTGTATTGTATTGTTTCTCATCATATTAAGGGGTTGTGTCCTTTAAAAATTGTTTATAATAATTTTGTTGTGCATGAAATAAATAAAGATTTTTCTTTCGTACTTTGCTTATTAATTTCAAATACCTATATAGGTGTTCATATTATCATGTAAGCATAAATCATCGGTAAAAAGCCTGACCCCTAGTAAGTGCAACCCTATTTTATGCTCATGTTGGCACTATTGTTGTGTCAAACCATTGCCTGGTTTTATAAGGTTGGTTATGATGAGTGTAACTGCACGTTTGATACATAGCTTTTTTTGTTCGTAGTCCCGTCTCTTCTCCGTAGGTATTATATTCTCTTTGTGTAAATGGGCAGAAGCTATTAAAGACCGTGTAGTTTTGAAATGGCTAGTAAGGGTTCCTAAAAGTACATAAGAATTCTCTTCCCTTTCGCGATGCTCAATATGTACATTATGGTAGATTTTCACTTCTACGGATGTCTGCGCCTGTGGGACTCGACACACTCACGAAAAAAGGGTTGTTGATGGAGCCATCAGAACTTGGAAGTTTCTTACCATAAAAACTTAAATACGAATAGAACCATTGCCAAAGCGCCTCAGGTTATAAATTACAGTAAAACTCACTAAAAATATTATCACATATTTTGCTGAACAATGACACGATGTTGACGTGTCGTTTTCATTTTAACGGATACTTAGAAGAAAAAGTTTGACAAATATGACGCGGTAGGTGGAATGCACGTAGGTTATATACCGAGCTCGTCTTATGAATTTAAAAAGGTTCCTTTGCCGGGGCCAATTAGAACGATTTGTAAGTAGGGTGCGCGAACAACGCTTTTTATAACCGACTTCGTAAAATGGAGGAGGTATTAGAGGTATGTTCGGCTGTAGGTATGTATGTATTTTTAGAGTTTCGAAGATCGGAGATCGGTCTCGCTTTTTCTGTCCTTTTTTCCGTCTTTAATACAACTACAACAACAAATAAATTGAGATTTAAAATAATAGGTATACATTTCATGCGCCTGTACAGATAAAAAGAAAAAAATTAAAAATGAAATCATTCAGTAAAACTTTCAGAGTAATTTTTCGACTTTTGCAAAATATTTTTGAAATTTACAAACTGATACCTTTCATTTGACACCCTGATGATAGAGGTCGACATCATTCACAACTATTAGTACCTACTCAATTTCTTTTTTTTTTTAATTTTTTCTTTTTTATTTTTAATTTCAAGTTATTTGGTGCTGTTGTTGCTGAGATATTAAAGACGGAAAACAGGGCAGAAAAAGTGAGACCATAAGGGTTTCGAAACCGATCTCCGATCTTCGAAACACTAAAAACGGATATGAAGTTATATCTGCCAATTGTCACTTAGTTTTTAAGTTGTACTGTTATAAATAGTTCATATTAGATTTAAGTGTACATTCAAGTACATTATATCTATCTATCCATCTATCTGAGGGCTTAGAAACTACGATGTTACCGGTGGAACTCACACTAGGTCGAGCCTGTGTCGTGAGGTCTCCAAACAAGTGAAAATTTGATGTTCTTTAAAAAAGTTGATTGATTTTTACGGTACGGAGCCCTTCGTGTGCGAGTTGTTTCGCACTTGGCGTTTTATACATTAAATAATTATTATTATTAACTCCCTGATCGAAGTTTACGGGTCTTACTATCTATCGGTGACACATATAACAAGACAAGTGCACAAAAACAGCAAATACAATCAGTGGCTGCTTATGTGGTCTTGATTCAAGGAATTCGAATGAATCACCACATTAATGCTGACGGCCATTGGCTGGCCTGCCTTACATTGGCTGGTTTACACATTCTACGAACTAAGCAATGAGATAAGCGAACACAAGGAAACGGACAAGGTTGGCCAATAATGTGTGCAAGGGTTCTGTACATCGATGACCTCTGTGACACAGGGGGCGGAGGTTGGTCTGAGACGATGGACAAACGTGTCTCTTATCTGACGGACTCCATAATAATACAACACAAAAATGTGTTATTGTACTCACACCAGAAAAACAATATTACAAACAGACAATATGTACATAAGTCAAGTACAATGGGCGCCTTATAGCTTGCTTAGAAGCGATCTCTTTCAGCCAACTTTTGGTGGGAAAGAAATGTGAATTTAAGATGGATGGATCAGTTCATATTTTAGATGAAAATATTTATTCAGTTTGTGTTTCATGTTACCTTAGTACCTAGATATTTTTTCCATACAAATTTTACGACCTCTGTGGCGCACCGGGCGAAGGTCCGCCTACGATGCAGGAGGTTCGATTCCCGCTTCGGAACAAATATTGGTTAGATCTGTAGATAGTTGTTTAAGGTGTATGATAAAAAATATTCGTCTTATTTAAGTACCTACATTAGTCATCTAGTAGGTAGCCATATTAATATTACATAACGCAAGTTCTTTGGGGCTAGGTGATGCTGTGTGGATGATCTAGCATTATGTAAATAACCTAAATGATATGTTTATTTAAGTTTATTATTTATTATGTTTGTTGGTTATGTAGGTATTATGGCGGGTCTTTATTCAACTGAGGCCGCTCGAACTCATCCCGCGGGATCAGTGGACCTAAGGCTATTTCACAAACTGTAAGTACTACCATTTGTTTCTTTTTCTTTATGTAGGTACCTTCCTATCCAATTAAATTTATTAAAGCGTTCTTTATATTGTTCTTTCATGTCCAGTACATCCTAAAGTTGCCTGGAAGAGATCGTTCTCGGCGATAAGGCCGCCCTTTATACTTCCTCTATTCTAAGCATTTCTGTCTGTATTGCTTCCTGTCTTTGAGTGGTATAATAAATTGTTTTCTATCTATCTATTTCTATCTGAAGCTCGGGACAAGTTTTGCTCCAACTCGAAAACTAACAACCTAACAAGGTAAAGGTTCCTTGTTCGCTTCTTTACTTTATTTTAAAAAGAATTTGGTGAACAAAAAATCAAAGTGATCCCTTTATTTTCTAGTTTTGCATATGTAATTTGAATTTTGTGACGTGTCTAAGAATCCTGTAAGGTCTAAAGGAAACAAAGCACTTTGCATTTGATTTATCTACTTATCTATCTAAGTACCTACGAATAAAAAAAATCTGTAAGCTTAACGAACCCTAAAATCTATCTTACTGACCTCATAACCTCGAGGTAGTCACCTTCACCTTAAGTTGATTGTAAATCTTGTACAGTTTTAAACTTAACTTAGACGCGGAAGCGCGTCTGTTATAAACTAACATACCTAAACATTGATATAATTTCGAAAGTTTATTCGTAAAAATCCAGTTTATAAGTGATTTAAAGAGTTATTAAGCGAGAATGAAGTTAATATTAATATTGTTGGGTGCAATAGCCATTAATGTGGAAGCTGATCATCTGATAGTGGGCAATGTGGCCGACAGGGTCGTCTTAGGCCACCACGAGCTGGTTGAGTACAACGCAATACCATTTATGAAGAGAGTGAAAATGTACTTTTTTTCGGATACGCAGCAGAGAATTATTCAGGTGTTCAATTACACACAACAACCTATGTGTTCAATTCAATCAAACAGTGGGATTATTTCAAGTTCAATCAAACTAATTCAATTAATTCAATTTAGGGCGCAATAAGTGCCATTTTGTGAAAAGGATAGGCATAGGATTTCGCGTTCATAGGAGCGGGACAGAGCATACGTTTTTGGAACGGCGTAAGCGCATAATTCTAGTTTCTGCTTAAATACAAGAAAACTACACAACTTAGGAAGAAACTGGTTTAAGGAACCAAATACTTAGTAATAAAACATAAATCATTTCAATAGACCGTCGGCCGTTAGAAAAATATTGTTGATTACTTTTTCCAATCTCTGTTCAATTACAAAAGTCGACATACAATTTTAAATAATTGACCTTTATTTTTTACTTTCTTGTAGTCCTTCTAATTTAAGTACATAGTAACAAGATCACGCGATAAAAGTTTATTAAAGTTATATATTTATTTGTTATATTTTTTTTAATGAATAAAAGATGAAATATTCTTAAGTCTTTTCAAATTCGAACCATGGCGATCACGGTGTAAGAATCGAGCCCTCCAACTCAGCCCGTGTATGTCGTTAGAGTTGAGCCCTCCAACTCAGCCCGTGTATGTCGTTAGAGTCGAGCCCTCCAACTCAGCCCGTGTATGTCGTTAGAGTCGAGCCCTCCAACTCAGCCCATGTATGTCGTTAGAGTCGAGCCCTCCAACTCAGCCCGTGTATGTCGTTAGAGTCGAGCCCTCCAACTCAGCCCATGTATGTCGTTAGAGTCGAGCCCTCCAACTCAGCCCGTGTATGTCGTTAGAGTCGAGCCCTCCAACTCAGCCCGTGTATGTCGTTAGAGTCGAGCCCTCCAACTGTGTATGTCGTTAGAATCGAGCCCTCCAACTCCGCCCGTGTATCTCGTTAGAGTCGAGCCCTCCAACTCAGCCCGTGTATGTCGTTAGAGCCGAGCCCTCCAACTCAGCCCGTGTATGTCGTTAGAGTCGAGCCCTCCAACTCAGCCCGTGTATGTCGTTAGAGTCGAGCCCTCCAACTCAGCCCATGTATGTCGTTAGAGTCGAGCCCTCCAACTCAGCCCGTGTATGTCGTTAGAGTCGAGCCCTCCAACTCAGCCCGTGTATGTCGTTAGAGTCGAGCCCTCCAACTGTGTATGTCGTTAGAGTCGAGCCCTCCAACTCAGCCCGTGTATCTCGTTAGAGTCGAGCCCTCCAACTCAGCCCGTGTATGTCGTTAGAGCCGAGCCCTCCAACTCAGCCCGTGTATGTCGTTAGAGTCGAGCCCTCCAACTCAGCCCGTGTATGTCGTTAGAGTCGAGCCCTCCAACTCAGCCCATGTATGTCGTTAGAGTCGAGCCCTCCAACTCAGCCCGTGTATGTCGTTAGAGTCGAGCCCTCCAACTGTGTATGTCGTTAGAGTCGAGCCCTCCAACTCAGCCCGTGTATCTCGTTAGAGTCGAGCCCTCCAACTCAGCCCGTGTATGTCGTTAGAGCCGAGCCCTCCAACTCAGCCCGTGTATGTCGTTTTTAATTCATAATTCATTTATTGTTTGTGAATCAGGTAATTTTACAGTCGGTACATAAGACTTATTTTAGATCACTGAATTCTGCCGCTTAGGTGTACAAACATTTCATTACACATGTGAAAACTTACTTTACTAACAATCAGAACGTTTTTATTTGACTTAAAAGCATGCAATTTTATAATTTATTTCCAATATTATTATCACTTCTAATCAATGCCAAATTATGAAATTTAATTTAAAATAAAATAGTTAATTAATTAATGTCAGCTGAAAATGAACATGTCAAAAAATAAAATAAAAATGTATGATAGTCAATTTAAATAAACAATGTCAAACAATAGTACAGTCACTAAATTTCATAATTTGGATAAAAATGTTTTAGTTTAAAAATAAATAAAGTAATGATCATGTCATAACAAGTTCAAGTCATTTATATATGAAAATATCAAACAATACGGTCATTTAAAAAATCATTCACTGTATAATAAGCTTTATCAATTAGAAAATTATTAAGTTTTGCACTAAATTGGTTGCAGGACAAATCACGAATAACTTTTGGGATTTTGTTAAAGATTTTTGGTGCCATACAAAACACACTTGAACGCAACAACTTTGCTCTGCATGGCACATTGCGTAGTCTGCCCTCAGAACGGCTTCCAATTGCACATTCTTGAAACAGGTCGGGGTTATTATTAACAAAAACTGCAACTTCGTAGATGACACGGAAATGTTAGTAGTTTTTGTTCGATAAAGTGACTTTTACAGGAGTCGCGTCTCCGTAAACCACGAATAGCCCTTAAGCAACGCTTTTGGGCTTTGAATGCTCTAAGGCTGTCTGTCAGTCGAGTTACCCCAAAACATGATGCCATATCTTAAAATTGAAGACACGTTTCCGTGATAAGCAGTGAGTAGGGTGGATAGATTAGATACTTGACTTAGTTTAAAAAGAGCATAAGAGAATTGTTTTAACCTTTTACAGATAATGTCAATATGATGTTTCCAATTTAATTTACTGTCGATGTTAAGCCCTAGAAACTTGGTAGAGTCTACTTCAGCCACTTTGGTGCCGAAGTAGTCAATGCCAACGTCAAGACTGGAATTATTTCTTACTTTGAAATTCATTAGATAAGTTTTTGTCAAATTTATCTTTATATTGTTTGAGGATAGCCAATTTATAATTGATGTCAAAGTAGATTTAATGTCAAGTTCAAAATTATGCGTTTTATCATTAATAAATAATACAGTGCTATCATCCGCAAATAACGTTGTAGGATGCATAGTCACTTCGGGTAATTCATTAATATAGATCAGAAATAGGAGTGGTCCTAGAACACTCCCCTGGGGCACCCCGCATGACACTACTCTGGCGCATGATTCGTAAGTGAAGTCAGTTTGTGATTCCAGACATATTTTATTAACTTGGGTCACCTGACTTCTATTACTAAGGTATGACCTTATGAGAGCATTTGCTGTACCTCTGACACCGTAAACATCTAGCTTATGTAATAGTCTATCATGATTAACATGGTCGAACGCTTTGGTCATGTCCATGTATAGTGCTATTACATTTTTATTATTATCCCTATTAGTCATTACATTGTTAAGAAAGTCAAAAATGGCTTTGTTTATAGACCGACCTCGTCTAAAACCATACTGATCCTTAGAGTCGTCGATCGTTAGAGTCGAGCCCTCCAACTCTGCCCGTGTATGTCGTTAGAGTCGAGCCCTCCAACTCAGCCCGTGTATGTCGTTAGAGTCGAGCCCTCCAACTCAGCCCGTGTATGTCGTTAGAGTCGAGCCCTCCAACTCAGCCCGCGTATGTCGTTAGAGTCGACTATGGGAACGAACCTACCAGGTGAAGCGCAGCAGCTTCCTTCTGTGTTCTTTTAACGATTTCCAATCCGCTTGCCAAGCGTGGTGATGATGGCAAATACCCCCCTTGTTTGTTCAGCAGTGGACGTTGTTCCCTTCAAACATCGCTAATCCCTCGAGCCATCTCCGTCCAGGGATTTGCCAAATTCGTCCATCATCTCCGTAAATAAAAAGTCATCTAGTACCCATAACACAAGCTCTGCTTAGCTTGGGGCTAGATGATGCTGTGTAGATTGTCCAGAATTATTATTTATAGACTTCATTTATTTAATATTAGGGGTTAAAGTTTGAAATTGCCTATTTGTTCTGAAAACTTGAAATTCGTTTTTTTTTTTTATTTTAACATATTTATTTAATCAAAATAATTTAAACCATTATTATCTATACATTGCAGCCATCTAATAGGAAGATCATTTATGCCTTTCCGATAGAACTCTGGTGATCTAGATTCGACAAACTGTGTGAAAGCATTTTGTACTCCCTCCGGGGAAGAAAACTTTTTATCACGTAGAAAATTATTCAAATCACGAAAAAAATGGTAGTCAGTCGGAGCAAGGTCTGGCGAATACGGAGGGTGACGAATGGTTTCTAATTGCAGTTCATGTAGAATTAAAACGGTTTCTCGTGCTGTATGAGGTCTCGCGTTATCATGGAGCAATAATGGTGAAGATCGATTCATGATTCGGGGCTGTTTCACTGCTAGTTTTGCTATCATTGTTCGGAGTTCGGCACATGCTGAGACCACCAAACAGTTACCTTTTTATTGGTAAGCTTTGCTTTAGGACACTGTTGCGGCGTTTGACCTGGGGTCCGCCATTGCATTTTTCGCTTACGTTTATCGTAAAGAATCCACTTTTCATGACATGTCACAATTCGATCCAATATTCCTTCATTTCTGTATCGATTCAACAAGGCAACACAAGTTTCAACACGCGTTTCTTTCTGCAGATCAGTGAAATCATGAGGAACCCATTTTTCATATTTTTTTATTTTATTGATTTGACGCAAATGAGTCAATATTGTTGGTAAGGTAACGTTAAACCATACCGCTAATTCCTGGGTAGTTTGGCTCGGATCGGCTTCCACCATCTCTTTCAATCCATTGTTATTCACCTGTGTGGGCGGTCTTCCACGTGGTTCGTTCTTCAAATCGAAGTTTCCGTCACGAAAGCGTTTAAACCAAAATCGCACGGTGCGATCATAAGCAGTCTTCTCTCCAAATGCAACTTTGATATTGCGAGCTGTTTCTGCCGCGTTAGTTCCGCGTCGGAACTCGTATTCAAAAATCACTCGAATTTTCGAAGTATCCTCTTTCGTCTAAGCTGAATAAAAAAAACAACTGAAAGTCGATAATCGAATGTTGAACATTTTTTAAAAGAAGAATCTCATAGGTACCATGTGAAAAAAGTTTCGCTCAAAAATCTCAAACCATGAAGGTTCTATGACAATTCGAAGTACCTATTACAATAAAACGGCAATTTCATACTTTAACCCCTATTATGTCGTAATACAAGATTTTTTTATTGTAGAAATATATGAAATATTATAAAACTATTCTACAGTAAATTGTATCAAAACGGTGGATCACCGGACGCGAAGCTAGGCCCCAGCGGCCGGTGACTACTTAGGGTTGCAGAGAGCGGAACTTCCATCTTACTTATTATTAATATCAAACTTAACCTTTTTGTTTTATTATTTCCAGGGTATCCAAGTCCTAGACACTCTCCACAGCAAGGCCTCAATCAACATAACAGCTGGCGGAGTCGGCCAGTCTTTCGTGAACCTTCGACTGAAGAGCGAGCGAGGTTGGGGGCTCGGGTACGATGTAGGGATCTATTTCACCGACAAGCTGTATCAAAGGTTCCCGGGCCAGTAGATGTTAGTGTTCAAAAATAAATTATTTAGAGAATACCTACCTACGTACTATAGTTTAATTGAACTTTTTCAGACCTACCGAAACTCTGTCGTTAGTAGCCAAAAAGTTCGTTTAGTAACTATAATAATTCACAGTAGGTAATTTGTTAACCAAATAAATTAAGAATTTTGATAGGCTTAGCTGGTTTCTATGCAGACAGAGCAACTATTGCGGCAACAGTCAACTCGCTGTGCTGTACAAACGGCTTTAAGCCGGCACCGCGTGGTGCCGGCTTAGAATTTGCACCACCACTACTCTTCCCGCGGGTGTCGTAACAAGCGATTAAGGGATATCCGCCGGGCGCGGGCAGCAGCGCCCCCTGCAGAAAAATTCTACCACCGAACTGCGATCCCGCATCCCGCATGCCCAGCGTGGGGATTATGGGCATTACCCCCCGCGAGATTAAAGCCAACAAGGCGCTTATCAGGGGGAGGCCTGGGTCTAGCAGTGGACCAAAATAGGCTGTGGAGGTGGAGGTTATAAGCTGTGCCTATAAGGCAGTTTATGAAGAAATTTATACGAAAATATTAAAATGTTGACAGTTTCTTCAACTAAAGTTGCTCTGCCTGCAAAACGCCAAACTTATCGGTGGTGAACCAAGAAGGCAGAGACCTGCCCAGCGGTGGACCGGTAAATGTTGATGTGAACTAATAAAGATAAGTTGACAGGTCTGTCTTAGAATTATTCCTCTTTCTGAGAGTTTGTCAAATAGTTCTCACTCACCAACACATTATCGCCGTAAGCGATAATGCCGACTAATGTACATACTTGTTAATCTTGTGGTATTTTATTATGTTGGTATTGAATTAAGTGTAAATTCATTCTAAGGCACTGTTCAACCAGTGCTAAAATTTAATCAAATGTATCACATACCATATCTATAAAATAAAGGCAGTTTGTAAAAAACAACCAGTTTGCAAAACATTTCATTTCATAAATCCTGATTCAAAAAGTTACAATAATCCCTCTCCAAACACTTGACAGCGCCATCTGTTGCGAGCAATAGGTTCTGCTTGCGAAGGTTGTCTATAAGCGCCACCTGTCTGTCGTCGCGGGAAACTAACGACTTGATCTGCGCTTCTAGACGGGAGATGGCGGTTTGGTGGTCCTTTGTTAGCGTACGGATGGTGTCCCGCAGTTCCTGAAAAGAAAATGCAGTTATATCATTTTTAAAACAATACTTTTGAAACTACCGTGGTTATTAACACTAAAGTTGGTACAGTTAGACGAATAAAATGTAAAGTAAGAATTTTTATAAGTTCATGATTTTTGTGGATTGTACCTCGTGTGTCGTAAATTAATTAAATAAGTTCGTCTCAAGTTTTGAGATTAATTTAAAAAGAAAGTAATTCATGCAACCTTTTTTAAACTTTTAAAATTTTAAATTTCGAATGTTTTGAATCAGAAAAAATATACATTTGAATATTTGTTTCATTCTCCGTGAAAATGGCGCCAGCAAAAGATTTGCGTGCGACTGTAATTTCACTGTTTCAAGCAGGAAAAAATCCAATGCAAGTTTTTAGTGAAATCCAAAGTTTGGGATGTAGTCGGAACTTTGTGTATTATACCATAAAGAGGTACAAGGAGACCGGCTCTTTAGAAGACCGTGGAAGATGTGGCCGCCCGCGGTCTGTAAGGACGCCCGCCAACATCAAAGTAATCAGAGAGCGAATTCGTCGCAACCCTTGCCGGACTCAAAAGAAATTAGCTCTGCAGACCAACATTTCGCGAATATCGGTGAACAGGATACTTAAATATGATCTTAAACTAAAGGCCTACAGTCGAAGGAAAGTGCATTATTTTAAACGAGCGTCTTCGTAAATTGCGACTGGAACGATGTCGGAACCTATTGAAGAGACACGATCCAAAAAATATCCTGTTTACCGATGAAAAGATCTTCACGGTGGAAGAAAAGTTTAACCGGCAGAACAATAAGGTGTACGCCAGAAGTTCAAAGGACGTCCAGCCATCTGTACGCAATGTCCAGCGCACTCATCGTCCAGCAAGTGTGATGGTTTGGTGGGGTGTTTCCTACGAGGGGGTCACTTCGCTTCATTTTTGCCAGCAAGGCGTCAAGGTGAAGGCACAAAATTACCAAACCGACATATTGGAAGCGGTGGTTAAACCATTAAATGATACGCTATTCGCTGGAAAATATTGGGTTTTCCAACAGGACTCTGCTCCCTCCCATAAAGCTAAGACTACCCAACGTTGGCTGGAAGCCAATTTGCCAGGCTTCATTCGGAGCGAAGATTGGCCCTCGTCAAGCCCTGACTTGAATCTTTAGGATTATTCTTTATGGACGGAATTGGAGCTGAGGGCATGCAGAAAGTCTCACCCAAACCTGGATTCTCTCAAGCGAGCCCTTATTAAAGAATCGAAACGGATTCCCATTGAAAAGATTCGTGCCGCCATAGATGAATGGCGCACGCGTTTGAAGGCCTGCATTGAATGCAAAGGCGGCCATTTTGAATGATTTATTTTTAAATACAGATCTAGATGTCAGTAGTTTTAATTTTAATATCCAATAAATGAATACTCAATTTAGCTCCAAAAATATTTTAGTTTTACTGTGTCTCAAGACTTATGAACACACGAGGTAAAATAAGGTCAATAATAATAAGAAATAAGATACAGGGTGCCACGGAAAGGGCTTAGCCGAAAGGGGGCGATTCCGGACCCAGAGCGAATCGATTTTTTTCTTCTTCTTTTTGTTCGTGTTCTTTTACACGCACTCTTGCATTATTTAACATGACTAAATATTTCATAAACGTTTTTTGCTTGTTTTTCAAGTAAACCAATGTTTTGTACTGAAATTATTACAAAAAAAATGATGTATGTAAAAACCCTTTGAAATTTCAAAACAATAACAATAATGTAAGAAATAATAATAGTATAATTAGAAATAATAGTAACGTAACGGTGTCCAAAATCACCCCCTTTCAGCTTAGTACACCCTTTCCGTGGCACCACATTATGTAGTAAAGTAAAGTAAAGTAAAGTAAAAAGTATTTATTTTGTGTCACAAAATTATAAACAAAGTTGGTACAAACAAATATAGTTACAACATGACATCAAAAAAGGTCATCGCTCAGCATTATGCACAGTAGCGATGACGCTACTATGCGCTGGTTTTATGCGACACCTGTAGCCGACCGAACAATGAAAAAAGTTGTCTGGCCCAGTTGGAGCAAATTTTCTGAAACTGGGGCACATAAAACACTTCTTAATGTATCTGGTCCGGTATAACAACCTTCAATGTAAAGGTCGATCCTTGATCGATCGCATATTTTATAGTTTGCCGAGCAAAGCGAGCCTCGGTGTGTGCGTCCAACCTTTATTTTTATTGCATATGCTAACTGTTTCTATTCAATGGCCCCGTGCAGAATGAGTTCGACCACTAGGGGCTCACTAGTGCATTGTTATTAAAACAAGGTCCGTCAAGTGCGAGTGTGACTCGTGCGCCGATGGTTTCGATCAAGTATACCAATATGTACTATAGGCACCGGTTACAGACTTTGCTATTTCATTTTAGATGGATCGGTTTGCAAACTTCGGAGTATAGAGGGTACCTAATGGTAAAATTTTCGATATTTTTCTATATATTTCAAAAAGTATGTAACCTGCAGAAATTTCGAAAACGGTTTTGAGATGTACAAACCGATACCTTTCATATGATACTGCACTCAATGAGGTACAATGGCCCCTCCCCTTTAAAAATTATTCCCCCCCTTTTTGTAAATTTTTCAAAAAGTGTTCTACTAACAGACTTCTCTATATTTTTCCTGTAAAATATAGATCTATATTATCTACAAAAAAAAAAACGCCACATACATTTCAGATGGATCACTCTGCAAACTTCGGAGATGGAGGGGGGATAAGTATTTTGTCGGGATTTTTCAAAATATTTCATAAGTTATTAAACCTACAGAAATTTCAAAAACTGTTTTGAGATGTTCTAACCGATACCTTTTATTTGATACCCCACTCGGTGAGATAGCCCCCCCTTTTCAAAATGATTACACCCCCTTTTTGACCATTTTCAAAAAGTGTTCTACTTACAGACTTCTGACATGTATAGATCCATATCAACAAACGCTACATACATTTCAGATGGCTCTCTCAACAAACTTCGGAGAGGAGGGGGGGGGGGGGGGGGGAGAATGGGTTATATTTCTACTTTATATTTAAAAAAATATAAAACCTACAGAATCTGTACAGGCGCACGAAATGTATTCTTATTTTTAATTTCAAGTTATTTGCTGCTGTAGTTACTACTAAAGACGTAAAACAGGACAGAAAACGCGAGACCATAAGGGTTTCGAAACGGATCTCCGATCCTCGAAACCCTAAAAATATCACACCTATCGCACTAATGTTACGTATTAGTAATTGCCATTTTAGGTTAGGTATGGGCGGTTTGCTTACAATCATTGAACACAGGTATCCTATTTCCTGGTTTAAAAGCTCTTGCACGAGTCATCATCATCATCATCATCAACCTATCTTAAATCGCTTTAAGCGATAAGGCCGCCAATTCTGTACCATACTGTTTTATATTTAAGTTTCTGTGAATAAATCTATCTATCTATCTATCTTAGTCCACTGCTGGACATAGGCCTCCCCTAATGAGCGCCATAGCGCCCTGTCTTCAGCTTGCCGCATCCAGCATTTGCCTGCAGTCTTTCGCTGATCGTCATCCCACCTGGCCGGAGGGAGCCCTACACTACGTTTGCCGAGTCGCGGTCACCACTCGAGAACACGTTTACCCCAGCGGTTGTCGGTACTTCGCGTGATATGGCCGGCCCACTGCCAATTCAAAAGCTATGTCGATAACTTTGGTTCTCTGTCGGATGTATTCGTTACAATCCTATCCCTTCAGAGAAACTCCGAGCATAGCTCTTTCCATAGCTCGCTGAGCGACTTTGAACTGGTGGACCAGCCCTACCGTGAGTGTCCACGTCTCAGCTCGACGATAGTTAACAAAGTAAAATATTTTTTAGGTAGGTAGTCATACCCAGTCCCTTTAATCAACTTACTTTCTTTCCGGAGATATTTACCTCAATTTTCTTTGCGTAATAATACGTGAAATTATACTACTTTTATTTTTTTAAAGAACCGAGGAACCGTTTTTGCTTCTTTCGGAACCGGTTCTACACATAACTCGCAAGAACCGGGTATACCCAGGTATTTCAGAACCAGGTAGAACCGGGTGCCTTACATGCAATCGATGCATCTTTGCCAACGCAGCGGCAGTTTATTGATGCCTCTCTTGAAGAAATCAGCTGGACGGGAGGCAACCAATTCTTCAAAGGCATTTTTCACGGCCTCTTGGGTATTGAATTTTATTCCTGGCAAAAAGTAACCCAAATCCTGGAAAAAGTAGAAGTCTGTACGCGCAAGGTCTGGTGAGTACGGCGGATGACGGAGAGCCTCTAACCCCAGCTCTTGTAACTTGGAGAACGTTTGTTGTGCAGTATGAGGTCGCGCGTTGTCGTGCAGGAGCAGTGGGGACGAGCGATTGATCAAAACTGGTTGGGGGCTTCTCCATTATTGTCTTCAGTTCTTCACAGTACACATCTGCAGTAATGGACATCCCGTTGTTTTTTTTTTTTTAGTTTGGCAAGAAGCTTTGATGAATCACACCGGCGGCGCTAGACCATCAAACAGTGACTATCACTTTTCTAGGGGTAAGTTTTTGTTTAGGGCATTGTTTAGTGCTGAACCAGGATCCACCCAACTTGCTGAGCGCTTGCGATTGTCTAACAGAATCAATGTTTCGTCGCAGGTAACGATGCGTTTCAAAATTCTTTCGTTTGTGTGCCTGTTGAGCAGTGTAAGGCACGTCTCGACGCGTACTTCGCGCGCTGGCGATCATTGAGTTCGTGGGGAATAAAATAAAATAGAATATAACTTTATTGCACCATCAATACATTTATAAAACAAGAATTTAATACTAACTATATCTAATGTGGCACAATCGGCGGCCTTATCGCTAACAGCGATCTCTTCCAGGCAACCCATTTATAATTTTTTTCACCTTGCCAATTTGACGGAAATGGACCAATATTGTTTTGATGCTAACGTCGAAAGCTGGTGCTAATTCAGCCGTAGACTGAGTATCATTAGCTTCCACAATCGCCTTTAATTCGTCATTGTCGACCAAACTTTTGACCAAACTAGAACGGCAATTTCATAGGTAAAGAAATACCTATTTATTATAATATTATATATATTTAGATATATGGATGGACGTTTGTTATCTCATCACGCCAAAACTACTGAACGAATCGTGCTGAAAAATTACATACCGGTTGTTCTAAGCCCGGAATATACGAAACATAGTCTACTTTTATCCCATAGATCAGTTCCTATGGGATAGTAATGAGCATTAAACGTTTCCATAGAAACAAAGCGTGCGAAGCCGCGGGCAGAAACTAGTTATTCATAATAAATAGCAAACGCTTGCAACTCCATCACTTTAGCAAACCCGTACACCTACTTTACGTGTCCTAGAGGTAGAAAAACTCACTGCTGAACCTGCGATAGTGATTAATTATGGACATTAATACTCGGAACGTGCACAATTTCCGCCCGATCCGAGTAGTTTTGGCGTTGTCTTTGGCCAAACATCGACATAACTATTAATAATAGTCGAATTAGTTAATTTACTTTTTGTATGTTTTACTGTTAGGTACCTACTATTTATTTGTAGCTCTACGGCCTTAGGTAGATGCATAATTTGAATTGCGAGTGTCCCATTGAGGTCGTGAATTTTTGGGATATTATTAAAATTCATAGAAGTTTCCGCAAGGGCCCACACGCGTACCTATGTACGTAAACGATTGTCAGTGCTATGGAAGCTTGTTGACGGCGCGGCGACGCCGTACACACGGCGAATTAACCGTCTATTTTTACGGCGCAAAAAACGTGTGTGAACGATGACACTAAGTGTGGGACTAAAAGAACAAAAGTCTTTACATGGGCCTGCCTCCTCCACTACCCGGGCCTACCTTCTCCGCTCTGAGTGCCAGCTCCGCCCGCTGGCGCAGCGTGCTGGCCGCGTGCTCGCCGGCTGCCCCCCGCGCCTCCGCGGTTGTCAGCTTACAGCCTGCTTTCTTGAGAGCAGAGGAGAGTCGAGTGCATTCACTGCGCTGTTCTGTGTACTGTTTTTCTTTCTCCTATGGGGAATAAGGATTTATGATATACAGGGTATTGTTCAAATTAGTGCACAATACTGAAGGTAGTCATTCACCTGCTACCACAGATTAATAGTCAGTGAACCAACCAAGCCGCAAACGATTCTTTTTTTTTAATTTCGTTACAACTTTGCCTTATTAGTGCCATCCCAAATTTGGCGACCTCTTTGATGCGCGCCTCCCTGTTCGCGCCACCTGATGGCGACACAAGACGACCGCAGTCAATGACCGCGCCGCTATAATAAGGCAATGATTGTTATAAAATTCAAAGTTTTGCTAAAAAATAAATAAAAATTTTGCAGCTTGGTTTGTTCACTGAATCTGTGGAAGCAGCTGAATAACTTCCTTCAGTATTGTGCACTAATATGAGCAACACCTTATATACGAGCTCGAGTTATAAAAACTATATCTACAACTACTTTTCCAGCGAAACGATTATAATCCATAAGGCTAGACTGAAGTTATCCGAAACAGGGCCGTGGTGGGTGGCACAAACTTCAGGAGACCTTCAAGCTAGAAACTGACTGAGCCACCGCCACGCGACGAAACGAAATAGTAGAAACGTCGGATGGCGTGGCGAACGAATGATAAGTGTGTCTCCAGTTAGGCCATCTGTTTTCATATAAACTCAAGCGTCATACTCTTATGGCTGGTGTAGGCCCCAACGGCCTTGAGAACAAAAAATAATTATCTGTAGCCGTACCTATAATTTGATTTATTCGTCAAATATTCAGTTCGTGTAACATACTTTGTCAAATATTCGAGGGAAAGAAAATACTCAAACTCATTAGCATTTACAGTAGGTAGCCAAATTTCGAATAAAAAAAAATATATTCGAAATTTGGATATTTCTTCTAAACGTTGATTATTTTGAGTATTTTTCTTTCACTTAAATATTTGTCAAGTTATTTTACACACATAGAACATTTCACGAATAAAACAAATTATTTATACGGCTACAGATTTGAAACGGCGTAAGCGCAAGAAGAATGTTATTGTTTATTTACAAGAAAATTCAACAAGCCTGACATCTTTTAAATACAAGCTGAAGCACTGGCTTAATTGACAACAGCTTTTAGGTACAGCTACGATGAGTTTGTAGCATGTAAAAGGGACTAAATATTATTATCTGCCTGTAGATATATTAAGTATTATTATTTTTATGATTCTAATTATAATTTTAAATTAAATGTTACAATTGTATAATTTTTGAATAATTTCTATACTTACATAAAATATAATTTACTTATTTTTTATAGAGACGAATGTGACGTGTAATTCTTGCAATGTACGAAATAAATGATTATTGATTATTATTGATTAATTACGCAACTTATGAAGAAACTGGTTCATGGAACCAAATAATTAGTAATAGTAATCACCTACGAATCAAAACATAAGTCATTTCAATAGATCACAGAGCTCCTGAGATTTCGACCAATTTTGTCCCCTTCAAGGAACCAAAGAAACAGTGTTGAATTTTATGCATGTAATTCGAGTTTTGTACCGCGGGGATCCCGTGAGTACTGAGATCTAGGCCTAGTTTAACAACCAAACCCGTTAGGTACGCCCCTTAAGTTTGAAGTCAATTTCTATTTATACATGTATATACCTTAAAACTAGTATCTTTCGGTAAAACGAAGTTAGCAAGTTGTTTTATATAGAAACGACAAATTAATTAATTTACATAAAATCAATAGGTACTTATGTTATCACAAGACTTGGAAGCCTCGGGGGGTTCCCGATCTATGAACACCACTGTACATCCTGTGACTATTATTTAAACTCATTTATTCACTTAGATCTGATTCACAATTAATTAAAATACTGAACCGAGGAAAAATACTTCAACTAAAATCAAATCACACACGAACTAGTGGTGTGTGATATGAATGTTCTGACATGTCCAAGAGTCCTGTAAGGTCTAAATGAAATAAAGCATTTTGAGTTAACTCAAAGAGCTAATATTGAGTTAACTCAAAATTTGGAGTCTACCTCGAGTCGTTTTTGCAGCGCCATGTACTTAGCTCTCATGTCAGCTGTGGTAGCCCGCATGTTGTTGGTGCTGTTCAGCAAGGAAAGTCTCTCGCTCTCGAACTCTGCAAGTTGGGTCAGGTGACCCTCACATTGTGTGGCCTGGAAACAGCACACGTTCATCATCATCAGGTATACTAGTCCACTGCTGGACGGTAAGCACATATTATCATAACATCTAGTACCTATAACACAAGCTCTGCTTACTTTGGGGCTAGATGATGCTGTGTGAATTGTCCAGCATTATTTATTTATTTATTTTATTTTATTTTTATTCATTAGCTACATATCTAAAAAAAAATAAAAAAAAAACATTTATTTAAAAATTAAATAGGTATACATGCGGCAGGTGTCCCTGGTTTCTGTTTTAGTTTAATTTAAACTGTATTACGGAGAACCAGTCTTCCCTCCTACACATTATGGTTTTTAAATTAAATGAAGTTAAATTAAAATATAAGCAGCAAATGTATCCCAATAACAACACTAATACATTATCTACAATAAAAGCTTAAGTACATTTAAATTATCTATGTGGTTAAGTTAGGACTAAATATAGATTAACTAAAATAAAATTTAGTTATTTATTAAAAAAGGTTTACCAACCACATACATACCTTCATAATAATCATTTAAAACAAAGTTAAAATTAGGCCCTGTTCTGATTAACATGTTACTAGCGCGTCAGCACGACGCTTGTAGGAATGACCTTCACAAATCTACAATACAATGTGTATTGTCGAACCTTGATCCAACGAAATGTGCGGATACACGACATATTATATTTATCGATCAAAATCGGATTTTTTTTTATATGTTAGCTATCTCAAAATCAAAGCAGATTTAATTATTTTTAAATGAAAACTACTTCATCTGGTTTTTTCTTGTTTCTTTTTGAGTACACGGTGTATTTTATTTGAAGTAGTCTCATTTGAAAGCTAGATAGTCTACCTAGCTAAGAAAATACATAAAAAATACAATTTCGGTACAAAGGCCGTGGAAAAAAATATTTTTTTAGAAACTTGCCAAAAAATAACGAGCTTTATTCTATTTTTGATCTGTAACTTTAAAACTGGGTTATTGAGGTGTAGTTTTTTGCATGTTGTATTAAACTTCATAATTTATTCTACAAATCCTCCAAAAACTATGGGGTCTATCTCTTTTGTTGTCATGTTATTCAACATTTAAATGAGGTACTTTCTGTCATGTACGTTACGTATCAACAGGAATCTCAACTGATTTAATCTACATTCTGCACGCTTTGAAAATGGAAGTGAAAAACATTCCTTTTTTAAAAAAAATTCACAACATACACATTTCAAATCGGTCGGTCATTTCAATCGACCTATCTCAGTTTACACAAGCTTTTGTTACTTATATCATTTCCTGAATACGCTTAATTATTTTTATCGTAATGACTTCTAAGTTGGATGCGTTGTCTGCTGGCGAATCAGCGGATGCCCCTTATGTTTATCAGTGGCGTAGCATAGGTCACTAGCACCCGGTGCGGATTCCAAATTTGCCGCACTCTTATTTTTGTAATCCATTATAAAAAATTTGAGCATGGTAAAAAGAGTACTTTTATTAGTTTTATAGAATGGTTTATTGAATTGAAAAGTATTAACATTTTTTGACATATGTAGAATATCACAGAAAAATTACAGAGAAAACGTAATAGAATAATGGAGAAATCGCCTACTTCACGAACGCTCTTTTGCGCACGAGTATCATTCTAAGCTCAACTCCTCAACTGAAAGATTAAAATTTAATTTTTTGAATTTTTTTTTTCTAACTGCCACCTCCGCAGCGCCGCCCCCGGCAAAGTGCCGCCCGGTGCGGATCGCACCCTCCGCCCCCCCCATGCTACGCCACTGATGTTTATAAATTTTGCAATGGCAATGCTCGTGCTGCCGCTCGAGAATATCATCAGCATTTCCCGACAAGACCTGCCATTGACTACAGAGTTTTCATAGCCGTGCATCGAGAGTTTAGTGAGCATGGACTACGACGCCCACCTCGTGAACGTGCTCCCATTCTATCCGCAGAAATGGAGGAACAAGTGCTGCGTTTGGTGTATCAAGACCCTTTATTAAGTTGTCAATTAATTTGTTCTTATCCTGTTGTGTCTTTCTTTCTATTTAAGTTGCGTTCGTTTCGCCCCTTGTGTAGGTGGGTGAGTAGGTACATGCCTACTCTCTTCTTAATTTGTTTTTTTTTTCTCATTTGGGTATTTTTGTATTGTATGTTTAATTTATTGTTTGTAAGTTATGTACTATTTCTGTTCTGTGCTGTACCAGGGTTGTGTTCCTTAATAAATGTTATCTCTCTACATGTTTCTCTATTTGTCCCAAGGCGGGAATTGAACCCGCAACCTCCTGCGCCGCAAGCGGACCTTTGCCCGCCGCGCCACATCAGTCGTAGGTATATGAAATCAAATAAAATAAATAAAAATAAATAATGCTGGACAATCCACACAGCATCATCTAGCTAGTGTTATGGGTACTAGATGACTGATAAACTTAATACAATACATAACATAGATAGATATTTTTTAATATATATGGAAAATACCCGAACACCCGGAAGATCGTACAAACATTTGTCCCAAGGCGGGAATCGAACCCGCAACCTTCTGCGTCGCAGGCGGACCTTCGCCAGCCGCGCCACATCGGTCGTCACACAGAATCAGCATTTAGTAAGCACATTAAAATCCTTACCTTCCTATCAATAACAGATTGAAGCTTATCAAGCTGGTCCTGCATCAGTGTAATCTTCGAAGACAGGAACTTGCACACGCTCTCCACGGAAACTCTGTCTGGAACGAGAAATAACCAAGATTGAGTCAAACATACTACAGACAGACAGAATGAAGACCTTATTGTCCTGAATTAAATAAAAAAATCTGAGGAAATCTGTGTTTTACCAACTCAATTCAGTTTTAGACAATGCTACCCACCATGCTACACCAGTGCATGTAATCCATCCACACTAATTGGTATAGATTTGATAGTAGGTACCTAATTATTTCTGTCTGTCAGTTAAGGTACCTTTGCGCCACCAATGGATTAATAGATTTTAATGTAATTTGGTTTACTTAGGATGGACATAGCCTGCTTTAAACTCAGAAAAGGCGCGTCTGACGCAGTATAAATGATGATCAATGACCTCCCCTCATGTGTGTCCTACGCACAGAGCCTACTCTATGCGGACGACTTAAAGCTCTTTACTGAGATTAAGTCAGATGCAGATTGCTGGGCGCTGCAGCGTGATGTTAATGCGATCCATGAGTGGGGTATCATCAACAAAATGGAGTTCAATGCTAGTAAATGCTGTGTGATGACTTTCGGGCGAATGCGGCAACCAATCCTTTTCAATTATAACATCAACGGTGTGGCGATTACGAGGTCAAATGCCATGAAAGATCTGGGTGTAGCATTCAACCAAAAGTTAACCTTTCACTCTTACATAGAGTCGTTCGGACGACTGGGGTTTGTGCTACGGAACGCCTGCGACTTCCGTAATGAGCATGTGATATGCCTGATCTTTAGCGCGCTCGTCCGTAGTAAGCTTGAAGCCGGCGCTTGTGTTTGGAACCCGCACGAAGCCAAGTATGCCTTAATGCTTGAAAAAGTGCAAAAGGCTTTCTTGCGGTTTCTGTATAGGCGCCGATATGGCTACTATCCCTTCTTGTACCCTACTAAGATCCTGATAGGCTGTCTGGGGTACAACTCATTGGGGACGCGGCGCGCATTTGATCAATTATCAATGGCGTGCAAGGTCTTCCGAGGTAAAATAGACGCCGCCGAACTGAGTGATGTGTTGTGTCGCTTCTACGTTCCCGATAACTACTGTCGGGGCCGAGAGAACAGGTTTTTTGACGTGCCGGCTTCTTCCACGGTGGCGCGCTCCGGGTCACCCATCCCCCGCATCCTCACTGCACTCAACTCTCTCCTGAACGATAACCCTGAAACCGACTTATTTGTGGATAGCCTGGGTGAGATTCTGGCGGTGTGTTTGAGGTTCTGTGAGTGTGATGTATGAATGGGTGTACCTAGTTTCTAATATGTGCATGTAACTATGTTTTGACCCTGTACATTTTTAAGTTTGACCTGTCCAATGTACATACTTATTTACTACCTATATTTACTTTATATCTACTCAACATTTTTACCTTATAATTAAATATTTTTTTAAATAATCTAAATGTAATGTAAATCTAAGTACTTATCCTCTACAATAATTTTAATTTAATTTTTAATCTATTTGTAATTTGTTAATAATGTAACTAATGTAATTGTTTAACTATTTTAATCGTGTTATTTATTCTATAAATAAATAAAATAAATAAATAAAAAATTGATTAATTTATTTAACATTAAAAAAAAACTAATAATGAAGGTATCTTACCTTTAGAAAACGAAGGTGGCAGCACTTTGTCCTTAACATTAACAGAAACAAATGCATGCAAGAACTCCATACCATCATTCCTTTCCTTCGGGCAACAAGCACAGATAACATTCTGTGTTTTATTCTTACTCCTGTTCTGTGTGTTATTTTCAAATTCACAATTGTTTAGTCTCTTCTTTGTATTATTATGTGTTTGATTTTCAAAATAAGAATCATTCTGTGGGTTATTGCCAATAAAGTATTCATATTCAGTATTACAATCAGGTTCTAAACTCAAACTCTTCCTTCTTATTGGTCGACGGACAGGGGTGGTGGGGGCAGGCGCAGGGGGGGTACAGCAATGTTTTTTCGACTTCTTTTCATTTGAACTCAGTGATGGAGAGAAAACTGCAAAGAAATCTTGTTTTTGCTAAAACAAAGAAAACCACAATCAAAGACCAGAAACAAATTAGAACTAGTATTTACAATTGAACCAATTAAGCCAACTGTAGTAGATGGTTACAAACAATCTACAGGTAGGTCAACTGATCCACAATTACATGAGTAAATAATAATTAGATAAGTATTTATACAGAAATGCTATGACTCACTTCAATCAGAAGAACACTATACCATAATACCGCTTTGTTTTAATAATATTTCATGTTTTGTGATGTTTCAGTTGGGAGTCCATTAAGAGATTTAGTGTGTTGGAGTATAATTGGATGCGGGTTGAAGACTCCATTCAATGGCGTCGTACAAAATGTTGGCAGCATTAGAAGATAAGGCTTAATTCGGCTAAAATTAACATCATACAGCCTTCACCCTGCATCCGATCATACCCCAACTTACCTTAAATAAACACATGATTAATTTTAGCAGTTACTGCCCTTCTGCTAGAAAAAGCTCTCTCATGAAACTATTTGCATGAAGAGTTCGAAATCAACCATAATTAACATTTCGTATAAATAATGAACTCTATAATAAGCTAATTCAATATTGTCTGTATAATAGGTATATTGTTAAAATAATCCAGTAATAATTATATGCCAAACCCACGCAATGCTGTAGCTTAGAGTAGAGGGTAGATATTAGGACATGTCCTGTTCTAATGATTGCATAGCCGTAAAGTTAGATTGTGACTTTGTTCTCGATACAAAATATAATAGTTCAATATATATGTACAATTAAGGTATTATATTCTTATTTAAAATCATTTAAATGTTTGATTGGTAGCGCTCCATACAAAATGTTAATGTTTTTTATTTTTTACTATTAGCCTGTACTTTTACAAAATGGGAGAAGCACTGGCTCCTGAAACACAGTTTATAACTAGTTCGGGAGCATATGTATAATTTTATATATTTGTAATTCTGTGTGTCAAATTATTGTTTATACTATACTCTTAATACTCTAAGCTTTGTACATTGCATAGTAACATTATGCTGAGTGCTATAATACAGATTTTATCTAGGTACCATGTAAAAGAAGCCGTAGGCTCAGGCTTGTTTGTCATCACATTCACTAATGGATCTTTGTGACGATAATGGGTAGTGATCTCTTTTCAAAAGGGGATCACTAGCTCATGCTTTTAAGTTTTAAGATTTAAGCATGTATCCTGAGTTCCCACTGTTGGTGGTCCTTAGCAACAATAAAAATTTAAAATAAAATGGGTAAACTAGTGTCAAATTCAACTCAAGCTTAATAAATTACGGATAATGAATTACCCTCTTGAACCTACACTAATACTTTTTTTTACCTACTTTCATAGTAACATTCATTAGAAACACTTGAATTGTTTGATAACGCGGGTTTCGAGCTTGCCCAAAATTCCGTGCCGCTGAGTGTATAAACTGGTGGATGTTACCATAGGCTCAGGGGAAGCACAGGTGCTTCCTTCAGTGTATTATTCAACACCATCGCCGATCCACCTGCCAAGCGTGGCAAAACCAAAACCCCCTTGTTTTACGGAGACATGTTCAGCTGTGGATGTATGTGCTGATGCGGTTATTATTTTCAGTGAATCGGATACTAACTCGGTTGATATACCAAAACATTTTTCGAAGTAGTTCATCAAACAACCAACATAAAAGCTGATCAATTTACATACCATGTGTTGCTCAATCTCCTTCATCAAGCTCTCAGTTTTCTTCTCCAGCTGTTTATTTAGCCTTTTGAACTCATCTTCACGAGCTAATAACACAGTTGCATCCATTTTTCATATATTTTCCGCTGAAAAATTAACAAAGCTTCGATCAAACAATATTTTGAGAGTTTGACACCTGTAAATACAAACTACAATACAAAAGTCAGTAAATTATGAAAGTCAAGTTGACTTTGGAAATCACTCTAGGTTGTAGCTGTTTTATTTTTGTAGCGTTATACTATGCATAAAACTTCGTTGCTATGGAGACGGGACGTTGTCGGTCAAGCAACTGTCTCTCGGTTTCCGATTTAGGTCAAAAAATGTATCTTTTCTTATTTTATTGCATGATGTTTTTCAATTTATTAGCACAATCATGAAAATATATCGAAGTATGATATTTCGTTTAAATTAACAAACGAAATATTATCGGTTTCTGCTATTGTTAGTAAGAGTACAACGCCATCTAGTGAATGCTTGCAAAATAAACATCAAGGCTATTGTTGTGTCAAAAACAGCTGTAGTTCAACCAATCACAGCAATCCGTTCTTAGGTCAATGCGATATGTTTTCTTTGTTGCCTGCAACACACAAACTGGTTGACACTTCTTTGTTTCCCATATGATCCCATTCAGAAGTTTGAGGACATTTTTGGATATAAAATAATTACCAAATCATAG
The DNA here is from genome assembly GCA_963662085.1 of Eupithecia inturbata. Taxonomy (NCBI): domain Eukaryota; kingdom Metazoa; phylum Arthropoda; class Insecta; order Lepidoptera; family Geometridae; genus Eupithecia; species Eupithecia inturbata. The sequence continues at coordinate 8,088,034 of OY759203.1, forward strand.
GAGGAGTTACAAAACTAGTATTGATAGCTAAATTCTTTCAAAATTTGCTCAGAAAATGGCAAAAAACGTAATCATGGTCGTTAAACTAAAAGCGAGATAGTAGATCGATAGAAAGAGAAAGGGGATAAAACTGCATGTGTGCGAGGTCGTTTCAATCGATTTACCAATGAGAACAAAGCAAACACAGCTGACTTTTCAGTGTGTGATTGTGGCGAGCGAAATCCAGTCGCTCGCGTATCGCGTCGAAAATTTATAATTGAAAATCTCTATTTTGGACTGCATTTCAGCGTCCGGACATATTGTTACAGTGTAATAATGCATTTTAAGAGAAAAAGAAACGTTTATCGGAGTGTTATATTATAGCCCAGGTGATCTCTTTTGGAGTGACGACGACTCAACGTTTGCTGAAAGGTGAGTCAATAATACCTACACTATGAGTGCGTTCGAAATGTTTTATAATTTATTCGTTCATATCCTGCAAATTAGAAAGTAAATTAACGGGTTCGAGTTATAAATCGCAACCCGAATAAATTACGTGGAACTCGTTATGCGCTTGCGAGCTGGTGGAAAGTGACTTTTTTACTCGGAACGGTAAATCGAGAATCTCTAGTTATTTTGCGTTGCGTAAAATGCCTTTTGCATAACTTCGGTCCAATAATAGGTATTGCAGTTTTAACTAGTAACACTTTCATAAAATGCCACGTAGGTAGCACGTAAAGGAAGGAAAACAGAAATCAGCTGGTAGTCAACTTACTTGTCATCATTATCCTAAAAAAAGATGGCGGCTAAAAAAACAGCTGTCTGGTGCTGTACTTTATGAAACTTCCTCTTACAAAGGCAATACATTGTAGGCAGCGATTTTTTGTTCTCAGTGTGTATAACGGGCTGCCCAGGTACACTTCAGGCCCTTTCAAAACCGGTTATAGTGTGGGTACCTACCTACTAGGGATGCCCTGCCACGTGTAAGTTTTATCGATAGTTACGGAAAAGGAAATGTCTGCACGAAAGTACGAAAGGTGATAGATTTAAAAATTGCAATGAACCAATAATTCGTAAAGATTCTCTGTTAATAATAATAATAAACGGGCCACAGGAGGATTTGTTATGTACTACCGTATTTGTAATTTTTTGGCCGATATCTGGACTGACATTGACATCTCACATGGGAGTGTATTGTGCATGCCTGAGTACTTTGTGCGCATACAAAACCCTGAAAGAATGGTGCTATTTCAGAGGTCACCAAGACTACGCTAAACTAATTTGTCAGTAGGTATTAAAAATGTTCCCGTCCCTTTCTTGATTGAAATAAAAGGAAAAAGGATGGTATCATTTTTAGTGTTGTCGAATTAGTTAAGTGTTGGCGACATCGACTTCGGAATTGACACCAATGTCGATCACTTCCTGGGTAAGATAGATACAGTTTCCTAGAGTACCTAGGCTTGATACCTAGTTAGTTGTAGCATTCCAATTTTGTATTGACCATTTCGTGTCTTAAACATACGATTGGTGGTTTCTCGGTGAACTAAATTAGGTCATCGATATACTTTGCCTTATTTACTATCATATAATACCTACATATTTTCTTATCTAACTTTCACATGACTGACAAGTAATAATAAATTTTAAATTGCCTAGTTGTTATTTTTATGATAAAGGTAACCTACCTATTTAATAAAGATAAACTTCAGCAAACCTAGGTAATTAACGTGCGTTACTACTTACAATACATTTTTTATTTTTCTTTGTTACTGTAGGAAACTAACATTCATCACCCTAATTAATTATTAATATAAAATTTCGTTAGGTTCCAATTTTGGTTTGTGTGTGGATCTCAATCTTCCGATAATGATGATGATGAATCGCATAATAACTTAAATGTATAAATCTATACTTAAATCTATACTATACATATACATATCTATCTAGGTATATCTGTAGAATCTCAGATTTAATTTGTAAACAAAAGAATTACAAAATCAAAGAAATATTGGTAAAAAATATTTTATTACACTGGTAAGTGTCATCAGAGCAAATCGTAGAAGATCGAAAAATAGTTTTGTTTTGAATAGAATATTTTTATTTGTAGCAAAAATACGTAGTACAGTGACTTGAATGTACAGTTAAAACTACTAACTATCGCCTTAACCAAAAAGCTAAAAAAAAGCTTGTAAGCTTGATCTGTCGTCCGTTTTCGAAAACGTAATTTAACTCGCTGCGCTTGTGAAGTTACCCGTTATTGAAGGTTGTGTTTTGGTTTAAGATTACCTTGCTGTAACCTCGTTGTTTCTATTGTTGTTAAGTTTGTTTCATAATTGTCTTTGTTGACATAAAATATCTTGTATTTTGGAACTGAGTATTATATTAAATCCCACGTTATAAAGTTACGGGAACATCACTAACCCCTCGTTCCATTTTCGTTCCCAGTGATGTGTCTGGTATCGATGTCGATAAACATCTGTTATTCCGCCGTTTCTGAGGCGGAAAGGAGAAAAAATAACGTAAAATAAATTGTATTTGTGACAATAATGACACGCTTGTGCGGAAATGGAACGCGTATAGACGTCGTCTATGGCTATTTGGGAGGGACCATCAAGAATGCAATCACTTGCGATTCGTGCACGTTGGTCCCATTAAATTTAGAATCCCTTAGTTTTAAACTGTTTCTTAAATTTGCGTGATAAATACTAATCTCCCGGGAATAAAAAAAATATGGGACCACATCTGGATCATTCTCTATACAACTGCAAAAGCAACATCCAAATCGGTCCATAAATGACATTAAAAAAAACAAACAAAACCATCATGGTTATTACCACTAAAGTCACTCAAATCATTGTGCCTGTCCCGTTATAAATGAATTTAACATACATAGGTCTCTCTCTACAGCTGAACGTAGAACCTCCTCCTATATTCGAAGTCGGTTAAAATCCTATTTTCTTATTACAATACAAAGTCGTAGTTGTATAAACATAGCCACTAACTACATTAACTAATTACACTAAGAACAAAGAAAATTACAATTAAATATTTAGTAGAAACTGAAAATGTTTATTGCCTTTATTAACTTGCAAGTATAAATATGATAGATAAATGATTCATTCATGAACAATATTTACAATTTTATTGTATTTGAATATTAAGAGTAGGTATTAGACTTAATTATACGATTAAACATTAATTTGATTATAAAGAATATTGTTTGTTGTATTTTTGTTTTATTTCTACCATGTGTGGTTGGCAGGTAGAAAATGCCATCGGCATTAAGCCCACCTTTTGTATACTTTTGTTAAATGTGTGCAATAAAGTATTTAAATAATAATAATAAAGAAAATTAAATACGATGTTTTTTTAAAATGTAAAGAATTCATTAATTAAAAAAGAGAGGTCGCTTACCTATGCAGTCAAATTTAAAGTTATCTAACGAGTACAAGCACACATAGGTACATACAGCGAAACCTTTTAAAGTTAGTTTTTTTTAAATATTAGGAGTATCAATGCTTTTTAAGTGAATAGGCATGGAGTTGCTCGGTAACAGCATCTTCTTACTTCGATTGTGAGTAGTGTAGGTACGATCTAATTTAGTTTCTCTATTTCATGTACTCGTACCTGTGTGTAACTAATAATTTTATTAATGACATACGTATTTCTCATTAGGTTTTTTGTGTTTGATCTATTTTCTCTTTAATGCTACCTATTCTCTGCTTGTATTCGTGTCTATGATGTATACACATGTACTACCTATTTATTAGTTCTGCCAAACCTGTATCTATATCATTTATCTTGGCACCTAGAGCCATGATCCCCAACATTAAATAACCTACGAGTAATATATTATATATATTTAATATTATAAGTATTATAACCTACGAGTGGACTGAACGGTACTTACATAATAAAATAGTACAGACTATAGAGGTACATGCTAATATCAAATCTATAAATGACGAGGAGCGAGGAGGAGCACACTACCTGCGGAGATACAGTGCTCAACTATTTCGGCAGGTAGGGCAACACAATTCAAACCACTGTCAGTCCATAGCATCTATTTGTATATTATTTTCAAAATTTATAATCTACATTATATTCTAAATTCCTATTTTAACCATAAGTTTTTTTACTATATCTTAAATTAATTTATTACAAAGTTAAATTTTAATAATTATTACTGCTTGTAAATTGGTATAATTTTAGTACAAATGTTATAACTTTTCTCTATAAGTGAACTATGTTCTCTGTTCTTTGAAATAAATATCTACAAATATCTATTTTGAAGTTAATATAACACATAACACAACTTATCATTACGTCGGATCGGTATCGGAATGCTAATTTTTATAGACAAACTTATTTTAGCCAACTGCTAGGCATAGATGACTGTTGCTTATCTTTTATCATGGATAGACCTTTGTTTGACCATAATCTCACCTAATGGTAAGTGAACATAGTCAAGTGACTATGTTCACTGAGGAGAGATAGCTCATCGGCCACATCATGGACATGGGGATAGATGGGTCATGGAGCTATCTCTCCTCAGCTCACTAAGAGATGTGGCCGTGTGCCATGTCATATTGGTTTCCAGTTCATCTCACCCACTGTTTACCAGGTTAAAACACAACCTGGTCATTTGAGATGTATTCGTGAGTGTATCACTCATGATATTTTCGCCGGTCATTGGTTCATTTTCATTTGTTTTTATTCGTAATCAAAATGCAGCAACAACATCTGAATTTACCTTGCAGGCCATCTCATTCACTGTTTAGCCAACCTTACCTCGTTTACTTTATCATCATCATCAGCCTATATTAGTCCACTGCTGGACATAGGCCTCCTCTAATGAGCGCCATAGCGCCCCGTCTTCAGCTTGCCGCATCCAGCATCTGCCTACAGTCATTCGCAGACCGTCATCCCACCTGGCCGGAGTGCGTCAGTTACCGGCCTCATTTACATAAACGTCCTGACACAATAGTAGGTAGGTACTTAACTATTTAGTACTTACGTATAAGGTACTTAGTGTTATCGTGACGTCACGGTACCCTATTGTATGAGATAGTTGCCCTTTGTTCAAGAACAATGCATAACGCATGGTTTAATTGCTGTAAATCGGTATTTTGCTTGAGATTAGGTAAACGGCATTGTCATATTTGTTATTCATAAATCTTTACAGTTTCACATAAGTAATTCGAAATGGAATATTTTTCAAAAATACCTCACATTTATTATCAAATATTTTCAAAAAATAACACATTTATGTACCCGTGAATACTTTTTACCGGTTCTAGAATACAAGATATTTTATGTCAACAAAGACAATTAAAACAAGTTAATCAATTTTAATTAGTTACCTTAAGCTACCTGTAGATTGTTTGCAACAGTCTGCAGTTAGCTTAATTGTTTCAATTGTAAATAAATAAATAAATAATAATAAATAATGCTGGACAATCCACACAGCATCATCTAGGCCCAAAGTAAGCAGAGCTTGTGTTATGGGTACTAGATGACTGATAAACTTAATACAATACATAACATAGATAGATATTTTTTATTATATATAGAAAATACCCAGAACACCCGGAACAAATATTTGCAGATCGTACAAACATTTGTCCCAAGGCGGGAATCGAACCCGCAACCTTCTGCGTCGCAGGCGGACCTTCGCCCGCCGCGCCACATCGGTCGTCAATTCTGGTTCTATTTTGTTTTTATTATTGAATTGTAATTTTCTTTGTCAATAAAGATTTTAATTCTATTAGTTACATAACAGCAAAACGATACTAAATTAATTACAATGTTCAACGACGCGACGCGTGATCATTGATCAGACCAAACACGCGCAGTACCCTACACCTAGGATAACAATCTCCAGCAATATTTCTTCGGTGTTATAATATCTACGATTCTAAACCCGAGTAGGTATACAAGTAACTAATCATAGCCACATATAATGTGGGACAGATGTATTATTCACCCCCTAGCTAGTATTAACCCCTAGCCACCCTTGAGTCTACTATCACACTATGGATGGCTGTTTGTTACCTTCACGCCATAATGACTGAACCAATCAGGCTAAAATTTTGCGTACATGTAGCTCTAAGTCTGGAATCAACATAGGTTACTTTTTTATCCTATAAAACAGTTACCATGTGATACAAATCCCCTTAAGCACAAAGTAAATTTAATTTGTAACTTGGTAGTATAAATTAGCATAGTATTAAGGCTAATTGTGTATAGTAGTTTTAAGGTAAATAAAATATTTTTAATTCATTCATTTTCAAATATTTTTCAATAAACCTTTCCATTGAAACAACGCGCGGGCAGAAACTAGCAATAGCATAGAGCAACATTTCACACAACCCATTATCTATACATTAGCTAAACTCTACGGGTATGTAGAATGTTTGTGTGAAGACAACGCTGAAACTACTGAATGGATCGGGCTGTAATTTTGCACACCAAAGATCTGGACCTGGAATAGCATAATAGGCTACTTTTTATTTCAAAAAAACGCGTGTGAAACCCATACAAACCGTAAAAATCAGGTAACTTTTTCAAAGAACATCAAATTTTCACTTGTTCGGAGATCCGTTTAAATTTTCAACTTTATTTTATTTTTAGTATTTGGTATTATAACAGTTGAAGTGTTACTAAATTATAGAAAGTTTTATGTGTCTACCTATTGTAGTACAAGAGATACAGCGTCGACAAATTAAGAGCAAAAATAGTCAAAAAAAACACGTTTGTCGTATGGGAGCCCGCTTTAATTTTGATATTTATTTTATTTTTATTATTTGTTATTATAGCGGCAAGAGAAATACACACTGTCTACCTCTTACGGTTCATGAGATATAGCCACGTGACAGACAAACTGACGGATGGACAAACAGCGGAGGCTTAGTAATAGGGTTCCGTTTTCACCCGTCGGGTAGCCACGGGCCCTAAAAAACAGAAAATTAAGCAATGAGCATCGAAAATAGTATGAGTGATACAGTCCGGCTGACGATAGCATCGAGACGTGATCGTTACGTCTACTTTTGCTATGGGATTTGATGCAGCGCCTCTATCGTACGGACAGGGAACTACGCAAATCCCATCCAAAAATCAGACGGCCCGATCACATCTCGGTACTATCGGCAACCGGACCAGGGCTTTGAACTCACCTGCGATAGTGGAAGTAGGTACCTAATGAGTTCAAAACAATACACTCTCATGACAGATCAGTGGGATGGGATGTCAGTGAGGATCGCAGAGTTTCCACCATGCTAGAATAAGAGTGATTAATAAAGTGAAGCTAATCCATTAGTGTTAGACATACGAGTACATTGTAACACTAATGTAAAATATAATTGGATAGGGAAAGTAAACCGACACGCGATTTCACAACGTGCATGCAACTTATGAAAATTATTTAGCAATATTCAGTTGTTGCACTATTCCTTTCGAAAGAGTAAGGTTTTGTTTTAATCGATGTCGATGGAATTAGTAGGCTTGCACAACCCTACGTTTCTATTGAGTCTTCAGTAATGTAGGAATTATGGTTATTGCAGTATTTTTTCCCAAACTCCGTCGATATGTAAGTTTGGTTCCTAGAAATATTTTGCAACTAGAATCTACCGGTAAAATATAAATAACGGTGAAAACAGAACCAAATGGAATTACCAATAATGCCAGGGATATTACCTAGTCATTTACCTAAAAAATAAAATAAATAGGTAATGAATGTTGGACAATCCACACAGAAGCTACCAAAGTATTATAGTTTTAGTAAAATACCTCTATAATCATTCCAAGTGTAATTAATGGTCATTTAAAAAAGTATAGTCTAGAAAATTAAATGGGTATTGTAAGAAGTGGTCATTTTCAGAACAGGTCATTTACCACTTTTGTGGCGCAGCGGACGAAGGTCTGACTGCGAGGTTGTGAGGTTCCAGATTCGATTCCTGGGTCAAATGTTTGTACGATCTGCAGATATCTGTTCTGGGTTTGGGTGTTCGGTTCTGGGTGAACAAAATATGAAAAAAATACGACGATAAATACGACGTATGAAAAAAAATATCTATCTATGTAAAGTATTGCATTAAGTTTATCAGTTATCTAGAACCTGCCCAACACAAGCTCTGCTTAGCTTGGGGCTAGATGATTCTGTGTTAATTGTGCAGCATTATTTATTTATTTTACACACTTTAAACAATACAGACGAGTCCTATTATTTATTTATAAACATGTACTTACATGCACATCTCTATCCTTTCGGGCACACCCAATCCAATAGAGTGTCTTATACATGTACCTAAATCGTCTAGTTTTACACAGTTAATATTTACATTAGAAAATTTGAAAACAAGTTAGCTAAAAAAACATAATGACGAAGATAAATATGTACAATAATTTGTCATAACATAAATGATGCATATATGTCAAAGTATAAACTTATAATCTACAATATCAAAACAATAATAATAATCCTAAAGTCAGCATTAATTAAATTTACATAAAAAAATTCTGATAAAAAATTACAACCATAATAAAATAACATATACATTATATTATTTGAAGAATAGCAAGGCTACGCCAGCGCCATTTCCATAGTTTTACGTTTTCGCATTAGGAAGTACGTAACACAATCGCTGCAAACTATTCCGCGAGACGACACTAGGCGATCGATGTCGATGAATACATTAAGTTATCGACTTGTTCTATTTACGGCACTGTGATGCACCGCCGCCGGCCGCCGGCCGCCGGTTGTTCAACTTACAACACGTACTACATAGGTACCTTAGTGGCTTTCATTCTAATTAATTTAGGATGTTGAGGCGAAAAGATTATCGAAAAATTATATATTAATTGACGCGTTTGACAGAAGTTTGCAGACTACCTCTACAGCGCAGCGGGCGGGTTCGACCCCCGCCTCGTGACGTTTGTAGATACGATTTGCAGAATATTAGGGTGTTTTATATGTACATATATTACAAATAAATGTCTATGTAATGGATTGTAGAAAGTATACTTGGATTTAGAATCCAAGATATTTTATGTCAACAAAGACTCTTATGAATAAAAACTTAACAAAAACTAATAACAATAGCAGATAACAACAAGGTAACAGGAACGTAATCACTAAAAAGCAAAACACAAACTTCAACAACACATAATTGCACACGCCAAGCGAAAAATGTACAAATTCGAGTTAGAAATGGAACGAACTATTAATGAAATGATCAAAGAAAGCTTTCATAACCAAAAACTGTTTCGAACTTCTGCTATTGCCTCCGATGATACCAGTGTTATAAAATATTTACCACCAATATTTATTTGGTTTTGTAACGCCTTTGTTTACAAAAAATATCTAGGATTAGAACTGAGTTACATATCTATCAGTGATCGATCTAGTAACCGTAACACAAACTCTGCTTTAATGCTGGACAATCAACACAGCATCATCTAGCCCCAACTAGATGTGTTGATTGTCGAGCATTATTTAATAAATGTATTTATTTAGTCCTCCAGATAACGCCACAAAGTATTTGCTACGCCATGCGCCGTAATAAGGGGCATCATAAGGGGGCTTAGCCATGATCACCACACGCTTGAATCTATCCTTATATTCATTAAAGCTACATATGTAGATAAAATCCATACTAATTATTATAAATTCGATAGTAACTCTGTCTGTTACCTCTTCACGCCAAAACGGCTGAACGGATCTCAATGAAATTTGGCAGGGAGGTAGATGGTATCCCGGAGACGGACATAGGCTACTTATAAAGCGCGTTTGAAGCCATGGGCAGAAGTTAGTGAATAAATAAAATTAAAAAAATGCTCGATAATTCACACAGCATCATCTAGCCGCAAGCTACAAATGATAAATAATGTAAAAAATAATGCATTCTTAGCAAAAACTAAGCACGCAGACAAATTGAAACCAGCGCGCAGCGGTCGACTAGGAATTCCTTTTTGGTACCTAACTAGGAGTTTTTACGCGGCCTTTTTGCATGTCCTCGGCGCCCACGTCACGTGACATTCAATTTGCTAGTATTCTACTCGGCAACAGTATTACGTCATACCTAATGCAATTAAACCTAGACGACCTCTGTGGCGTAGTGGGCGATGAAGAAGCTATTTCGCATTTTGCAAGACAAGGCATCTGCAAGTCATTGCGACGGGTCCGCCTGAGAAGTATAAGCGGGTTCGATTCCCACCGCGGAATAAACGTTTTATATGATATCACCTATTTTTATTATCCGACTGAGTGTTTTCTGTATAATATAATTTGCATACAATTTACACTAATATTATAAATTCGAAAGTAACTCTGTGTGTCTGTCTGTTACCATTTCACGCTTAAATAATATACCATAATAAGCTATGCCATAACAGTATGGGGAAACAGTGCTGTTGTAAACAAGGTCTTGATTTGTCAAAAACGGGCCGTAAGAATAATTTGCGGATTACATAGAAGAACGTCAGCTAAGAAATATTTTGAGAAATATAAAATAATGACTGTGATATCACTCTATATTTATAAAAGTCTTTTAGAAATACATAGTAACAAAGAAAACTATCTATAAAAAAAGATACTCATAACTAGAATTTAAGAAATAAGGAAAAACTAGTCAAACCAATCGTACGCCTTGCAAAGGTACAAAAGCAGGGAGAATATATTGAAATACAAGTATATAATAAACTACCAATTAGCATTACGAACATTGACAACTTTGAACATTTTAAAAACATAATCAAGCATTTCTTTGAAAGCCATGCATTCTACAGCATCAGTGAATTTATGAGTACTAATTTATTGCAATCCCTTTCTTTACATAATGTGAAAACATGACATTGAACTTTATGATCTGGAATTAAATGACATGTGTATTTTATCTTTTCAAATTGTACAATTTGTGACTTGCCTTGTATAACCTATGTTATAAATGGTAAATAAATAAATAAACGGCTGACGGTCTCAATGAAATTTGGCAGGGAGGTAGATGGTATCCCGGGGACGGGCATAGAATACCTTCTGTCCCGGAAAAGAGGGTACAAAGCCGCGTGCAGCAGCTAGCTATATAATTTCTATATATAAAGTATAATAATTTACAAATAAAGTTTTTATGTGGTTTTCATAACTCAAGCTCTGCTCGCTTTGGTGCTCGATGTAGCTGTGTTTAAAATACCTAGCATTATTTATTAACACTTTCATTGCCAACGAACGATGTATATTGTTTATCTATTTATTTTATTTTTTAATTTTATGTATTTTTCTGCACTATATTTCGTATGTTATGTTATGTACCTACATATTGCGATGTTTGAAGAGGTAGCAATAAGTAACTATGAACAAGTTCTGCGAGTCCTACAGCTGCGGGGCGGCCCCCAGAGGCTGGACGGCCCCCAGTGGCTGGGCGGCCCCAGAGGCTGGGCAGTGAATGTGTTTATAACACTAGTCTGGTTCTAACGTTTCGCTAGTAACTGTATAATGCCATGAACAAGTTATTTTCTTTTGTATGAGCGTTGTAAATACTCATCAAGCTGATTACGTTCCGATAGCGAAATCCACCAATTAAGTAATTGTACATTATTTGTGGGAACACGTTTCGTTATTATTTATAGGTATAGGTACGTAGACTATCACATAAGTGTTAGCGCGCCGAACTTTTTCCTCAAACTCGAGTGCTTACGAGTTCATACAAGTATAGGCCAGTATTATGAAAGCTTAATCACTAATCAATCAGTCATAGGTCTATGCTTGAGTATAGGGTTGCCAGATGGTATCCAAAAGAAGGACATGTCCTCCTTTTCCATATTTTATCCTCCCTTATTTACTTTTAAGGACTACTTTTAAGGGTTACTTTTTGGACTTAGAAAGCGAAAGCTCGCTGAAAATGTCGCTCCTAAAACCTTTGAAGATTTAAAATTTTTGGGTGGATGACGTAGCTGAAAGAGAACGAAGACCTAGACCATGATGATTTAGTTTCATGCATTGTGTTCTTGAGAATCAGGGGTTTGACGATGTTAAGCTACACGATCAATTTTGTAACTTGATTTCGTTTCTTAAATCGAAATACTATGTTGATCCTGATGAAGTACCTATATTTTGATTTGAAGTTGCACGAACAATGGACAATCTATTTCAAAAGTGTTAAAACATTGAAAATTTCTCAGAGCTGCTCAAGATCTGCGAGTTTTATTTTTGGAAAAGTCCACATAACGCGAACGTGGAAGGAGTTATCTCACTAATTAATACTCTGTGGAGCAAGGAGAGGATCAGACTCAAGTGTGCAGTCAGATAAATCGTTGATTCTTACTCAATAAAACTTCAAAAACATGTCATGTGAAGATTTTTATAATTATTTGTTGAAAAACCACAAACTTCTTGCGATAATTGGCAGCTAAGCTAAATATGATTAAATTAAAGTAAGTTACATTATAAAGGTAGGTATTCTCGTTTTATTAGGACATTTATGTCCTACTTTTTTACAGAAAATCCTTCTTTTTTAGACCCATCTGGCCACTTTTATCAAATTTACATCTGGCAACCCTATGCTTGAGTGACGTCTATGCCATAGAAAAGCGTCACTCAAGCATAGATCGAGGACTGAGCAAGCTTTCATAATACGAGCCTCAGTGTTGGTTTAGTAGGGTTATTACCCGAATCAAATGGACGAATCGCAGAATAGCTTTCTCGGTTTCAGATTAGGTTCCGGTAGGAAATGGTTGACCAAATTGTGTTAATGTATCATCTCAGTGTGTGTCTTGTCAACTAGCCAATAGTTTCTTGTTCAACACAATTTTTTCAACCATTTCCTACCGGAACCTGATCTGAACCAGTAAAATGAAAGAGCCATCCTGATATCCATTTGACGACCGATGTGGCGCGATGGGCGAAGGTCCGCCTGCGACGCAGAAGGTTGCGGGTTCGATTCCCGCCTTGGGACAAATTTTTGTACGATTTGCAAATATCTGTTCCGGGTGTTCTGGGTATTTTCTATATATAATAAAAAAATTATCTATCTATGTTATGTATTGTATTAAGTTTATCAGTCATCTAGTACCCATAACACAAGCTCTGCTTACTTTAAGGCTAGATGATGCTGTGTGGATTGTCCAGCATTATTTATTTTATTTGGTTAATTAGCCTACTCAAGCAACACCAAAAACTAGTCCCCAGCATGTCTAACGTACATTACACTAGTACGTCATGGCTCAAAAGTTGCTGACGTTGTGTGAGTCACCTAATGATGCAATAATCGTTTTCCATTATGGCGAACATTTTGCACGCTCATTCTCTTTCGTAAGCTTTTTATATACTAGTTCGCTAGATACAATTTTCATTTTTAGGGTTCCGTACTCGAAGGGTGAAAACGGTACCCTATTACTAAGCCTCCGCTGTCTGTCCGTCCGTCCAGGGCTCTACTATCTCATGAACCGGAAGAGGTAGACATTTGAAATTTTCAGAGAATGTGTATTTCTCTTTTGCTATTTTTCTTGCCGCTATAACAACAAATAATAAAAATAAAATAAATACCAAAATTAAAGGGGGAGCTCCCATAAAAAAACGTGATTTTTTTGCCATTTTACTCCTAATTTTTCAAGGCTGTATCTCTTGATCTACAATAGATAGACACATGAAACATTCTATAAATAGGTTAACACTTCAACTGTAATAACAACAAATACTAATAATAAAATATTAATTTAAAAGGAAGTGAAAATTTGATGTTCTTTGAAAAAGTTGCCTGATTGTTACGGTTCGGAGGGTTACGGATACTCGCACGCGAAGGGTTCTTCGTGTGCGAGTCGACTCGCACTGGGCGGTTTATTACATACTATCCTGTATAACTATCTATCACTCACCTGGATAAAGAAGCCTATTTACCTATATTGATGAAATTCCTTAGTTAAAGGCCTGGAGAAATGAATAGAAGTCAGCAGTCAAAAACTTTATTTCTTTAGAACCTTTATTTCAAAAAAGCACTTAGACAAGTCAAAACGAATCAAAACATAAGTAATTTGAATAGACCGCAGGGTTCCTGAAATCTCTACCAAATTATGTGCGAAACAGTGTACTTTCATGATTTCTTTATCGTTTTTTTTTTCAATCATGTTTTTACATTTAAGGAACCGAATAAAAAATTTTGAATTTTATGTAATTTGAGTTTTATACCACGCGTTTCTCAGTATCCCGTGAGTCCTGAGATATCGGCTTAGTTTGACAACTAAACCCGTGAGGTTCGCCTGTTAACTGTTCACAACGTTACTAAATAAATCATTAGTTTCGATAAAATCGTTGTAGGTACGAACCTCATGAGTTCTCTGCAGGTACCTAACATTATGTAGAGAGTTATCAATTTCATTGACTTATGAGATGACCGACATAAAACAAAATATGTCACAGCCGTAGATAACATTATAAACCGGCCAAGTGCGAGGCGACTCGCACACGAAGAGTCCGTTTCTTACTTGACAGAAACAAGAGAAGCCTTAGGGCTTCTCTTGTTTCTGTTGTGTTCTGTTTTCACTTTTTTACGACCCATCAAAACAACATTTTTGCTGGGTCGCAAATAAAGTGAAAAGCCGACATGACGCGGTCAGCCATTTCTGAACTGACCGCGCCCGACGACGTTGCTTAACTTCGGTGATCGTTGTTCAACTTGGTATTCACGTTGTCCCCCTTACTAAATTTATTTTATTATTTTATATATTAGCGGCAAGATGAATACAAACTCTGTGAAAATTTCTACTGTCTATCTTTTACGGTTCATGTAACTGAGTCCCGTTGTCACGCTGACACAAGTTATGACAATTTCTATCTATCCGTCGTTTACTAATTAGGTAAGTAATGGGGCAATTACATAATTAGGGTGATTAGGAATACGTGACCTTTAGAATGGAATGGGACTTATTTGTTTCTAGTTATATTTAAATATTTCGTCTTTAGACTTTAAGTTATTATCATTATCCATCTATACTAATTAGACAAATTAAATAATAATGAGTAAATAATGCTGTACAATCCACACAACATCATCTAGCCTAGCCCATACTAAGCAGAGCTTGCGTTATGTATGAGTAGTAAATAACTGATATAAGTACTTATTAAAATACATTAGATATTTTTTTATGCATAAAAAATATCCTTAACGAATATCTGCAGATCGTACAGACATTTGTGAAAATCGAACACGCAACGTTCGTGACGGACGACCGATGTGGCGCGGCGGGCGAAGGTGCGCCTGCGACGCAGGAGGTTGCGGGTTCGGTTCCCGCTTTGGGACCAATGTTTGTACGATCTGCAAATATTTGTTCTGAGTGTTCTGGGTATTTTCTATGTAAAATAAAAAAAAATCTATCTATGTACGTACTGTATTAAGTATATCAATCTCTAGTACGTAGTACCTCTCTAGTCTACGTCGAGTCATCTCGTCATCCATACCGCAATGCTTGAAAACGAAAGTTTTCAACCAGTGCGTCCTACCCGTTATGACCTACGGAGCTGAGACGTGGACGCTCACGGTAGGGCTGGTCCACCAGTTCAAAGTCGCTCAGCGAGCTGTGGATAGAGCTTTGCTCGAAGTTTCTCTGAAGGATAGGATTGTAACGAATACATCCGACAGAGAACCAAAGCTATCGACATAGCTCAGAAAATTAGCAAGCTGAAGTGGCAGTGGGACGGCCATATCTCACGAAGAACCGACAACCGCTGGGGTAAACGTGATCTCGAGTGGAGACCGTGACACGGCAAACGTAGTGTAGGAGGCCCTCCGTCCAGGTGGGATGACGATCTGCGAAAGACTGCAGGCAGATGCTGGATACGGCAAGCTGAAGACATGGCGCTATGGCGCTCATCGGGGGAGACCTATGGCCTATGATGAGATAATTCTGTGTGAATTGCCCAGCATTATTTATTTATTCTGCGTCGCAGGCGCACCTTAGCCTGCTGCGCCACAGTGGACTTCAAATAAAACCTAGTACATTATTAGTATAAATTGTTACTTGTTTCACCAACATTAGTCGTACGACCTTCATGCATGACACGAGTCTTGATTAGAAGAAACCTTACTGCGACCAGTTAAATTATATCCCGTCAGGAATGACACAGACATGGTTTATGATTGGTAACCGGTAAGGTAAGCCATAAAAATGTCGCGAGACCCGGGAGGTTAAATTAGCTAGTCATGTTGCGGTTGGAATTGAAACAATGTCTACTTGGGATTGAATGGCTGTGGCATTCCTTGGTTTTGAGCCGAGAACAAACGTTTTATGACCTTGTGGTTTAATCTTATACTGTGTCCTGAAGTTCCTTAAAGTATAGACTTAAGAGGGCGCAATGTTGTCCAATGTGCGCCATTTTGTGAAAAATATAGGGGTAGGTTTTCGCGTGAACAGGACAGAGCACACGTTTTTGGAACGCGTCGTAAGCGCAAAAATCAAGTTTTTGCTTATTTACAAGAAAACTACAAAACTTATGAAGAAACTGGTTTAAGGAACCAAATAATTAGTAATAACCTACAAATCAAAACACAAGTCATTTAATAAACCGCAGGGTTCCGAAGATCTCGACTAAATTATGTGCACACTTTCATGTGTTTTTAGGGTTCCGTACCCGAAGGGTGAAAACGGAAGCTTCCGCTGTCCGTCCGTCCGTCCGTTTGTCACGTGGCTATATCTCATGAACCGTAAGAGGTAGACAGTTGAAATTTTCAGAGAATGTGTATTTCTCTTGCTGCTATTACAACAAATAATAAAATAATATAAATATCAAAATTAAAGGGGGGCTCCCATACAACAAACGTGATTTTTTTGGCTATTTTTGTTCTTAATTTGTCAAGGCAAATTAAGATCAAAAATGTTTAAAAAAAAATTGTAACTCTTCAACTACAATAGACACATGAAACTTTCTATAATTAAGTAACACTTCAAATTACTGTAATAGTAACAACTACTAAAAATAAAATAAAATTGAAAATTTAAAGGGGTCTCCGAACAAATGAAAATTTGATGTTCTTTGAAAAAGTTGCCTGATTTTTACGGTACGGAACCCTTCGTGTGCCAGTTGACACGCGCTTAGCGGTTTATTTTAATCGTTCTTTTCTTTCTCAATCTTGTTTTCACATACTAGGAACCAAAGAAAATATGTTGAATTTTATGTAATTCCAAGTTTTGTACCACGGGGATCCCGTGAGTCAATACTCACCCGTCTAGATCTCAGTAGAGCTAGGCCTAGTTTGACCACCAAACCAGTTAGGTACGCCTCCTTAATATTTGTTCCTAGTTTGGGTTTCTTCTATGTGTATTGTGTTCTCAAAAAGCAGTAGTATATCACTCTAAACCTATCGTTTCAATATGGCAATGGTATCGTCGCAGAATCGCAGGTAGTTTACGCACTTGACTGGATTTCCGTCATCTTAAGTCTCCATTCGGAACAAATTGACGGAACGAAGTAGTCGTAGTACTGTTTGTATGAACGCTTGCGCACTGCGTCCGTTTCGAATCCGATTTAAGCGTAGGAATGACGTAGTTATGCCAAAGATGAAGCCCTGAAGTGTTTGGATTTGGATCAGAGATCGGACTAGTGCAATATCAGAATTCAGTCAGAATTTTTTTAGACTCTAGATCCGCGTTTTCACGAATAAGGATCGGATGCAATGCACAAAGCAATATCCGATTTCAGTCCGAGTTTTTAATATCCGTGTTTCCACGGATTCAGATTGTATGCAGTGCGTAACCGCTCTAAATCGAGAGGCGATCTTGGTTGTATAGCTACATTTTTGGCTCCTTGAAGTGGTCTAGTCTCTGCATATACATATGTAAATGCATATGTGTATGTAAAGCTGACGATGTAGTCATTCGCTTATTCAAGGATGTCCAAAGTGTTCGGGACTTCGAGACGTTTTCTTTAAAGCTTCCGGCAACCAAAATATCGAGGGATCCACACAACAAAGATGGTATTTGTATGTAATATCATCAAGCCCGGATTTGGACGTGACTCACACGCGCCTGCTGTGTCGGCAAGGCATAGCTTAATTAGGGCAGGATGGCCCTTCCTTATAATTAAAGTTCTTTAAAAAGGAACTGGACGGTTGAAAACTCGAGGACGGGGTGAAGTCTTGATGATGATGATAATAATACCCATTTCTTACAGGGTTTGTAGACACATCATTCAAAATAAAGAAAGTAAGAATTATCTGTACTATATAACACCCAATTATCGCGTTTATTTTATTTAACTATTTTCCGACGTTTCAACAGGTTTACTTTTACACTGACTGACGCGAGAAATACCCGTGATCTGAACATAATTATTATTAGTACTATTCTAATAATAATTATGTCTAGATCGCGTAAGTTAAAAATATTTATTGATTTATCTAGTAACCCAGTTTTCACGTGGTTTGCGCGTTGTTGTCACGTTTGTAAATTTCTCAACAAATTGCTCAGTTACAAACTCGAAAAGTTGGTCAATGATTTCGCAACAATTTCAGATTTTTCGTCACGTTCCGTAGCTTTTCCGTAATATATACTTATATCTTCCCAGTTACAAAAATACTTATTATAAAATTAGACACGTGTCGGAATTGGAGCGAAGATTATACATATGTAAGGTCGGATTTATAATGGTAGCGTGCTTCGGAAATGTCGCGCATTTCGCATTTCGACTAGACCAGCTTTGATTCGTTGCGTTGTAGCAAAGTTGGTCCTTGGGTTGTATACGTGTCAACATTTTTAATCGATAAAAGAAAATAATCCAGACTAAAACTTACGAATTTATAAAAAATCTAAAGTCTGTCTGTCTGGTTACATTTTCACGGCTAAACGGCTGAACGGTTCTTAATGAAATTTGGAAGGGAGGTAAACAATATCCCGGGAACGGATATACATGAGCTATGTACTTGAGAAGCGAGAGCGAAGCCGCGGGCAGCGAGCGACCATTTGTATCATGGCGGAAATCGAACCGGAAACCTCCTGCGTCGCAGGCGGACCTTTGCCCGCCGCGCCACATCGGTCCTCAATAATGTTTCGGTAACTGTCTGTATTTCGTATCTAACGTTATCTTATCGAATTTAGAGTCGCGATACCGTACTTAAATAATAACAAAACTCCTAGTGAGTTGTAAAAATTATCAGTAAATAAATTCAAACAAATTGTCAAACCTTCTTGTGTAAAAAGGCCTACTATAAAATATCAGATTATCTAGAGGTTAAAAAAGCTTGGGACGGGATTTGCTCCAACTCGAAAAATAACAACTAACTAACAGGCTAAAGGTTTCTTCGTCGCTTCTTTACTTTAGTCTACATACCGAAGCGACTAAAATCAAAAATATCACTTTTTTTCTGTGTCAGTGTTTAATTATTAAGAATTTGACCTTTTCTAATTGTACATTTATTGTATTTATGGAAATAAAAGAGTTTTTGACTTTGACTTTGACTTAACGAAATGTTTTATATTATAATTATATACGATGTTTCCGTACAGAGTTGTATCCCGTTACTAAGCTATCGATAACTCATCGGCATTACCACATCACTCATTCAGCAATGTTTTGAATTCTATCATATAATATCGATTTACTTCTATCATAAAACATTATCAAAAAATTACAGTAACTTTTCCGTAAACCATCGATAAGTTTTATCGACACAGCGCGTCACTAGAACGAATTAACAAATAAAAAGGTTGGCTAAGGTCATTCGCCGGCTATGTAGGTCTTTAACTCTAGATGGTTTTTAAACCTATTTTGTAGGAGTTGTTGTGCTACTTTTCTGTATAGGAAGCTAGCTTCAGCCGCCGGCTTCGCACGCGCTTTTTTAATAAAATGTATGAAATGTCCCACTGCTGCAGAAATAGCTACCTCCCGTGGTCCCTCCACGCATGGCATCACTAGTTGAAAGAAAGTAATACATGGTCCAAGGAAACAAGGTCTGGCACTCCGAGAGTGACACAACGCTACGTCACTGTCCAGTTGCCACTTATTTCAACAAAACATGGAGGTTGGGAAACAAATAGTAAATTTTAAAAAATACATAAAAAAGGTCAATCGTCAATTTTATTTGTTAGATCAGTCAAAAGGTTTGTTTAAACACGAGTAATTGTGATAAATAATTGGTTAGTAAAAAAATCATATCAGAAAACAGATTCGTCTTCCCATTCGCCGATGGCGTCGATGACGTGGACATGTGTCACCCACGTGACCGTGACGTCTCGGAATGCCATACCCATGGAATAATCTAATACTCCTAAAAGGTTGATTGACCGATGATCTGCAAATATATATGTGTTCCACCAGGAAAATATCCAGAACACCAGTTCTGGATATTTTCGATGCACAATAAAAAGAATATATCTATGTAATTAATATAATTAGTTGTGTAGGTACCCATAACACAAGCTCTGCTTAGCTTGGGGCTAGATGATGCTGTGTGGATTGTCCATTTATTTACTGAAATGATCGCTCAAAAGTGATAAGGCCGTCCATTCAACAAGATTAACATCATCATCAGCTGGATAAAGTTCTATAATTCTTGCTAGCATCTGTCAACAACACGAAATCCAAAATGGTGCTTTAACTAAAAAATAGGAATAATAAAAAGGCGGGTTTTTGCCCGCGATTCACGGGCGTGTGACCTCAGGCGGGTCGACGATCTCGTTAGATGTCCTGTGCACGTGCGGGCTCTTTCCTGGTTAGAGACCGTCTGAGGACGCCTGGTTAGGATCAAACCTAAAATTTGCTGTTATCTACCTGTTTGCTGTAATATCTTCAACATGATACCTCCACGCGTTCCAGAGAAAAGTGTCTTGACAGACGGACGACGAAGTGATCCTAAAAGGGTTCCTCTTTTCCCAGTGAAGTACGGAAGCCTAAAAGTATAAGGTTAAAGCTTAGGACTTTAATGAGTAAGTCGAAGCAGCACCCACGACCTTCAGATCCAAAGCAAGATCACCTCCCACTCAGTCAAACAAGTCTATAGAGTACTTATACAAATCTCGAGTAAACAGCGCGTTTTAGTAAAAAGTACCGCAAAAAACGTCCGTGATCTTGACAAGTGCGTCCACCCCGGACTTTCGGAGGAAATGTATTAATATCTGCGAGGGAATAATGTCCCGTGTTTTCCTGCTTTGGAAAAGTTGCCACGTGAAAATAAAACTTGTAACAAAACAAAGGGAATGTTCATAACGGTATAGTTACACAACCTTCTGCCCGCAGGTTCGCACGTGTTTATCCTGAATAAGGTACAAGCTTATTTTGAAAATTTAGAAAACTTTAACTTGCATCAAATAGCTAAGAAAACTTTACATACCACTCTCAACATTCCAAACAAACTTGTAGGACTTTTTTTAAACAGTTTTGGATTGACGATCTTGATGCCATAGATAGACACTGGTAAAACCCCTCTTTTTGGGTCGGAGAGGAGACGGGGGTTAATAATTATCTTAAACGTCCTTGAAAGTAGTGATGACTAGCTGCTGCCCACGGCTTCGCACGCGCTGTTCTAGTAACCGATGTCCGTCTCCGGGATACCATTCACCTCCCTGCTAAATTTCGAGACCGTTCAGGCGCTTAGCGTGAACAAGTAACGGACAAACAGAGTTACTTTCGAATTTATAATATTAGTATGGATGATTAGCCATTAATTCCAATTCCAGCTAAGTATAATTCTATTCCAACCGCTCGAGAAATATATCTATCAAAGTGCCAAATTCTATAACATCCTGCTCAGGATTGAAATAGATCTGAAATAAGTTTAAGTGACCCTGACTTTTGATGCCTCTCGCTCACAAGTGTTTTCAGTGATACTGAACCCTGTACCCTGTGTAATAAACTATATTGTTTGTTTGTATCTTAGGTACTTTGCATAAATAAAGCAAAGGTGGTTGAACTATCTTTGTTCTCTGAGACGTGTAGGCGCCCGTATAGAGGTATTGCTTTCAGATATCAATGCCATTTTATGTAAGGTAAGATTAGGTATTCATTCTTTTAGTTAATGTTGGCTTATTTCCAGAGGTCCATGAGTCTAATTTTGTCAATTACGGCAGAGAGAGGTTCTCTAAGGTCGCATAAGCTTTCCTTTGCCCAGCTGTGGCACGAAATGGTACCTACTTAAAACAAAAATAAGTTAGAAACTAAGCCTACAGCCTAGACACCTCTCGTCAAACGAGCTAAATGTAGGTAACTTTAGTCTTTGAACAGGATTGGATAAACTTCAATGTTTCCCCTGTAGGTGGAGCTAACGGCTGCGGCGCTAGAGTCCCAAGGAAGTCCCAAAGTCACTTGACCTCGTGGTGTAATTGGTTAGCGCATTCCCATACTGAGGGAAGGAAGCGGGTTCAAGTCCCGTCGAAGTCAAAAAAAAAATCGTATTATTATTTGATTTATTTAGGCTAAATCTCAGTAGGTACTCGTGGGTCGTGGTAAAAAACACAATTTTATAAAATTCTATGTGTATTATTTCTCAATTTGTTTGTTTCCTTTTCACTACCTACCTGTAATGCGAAAAGACGATTGAGAAAAAAATTACGATAACAATAATCATAAAAGTGCACTGTTTCGCACATAATTGCGCCGAGTTCTCAGGAACCCTGCGGTCTATTAAAATGACTTCTGCTTAGATTCGTAGATAATTAATTATACTTACTAATTATTTGGTTCCGCTAAGCCAGTAGCTCAATTAGCTGTGTAGTTTTCTTATAAAAAACAATAATTTCATTTTTGCGCATACGCCTTTCCAACACTGCTTTCCAATAAGTTATGGTCTGTATGTCCCACTACTCCTATGAACGCGAAGTCCTATTCTATTTCATCTATTATTCCTATCCTATGCGCACGAATGGATGCTCTCTTAATGGTCAATGTCCATTCATGCTAGCAATTTATGTCATTTATGCAAAATATTTAAATATAACTTTTAAATATAAAGAAAACTGCAGATCTCTGGGGCATTTCCGTTAGAATTATTAAACCATTAATTATATTAATTATTACACCAATTTAATGAAATGTAGTACAAAGTGTAGTAGTGTAAAGGATAATGATTATTTAATCCCACTGTATAAATCGGGTAGTAGGTCTGACCCCACTAACTTTAGACCAATATTATTATCGGTACTGCCTACATTCAGCAAAGTTTTTGAAAAACTTATTTGACATCAATTGCTTAGACATTTCAATGGCAATGACCTGCTACATAGTAAGCAATTCGGGTTTACTCGCGGCAGGTCAACTACTGATGCCGGTGTTGAGTTAGTATCGCATATTTTT
Source organism: Eupithecia inturbata (assembly GCA_963662085.1). NCBI lineage: Eukaryota > Metazoa > Arthropoda > Insecta > Lepidoptera > Geometridae > Eupithecia > Eupithecia inturbata. The sequence goes on from OY759203.1 coordinate 8,111,279, forward strand.
GATGCTTGGGAGAAGTCGCAAGATGCTGTAGGTTGTTTTTACGACTTGTCAAAAGCATTGGATTGCGTACACCATGAAACATTAATCAGGAAACTACATCACTATGGAAAAATTGACTCCTCTGTGGATCTTCTTACATCTTACTTGAGTGATAGGATACAAAGAGTTGACATTAATGGGAAACGGTCTTCGGGGTCTGTAGTTACAATGGGTGTACTACAGGGTACATCCTCGGTACTTTCCTATTTTTAGTTTATACTAACGACCTGCCTCATATTGAAAAGGATAATCACGAGACCGTACTGTTTGCTGATGGTGATGATACTTCATTAACATTTAAAATGAAACGACTACAACACAAATTTCGACGATGTGAATAAAGCAATCTCAAAAGTAGTCCATTGGTTTAGTGTAAATAACCTTTTGCTTAATGAAACCGAAATGAAATGAAACATTTATTCTACCTAATGTAAAACTAGTTAGGGCTGATGTAACCGTCAAAGGAGAAACGTTAGATATTGTTAAAAGTACCGTATTATTAGGAATAGCCTTAGATAGTAAACTTCAATGGGGCCACACATAGACAAGCTATCGAAGAGACTTAGTTCTGCAGCGTATGCAGTCAAAAAAATCCGTCATCTTACAGACGTTGATACTTCTAGACTAGTCTATTTCAGTTACTCCATGTCTTATGGCATACATATTTGTGCTGCAGAAGAGGGCTGTTCGTGCAATCTATAATATGGGTCTCAGGGAAACCCTACGTGAAAAATTCGAAGAAATAAACATAATGACAGTACCATGTCAATATATTTATGAAAACTTGTTGTACACTCATAGGAATATCAATCGGTTCCCTAAAAATAGCGACATACGTAATTCAACTATTAGAAATAAGAATAAACTAGCTTTGCCCACAACTAGGCTACACAAGATTAATGTATCTTTTAAAGAGCAATATATACGCTTCTACAACATAATACCAAATGAGTTGAAAAAATTATCAATTAATAAATTTAAACAAATTGTCATACATATCCTTTGTAAAAAGGCTTAGGTAAGGCGTACTACAAAATATCAGATTTAGAGGATAAAACATTTATAGTTTTGTAAAAATAAAAAATATTTGTATCATTATTCACTACCTAGTTTATTTATACCGGGTTTTGAGTGAATCGAACCAAGTTCTAGAACTTATACTATCTTCTTATGTACCAAATTTCATCTAAATAGGTTAAGTAGTTACGTGGTAACAAATATTCACACGAACATTTTTAATATTAGGTCCTTACATATGAAATTGGCGTTTTTCGTACTGGCCACTTTAATCACAAATTTCTCCTCTTTGGTAAGGAATTCCAAATTCAAATTTGTACAGCTATAGACTCATGTATTTGTGCTTCGATGATCGTCATTCATTTGTTTTTTTTTCTTCTGTTTTTTTCTGTTTGCGTCACTCATTTTACAAAATGGAAAACTTAAAATATCGCATTATTTACGAGTACGAGTTCCGCCGTGGCACTAGTGCTGCGGAAACAACTCGAAGGGTGAATGATGTGTATGGCGGTCGTGTTGCAAAAGAAAACACAGTTCGTTTTTGGTTCCAACGTTTTCGTTCTGGAAATTTTGACCTGCAGAACAAGCCCCGTGGACGGCCTGAGACTCAAGTTGATAATGAAGAGTTGAAGGCTATTGTGGAAGCGGATCCATCGCAAACCACGTCCGAGTTAGCTGCAGGCTGCGATGTTAGTGATAAAACTGTTTTAATTCACTTGAAGCAAATTGGGAAGATTAAAAAGCTTGAAAGGTGGGTACCTCACGAATTGACTGAAGCAAACCGGCAAACGCGCGTCGACTGCTGCGTTACATTACTAAACCGGCACAATAATGAAGGTATTTTAAACCGAATCATTACCTGTGATGAAAAATGGGTTCTTTACGATAATCGGAAGCGCTCAGCGCAATGGTTGGATCCTGGCCAGCCAGCCAAATCCTGCCCCAAGCGAAAATTAACCCCAAAAAAGTTACTTGTAAGCGTTTGGTGGACTAGTGCCGGTATTGTTCATTACAGTTTTCTCAAATCTGGCCAGACTATTACGGCTGATGTCTATTGTCAGCAATTGCAAACCATGATGGAAAAGCTAGCGGCTAAACAACCTAGGCTGGTCAATCGCTCCACGCCACTGCTGCTTCACGACAACGCTAGACCACACACTGCGCAACAGACGGCTACTAAATTAGAAGAGCTTCAATTGGAAAGTCTAAGACATCCTCCGTACTCCCCGGACCTTGCTCCAACAGATTACCATTTTTTTCGAAATTTGGATAACTTCTTGCAAGGGAAAAAATTCAACTCCGATTGGGCAGTCCAAATCGCCTTCAAAGATTTTATTGATTCCCGTCCGACTGGTTTTTTTAGTAAAGGGATCAATGAACTACCTATAAGATGGCAAAAGTGCATAGAAAATAATGGTTCATACTTTGATTAATTAAATATATTATATTAAAAAATATTCGACTTTTTGTTCCTCCCATACAAAACGCCAATTTCATATGTAAGGACCTAATATTAGTATGACTTATCTATTTTCAAGAAATCGGGTAAGTACCGGTACTTACCAACACACAAAAATATAATCTAGCAGGCAACACAATCTGCAACTGAATCTGACATATTTATTGAAAACCAAAGTGCATGACCCCTCTATCGGCTGACATTAAATTTGAACCTCACACCCCCTCCACGTCTAGACGGGGGTAGGTAGCCGAAAAACATAACCTGTTGTCTTGACGTGCCCCTTTTCGTTCAGTCTATGATAGGACGCCGCGGCGTGTGGTTGTCCTGTGTAAAATGGAAGGAGTGCAGTTATTGTAATTTCGTAGTTTTTATGGAATAGTTATTGATATTGTTGTGATCATGTTTTGTTTGTTTGGTCCTAGTAAGTAACTTATAAGTTTTTAGTGTATTTTGTAAGTTTAGTAACTTTGTAGGTGTATGTACCTACGAGTACATGGTTTATACTTCAGCCAAATTCTATGTGAAATGTTTTAAACAAACGGCAACAGAAAATCTAAGTGACGTGCTTGGCGTCGACATTCAGATTTAATTTTTAGCAATATTTATTGATGGAAAGATCTCAAATCGATAAGGAATCAAACATTGCATTGCACATCGAATTTGGCTGGAGTATAGATCTTATTTTTTTGTTATTTGAAGGTAATTTTAATGAGATACCAGCTGCTGCCCGCGTCTTCGCACGTGCTTTTTAAGTCGGTAGGCTATGTCCATCCCCGGGATACCATTTACCTCTCTGCCAAATTAAATTGCGATCCGGTCAGCCGGTTAGGCGTGAAAATGTAACAGACAGACAGAGTTACTTTCGAATTTATAATTTTAGTATGGATTGATATGTATGGCAAAAGCCTTAAAGCCGAATATTCAATGTCACGGCTAATCGTTGCCTTTCATGCAGATGTATGTAAACATATGATTATGATAAGCAATGTAATTTGTATGAAAGGGATCTTCTGACCCTTGCCCTGGAGTTGACTGCCGTCAGGTCGAGGCCCAGAAGGAACAATGTTGAATACATGAATAACAATCTACTTACAAGCTCGACTTTGATTAACTTAAAAACTGATAGGTTTGTAAGTTATTATGCATTTATTTTTTGTGAACATATTGGGGGCTGTGACCACAGCGAACATTTTACTCTATGGAATAGAGGGAGTTCTAATGTAACAGGACCTTTGATGTAAGGTAAGTTTTTTCATCTAAAAGGAACCTGAGTGGGAAAATAATGGCCTCATAAAAATCATGTTTTTATTTATCAACAAAATAAAATAAGATTGTAGTCATCACTATTTTAACACAACTTGTTTTGTTTATCAATGAGCGGGAAATAGGTTTGTTGTGTTTGACTGACAGACTGAACGAAATATTCCGTTTAAGGTATTTATCACCGGAAACTTAAAAACCCGCTCTCAATCGAGAAATCTCATCATAATCACACACAGTCCACTGCTTGACATATGCCTACACCATACGACGCGACGCCACAAACAGCGGTCCTGAGCCGCCTCCATCCATCGACTCTCTGACCGCTACAACTTCAGTATCTTTTAAATCCATCATGGTTATTAACACTTGAGTCATTTACAACGGGATATTTACCATGATTTGAGTTTTGTTCCGTGATCATGGCTCATGAAACTGTGCCGAAATATTGGAAAACTCGAAACTCAAATCATGGTGAATATCCCGTTGTAAAAGACTTTAACATCGGTAGTACTATCATCCAGAAATCTCAGTAGGTATTTCTTGTCAGTGAAATGATGCAGTTCCCTCCACTTTTCTCTCCAATGCAATCTCTTTTACTTCTCTATACGACATGACAGCCACTTTCTTTTTGATCTAATTCTTGGTCTTCCTCTTTCCTCGTCTTCCTCAGTGTTACACTAATTTCTAAATCAAACAATAGGTACAACAGCAGATCAGGTCCGTGCCGAAAACCAGGTGAACGTACCACGTCCTTTGTAGTCTGAACGTTGACCTAGGTCACAGACTGCTAGTCAGTCTAGACTGCCTGTTTGTTTAGGGCACGTCCCGCCATCAGGGAAGAGGATTTTGAATTTACTACCGGGTTCCAGTTTTATAGCCCGGCCACATGCTCCGTCTTACCTGCGAGCATGCCTGCACAAACCAGTTAGCACATGTAAGAACGTGCGTGTAGTCGGCGGAAGCGCGGTTTACATAGCAAATGGCTTACAATGTGCGCAAAACTTTTATTTCTAAATTACTGCAGCCAGCGTCTTGGGGTGCTTCCGACTGGTATTTATATAGGTGCATCAGATGAGCTACCTGTAGATGGTTTGCAACAGTCTGCAGTTAGCTTAATTGTTTCAATTGTAAATACAAAAAATTGATAAAGAAAATTACAATCAAATTAGAACTATAATTTGATCGTAATTTTCTTTGTCAATGAAGCATTTAAAAAATAAATAAAAAAAATTACTTGTAAAACCTAGAAAATTGTAAAAACCGATATATTTTCGAGAGTCACTAACCACCCATAAACACACTCGCTGTATTTAATGTAGAGGTAATAAGCACAGGTAGTAAGAATAATAATAATAATTTGTTTATTTCCTCTTTACACAATAGGTTTATATATAATAATAAAATATTTTAGACTATATTCTGCACCTGTCTTCGCTCACAATGGTACCTTACCGACCGGCATCTTCTGTAGCCTGGATGTTGACCTCTAAGAAGTCGCAGACAGCTAGTCAGTCTAGACAACCTATTGGTTTAGGGCTCGTCCCGCCCTTAGAAGAGGATTCTGAATTTGCTACCGGGTTCTAATAAGACCCGACTGAGGATGACAGATGACAGTAGGTAATCTGGTTGAATTATTTTACCGACTTCGAAAACAGGAGGAGGTTCTTTGTTCGGCAGTAGGTATATATGTTCGTCAATTTCTACGTCATTTATGGACCGATAAGTATAAATATACACGATCCAAGCAATCACTCGCAGAAAATCTTTTGGTTTTTTGCTGTAAGGGTCATCCATAAAGTGCGTCACGCTAATTTCATGATTTTTTTGACCCCTCCCCGTCCTTGTCACAGCTGGTCACATTTGTGAGACCCTCCTCCCTAGAGTGACGTCACATGTTTTGCAATTTTACATCTAGAAATTATTAAATTAAAACAGCAGTTCCGAATTTAGTTTTATTTCCATTTAATTTATATTTAATAATAACACCAAATCAAACATAATTTGAAAAGGATGTCCCGTACCTACAGGACGGTTTGTTTGTGTTGGGAAGGCAAGGTACTAAATCACGGAAATCTCAAGCAGTAGATAACTAGTCGAGCCTTGAGCACAAATACTCAAGGGCTTGGCAGAACGGGTGATGCGTATTACATACTACGTACGTACTTACGTAGCTGCGTAGGTTGGGACGGACCTTTGTTACTGTGCAATGATTCGTGAAATTCTTGTTCTGAACAGTTAGTTTGTAGATTCGAGAGATTCTGTTCTAGAATACTAGATGTTATTTGTAAAAGAAAGAATTACAAAATAAAAATAAATATTTGTGGAAAACATTTTACGGTATCATCGCAAAAATGCAAACTTCTGCGTCATACATATAGTAGTATAATTTTTGTTTTGGCAGCTTTCTTTCAGTAGTTGATTCGCCTCATGTGTTTTCGACATTGAATTTGCACCTTTTTCGCTGCGCGTGAGCAATTAGGGAGGTTTTAGTTTTAGTGACGAGATCACCCTTATTCATACGTAAATGTCTCTGTCACACACATTGGTGTGAAGGGAAATATTGATTTTTAACCGACTTCAAAAAGTAGGAGATTTTCAGTTCGCCTGTATGTTCTTTTTATGTATGTATGTTACTTGATATCTCCGCCTATGGGTAACCGATTTTACTGATTCGTTCACTATTGTATAGAGAATGATCCCGAGGTGGTCCCATAAAAAAAATTATTCCCGAGGGATTAGTATTTATCCCGTTAAATTAATAAGCAACATAATATTTTTGGAGAATCACGACTAGCTACAACAGTTATGGTGCTGTGTCAATTATTGTTAATAGATTTTGATGATTCTTTCGTTGTTGTATAAAAATTGATTTTGAGGTGGTCTCCTATGAGTTTGATTCTGGAGGAATTGCGCCGTAAAACGTAGGTATGTAAAAAATGTTCAGAATATGATAATTTCATTAACACTTAATTAATGGTTCCCATGGCAACGGGCGTCAACAGCTTCATCCTTGTGTCATTGGCGTTTGAACATCAAAACTTGGTCATTAATGTGATTCACAAAATTTTATACAAATTTTAAACCTTAAGGTATTAATAACTTCACCCTTATCTTCGTATTAATACTTACCTTTTCCGAAAGGGCCCGCGATGCGACCTTCAAGCCCTTTATCGCGATTTATCTTCAACACGAATTTTATAATTAGATAATTTAGATACGCTATTTTCATCTGACGGAATCAAACTAACCGAAGGTTTGAAAGTTATTGGCCATGGCCTTTTCGTGGCCTTGTCTACGAACGAAGTACTGTTTGAGGGGTTTCGTGTACTGTTGTAGTTAGCTCCGTAAACACCGGTCGGTGGTCGGATCCAAATAATACTTTTACCTATAGTCAGTTATAATATAGCCTGCTGGTTCAATCAGGTGCACAAGAGAACCAATGAATGGGGAGAATAGAGTGCGTTATTCACTCACGAATACATGTCATGTAAATTTATCAGCTGCGTGCTATAGCCGCTATAGGCTATGTTTGTAAATTTGTTCTTGCTTTTCATTCGTATACGTAACCCTGTATGTTATTTTAGATTTATTATTAAATGTTATTTTAGTGACTATTTACTTAATTGAAGTTTAATATATCAGTTTGAAATTTTAGTTTATAAAATAATTATAATTATGTTGGCTTAATCTATTACGCATAATCTTTTGTAAATCTTTCTATAAAAATATTTATAACAAGATTAGAATCATTTAATCTTTATGTAACCAAAACTAATAAAAAAAAAATTAATCTGTCATTGTAGACGTCACCATTATTTTATAGTTGCAACATTGTAGGGGGAGCACAGCTGCCTATAATATAGACTTTTTAGTCTAGTTTAGGCAACTGAGGCTAATACATAATTATTTGAATAAGTATTCTCACAAGTGTATTATTTAATTTCGTACAGAATCAGATTAATTTATTGGTACAAGAAAATATAATTATATGTCAATCCTTTCGAACAGAGCAGATACAAGTGTTTAAAAAACAAACTTAGATCAAATACACACTCAAAATAACCAATTGGTACCTACACTGAAATAAATTAACAGGTCAAAATAAATAGAGTCAGACATAGAGTAGTGCTACAATTATTATATTGAGGTAGGGTTAAAATGCTAACCTCGCATCTCATAATAATGATTAGCACAATTTTTGGAATAACGGTTTAACCTTTTGGTGATGTTTAGGACATTTTATTCATAAATGATTGTTTCTTTTTGCAGGTAAGTGTGCCAATATCCTCCAAACATGCGAGGAAGAGAAGATACTAGATTGTCTTGAGGGTGAAATGGTACGTAATATGTTGTATGAATTAGGGTGCACGAAGATTCAGTTCAAGTTAGTACATTGTCGCTTTAAAATTGACTTAGCCGACGGGCGTCTGTCAGCATGTGCTCCTCGGATGATCGTAAGCTTTTGATTTCTAATGACAGTGAACTTCTGTCGAAAACGTCAATTACATTTTTACGTTACTCAAGCATAGGTCGATGACTGAGCAAGCTTTCATAATATGGCACAAAGAAAGTCCCGTTTTTTAGATTTTTGCGTACATATCGTAAACAATGCGTCATAGGATTTATTTTAGTACTACAACATTAGCTGATAAAGTGACCTACAACTTTGGTTCTGTAGCGGCCAGTCTCCACGGAGACTAGCCATTTGCGCATTATTATTATTGCGTGAGTTTTTATAAAGTGCACATCGGAAATTGGGTGAAACTACACTCGCATTTTATCGCCGGAAAAAATAATAAAAAATCAATGTTTTTTTTTGGCCAGCGGTGAATGATTTGGCAGAGCGAGAGCGACTGACTAAATGCAAGGACCTTATGTCTTCTGGCCGCCGCGCCCGCGCCACCGCGCCGCGCCCGCGCCGGCCCGTACCCTATCCCTGCACATTAAACGCAAACAAAAAAAGTTAAAACCTGAGTTAAAGAAAAATAAGTAAAGTAAAAAATAATGCGCTCGGAGTCCCTACTTTTAACTTACATAACAAATGTTCCGTGTTGTGTGTGATGTGATGTAAATCAAAATGTTTATGTTACCTGTATGTACGAATCACAAATTATGTTGGTCAATAACTTTTATTTCTATATGCTTATAAAATAAGATTACAAATAAAAATAAATATAAAATGTTCGTTGGTTTATCATTAACTGTTTATAGCGTATAAGAATATTTTAATTGGTGAAATAATTTCAAATAGTTATTGTGTAAAATAAATTTAATTGTAACGAAGATTATGTTATATTATTTTATATGACGTGTAATATTCTTTACCAATATAATCTTGAAAGAGTGTTTCTGTACGAACCTGCGAATCAAAACTCATACACTCACTCGGCCTGAGCGACCTTCATCTGTGTTTAGCTTAAAAGTTGCTGTTTTCGATTCTCGTAGCTAGAATATCGAAATCTTAAGACTCATCGAAATTCAGAGTTACAACAGTTAACTCTGAATTTCGATGAGTTAAGGTTTCGATATTTTGATTGTTCTATAGTAGCAAAAATCAATTGCTTTTGACCTTCTTTTTCCAAAAGAGACGAGAAAGTAGGTACCTGGAGTTTGATAACGCTGCCCATTTCGGCAAATCTTTAATTTAATCAGGCGTTTTCAAAAAAAAAATACTTATTTATATTTTGCCGTGGCGATCGCGGCGTTAAAATTAACCCCTCTCAACTCAGCTCGAGGGTGTCGTAAGAGTCGACTGAGGGAAACTACCAGAGCAAGGGCAGCAGCTTCCTTCTATATATTATTAACACCTGCACTGCGATCACCCTCCCGCTTCCCAAGCGTTGTGATAATGTCAAAAGTCCCTTGTTTGGGAGAGCCACGTTCAGCTGTGCAGATATGTACGCTGATGAGGAAATTTCCAGTTATGCAATTTTATAGAACGGTATAAGTACCTTCACCTTCCTTGCCTCAAATCACGTTAAGCCACTATCTGAACGAACTTGGCTAGTTTTCACATTTATGTTTTTGATTAGCTTTGTTTTACGAGGCACCTTGAGTTTTATTTCCTAGTTGTTAAATATCAGTTTCGTTAGCCACTTGGCGACCTTGTGCTCCTACGTTAGGTAACTCGAGTCTATTGTTAGACCACGATGTTTCATTATTAATTACTAGCTGCTGCCTGCGGCTTTGCACGCGTTTCTCAAGTAGCCCATGTCCGTCCCCGGGATACCATTACCTCCCTGCCAAATTTTATTAAGATCTGTTCAGCCGTTTGGGCGTGAAAAGGTCTCAGACAGACAAGAGTTACTTCCGAATTTATAATATTAGCATGGTTAGATATTATAAATAACTACTGCCGACGACCTATGTGGCGCGCTGGGCGAGGGTCCGTCTGTGACGCAGGAGATTGCGAGCTCGATTCCCGCCTTAGGACAAATGTTTGTACGGTCTACAAATATTAGTACCGGGTGTTCTGGGTAGGGCCATACATGGGTCATCATCATAGGAGCGGGACAGAGCATACGTTTTTGGAACGTCGCAAGCGAAAAATCAAGTTTTTGTTTATTTACAAGAAAACTACACAACTTATGAAGAAACTGGTTCAAGGAACCAAATAATTAGTAATAACCTACGAATCAAAACATTAGTCATTTCGATAGACCGCAGGGTTCCTGAGATCTCGACCAAAATATGTGCGAAACAATGCACTTTCATGATTTTTTTATCGTATTTTTTTTCACATATAGGGAACTAAAGTAAAAATGTTGAATTTAATGTAATTTGAGTTTATTACCACTGGGATCCCGTCAGTACTGAGATCTAGGCCTAGTTTGACAACCTAACCCGTTAGGTTCTCCTCTTAGGTATCAGTCATCTCATCTAGTACCCATAACACAAGCTCTGCTTATCTTGGGGATAGATGATGGATGCTGTGTGGATTGTTCAGCAATATTTATTTATTTACTACACATAGTTTCAGCTTGTGGCTTCGCTTATGTTTCATTAATGTCTCATTCTCATCCATTTTCAAACTTGAATATTCACCTTTTTAGCTGTAAGTGTGCAATTTGTTGAAATATTTGTTTTAGTTTTTAGTAGTAACCTTGTTATTTATTACGTAGTGATTTTCTATTATTGTTATCAGTTTTTGTTAACTTCATAAATAAAAAGACTTGTTTGCATAAAATATTTTAGATCCTAAAAACATGCATAGTTTTTTATTTTTTTGTAATCAATGTAAGATCCATCGCGGAATAAATACTAATTCCGCGATGGAAAACGAACCCGCAACCTGCACTCAGACACACTTCGCCCACTGCACCGCAGAATAGTGGTGGTCGTTGAATGAACGATCAGTTTTTCTGTTACACAGGTTTACAGCCCACTGATAAACTAGTTTACATGTGAACGACATTTGCATCGCGTACGTAGTCCAACGCCGAGCGTTGCCGAAACTGTTTCTCTAGCCAGCTAGCCACTCGTATATCGAGCATTCCGTTCTCTTCACACTTGCTTGTACCGCTAATAATGACTATCTATCTTTCGCGCGACTCTATAAACGGTTGAGTTTTGTAAAAATAAACTCTATTTCAATGCATGTGCAATATATTATTTATTAAGCAAGCAGATTTTTTAATTTTGTTTGTTTACATTATTAATTATTTATTAGTCTCGTTTGAAATGCGGTGATTAATTTTCTAGTGATTAGGTAAATAACTAACTTACAACTGATAACGCATACTCACATATTATACGCATATTGACTATAATATCCTAAACAGTTTATTCTACTCGTCGTTTACCAATCAGTGAATCAACGTTCAATGATCGATCATGTCCTGAACGGCTTATACTAGTCGAAAATTAAACTGTTTTATAAACGGTCTCGTTTTGTTGACTGTAAAACAGGCGACGACCCATTCCTACCACAGAAGTCATCAGATCAGAAACATTAAGTCAGGACTAGGAACTGTACACTTCTTGCCTGTAGGTACCCGTTAATCGATGGTCACAGCTCAGCAGCTCTGGCTACAGTTATGGTGGAATCTAGTTCATTATGTCATCATCATCATCCTACATTATATATCCTATATAGACGACCGATGTGGCGCGGCGGGCGAAGGTCCGCCTGCGATGCAGAAGGTTGCGGGTTCGATTCCCGCCTTGGGACAAATGTTTGTACGATCTGCAAATATTTGTTCCGGGTGTTCTGGGTGTTTTCTATATATAATAAAAAATATCTATCAATGTTATGTATTGTATTAAGTTTATCAGTCATCTAGTACCCATAACACAAGCTCTACTTACTTTGGGGCTAGATGATGCTGTGTGGATTGTCCAGCATTATTTATTTATTTATATTAGTCCACTGCTGGGCATAGGCCTCCCCTAATGAGTCTGGTAGTTTTTCAGTAGGGTGAAGTGATCGAATATTGTGATTTTCCTCGTAAATTCGTAGAAATATAGCAGGATAAGTAGACAAGACAGTATCCACCGCTACCAAACCCCAGACGCACGGCAGTCTGCTCAGGTCTACAGGAACTACGACGGAGAGGAGGGGTTCGAAGAGATGCGCAGAAAGGACTTGTTCCAGGCATGCTGAACTTAATGGCGCTAGAGTAGTATTATTTTTATTTTACTGTGAATAATGTAATGAATTACATACTTGGAATGAGGGAACTACAATTATTACTATAGACGGTGTATCTTGAGGGGTGGATCATCGGTGGCTGAGGGGTGGGGGCCGCAGTACCTATCGATTTAACCCCCCTGTATGTTCTGCGATATTCAGCGGTCCAAAAATTATTTGGACTTCGGTAAAATTTTAGTCAAAATCTGATTTCAGCCTGAACTTCGCAATTGCAGCCAAACTATTAAGTCCCGACCCTACCTTTTTTTAACAAGATCAATTGTGGGCCTTTTGTACCCCTATACCCATCACTCTTAGATTTATAAAAATCCAAATAAGAAAATTATAGTAATTTTTTTTTTTAATCTATGTTGCTAGTACAAGGGCATCATGTTGAAAATTGTACTTATAGAGGTATAGTCTAAGGCCAGTATTATGAATAAGCTTGCTCAGTCACAGATCAATGCTTCAGTGACGTTTATGCCATAGAAAAGCGTCACTCAAGCAAAGATCGATGACTGAGCAAGCTTTCTTAACTACCCTACGGGTACGGAACCCTAAAAATAACCTTACATGGGCATCGAGAGCGTAAAACATTTTAAATCAATTCCTTCAACTTCAATGATTTTCGCAATGTATGATGTGATGTCATTTTTGTGTATTCTACACAAGATCTAACTTTCGGTGTGATCCGCTCAGTGATACGAACTTATAACACAATATCATCAATGCGAAAGTTACTCGGCTAACTAGATCTCTTTCAAAGGCAAGAACCGGAGAATGGTGCAGGTTACTTTATATCCAGGAAAAGGGCGAGCAAAGCCACGGGCAGAGCCGTTAGCATTAATCTCCTTCGATAACCCAAAAAGCCGTGCGCACTTCCTAAGCAAAAATAGATAGGTGTAGTATAGATGTATGATTGTACAAAATCCTGCGCGCACGCAACTGTGCCAAGGCCCGAGTTGCGCTGTAAGACCCGTGCGCGCAGACTGGCCGGCTACAGTATTTACTTGCACACGAGGCGTCGGCCATTACATTACATAGAATGTACTTAGCACACACACACACAAAAATGAGGGAACGTAAATCAAAAAAATATATGTTATGAAAATGATATAAATTAGAGTTTTAATATGTCTGTTTGTTTTTATGTTTTAGTATAAGATTTTTTGTTTTTACGTTCCCTCAGTTTTTTGTGTGTCTGCTAAATACATTCGTATTCTATTCTATAAATAAATGACTGTATGTAATAATTTATTACTTATTGTATAGTTTATTATTTTACTGTATATTGAATGGAGTTTATTATTCCATATTGGGTAACTACATTGACAATTTTTTAATTATTTTAGTACTAGCTGACCCGATGCTGTCCGGTCTTATCTATGAATACCTATAGATAGACATTTTCTCGTATTCCGCGCAACTTTCTTATATTTTTTTCTTTCTTATGTGCCTTCTCCTGACAACAACGAATACAACAAAAAAGAATTAGCGAAATCGGTCCAGCCGTTCACGCGTGATGCCGTGACCAGAACATCTGGAACAACTATCTGTAGATCGACAACACAAACATTCCTCCCGAGGCGGGAAGCGCTAGACGGGTCGGCCTGCCGCCGCGCCGCCGTTCCATCGGAGTTTTGGACTGTGAAAATATAGAGTGCACCTGTTAGCGCACACACTTGTGCACTATAAAATGTACTGTAGGCTAGTCTCCGTTGAGACTTTCTTAATGACAGGTACATACAAGATACATCAAATATGTACTTATTTATCTATCTATATATATAAAAGAAAGTCGTGTTAGTTACACTATTTATAACTCAAGAAGGGCTGAACGAATCTCGGTGAAATTTGGCAGCGAGGTAGATAGTATCCCGGGGCCGGACATAGGCTACCTTTTATTCCGGAAAAAAGCGTGCGAAGCCGCGGGCTGGAGCTAGTATAATATATAGAATAATATTTACTCGATTTATTTATTTTATAAAGTGCAATTTTTTTCACTCCTATTTTTTTTAACTACCTACCTATTTTGTTTTTTTTTATTATAGGTAAAAATAAAAATACTGCAAGAGTAAAATATCTTGGGTTAAGGAACCGAGTAGGTATTCAATAAAATAGCTACCTACCTATGTACCTATAGATACATTTTTAAAAGCTAGCACGATTCGCTTTTATTTTTCGTATAATAGAGACCTGGATTTGTGACGTCGTCGTCAGGGTAATTGTATTACCCGCGCTGACGACAGCGACGAAAAAACAAAATACCCACAAACGCGCCAGCTTTTAAAAAATCATCTCTATGTACTCTAGTTTCAATCTATCTATTCCGCCTAACAACAGCTTCTAGGTCAGAAGGGCGCACAGGCCGGATGACCTCACTATGCACTCTAAACCTGCATTGTAGAACAGACTCTAATCTTTACCAGTTAGAGAACAAATTAGACTTTAGTGCGGTTACCTTGTAGCCCCGGACTTTGGAATAAACCTTAGATGCTTAGGAATAGAGTTTAAAATAAACGAAAATAATGTTAGTTGATTGTGTTGGACTTACAATTAGGTACCTTATAGATTGCAAATTACAAAATGAATCTTAATGTCGTCTACGTTAAGGTTCATTTTATGCTGGATAAAACACATTTTAGGTAGAGTTTCTTGCATTTCGAAATTCAAAAAGGTTTAGGTAGAATTGATCGAAATAAATAAAATGAACCTTAAGGTGCAAAGTTTTAGGGCTTCTTTTTCTATGTAATCAACGTTGTCCGAAATTGTAAAAATAAAATCCAAATTCGTTGATTTTTAAAAGCGATTGCCTTTTGATTTTAACCGAATTAAAAAAAAGCAGGAGGCGAAAACCTCCTCGTCAGCGCAAATAATTGTATAAAAAAACAAAAGGCAATCGCGCCTCAAACTTTTTGGTGTAATTTTGAGTAAAAAAAATTTGCATTAGACAATAGGAAAGTTGTTTGAGTTTTAGTGCAAAGCAATACGGTTGCTTTTAGACTGTACTGTAATGGCATTGAAGGTTGTCCACATCGAATGTTAGTGGAGTAGGTTCCAACCATTTAAATTTTAGATTGTCGCCTATTTTTGACAATGATACATAAATAAATTTAATGTATTGTATGTACTTAACTGTTGTTTTGTTGTGCTAGGTTATCCTTGACTCAGTGTTTAATTTAAATTTACCTAATTTGAAGATTGTCTTAGGTCCCATCATATATTTTACTAGCTAGCCCGCGGCATCATACGCGGTTTTCCGGGATACCATCTACCTCCCTGCCAAATTTCATTGAGATCCGTTCAGCCGTTTAATCGTGAAAAGGTAACAGACAGACAGACAGACAGAGTTACTTTGGAATTTATAATATTAGTATGGATTCGACCTACCTAGGCCTTAGGTACATATATCTACGTACCTACATACGCTTAAATGAAAACATTATTCAATTTAATATTGCAGGAAGCCTTGCAATAATTTTAAGAATTAGAAATTCACAGTAGAAATAAACTAAAGCTAAAGTACTTTAGTAATAGAATAAGTCCCAATTTATCTAGAACTTTTAAATTACCACAAAATTCAACACCTATTTAATTTACGACCATTCTCAAGGCTTTGCCTCCTTATTCGTTGGCCAAATCATGTCCTAGATTTTTCTGTTGACCTGGTACTTTTAAGTACAAAATGTGGCGTAATTATAATTAGTGACGTCATCGACAGTAACTGACCTTAAAAACAACTACTGACCGCTGCTGGCTTGCTCTGCTGACCGCAGCATTATTTATTATGATGGTGTTTCCTGTTTATCATTTTTGGACTTTTCACAATCGAGCTGTGAAAAATTAAGATCAACTGGGGAAATATATAGAAAGTAATTGTTGTTTGGTTTTTCTTATAACATATTCTAGTGAAAAGGGTTACAGACACAGAACTAAAGTGGTTACAGACATATAAGGTCAACTGGGGAAATTTCGAACAGGAGTGGTATAATGTGACTTCTCTACGTCACATAAACTCTTCTGCGACGCAGAAGGTTGCGGGTTCGATTCCCGCCTTGGGACAAATGTTTGTACGATCTGCAAATATTTGTTCCGGGTGTTCTGGGTATTTTCTATATACAATAATAAAAAATATCTATCTATGTTATATATTGTATTAAGTTTATCAGTCATCTAGTACCCATAACACAAGCTCTGCTTACTTTGGGGCTAGATGATGCTGTGTGTATTGTCCAGCATTATTTATTTATTTATAAAATTTATGAAAATAAAATTGTGTAGACTCACTAAAACTATTCTCATAAAACTAAGTGTAGGTACAGTTATAAATGTTATAATTTCTGAGATTGCGGAGCCCGAGGGTCAACTTATATTCAACTAATGAATGATTTGCATTATTTTAATACCTATGTTAATCTCGTTCTTTATTAATCAGGATTTTATTTCCAAGGTTCATATTAAATTAAAAAAAAAAAAAAAAAAAAAAAAAAAACAGTTTCTAGTTATAAATTTAATCTTCATGGCAGGTTATTGTAAATAGTAATGGTGAAGATTTGTTATGTTCACGTGCGTGGTTACGTGGCCAGCCACTGTTGTTACCGGTGGTTACTTTTATTGTACGTCATTATCATAAGTCATCATAAGTTTAATTGCGTCTTTGTTACTCAAGAAATAATGCATTATTATTCTTCCATTATATGTATACAGTATGACTTTTTGCATTTTAATTTGTAAAAGCGAGCACACGTGAATAGTACTTTTAATTATGTAAATATTAAACTTTCTTAGTGCGCAATTTATTAAAAATATATATAAAACTTTAACAAAGGAGTTTGTAACAAAAAATTGTGCTAAAACACGTGTCCGAAATAACGCGGAAGATAACTAACCGCGTTCCAAATTTAAACCAAGTCCAATGTTGACAAACATTGCTGCGTCTCGCTCACACGCGTGCACGTGCGACAGTCTCGTTCTAACAGGCTTGTTTAGTGAGAGATGACTCTTGTCATACATACATAACCAACTCGTGTAAATTGAGGCCAACAACTGCTCAAAACTATACATTTGTTCTATAATCATTTAGTTTTAAGCTTTTCTGGATAGTATTCGTTAAAATAATAAATAAATTAAATAAAAAATCGAATTGTGCAAAGTTAGGTAAACTATAAGGATAGATCTATAGAGTAAAAACTTTCTGTTGTCACAAGATCTATCCTCTCTTGTAACAGTTCCCTATCCGCATTGGAAATGCAAGCTTCTTTATAACTGACTTTGAAATAAACCGCCAAGTGCGAGTCGATTCGCACACGAAGGGCCGTAAAAATTAGGCAGTTTTTCCAAAGAACATAAAATTTTCACTTGTTCGGAGACCCCTTTGAATTTTAAATTTTATTTAGATATTAGTATTTTTTATTATTACAGTTGAGTGTTACCATATTATAGAAAGTTTCACGTGTCTCCCTATTGTAGTTAAAGAGATACAGCCTTGACAATTTAAGAGCAAAAATAACCAAAAAATCACTTTTGTTGTATATATATCAAAATTAAAGGGGAGCCCCCCTTTAATATTGTTTTTTTTTATTATTATTTGTTTTATTATCTGAAAATTTCAACTGTCTACCTTTTACGGTTTATAAGATATAGCCACGTCACAGACGGACGAACGGACGGCGGAGGCTTAGTAATAGGGTTCCGTTTTGAACCTTCGGGTACGGAACCCTAAAAAGAAGTCTCTATGTTCGGCTGTATGTATGTTCTTTATGCATGTTCTATGATTTCTCTGTGAATCGTAGACCGACTTGGTGATTCTTTTGGTTTGTGTATAGAATGATACCACCGGGGTGGTCCTATACAATAAATTATATAAAATTCTATTAAATAAATTCCCGAGGGAACAGATAAGTACTATTTGTTCCGCAAAACTTCAAATTTTGTATGACTAACATGTAATAATAGTCTATTAAAATTGTATTTTTTTTTATTGAAAACAAAGAGCTAATGCGAAGACACCACACAATGTGTGGGTAAGCTTTGTCTCTATCGATTAGTATGTACGACTAAATTACGCCTTATAAAAAACGAATCAGTCATTCGACTCAGTCGCACAAACAATGCCCTGACTTCAGGGCAACATATTTACATTTACACGGAACAAACGTTTGCAAAGCAGAAACCTTTACATCGTAGTTAGGTTCTAGCTGGGTCCATCACCTATTACGTTACTACTAACTGCCGCCCGCGGATTCGCACGCGTTCTTCATAAAAAGTTACCTAGATGTTATTCCTAGTCTGAATTAAAATTTCATCCCGGTCCGTAGAGTAGTTTCATCCCGGTCCGTAGAGTAGTATCATTCCGGTCCGTAGAGGAGTTTCATCCCGGTCCGTAGAGTAGTTTCATCCCGGTCCGTAGAGTAGTATCATTCCGGTCCGTAGAGGAGTTTCATCCCGGTCCGTAGAGTAGTATTATTCCGGTCCTTAGAGGTGTTTCATCCCGGTCCGTAGAGTAGTTTCATCCCGGTCCGTAGAGTAGTTTCATCCCGGTCCGTAGAGGAGTTTCATCCCGGTCCGTAGAGGAGTTTCATCCCGGTCCGTAGAGTAGTTTCATCCCGGTCCGTAGAGTAGTTTCATCCCGGTCCGTAGAGTAGTATCATTCCGGTCCGTAGAAGAGTTTCATCCCGGTCCGTAGAGTAGTTTAATCCCGGTCCGTAGAGTAGTTTTGGCGTGAAGAGCTAACTTACAAACTTATATTAATGTGGTGCAAAGATCCTAGTACCTAGCCTGCGTTGGATTTATGTTATATGTTTTATAATTATTGTTTGTGCAAACCGTCTTGCTTGATTGGCTATCCCTTTCCTTCATCACTCACTAGCTGTCAGTCATCCCTTTCCCACGATGAATATGAACGCTTATGGATCAAGGAGACATTTGTTCAGTAGGACACATCACATTGTCTGGTGTCAGACAATGTCTCTGTCTATACAGATTGATACATTGTCTGGTGTCGTTACTTGTGCACATTGCGCAATGTTTTCTTATCATATCATTATCACTGCTAACTGCAATGGTAGGTGCAGTATACCTAATGATAACGCATTATGTAATTGTGTTTGTGTCACTTTCTAGAACGTCGGAAAAGTTTCGTTCCGCTTCTCGTTGATGTTTTACGTTTGTTCTCACGGCTCGACGTTTCTCGGAGTTGAAGTGTTTATAAAAACTAACTGTTATGCGATTTCACTCACAGCTGTTTATATTTTTTGAAGATTTTCATGCAGAGAAAAATCCCACAAAATAATTTAATTTATAAACATAAAATTGCTGGGCAGCACCAACAGTCTGATAGGAGTTCCGCTGACAGACATTGCAGTAAACTGCAAAGGTACTGGATGTCAAGCCTGATCAACCCTTATGCCACACAAATTTATTATTTTAATTAATTCTGCTTACCTTTTTGTGTACCTTTTTGTTTATCTGAAACTGTGTGACTTAAACTACTCTAATCTATGGATGTTTGTGTTGTCTGAATCAATAAATTAATTTAATTTAAATCGAAATCCTGATAGTTTAAAATTATTTTTTTAACTATCAGCGATTTTGATTTGTTAACATACAGTGATGATCGCGATGAAACGTAAGGAAATAAATTCAGTAAAATTACTTAACTGAACATTACGTTAACAAAAACAACATAGTTACGCGTCAAATACTGTTATTATAATTCAATTACGTTGTTGTTTGCGCCTTTGTGTTAAATGACCTTACTTCTGCAAGCTATACCTATGTATGATATACAGATGAGATGCAATACAGAGAGCATAACCTGAATGTTTTCTGCAAGATTCGCGACGGAAGCAACAATAAAATATTGTTTATTTCATAAATTAAGAACCTAATACATACAAGACAATACAATATCTCGGAAAATAGCTTCAGAAGCCGCAGGATCTTGTATTCACAAGCAAATACACAAAAGCTAAGCTAAACACAAACTCCCATAACGCCACCAGTATCGATTCGCAGCAATAAGCCATGGGACTAATTCCGATAGCGATAAGGGCACGTTATCATACCAGCTGTCGTCCAAGGCCGTCTGCTTGGCACGAGTTGTCTAACACGACAAGTTTTGTTGTGTTAGACACTAATTCTAGGAACTAATTGGATTATGTAAAGGTCGACTAGGGGAATTCGGAATCCACACAGCATCATCTACCCCAAGCTAAGCAGAGCTTGTGTTATGAGTACTAGATGACTGACAAAAACCTGAAGCTTACACATAAAAGTGTAAGCTCGCTTGGTCACAGAATATTATAATTTGACTTCGTCAGAAAAAGCATCATAATTTGTTATTCAACAGAACGCAGTCCCAAACATTTTAAAACTTCATTTTACATATTTAATAATTTCAATTTAATCTCTGTGGGTCACACTTTGCGGTTCCGATACACGAATAACCACAACCACAGTTTCCCTTTAGGCACATAATTAAAATAAATAATTATATCAAAGTTATTTACCTAATTAGTTGAGTACAGGAAATAAAGTAATATCCGAGTAGGTAAATGTGACACCAATATCTGGTTCCCTGTTTTGGTAAATTGTTTCTGGTATCGCATGTGAATTTGATAGATGGTTACCTGAATGTGATTTTACCATCTGGCTCGCTTCCAGAAACGTGGAGCGTAGTTTATTTGTTTATTCTCTTAAGTCTAACACACTAGGAAGACATCGCTTCTACAGTTAACCACAAAAGATTGTCGTTGGGCATTACTATAGCATGTGTAACGTTTCATTTGCTAGAAAATTGAAAACGATCATTTAATTTTATTTTACCGAATGAAATCCAAAAATTAATTGTATTCAAGTTTTTCATAATATGTAACTCAAAGCTAGTTTTAGTGTACACTATGTTGGTGATCAATCAATAAATAAATAAATAGGTATTGGATTGTGTAGTTCATACACTGCTGTTAATAATTGAAAATAATGGAAGCAAGAGTTAGAGGCTTCCAGTTTCAAAATAATGTAAGAAAGAGTTAGAGGCTTCCAGTTTCAAAATAATGTAAGAAAGAGTTAGAGGCTTCCAGTTTCAAAATAATGTAAGAAAGAGTTAGAGGCTTCCAGTTTCAAAATAATGGAAGAAAGAGTTAGAGGCTTCCAGTTTCAAAATAAGCGCTTAGACATACCATAAACTATTATCAAAAAAGGTGTTATTGATTTTCTCTTCACTTCAAATTTTGTATCATGTTTTTGTGTTTGTGTGAGGCTGTGGGACAATATGACTCATCATCCTTCTGTGTATTATTAACACCTCGACTGCGCTCCTCAATCTGCCTGCGGAGCGTGGCGATCATGGTAAATATGAATAGACCGCAGGGTTCCTAAGATCTCGATCAAATTATGTGCGAAACAGTGCACTTTCATGATCTTTTTTTAACGTAATTATTTTTCGTAATCGTTTTTTCACATATAAGGAACCAGATAAATAATGTTAAATTTTATCTCATTCGAGTTTTTTACCACGGGGATCCCGTGAGTACTGAGATCTCGGCCTAGTTTGACAACCAAACCCGTTAGATTGTTCGCTATTATTTTGCTCTGTCCTCGAAATCATCGTCGGCAACAGTGCAAGCCTGCATGACATACATGATCTGTATGCTAAGTGGACCTTTTGTAACGACCAGATAGACAAGTAGCATTTCAATAAATTAATTAATGAACCTGCTTTGACCGTCTATGTAGGTACTCAAAGTTTTGTATTTCCATAAGATCGTACACTATGTCAATTTATGTCGTTCGAAGTGTGACTTGCCTGTATATAAACGCTGCTCCTCTCATCACCTCACGTGTCTCCACTGCTAAACACGCCTCCTCCAAACAAGAGTTTTTTGACATCACTACGCTCAATGAATGATCGAAGGTGAAGGTGTTAAAATACACCGAAGCTGCTGCCGTTCCTCTTAGTCGACTATTACGACATCTACGAGCTGAGTTGGAGGGGTCTATTCTTACGCCTGCCACGGTCAATAGTTGTCGCCGCTCATTGGTTCCGAACGTCATACATAGACGGGTTAGATAGATAGATAGATAGAATATAACTTTATTGCACCATCAATACACTTATAAAATAAGAACTACTAATAAATACTAATTATATCTAATGTGGCGCAATCGGCGGCCTTATCGCTAACAGCGATCTCTTCCAGGCAACCTTTGGATGGATAGGATCAGTACGTATTGAAGCTGACGGTGGCGTAATTGATGAAGTATTAAAAATAATACAAGTACCTACTTTAAAAACAGATACTACAATAATTAACAAAATAGGGCAAAAAAAAAGACAAGAAAACAAGAGTGTTTACTTATTAAAATAAAAATAATTATATCAGGAAGACTTATCAAGAGTGGACAGATAGTGTTGATGAACCATACTTTTGAAGATAGGAAGGGATTTAGCTTGTCGGGTTGGACACTTCAAAACGTCTGCGTCGGTAGTTTTTATATCTTTTTGAAATATTTGAAACTGGTAGCTGGTATATTATGTCGGTGACTGTACAATCCGTTGGGCAATATAGCATTTCTTAATCCAGTTAATCTGGTGTTTATTTTAGTTCTGGTTCACGCTTTCAAGCATTTATCAGTCGCTTATTTATTGTTGAATCGTTTTGGTTTAGCCGTTATGCTATGATAAGTAATTGTTGCTACATTAAGGTAATTAAAACGGACCAATTGTACTAATTGCAGGTATTAGATACATGCTTAAACATTTTACAAAAAGACTAGCTGCGCCCCGCGGTTTTGCCCGCGTTTATAAACATATGCATATTGAATTATTTGATCTCGCACGGGTCACTGCACTTTTCCGGGGTCTAAAGTAGCCTGGTCAAATGTTTGTCCAAGATTTATGCAAAACTTTCGCATCTAAATAGTTGTTCTGCTGTAGGTACAGACCATCTGATAGTTGGACTTGACATTTTTCTAATTAGACTTGCTGCTCATTAGACGTTTCGCGTTGTTGGACATTTTGCTACATATAGAGGGAAACTACTGCAAACCTTTTTACTGCGTAGGTAAGCAATGCTTTCTGCATTATCATGACTTGAGTAATAGATAACGTAACGCTTGTGCTCAAAATAAAGCCCAATATAACTGTCGCCGCCAGATCGTAGAATCAGCGTTTGTAGAATGGCTAGGCCGATTGCAGAACGAACGCTGTTTTGTTGGGAATACTTTATTAATTTCATTAGAGATGGATAACTGACGTTAGGCATACTGTTGAACGTTGATCGTTCAACAATCGGCATAGTCAATTAATTGAATTTTGCCATTTTGCAATCGGCCTAGCCATTCTACAAACGGGCTGATTCTACAATCCGGTGGCGACATAACTATGATCAGCCTTGGACTCTTCCAAGCCTTGTCAAAATGGTCTCCCCGATATAAAAGGCCTAGTTTAAACTGAAATGATAGTCCACGGACATTGTTAGTTAGTTCATTTGAGAGCAGAATTTGACTTTGCAAATACAAATCGCTAACTATACTCAGGCCATTCTTAAGGTGCAATGTTTGTCAACAACTCACGACACAATTAACAAAATTTATATTTTGGCGTCGAGTTTGAATAATAATTGTCAGCATTATGCATAGAAACAGCTAAAATCGACAAGTAGCGCAAATTCTGTCTAAAACACAACAAGAAAGTGATTTTTGGATGAAGTATGGGGGCAATAAGTTTAGCCGGAGTAACGAGCTAGCCAATCTCTAAATAAACCAATCTCAAATATACTAATCTCATTGTACTGGAGACTTGCAGTTACAAGACTTTCTTATCATCTTTCTTATTATTAACCTATAGCAAGCTCCAGCCTCTCACAATACAGGTTTAAATATAGACCTCTGTGCTTATAATAACAAAATTTTAAGTAAACCTATTGTGTGAAGAGGAAATAAAGAAATTATTATTATTATTCACTTCATTTATTTTTAATCTCGTTATAAAATACATTTTTTACTATAGAAAATAAAATATTATAAAACTATTCTACAGTAAAAAATATATCAAAACGGTGAATCACCGGCCGCGAAGCTAGCCTTAAGCGGCCGGTGACTAGGGCTGCAGAGAGAGGAACTTCCTGACGATGCGCGCCGAGTCCAGGAGTACCGCCTAGCGCCTTTTGAATCTGACCCTTGATCCAACTTCCTAGCGAGAGTCTCTTGAGATGTTGATCGAGGCTCTTCTTATTATTATTATTATTATATTATTCTACGCTAAAATGCAGCGGTCAAATATATCGGACATCGCTGTTAGAAATGTACCTACAGCTATGCGTATTTTGGCCACTGCAATGTTCAAACTCTACATCTCGGATAGAACCGTACAGCCTCATTGCACATTCTGAATCAGGTCAGAGGGGCGGGGGTGGGGTGTGGTGGGGGGGGGGGTGCGGTAACTGGGCCGCGGGTCAAGGGCGTGTCGTTGCTAGGCCGGAGCCAGCTTGACAAAGATCTGAGGGAGCCAAACTGAGGCTTTGCGAATCTTTGTTGAGTTATTGGCTGACGCGGTAGTTTCTTACTTCTTGCTTCAGTCAAAATCAGTAAAACTTGGGCGAGAGTGTGACTAATTTTTATGAAATATTTATTACGTTCGTAACGTCGCCCAGCAATACTGATATCAAATAGTCAAGAAAAAACGGAAAACAAAACATAAGTACACCAAAATACTTGTGTTTTGTCTATTGGATTGATAAACGGAGAATATAGACAAGCGAATATCAATATATAAATAGGTACCTATATGATACGATTTACTTTTAGCCAAGTGTGGCTTGGGCATTATTAAACCTCTCACACTGTATGAGCCAAACATACTTGAACCTTAAATACTTGCTTGTTTCAGAATTCATAAATAAATAATTGTTAGACAATTCACACAGCATCATCTAGCCCCTAGCTATGCAGCTTGTGTTATGGGTATTGCATTCATTAATATACATAAAACAATACATTACATTTGCATTTAGTATTCGTGAACTGGACACCCAGTAGGTGTCACGAAACACAAGCTATGCTCAGATGCCTGACACCGGATCCATTCTAATGAATGTAGGTTTGTTTCCAGATGCTGTGCTCGGAAGGTGCGTCGGGGCAGGGCCTGCTGCTGCAGCTGGGCCGGCTGATCGTGCGCGCGCGCACCGACAGCCCCGCGCCTACCAGGCACAAGCACCCCCAGCACCCACATGCACAGCAGGTAACTGTTTACCATACTTAGCTCTGTATTATGTTTTCCTCTTATATTCTTCTCTTCTGTACCATTTGGGCTGACGACGTAGTGATGATATTGTTATGACCGCTAAAGTAAACTTGACCGAGTGGTAGACAAGGTGTATTAATTATTCTGTATTTGCACTTATTACATAAAAATTTATAAATTAAAATTTTACTCTTTGCCGATCTTACTTATAAAACGGCTTAAGAGCAGCTTTAGATAGAATTAAGACCGGCAGCCAATAATAATTGAACTGACTTCCGTCCCTTACAGACGCATATCCAGCAGCCGGCGAGCGAGGACGATACACGGTTAGAGGCAACTCTCAGCGCACACATCGACGCGCTCTGGACGCAGCAGGCTCCCTTCTGTGTCGAGGTAAAACACTGTTTCTCGCTATGTTGGTTGCTCGTGTATGTTGGTCAGGTTTTGCCCCGATGCCTGTCTTACCCCAGTTTACCTTAGTTCTAAAATACCTTTAGCAAAGTTTACCTAGGAAACACACTTGAGACAGAATGAGTAATTAACCCACGTGTTGTTAAATGGTAAAATCGCCTGTAATACCTACCTCCTACTTGAAGGTCACGCTAGGAACGTGCCAAGTGCCCTACCATTAAAGGTACTCATCGTCCGTCAATTTAAGACATCGATATGAAGCAAATCTGATTTCACTTCGTTGATGTTTTGCGTAGCCGCGTGGGTACCTTTCCTATTCTGTTCAAATTAAACACGTAATTATGTTGAGTTAATGCGACCTAGTCTCCCGTTTTCTCCGAGTCGTGACAAAAATACCAACTTCCTCCAGAGAAATAGGGGAAGCTAAGGTAATGATGAGCCTACGCTCTATGCAACTTACCTATAATCATCAGCAGCCCACTGCTGGGCGGCGGACTACCTAACTCGCGCCATAGCGCGCTGTCTCGTCTTGAAGTCTGCGATGCGATGTGGCATAGTTTAGAAGAGAGAGAGGGTTCGGGTCAAAGTGCTTAGGATTTGTAGAGTCGTGAGCCACCCGAGTGGCTCTTCTCTCGCAGTTACCGTATGACCACAAGGTTGGCAGGACCATGGGAAGAGGAAGGGGTTGGCAACTATTAAATTCTTCTTGCTGAACATGCATCCCAAACAACGGGTGTTTTGCCATAATCACCACGCTCGGCAGCCGGATTGGTAATCACAGTGGGGGTGTTAAAACAACACAGAAGAAAGCTGCTGGGGTGCCTCTAGGTTCCTTTAGTCAGCTGTTACGACATTCACGGGCTGAGTTGAAAGGATCGATTCCTTCGCCGCGACCTCCACGGCCACCGTTCTCTGCTCATCTTCAATCTCGTGTTGCCTCCAGGTGGTGCTTGCCCCGTCCTGCCCCGACTGCCACGCGTCCATGTATCGTGATGATTCTTCAGTGCGAGGGGTTTTGTTGGAGCGGTGGACCATGCGGGCGCTGTTGGATAAGTATGTAGCCTTTATTATTCAAGCAACTCTATTTTTTTCTTGTCAACCAAAATCTTATTAATAAACTTGTCTATAAAGATATTATTGGTTTCAAAAATTAGCAAATAAGAATTATAATACATTCATTAACATCATAAAAACACGTGTCATTAAGCCAATTTTTAAGCTTGTGCTTAAAGGATTGCATCGAAGGTGTGCTGGTGATGTCAGGTGGCAGTCGGTTGTACGGTGTGTCACTCGGGCCGATCATGAGCACCAGCTTTCTGGATTAGGACCGGACCCCTAACGTCGTTTATTGTGTACTGCCAAAGTAGAATTTCTTCCAATCAGCCAATACATCTTTTTGTAGCGGATCTCTAGCTCCTCTTTTTTCTTTTTGACGTGAGCTTTCCCGCGTAGCTTCGCGTCTAATGTCATGCATTTGTGAAGTTGATGTGACTCGACTTCGTTTCATTTAATTTTATACGCCAGGTTTTGGTCCAGTTTTGTATTTTGTTAACCGCAACTTAAACCTTCTCGGCTGCCCCTGCATGCGTTTTTCCAGTGGCTATTATAGCAGTGTCATCGGCAAAAGTTGCGATGGTGTTGCTTTACATAACTGAATATTTATAAAGACAAACGGGGAAACTGCTTCTTGGAGAAATACCGTGAGAAGTGGCTGGTAGAAAAAAGTCTTATTGACTTGAAACTGGCCAAACTACCG
Source organism: Eupithecia inturbata (assembly GCA_963662085.1). Taxonomy (NCBI): domain Eukaryota; kingdom Metazoa; phylum Arthropoda; class Insecta; order Lepidoptera; family Geometridae; genus Eupithecia; species Eupithecia inturbata. The sequence goes on from OY759203.1 coordinate 8,139,099, forward strand.
TCGACTCACTAAAACGAGACCAAGCGATAACTAATAAGGAATATTTGTTGCAGGAGCGAAAGCCCAAGTGTGATCAGTTCGCCCTGGTTGCTGAACGCAGTTCGCTCTCAGCTGCACTTCTCTCAGCTGAGCGCGTGGCGTGCCCGCCGCGCGCCCAGGCTCGAGCGCAGGCAAGTACCTCTAGCACTTACAGACTAACCTTATGCTGTTTCTGTCAACGGCCAGAAACAGGGATAGCAACTATTTATAATAACGAGAAAGTAGAAAGCGTACATTCAGCTAAATTCCTAAGCGTACATATAGACTAACTACTATATTGGAATAATGAATTGGACAACATTGAAAGCTCAATCGCCTCGGCATGCTATGCGTTACGTACGCTACGCGACGAGATCAGTGTTGACTAACTGAAAATATAGAATCAAAAATAAGGCATAGCATACAATTTTGGGGGAATAGCTATATATATAATATGGAAAAAGCCTTCGTAACGCAGAAAACGAGAATAAGAACAATTGTCAGAATTTCACAGGAAGAATCATGTTAAGAGTATTCAAGTCTCTGCGTACCGTGCCTAGCATCTACGTCCACGTACGTACTGATCATGTTTCTTTCTAAATATTTGCACGAGGACGAAACGCCTGACGAAAATAGGGAGCATGTCAATAGCAGAAACAAAAATATAAAAAGTAAAATATCCCCTTCACTAAATAGAGGTATTATGCGACACTTCATATGGTACCAAGCTATCAGAATTTTCAATAATTGCCGCTCGAAATTAAAGAAGTTTACATGAGAGAACACTTCTTAATTCTTAATTATTTTTTTATAAAGCTACCTATGTGATTGCTGATTCGTGTAGCGAGTAGCTCTGCACTTAGCACCCTGGCACCGCTGAAAACCAGCGCTGCTATGGCACATGTGCCATAGCAGCTTCAAGCTGCGCCGGTGACCTTTTTGTGTTACATTAAATTTAATATTAGTAAGCAATGTATGTCATGTGTTAAATTATGTAAGACAAATAAAGATTTTCTATTTCTACTTCTAAAAAATAAATTAAAATATTACCTTCTGGAGAAGTGTATTTACGCCATTGAGAAAATATATCTTTTAAAAGATAACATAAATAATTGCATGTTGACGTTTTTATTATATTATGATAATTAGTACTTTTTACTATCTGTAACTTGACATTTTACATTAATTATTTAAATTTTTAATAAATTCTAAATTGTAACTATTTTCTGTGATAATTATTCAATGTTAGTTTAAAATGATAATTTTGTATGTTTAATTTAATTTAAGCTTCCGCACACAATCTTTTTTGTTAATATGGAATAAATAAATATCAAATATCTTTACCAGCCACCAGGGTCCATCACACCAGCGACCATTATCACCCACTACCATTTTATGGAGGCGGTTCCGTCTGTGTCGGGGACAGGCTACCGAGACACATAATCTCCATCTTCGATGGTCTAGCTAGGCGGACACTTGACTTACCAATTACTATTGGGGAGCTGACGAGGGAACATGTCCCCAAAAAAGAAGATCCCACCTGGTACATATCTCCAGTCTTTTAACCAGCAAACAAACCAAAGAACAACAGAAATCCAAACCAATAGGCGTTGGACATTGTTTGATAGTATGTCTTAGTTCAAATAACTTGTAAAAGATCCTCAAATGTATTTTTTTTTATTTAGCATCTGATTTGCGCTATAGTCACATTTGCCACACGTTAAATAGGTTAAGTCAGAGTCAGAGATTGCAAACACCATTAGGTTTTACTACCACAATGCTGATCTCCCGTCAAAACCACCGAATCACATCCCAGGTTCTCTTTCTTACATTCGTTTGCCTCAATTTCCAGGAGAAAGCTAAGCCGCGAGCAGTGCAACATCAAGAAGCTGGAAGCGAACGTAGAAGAGGAGCCCGAACGCAAACTGACCGTCGTATACTCAGTCAAGAGTCCGCCCGAACGTCCCAGAGAGTTCGCCAAGCCCCCCGCCGACCATACCTTCCCCCTCACTGACACTGGAAATAACACTTATCTAAAGGTAGGTCTTGTCAGGCAGGCTTCAACAGACCAAAATGGATCCAGTTTATAGAAATTTCAACGTCATCAATCAACGGTGGAGTTTTAAACTCTAAAGTTTGCACCCCTATTCGGTTGCATCTCAATTAGTTGCATTTCAAAACAGATTAGAAGTTTGGAAGTGCCCCGAAGCTTGCACTTCCAAACCATTTATCAACTTCTAACTAATCGTTCAGATTTCATCCCAAAGCTTGCATCATAAATAAATCTGCTGGATACGGAAATAAATGTTCGAAATACTTCGAGCGCTTGATGTGGCTCGACTACTTTTGATTTTTGTATGATTTCTGCGCTAATTGTAATTAACTGTGACATGTGCGGATCCAATGATGATCTGCCCACGTGCTCCTCTAAAGACTGTCGCGTCTCTCTAACTCCTCCTCTGCGTACATAACTGTTATGTTTGTGTCAAATAAATGTTGAACTCCTCAGGTGGTCCTGGAGAGTCTGCCGCGCCTCGACGAGATCCCGGAGGTGCGGTGCGGCTGCAAGCGGCGCAGCAGCAAGGACCGCATTGCAGATGAACTGGGCGCCCGGCTCAATGATCTCAGCATAGGTCAGTCAGCCGAATCACTCAAATTGTCAAACAAATCCTTTGTAAAAAGGCTTACTACAAAATATCAGATTATCTAATAAAAAAGCTTGGTACGAGTTTTGCTCCAACTCAAAACAAGGTCAAACAAGGTAAAGGTTTCTTGTTCGCTTCTTTACTTTACCTTAAAAAGATTGAAATGAATCAAAAATCAATATGATCACTTTATTCCCTAATTTTACTTAAAGTAATATGAATTTTGCGACGTGTCCAAGAGTCCTGTAAGGTCTATTTCTTTAATGATACAAGAACGACACGTAAAGTAGATAATTATTGCTGTTAAATGGAAATTATATCCTGAAATAGATTTCTTATCTCACTTTTACAACAATATTCAGACATTATATATCCAGCGGGAATTCAGCGAGCCTTATTCTTCGATAAAAAATGAAATATTTTTAATTTTTTTAAATGTGATATAACACAAGCTCAATAGTTCGAGGGGGCACTTAGAATTTACTGTGAACCCAATTATATTTTATCAGTAAAATTGCGTTCGCAAGCTATTTACACACTCTAAAGACAAATATTATAATAACAAAATAAACTTTTAATTAGCTAAAATTGCTTGAATCCTTTTGTATTTTTTTGTGTTCTTATTTTTACACTCTGCAGTCACTAATTATAAAATAATGAATGGTGAATGAATACTGTGAGGTACAGGGTAACATAAACTCTAGTATACTATGAAAAAATCCTATAAGAGATCCTTTATTAACCATTTCTGTCCTGGACACGACGAGCCTTCATAGTTTGTAGGTGTTAGCAACGACGACTTTATACGGACTAAATAAGGCTCAAAATTATGCAGGACAAACTCTACATAGCTACAGAATAGATAATAGTGTTTATAGGGCATAGATTGTGTAATAGTTGTTGGCGACCGACTCGCAGGTACCTGCCTATTTATAGATTGATTTCTCGAACGAATGGAAACAAAAGACAAGGACAGTAACATTTTCTAGAATAAAATAAGAGATATGTATAGCTTCCAGAAAAACGCGGAAATGTAAGATAAGGATGGCTGACAATATGTAGGGTAAATGAACGAGACGGAGCTAGGTCTCTGGATGTTAGGCGAATTCTCTAGTAGGTTTTGAAGGACAAACTTGGATATAAAAGCCGAGCTTTTCAGCGTTTATTAAGTTCAGTTCAGTTCTAAGCGAGCACACATTGGTTCCAGTAGCAGTAATAAGAAGCGGGAAATAAAGGCAAAATACAGAAAAAGGAGTCTTTTTTGGAAGAAAGTAAATACAGTTCAGCACAACTTCGTTATGTTGCGTCCCGAGTCTCTGTGCCCTAGCATGTATAGGACTGATTTGTCGTGTGTAACGCTGCTAGTCATTCGTTTTAGTACTGAACAGAGATGTAAATGGGCCACTTTTGAATAAAATGTACCTTAGGTGTTCTATAACACCAATACCAGTGATTTACAAAACGTTCTATGAACTTATAAACGACTAGTTTTTGCTACTTGGGCTCCATCTGTAGTTTCTTTCATCGAATGTAAAATCATAAAATGTGTCATTCTGAGACGATACCATTGTTATTGTAAAGCAATTAATTTAGTGGAATTAGGCCCCTGTTATCGCGCTCGGTCTCACATAGTCTACGCCAAAACTAAAAGTCGCTAAGTGCACGCCGCCACCACCGGCGCGGCGCGGCGTACTGTGTCGCCCAACTGGTCAGCAAAATTGGCGTGTATACCTACTTCTTTAATAACCACGTACAACTCAGTGTTAATATCAGCAGCCACCAGACAAAAACAAATGTCTTACTAATAATTATAATACTTACCTAACACAAAAAAAATGCAAACACGAATTACATTTTACTAAAAATATACATAAATTACACAGGTTATCGGTGTTCCCCGCTCTAGGTTCAGAACCTGTATCGCGGGAAGCCGGTTGACAAAACAGATTTACTAATTTTAAGAATATTCAGAACATGGTTGCATTCTAGTAGTAATTTGAGCAGACTTTTGCCCAAATCTAAATCGAAGTCTGTATAAATTCAACCAACTTTATCATGTAGTTTAAAGCTGTCTCTCTTTCTCTTCCATAGGTTCTAGAAAATACGAAGGTGCTATAAACTCTAACATAGGAACGCCCGGACGTCGCAACTCCATCATCTCCAACCCAAACCCCACATCGGACTACCTTCTCTCTGTCAAAGACAACCTCGTAGACGACAGAATGCACACCCCTTGCAGCGAAAACGGAAAACACAGGTGCAACTGTGACGACGAGTCCGAGAGCAACAAGATCCAAGCGAAGAAACTCGACGAACGACGCATCAAGGAAATCGCTAAATACAAAAGGAGAATCAGAAAAGAAAAGATGAGGAAATTCTGTGATAGCACCTCTTCTGAAGGGGAAAAGAAAGAGACCACGTCCATACCTATATTACAGGCTTCTAGATTCGATCGCTTCCGAGCTATTGGCTGCTACAGGAACCAGACGTATCTCACGCTCCCGGCTAGTCGCATAGAAACTAAATCGCCGTTCATAGATAATCATTATAATCCGCCTGATCTTAAAAAGACTAATACTATAGCCACGCAGACAGACTTCGCTTGCTCCTGTGGGAATCCTCTAGAGATCTCGCACAAATGTGAGAGCTGTAGAGGCATGGTCAGGTCTGACGGGACGTACAACCTTGCGTCCCTCGGCGCCCGGAGGAAACTGGACGATGAGGGCGACAAATCTTTAAAAAAGCATAAATGTGATAATAATATAAGTAATTTTAACGATGGTATTATAAAAAGACCTAAATTGAGGCGACTGTACCCGATAGTGGATAGGTTGGAGCGAATCGTAACGGATAGGAATAAAAACGCTGAGAAGGATATGCAGGACCTGCATTTGAAGACGGACGATTCGGTGTTCTCGACGACGCAGGAAAGTAACTCTCCTAGGAAAGAACTGCACTCCAGAAATTACGACTCGGCCTTAAGCTCTACTAATGATGAATCTGATTTAAACCCCACGGTCGAAACAGGAAAAATGCAACCCAAATATAATAAAGAATTGCACCCCAATACGGACGAATCGGGAAAACTGCAATCCAAATATAACGACGGGTTGCAACCCAAGTTAAAACACGGAGAATCAAACGGTTATAGTTCTGAGAAAGATAAAAATGAAACTACGCCACCAGAAATGTCGAGAGAGCCTTATAACGAAGAGACTCTAAAGGTTACGAAGCGGCAGAAAACGTTTTCTATAAATGACGATGAGTTTACTACGTACGAGAAATGTGATTATGGGACCATTGATAAACATGACAGTGAGGTGAGATATTTTTTGGCTAAGTACTTTTTACATAATTTCCACCAAAACCACTATTCCCAAAAAAAAAAGGTTTTTATAAGTTTAACTGGTATATTTGTGTTAGTGGCGTAAACGAACAATTAGGATTTAGTATTCCTTGTGGTAATGCTGGACAGGCCGCACAGCACCATCTGGACAGGCCACACAGCACCATCTGGACAGGCCACACAGCACCATCTGGACAGGCCACACAGCACCATCTAGGCCCAAAGAAAGCAGAACTTGTGTTTCGGGTACTAGATAACTGATATATGTACCTAATCCATTACATATGTATGTACATACATAGATAGATATTTTATATCTGACAGCAAACACCCGGAACAAATATCTGCTGTTCGTTTAAACATTTGTCCCGAGGCGGGAATCGAACTTGATCAAGAGTTTTCTTAGCTTTGTTAAAAGAAAATCGTCAAGAGGTTATCGTTTTCTTGTACAATAAAACTGTATTAAAAATCCCGGTCAATTCAAGTGGCGTAGCCTTCTACTGCAAATAATGGACGTAAAGTTTACAACGGTTCAAAATTATAATAATTTTACTTTTATTTGTAGATCGAGTCGCCAGTTGAAGAACTGCCAGACTTCAAATTCTCCAACCCCGAACGAAATGAAATTGAAGGAGAAGATAACCTTGAATCTTTGAAGGTAACTTATGAAACTTTTTCTAAGACGACTAAGCTGTACTGTACCATATTATAGTGAGTTTACCTACATTTTCTGTGTCACTTGTTCATCATCATCAGTGACGTATCTTGTGCTAATTTACTATCAACTTTTTGTGGTTAGACTAACGCCTTTACACTTTTCTTCAAATCTATTGATAGAGCGCAGAAAAATAAATTATGATATCAATTCGGCGGTAATAAGGTTCTTAGACTATTTTCGAGACGCTTCTAGTCCATTAGAGTTGTTAACTTTGTATCTGCCTGCATGGCATTGTAACTTCTAAGAGGATGACCTATTTTAATGTATTTTTGTAAGAAAGCAACATTAACTTTTAGCAAATGAACTTTTCTATGAATGTTCTTAGATAATGTGAAAACTGATGTGACTTTTCTATGTTGGTATTCAGTCGAGTTTCCGTGTCAAGCGCGCCCGCCCACAGACCTTCCGATTGTATTCTGTTCTATCTAGAACACTTCTGAATAGAACTGAATCAGAGTTCAACGTCACACAAACACACGGCGGCCGTCGCGCCGCTTTCTTGATTGGCGCTCAATCGTAATCTAACGCTTACCAAAAGACGTACCAGTATACCTTTGTGTTAGTGCGTGTGCTCACAAACATATATATTGTTGAATATAAGGGTCTCTCTCGATTCCGTCAGTTTTCGCAACTCTGCAGGCGTACCGAGGCAGTCTCCGGCGGCGCCGGGTTGTAACTGGTCTGCGTGTGACGATATACTGAGCTTGTACGTAAGCCACGCCTCTCAGCCAGATAGTTGCCAGATAGTGGGCAGAACGTTCTGGTCGGCGATGTCGGCCGGTTGCTTGCTGACCGGGCGTTCTTGCCGATGTTGTATTGCATTCTTGCCTCCCATTCGGGTTTCATTCGGTTCTGATCTGTTCTATTCTAACTAGGTAGAACACATTACAATCGGCATGGCTGTGGCCGCGCTAAAATCGCTAAGTTTTTATAATGAAACTAGCAATTACCTGCAACTTCGTTAATCGACTGCTTTTGTTTTAAACTAGCTGCGCCCAGCAACTTCGCCCGCGTGGAAATTAATTGCACACTCCCTGGGGGTAGATTTGTAAAAATAAAAAATACGTGTGTATCATTATTTACTTTACTTTAGTTACAAAAAAACCTCAATAACTTCAATCCTCATTTTACCCGTTTTTTGAAAATTCCTGAGATATGTGTTTTAATTTATTATCTTTTTGATATGTACCGAAAGTTTCAGGTCAATAGCATTATGCATTAAAAATTTACATACATTTCAGTACGGAGCCAAATTACGAATCACAAACTTTAATAACCCAATTTACCCCATTTTCAGGAAAAATTTAAAAAATCCTGATACAAGTGTTCAATTGTTTTGTATTTTTAGTATTTTATAAAAGTTTAAAGCTAATTCGGCCACTGGTTAAAGAGTTACAAAATCAGCAAAAAAAAACTTCAACCCCCTTTTTCACCCCCTTAGGGGTGGAATTTCCAAAAATCCCTTCTTAGCGGGAGGTTGTGTAGTAACAGGTTCCTGCTTTTCAAATTTCAGCTTTCTATCTTCAGCGGTTCGGGCTGGGCGTTGTCCCCAGAAAATCGCTTGTTCTTTTATATATTAAGACATGATTTTCTTCTTTTAACATTAGCATGTTGCAAATCCTTAGGACGAGTTTCCGTTCCCCACCCCCCGGGACTCGATCCCCTCCCGCACGGACGCTGCCCGCTTCCGCGCGCGCGTGCACAGCGCGGCGCGCCTCGTATTCCGCAGCGGGGGCATACCGCCGGCCTCCAGTCCTGCACCGCTGCGGAGAGGACACACCTGCTTCGGGTTTGATGACAGCATACACGGAGTTGATGGAGTCAAGAGGTAACTATGCTAGAAAAAAAGTGCACCCAAAAATAACGACTCAAAATAAACTCAATGGGACAAATGAGGAAAACTGCACCCCAATTTGAGCAAGGACAATGCAAAGACAGCAAGGCTGTTCGGCATTGTGGGACAAATTCTATCATTAGTACCTGGTGATTATACGGCTCAATTTGCACCCCTCACTCTAATTAATAAAATGTCTTCCTTCCAGCGCCCTCTTTCAGCCGATCTCCTCCCTCCCCGCGCCGCGCCCGCCCTCCCCGCGGAAGGAGGCTCTCCGCGCGCGGCACAGGCCCAACACTGGGTTACTGGGTAAGATACGTTATCATCAGACTATGCTAGTTCGCAGTTGGACGGCGGCCTTCCCTCCCGACTCGGGTCTTCGCACCCTGTCTCCAGCCGCATCCAGCATCGGCCTGCAGGCTAGAGCAAGTCGACATCGGTCATCCCACAATGCGTCCCACACTTCGTTTGCCGAGTTAGGGTCACCTCTAAAGATCAATAATAAAAATAAATAAATACTACCTAGTTATTTTTCACACAGCATCCACGAACCCGCAGAGCTCAGCAGAGGTACCAGATATCTGATATAAATCATTTTATACCCAGACCCGTAACAACTACCTGCAAATGTTTTTCCCGCGATGAGAATCGAACCCCCAGCCTACTGTATCGAAAATTCGCCCACTGCGCCACTGAGGTTGTGTACTTTTGTTTCACTACTTTAATTCCTCTCTCTCCGGTTGATGTGTTGTAGCATCCACGCGCGCTTGACCATCTCATTTGTTAAAATCAATATCCTTATTTCAATTCCAGGTAGTTTCGAGGAGTCCGCCCTCCAGGGCCGGCTGGAGGCCGTGGCCACCGTCCACGGGTTCACGGCGGAGCTCGGCGCGTCGGGCGCCTTCTGCCCGCCGCACCGCCGGCTGCCGGTCACGGTGTTCTTCTACGCGCCGGGCGGGACCGCCGCGCCTTACATGGTACACCATCTTACTGCCTTTATACACTTAATTGGTTTGCCAGTTGAATTATATTTTCAATGTCACTGATGAAAACGATTAATAAGACAGGGAACAAGAAATCACCTTGTGGCACTCCCAATGCTATGATCGTCGGCGAAGACGCTCATCCTCCTCTCGGAATGATTCCTTACGGCCTGTGTACCTCGTATCTACTTAAGAGTTAAGTAGTTTGGTCACTCTTGACTAAATTTGATTCTTTTCCCTCTAAATTTTAAGTGAAAATAATTATGTAGCTTCTACAATAATTATAGAAATAATACAAAGACAATAAATACTTCATTAAATTGGTAGAATGATGTCATAAATGTACGCGATGTGGGATGGACTTGATTTGCTCAAGTTTATTTCATAAATATTTGTTATTTTTCTTTCCAGGGTCACATAAACCTCGGTCCAGGCGGCTACGGCGTCCCCCGCGCCGGCTCCGTGCAAGTCTCCCTCTTCAACCCGCACGGCACGCTCGTCAAGATGTTCTGTGTCGTCTACGACCTGTCGGCCATGCCGCGCGCCGCCACGACCTTCCTACGGCAGCGCACGCTGCGCGTGTCAGCGACTGCCGGCCCCGCGCCGCTCAGATACCTTATACATCTCCGGTGAGTCGCAGCCTCCTACATGGTACTCTACTGTCTAGTTTACTAACTACTAGTCTAGCATTGGTCAATGTCATTGGTGAATATGGCAAATAGGAGAGGTCCCATAACAGAGCCTTGAGGCACGCGCCGCTCATCTCATCTCAGGTGATCACTCACCTGAGATGAGATGAGCGGTCATTTCAATTCTCACGGTCACCCGTGAGAATTTGACGAGCTCAGTAATCTGCGACGCAGAAGGTTGCAGGTTCGATTCCCACCTCGAGACAAATGTTTGTACGATCTGCAGATATTTGTTTCGGGTGTTCTGGATGTTCTAACGTAAATAAGTTATCTAGTACACATAACAGACACTCTGCTTAGCTTGGGGCTTGATGGTGCTGTGTGAATTGTCCAGCACTATTTATTTATCTCGGGTAAGTCTAAGAGATATTACATACATTTCAGGTCGTGGCGGTTGAACGTAAGAATTGACCCCTACTCCCCCCTTAGATGTCGTAAAAGCCGACTAGGAACCCAGCAGAGATTTCTGATTAGCTGGTTCTGTTTACCCCCACTAAATACGCTTCATCGCCATCTCACCTCAAACATACTTCTGTTACAGATTCATGACGACGAAGACCGGCAAACTATACCTACACACAGACATCCGCCTGATCGTTTCGCGCAAGGCAGACCTCGACACGGCCACCGCGCTCCGAGCTCCGCTCAGCCCCCCCATTCCACCCCCCCGGGGGGCCCAAGACAAAGATAAAGACAAGAAACAGCCCCCCAATCGAGTGTTCGGGGGTTCTAGCGATCACAACTCGGAGGTCCCAGAGATAGGATACGACAACACGAGTTACGAGCTGAGGAGCTACACGTACGCTCCGGACAATCCCAAGTATTCGCCTCGATAGATATTGTATATGTAAAGAAATATATTTTTTGGTTTGTATATACTTTTGGTGTTTTATTCCTATCTTACATACAGCGTATACCTTCTCTACCTACTAGGTCACTTATAAAGTTTGGTGTTGGATAAAGTTTTTATTATAACAGTGAATCGCGATGCTTTAGATTGACGGTAATAAGTTAGCACCGAATTGTTTAAATATTATAGGCGTTAAATGAGATGTAATAACGGGAAAAACAGGGTGAACTAGCGAAAAGTTTTGAGACTTTTCGGCGGTTTAACAGATAATTTTACATAGTCAAAAATAACTAAACTAACAACGGCGAGCGGAGCAAACCGAAAAATTTTGAAACTTTGTGGCGATCCGTGGTTTATGCACCGTCATCTCCTACTACGCCCAGTTGCGCAGCCCGCGACTCTCTGAGGAATCACCCATCAATCTATTAATTTTCTCACTAAATAGATAGAATAGTTCGAATCAGAAATTTGCGTTATAACGAGCGCATCTGGCACCTTGCAACCGCTCCGTTCGCTTTACCCTAGGACCGGCGCCGCGGCGATTAAAGGCGGTCCTAGCACACAAGATGCATCATTCGTACAAGTAGGTACATGTCTTTGAAATCTCGTGACCCTGGTACTGTACATTTTAAAACATACGTCCTAAATAGGCCTAATGCAAAATTATGATCGGCGTCATTTCAAACAAATGAAAACAAAAACCATGTACTCGGCACCGGCGGTGGCGGTCTATGAGAGCGCCGCAGGCTCTAAGGCTCGCGGCATAAGATACAATGTGACCAAAAGCAAATCCATAATTTTTCAAGCCAGAGGAAGTTGTCCAGTGACTAATAGATAAACTACCCATAAAATTATATGAAGCTTCTTTGAAAAGAGTAAGAGAGTGTACCTGGGACATTATCTTACTTCTGACTTGAAGTATGATGTTGACATTGAGAGGGAACGGAATGCGCTGTCTGTAAGAGCGCACATGATAACCCGCAGGTTCGCTCGCTGCTCTAGAGATGTAAACACGACTCTTTTCAAAGCCTACTGTTCCAGTTTTTACACATGCAGCCTGTGGGTGAATCATACGCAGAAGCAGTACAGCGCTCTACGTGTTCAATATAAAAACGCGTTCAGGGTGCTGATGGGGCTGCCCCGGTTCTGCAGCGCGTCAGGGATGTTCGCCGAAGCGCGCGTGGACTGCTTCTACACCACCATGCGCAAGCGGGGAGCGTCTCTGGTGCGCAGGGTGCGAGCCAGCTCTAACATCATTCTCAACGTGTTCTCTAATAGGTTTGACTGCATATCTGTATCATAACTCAAGGATGCATGTTTTAAATAATAATAAAAATATTTAGTTTAATTATACTAAATGATTGTCACAAAACTATATTCTATAATATGTATTTTCATTGTTGTGTTTGTTTTTAGATTATTATGATTTTAACTGTTTAATTTATATTCCTATAGACCATTATTGTTGTCTGAAATAAAGATTTAATTTAGTTTTAAGGGCCGCCAAGCTCCGGATCGTCGTCACAGCGGGTGTACCTGTACCTACACCGCACACCCGCTAAAGCCACCCCTGATCTAATACAACCTAATGTCCATGTTTGTTTGGCGTCATTTAAAACAAATCAAAACAGATGCCTCGCTATCGCTATCGTCGGGCATAACAATTGTTTTTCGGAGCGCCACGATAGACGCATAAGAGGCGTGCGACCGCTGCCAGGGTGCTTGGCCCCCCCTATGACCCTACGCCCGCGCCCATGAGCTCTGCTCACCTGCACACAGCGGGTGTGCAGCCGCGCCTGGCGCTCATCAACGAATAGCATCATGATCATGACATCTGATTTTTGCTGAGTCCCTTGTCTATGTAGGTAATTGAAAATACCTCAAAAATAAGGCGGCCTTATTTACCTTAGGGATAATCCGCCAACGTCTAGCGGCTACACAGTGGCGGCTAAAGCGCTTGAGTTTAATGACGATGACTCGTATGCTGCTGTTATTAGCAGAACTGCAGCAACTTATATTCTCAGGAGTCCTGTTTTTTACGAAAACATTCCTTTAATTAAACATTGTCCTAAATATACTTTAAGTACTAAAAAAAGTACAACATTTGCGGATACAAGTATGTTCGAGCTGAATTTTCGGTAAAAAGTAGCGTCGCTGAAGTTGCCGTTATTTATTTGGGTATTGTTTATTTAAAACAAGCGGCTCAGTTCGTTACCTATAGAGCCGGGTACTGACCGGCGGTACTGATTGACTACGTTGACCAATGACTTGACAAGCAAGGTGCGTTGGAGTAAGATCGGACGCGATAAAGACCGTAAGAAATTCATTCTAGCCGAATTATGCCATATTTTCTTATGCTGCCAACACTTTCTACGACGTCATTTCAGTCCGCTCCTCCTGCCCGTACCTGGCAGGAGGGCGCTCCGGCAATTTATACATATGAGTTGTGTTCCAAGACCTAATTTTCACCTTTTTTTGTCGATCCGATCTTTCCCCTTTCACTTTTATCGCTTATTTTGTTATTTTTCAAGTTGAATATTGTTTTTTATGATTCGGTAGCTAGATGATCCAAGTCGGTGTAGGGACGTCGCGTCGTAGGCCAAAATATCTGGATGAAATTTTATTGTTTGAAAATTAGAAGTAAATTGTCAAACTGTAAATGATTCTTAACTACTTATGAGTGGTTAAAGGGGTTTCAAACCCCTTTAATGATTTTTGTATGGAGGGTGGCCCAACATTTGTTTATTTCTTTCAAAATCGCCGCGCTCAATAAACTTTATATTTTTGGATAGAAGACACTAAAACAAATTTTTTTTTTTTATAAATGACCAAAAAAAAATATGGTGACCGATGCTAAATCTTCAAACCCCATTACGAATCATATTTTTATAAAAATACTAGCTGCAGCCCGCGGCTTCGCACGCTTTTTTCCGGAATAGAAGGTAGCCTATGTCCGGCCCCGGGATACCATCTACTTCGCTGCCAAATTTCACCGAGATCCGTTCAGCCGTTCTTGAGTTATAAATAGTATAACTAACACGACTTTTTTTATATACACTCGGCATCACAAAAATCGCACTTCCTAAAAAACCTACTTAAAAATACTTTTAATCATATTTGGTTATTACCAGGACTAGATTATGGGTACCATCAGAGAGGTAATTTATGTCACTCTCAGATAACATACAAGCCTAGAGATATTTTTTTTAAATGTGATAAAATATCAAAGTTTGTGTGAGGCAAGAAAAAACATGATTTCTATTCACGTGATTTTTTTTATAAAACTACTTAATTAAAATCTAGTTTGCCCCGCCTGTCCTTGATAACGGCTTCCATGCGATCCTTCATTGATCTTTTTAGTGTCATCACGCTTTCTTGAGGAACATTATCTCATTCCGCAACGACGGCAGCTTCGAGCTCTTGCAGAATGGTAGGAGCCGGTTCACATGCTCGTACTCGCCGTTTGACATAATCCCAGAGGTGCTCGATCGGGTTTAGGTCTGGACTTCGAGCTGGCCACTGCATAACAGGGATCTCGACCTCTTGTAGGTAATCCCGTACAATGATTGCGGTGTGGCAACGGGCGTTATCATGCATTAACTTGAACCCATCTCCTACAAAACCAGCATACGGGACCACATGCTCTTCTAAGATCTCCGTTATGTGCCGACTAGCCGTCAGCGACCCTTGTCCGCGACCACCCCCAGCTCGGGAAACGCACACAAGTTCTGTTTTCCCGTCAACAGAAATACCGCCCCAGAACATGCACGATCAACCTCATATGCGACGTATTCTTCGAAGCAAGCTTGTGCGAATTGCTCCCCTTTTCTTCTGTATATTCTTTTACGACTGTCGTTACAGAAAAGAGTCACCCTAAACCTAAAGTTTCATCAGAGAAGAGTGCTTTCCTCCACTGATCGAGTGACCAATCGCGATGTTCGCGAGCAAACTGCAGTCTGATGCTGTGCAGACAGTTTTGGTCCTTTAGCAGGTCTATAGGCTGCGATTTTTTTCTCCCGTAGTCTTCTCCTAACCGTGGAGACGCTTACTGAAGTTCTACGAGCTGATCGGAGCTGCTGTTGCAATTCAACAGCATTAGAAAAGCGATTGCGTAAAGACGTGCTTACATGGAACCGATCGTTTCTATCGGATGTGCAGCGTTTTCTACCAGATCCACGTCTTCGGATACAACCACCAGTTTCTTGGAACCTTTGATACACTCGCCGAATGGAAAAACGGCTCAAGTTTAGTTGCCGAGCAACATCACACTGCCGCATTCCTGATTGCAACAGTGCTATCACTTGAGCGGCTTCTTCAGCGGTAGTATCCAACTTGAAGTGTATTTTTTTTGCTTGTGTTCACTTTGAAGTCTGGACAGTGACTATCCATCTGACATTCATCTGACATCTTACCCTTATACTCCTTTGAGATAGTGCAACTAATGACTACTTTTAAACAAATAATTTCCGAACAATTTCGAGGTGCGATTTTTGTGACGCCGGGTTTATATAGATTTGATGATTGATGGCAAAAATACAGATAACTGCATAGAGCTCTGATACCTACTTATAATTAAATAAACTGCATTCATAGCAGTCGACTGACTTTACATAAGCACCTACTTACTTAGTAAGTAAAAGGTTAACAATAAAAACTGCTTTTTTATTTAAAAGTTGCCTGTTATTTCTTAACGTTTTCCGCTATATTTTAATACACATATTGTCTTACTTACGTATGCACCAAAACAAAATCCTGCCATCTATCGGGCGATAGAACTTAGTGCATTAGGGCTACAACGACAGAACAACGTAACTAGGTAGGTACAAAATATTATTTGTGGTCAAAGCTCTTTAGCTGCAATAAACGCCATCTAGCAACAAGTTGCAATCGTAAAGTGAACACTTTTGTACTCATCTTTCATCATTTCGTACTCTGAAATGTATGTAGATGTTCAGAGCCAAATCTCTCATAAACCACAGGAGGTATATTTCTGAGCTTTGCAGCTGAACTAAATACCGTAGGCCACAGATAATTGGCATAGTTCATGATTCATATCTCGCTACGGTTTCGTCGTAATCAGCGGGGCTGCCAGCTTGACGTCAAGATAGCAGCCACAGTGAAAGGCCTAAATATCTCCTAACTAAAGTATTGGAGCACTATTAATATGGCTTAGGGCACCGGGGGTCTCTATATATGTAAAAGCAAATTCCATGGCGGGGCTGCTAACTTGACGGACACGTTCAGTCGCGGCATGACGTCTGCCAAAGCGAATGAACAAGCGGCTGCGCGTGAGTGACCAAACGAGACCGGTCCGAAGTGTAAGTCACTTCACTTGGGGTATAGTCCAAGTTCAAAGAATTATGCGAAATTAAAAATGTATTTTCAGATCCAAATTTAGATACGCAACAAAACTTTTTTTTTAATATTTTTATTATGAGTTTAAGTTCATATTGAATGCACATTTTTATACTGTGCTGCAGCGGTGCTTTCCAGGTATGCGACAAGCTTAAGGTAAGCTTAAGGCCCCGTGAACTTGTCACGGGGCATTGGTACAGGCCCAGGATTAAAGTAGGTAGGAATGGCTGACCCAAAACTTAAGAGAAGAAAAGCTCAGGCAACGGCCGCACGGCACTGCAGATAGTAGCCAGATGAGAAAACAAACGGGTGAAAATGTACGCCAGCAAAGTGTAACAATGGACGGAAATGATGGGCGAAACAACCAAGTCTGAAGTCACCTGTGGCGCGGCGGGCGAAGGTCCGCTTGCGAAGCGAGTTGGCGGGGTTTCCCGTCTTGAAACAAGTGTTTGTACGACCTGCACATATTTGTTACGGGTGTTCTGAAAAAAAATGAATGAATGGATGAAACGAATTTGGATAAAACTAAAGTCATCATCAATGGTCACATTGTTCCAGGACCGGTCGTCGTGCATGGCTACCTTCTCGAAATTGTTTCCGAGTACGCTTACCTCGGGCAGATTCTGCAGTTAGGTAAAAACAATTTCGAAAAGGAGGCCAAGAGGAGGATTCAGCTAGGCTGAGCAGCGTTCGGGAAACTACGTCGAGTCATCTCGTCATCCATACCGCAATGCTTGAAAACGAAAGTTTTCAACCAGTGCGTCTTACCTGTTATGACCTACGGAGCTGAGACGTGGACACTCACGGTAGGGCTGGTCCACCAGTTCAAAGTCGCTCAACGAGCTATGGAAAGAGCTATGCTCAGAGTTTCTCTTGAAGGTTAGAATTCGTAACGAATACTTCTGACAGAGAACCAAAGCTATCGACATAGTAGCTCAGAGAATTAGCAAGCTGAAGTGGTAGTGAGCCGGCCATATCTCGCGATGAACCGAGAACCGCTGGGGTAAACGTGTTCTCGAGTGGAGACCGCGAGTCGGCAAATGTAGTGTTGGACGCCCTTCGGTCAGGTGGGGTGACGATCTGCGAAAGACAGCAGGCAGATACTGGATGCGGGAAGCTGAAGACAGGGCGCTATGGCGCTTATTAGGGGAGGCCTATGTCCAGCAGTGGACTAAGATATGTTAATGATGATGATATAATAAAAAATATCGATGTAATGTATTGTAATAAGATTATCAGTAATCTAGTACCCAAAACACAAGCTCTCCTTAGCTTGGAGCTAGAAGATATGTGGATTGTCCAACTGCTGGTTTTTATAACGCGCGTTACCAAAGCTCGCGCTTCAAAAACACCTAATGTCTACATGCATAGAAAACCGTACAGGCACCCAACAACATAATTATATAAGGAATGTGGGCTCCTCAGTGTACGACAACTCTTTATTCTTCGCACTACATTAGCTGCACATAGAACACTAATCAATTCAGAAAATTACTCAACGTTGCTCACAAAGTCTTTAAAATACCTACATAATCCATCTAAGCAACGCGCCTAACATCCGTCGACCATCTTATCATCTTGCAATGCGCTCTTGGGATCCTCTGTATTATATGGGAAAACTTCCTGAGTTTTAAAAACACAGCGCGAAATGTGTCGTGGATCGTCTAGGTTTCGTTCATCAATGTACTCAGAGATCAAAGGTCTCGACTAACGTCAAAGGAGACGTCACGACCACGTCTCGTTACTAACGTCAACCCCTCTGATCACGAGGTTTGGATCTTTATATGAGGAGAATAAACAAATACCATTTGGTATTACTTTTTTGGTATTAGAAAGGAATAGATCTAATAGATATAAGGCAAAAATAAAACACAAAATTAGCAAAATGAATGGCACATTTATATTTAATTAATATTATTCATTTTTATAATTAGACCTTTCTTGTAATTATATTTTATACTATGCATTTGAACAGAGAAAAACCAAATGCTCTATGATACAGTGTCGCCCTCTGGCCGCCGGATTCAAAAACAAACAAAACATTACAAAAGCCTCTGACAAAATCTCCAGGACTTGAGAAGCAGGTTTTGGACCATTCATAAATATCTGAGCGTCAGTATTGCCAAATAAATTACTTCCTTCTTGCCCATCAAAATACGACATAACTTTCATTTAAAACAAAGGAGTATTTACTCTCTATCTTTCAAAGACGTCGTTGTTTTTCTCAAAATGGCGGGAAGTCTGCCGTATTTTCACCGGCAACGAATTATTCTCCCGTGCGGATTATTAAAGTACGTATAGACAACAAATTATAGATAATAATAATTAAAACAAATCTAAATCAACACTAAATGGAAGAGAAAGTTAACTAAACTAAACTAAAAGATTTCGAATGACTTACAACTAACGATAGAATACTAAAATGATAATTTTGAACTTGTCATGTGCCTCGTCGGGGCGCGCGCTGTGCGCTGTGCGTACAGGGAGATGGATCGCGTGTGCCCAAGTGTGCGTGTGTACCCGGTCCCGACGCGAACACGCAAACTGGGTTTCTATTTATAACAGGCTCATGATTCTACCTAACGATAAGGTTGATTAAGTCATTTTGGATTCAATTGTTTCATTTGATTCTTTATACAATAATCAAAGCGTAATATTAACTCATGCGTTCATACAGAATCAATACACAAAGTAGAAGATTATGTAAAGCATACATTCCCGTACCTATCTGATTTGAATGAAACTACAAAAGTAACCTTAAAATTATATAATACAAGTTAAACTTTAACTAAAAAGTTAACACTACAGATCGCATTATTTAACTGCACGAGTTTTTCAATTTCGTTTTCCCGATATTTTTAGCGAAATTGAAAAACTAGCAGTTTTTGTTCCGCAGCTGAATTGATTATTATAATGTTTTGAACCGACTACTGTTACCGTACCCTACGCATTGTTCCACCAACTTGTAGTACAGTATGTAGTGGTTCTGTGCAACGGGACTACAGTACTACAGTACCACAGTACTACAGTACTACAGTACCACAGTACCGACTATCATTGGATCACTGTCAATCAAAATCATTTTAATAAAATAATACTCAGACAAAACTTTCGATTTTACAAAACAAAATCAATTGAGCTTCAAATATCTATTTACACAAGGATTATGCTTTTCACGATTTTAATCAAATAATCAATATTACGTTTTACAAAAGTCATCGTTTAGGGTAATCATTCACATTCACTAAATGCCGTACAGACTGTCGCTGACATACATACATACATACATACATACTACTAACTTTATTCTAATTGATAGTTTGATAAACTCAGATTTTTAGTAGTGCTTTTACCAGCTATGGGACAAGTTCGCGTCATGGGTTGGCACAATTGGACCCCAAAAGTAAACTACGCAAATGATCACCCATCATACTAAAAGTTAATTTTAATTTCACTGATCAATAGCTACCAATAAAAATATACGTAGGTATAAAAATAATCCTAAGACCTCGTGGATCAAAAAATAAATTTAAAAACAAAATAATAACGATTCACTGGAGTTTTGGTACAAAAATAAAACACTTAAGTACGTTCTTAAGTTAGCAGCCATTTACGTAACGTAACCTAACGAAGGTAGCTTTATGAATCTGTTCAGAAGGTGATCACTAGTTTAATGTTACCTTTTGAGAAATATTATAACATTACAAGAGATTAAACAAAAAATAAATTGTTTGTACTGTATAAAATGGCAAGGGGCTAGAAATGTGACTACACGATCACTTTTCAAACATATTCACGAAGAAACACTAAAATAAATCAAAATAATCACGAGTCGCGTAAAATTAAGTCCATCTTCGCTATATTATTGTCAAGCTTGTGTTCGTGATAAAAGAAGTGAAATAAGTGGCAATGCGAGAAAAAAACCGCTTTCAGAATTTCTAAAAACTGTAAAAGCACTTTTCTCCTCGACTTTCTAAATGGACTCGCTTAACCTACGCTTATGGCAGCGACAAAGATTTAATAATAAAAAAATCGGTTGTTAAAAATATTCTTTTCATATAACTATAGGTATTATTTATATCTAGTCTAGTATTTTACATTGGGGTAGTCTCGGTAAGACTATGAAATCTCGGGACATTTCTTTCGCGTCATACAAACTATCTCCTACTCCTATAATATACACACTTATGACTATTCAATGTGAGTCCAGCTGTAGACACTTTGCACTTCTTCCATCGTTTTATCAGAACCAGTATTTTCTCTTTTATTATTTATTTTATTTTGAGGCGATCAAAATAATATCCATTTTATATTCACATAAATTTAGTATATTTAGTTAATGTCGAGGACAATTTTAAGTAGAAACAAAAGATTTAATACTGGAAAGAAATAAGATAAAATTATATATATAAATATAAAATCAATAACATTTGAAACGCCTCAAAACTTCACTATGATTTGTTACATTTTATATAATAAATAGTAAAACCGGGCTAGTTATGCGTTCCTTCACATTTATATCAAATAATAGTAACACTTTCTATAAATTACCGAGTTAAAAATAAAGACAATACAAAAACATACATAAATGTATGGACTTAAATAAAAATAAATGTAAAAATATGGCTTTTTGTAATGGGAAGAAAACTGTCAAGTCCCATTCTCCCGGTCAACGGGTTTTTACTTAAATACTAAATAATTTCCAACTTTTACAGTCATTTTATAAAATACAGGGCTGTTCATTTCAATCGTTTCGTTACATTTCATTCTATTACTGTTCTGTTCAAGTCCATTCTAGCAAACATCTAATAAAAAACCAAAACTCTATCATGGAGTTTTTAGCACCATAAGATTGAATTATCTATTAGTTTAGGTAAAACGAAATGTAACTACAGCCCCGGGAACGACATAACCAGCAGCGGCGCGGGCGACGAGCGGACACCTCCGAGCGGCCAACGAACCACAGGCCATCGACCTGCCACAGAATAATCGTGAAACCAATTTGACCACAATACTAAGACCCTTCATAAATAACATCTCTGTAGTTTAGCCTTCTTCAGCCATCCTGTAGCCTCTAGTACTGTAGGCTTACCGGACATAAAGACAGAGTGGTGTGCAGTGTAGCGTCCCGGAGAGAGGGGCTATTGAGGCGGCCCCGGGGGCGGCTGGCCCATGCCCTGGGGGTACATCTGAAGGTTAGCATAGAACTATTCTAGTGTTGGGTTAATAAGGTCGGTGAATTCAACTAAAAGGTAACACAACCAACATATTATGATAGTGAATTTGAGTTTACGTTTTATTAATTTTATTGTTTGAAGCCAACAACGTCCCACTGCTGGGTAAATGCCACTTATTTCACGATTCAACACAGAAGGAAGCCACGTCCACGATAGTCCAAAACAGAATGACCTCTGCCAAATTTTATTTCCATCAGGTTAGTTGTGACAAGATCAGACATAAAGACTCTGACTGACTTGATTTAATTCTTTCAGTCACTTGGTACCATAATAGAAGCTATGCTTTCTTAGAAGCTAGATGATGTGCATGAAATTGTCCAGCATTATTTATGTTCATGATCCAACCCGCAACCTGCTGCGTCTCAGGCCTTTGCTGTTGATGATGGCATGTGAAGAGTGGTAACCAATAAGGTAAGACTCACCGGCATGGGCTGATAGTGCTGCAGCGGCGCCGCCAATAGCTTGGGCGCCTCTTCCGCTTTCTCCTCCTCGCGCCGCTTCAGACACGCCGCTTTTGGGTTCAGGTTACGTTCTGGAACGAGAGTCAATTGGTTAGTGACAATTAAGTGAATTGGTTAGTGACAATTGAGTCAATTGGAAGTGCTATAGTTACTGAGGTTGTTGGAATTTTTATTACCAAAGAAAAATTAAAACCTAAGTATACAAACAAATTAGAATTAGTATTCACAATTGAATCAGTTGAACTAACTGCAGACTGCTGCAAACAATCTAGAGGTAGCTCAAGTGATCTGGAATTATAGATTTGTAGGGAGTCGTTTTTCCGAAGGTTGATAAGCATTCATTCGAAGACATTTTGTCGATTCATTCCTGAAAAAAATGTAACGCGACGAGCGACGCGACGCGACGGTTCTCGATAAGCACCGAAATTTACCGACACCAGAAACCAACGTCTCTGGTGTCGGTAAAATTCGGTTAGAATCGTCCGCTTTTATCGAATCCTGTAGAAAACAGTAGGCCAAACACGGGGATTGTTCTCTAGGGTAGAATAGACAACAATGAACGCATCGCCATACATTACGTACATCATTGAAGTTGAAGGAATGAATTTCATATAATTTACGCCTAGACAACAATCTAGTGCTTGCCCTACTGAGACGTGAAATTTTCCTGTGTATTTTTAACTGCACTGCCATCTACAATCCGCGTTGATTATGGCACAACCAGCGTTGTTTGGGGGAGCCCTGTCCAGCTGTGGAAGCACACCGTATGATGCGCATCCTATACCAACTAACTACCTCATGGTATTATTATCTCCGACTTGTGCTCAAGCATCATGACATGATAATAAGTCTACTGCCATGTTGTGACGTGTCAATCATAAAGGCTAGTTGTGTTACCTCTGACTTGCTGCTCCAGCGTCATGATGACCTCCACAGCCATGTTGAGTATGCCCAACTTGGTCTGCGGCTTGTCACTCTTGAGGTGCGTCATGCACATGCGGCCGAGCTCCTTTAGCGCCTCGTTTATGTCTCTTATCCGTATCCTGGGACCAGAGGGAATCTATCAGTTAGACAACAAAGGGGCAGAGAAAACTTTAAAAAGGGATAGAGGGCCTACGTGCAGTGGAACAAAATAAAACAGGCTAAAAATCAAAAGGAAACAATATATCTAGGCTGGACACAGTGCAGGGTTCACGTAATTACTACTATATATTTACTACTGCTACTTTATGTACTGTCGCCTGAAACACAGGATTACCTAGTTCAGGCTAAATTGTTATACTTAGCTATACATATTCGTTTAGTGCACTAATGTATTGTCGATTTACGTTCTTTGAATACATTTGATTATTTATTTGTTTTATTTAATTAGCAGAAAACATATTCTTTAAAACATTTAGTATTCAAAGGTAAAACATTCATTTCAATAAAATAGCATTTTGAGCACTCTGCCTTCTGGTGACGACTTAGATTTTTAGGAAATTGATATAAGTGTAAATACTAGCTATAATTTGTGTAAAAGTTAAATTTGTAACTCTGAGCAAATATGATCAGTCTTTTAACTAAAGGGTCAATTTGAATTCAAATCTAAACATCTAAGTATATCTACTTCGTGTAATATCAAAACCTGTACTTTTCTTATCATCAACAGTTATCGCCAACTCTTCGAGGCCCAGCCCTACCTCATGACCTCGCTTTCACCCATATCGTCATTCTATCACAAAGACATTTTTTCTCATTATTTTTCTTTCATTTTATTTATGACCTAGTAGTTCCATGGTGCGTTAAGTAATTTAATAATTTATAAGTTTTCTTGCTCTGTCTCCTAAGCTTCTCTCTCTTTCCACAACAACCTTCCAAATTGTAAGTGTTATCCTCTTGTTATATTAAATCAGTATTAATTTATTTACAGCGGTTTATCTCAAGTTAGTTATAACACCACCATAATTGAATTCCTCAATCTCAACAGCCTATATTGGTCCACTGCTGGACGCAGGCCTCCCTCTGATAAGCGCCTTATTGGCTACTATCTCATGGGGGGTAATGCCCATACTTCCTACGCTGGACATGCGGGTTGGGAATCACGGTTCGATGGTAGACCTGTTCTGCAGGAGGCGCTGTTGCCCGCCCCCCGTGCATCTCCCTCTTACGACACCCGCGGGAAGAGTTCGGGTGGTGCGAATCTTAAGTCGGCACCACACTGCATTCTTTCAGCCATCATTTAATTCGACTATCATAATATCCTTACCTCTCTCTAACATTATTGGCTTGCCGTCGCTCCTTCTCTCTCGCGGCCTTCGTGTGAGGATCGACATCGTCTTCGTCCGCTGACGAACAACTGAACCCGCTGCCGCTATAAGTCACGTAAAACATAACTATACAAAGCTTATTATCAGTACCTATCTTAGAATTATTCCTAAATTCATTATAATTCACGGTCACACATCTGAATCTAATAACATCTAGAAAACAGACACAATCTTCAAATCACTTTCGTTTTTGTCTTAATTTCAGATAGTTACTACTATATAGATAGATACTGTATAGATAGACTACTATATAGATTTTTTTATTTTTTATTTATTTGAGGGCTTTATCGCTAGCGATAACATCGCCCGTAGAAAAATTAGATTTATGATGTATACATACAAAAAAATATAAAACAAAATGAAAGTTATTGCTCAACTAAACATGGATAGATACTGTTCTTAAGGGGCGAACCTAACAGATTTGTTTGTCAAACTGGGCCTAGATCTCAGTACTCACGGGATACCTCTAGTAAAAAACTCGAATTACATAAAATTCTAAATTTTTTCTTAGGTTCCTTGAATGTGAAAACACGATTGAGAATAAAAATTATGATAAAAAAAACATAAAAGTACAGTTTCGCACATAATTTGGTCGAAATCTCAGGAACCCTGCGGTCTATTGAAATGTCTTATGTTTTGATTCGTAGGCTACTAATTACTAATTATTTGGTTCCTTGAACCAGTTTCTTCAGAAGTTGCGTAGTTTTCTTGTAAATAAAGAAAAACTTGATTTTTGCACTTAGGCCGTTCCGAAAAAGTAGTAGCGTAGTGTTCTGTCCCGCTCCTATGAACGCGAAATCTTTCGACCATCAGCCATTTTGATTAGATATGGTTAAAGATATTTATTTCTCAAAGAACATATACTTACATTCACTTACAGATAAATGTGTTTTTCTTAGTATCTAACATACTTTTAAAACTTATTTATTATGGTTCACGTTTACAGTGCAGTTGTTATTATAAAGCTAAGTAATAATTCTACAGGAATATTTTCTAATACATATTATTTCTTGAGACTTTTCTTGAAAACAGTTCAGCTATAAATGTTCTTTAATATTTTTTGGCAAGTTATTATGTTGTTTTGCTCCTTCAAATGTAATGTTTTCGTTTCCATTGTTAGTTCTAGGATGCGGTAGTGGAAAGTATTTTGAAGATGCTAATCAACTTTCAAAATGGCTGCCAATTGTTTTAAAGCGATAACCAATTATTACAGTTGATTGATTAGGTCAGTTCTATTGTAAGATATGAAAATCATTAGGCTATACTATATTTTATTTCTATGAATGTGATTTTCCTTTCCTTAATGCGAATGAACGTGATATATATATACCTAACCTCAAATATGTTAAATTTCTCACCTGGGGACGTTAGATGGGTTACTGAAACAAAGATGGCGATGTTTTCACAAGTATTTACGAGATTATACACAGAAATGTTATACACAATGTAGCAGAGGTACAATTTGCCATAATTGTCCCACTGCTGAGCATTGGTAAAGAGATACAAGCATGTATATATATAGAGGGAAGGATAAATCCCCTCGTAAATACTTATTAGATGAAATGAAAGTGTTCAAATATTGAAATAGCATGCAGTAAGGAGTAGGTGGAAAACGCTTGTCTGTTTGGACGGTCGAAAGCCAGTATGGCTCTGTTATTTTCACATTTTTTTATTATATTTGAAAGCGAAACAACAGTCTGGTTCACATTGTGATACTAACTTATTCATAATTACCTAACAATTAAGCCAACGTGATGACGAAATAAATGTATTGAGTATTGAACTCCAATTTACGAAATATTATTTTTACGACCTACTAGTAAGGGTCTTTATCAAAATCATTTTAGGATAGTATCTTTATGATAGTCTTGACAATAAGGATTATCCACATAAACCTTAAGCATAATCTGGTCATAAAAGCTTCATAATTTCGACATACTAGTGTAACTTTTAGCCGTCACATAGTGTTCTCCGGGAAGTGACGTCATCGACAGTCAATGACTAAGTCCAATATCATCGTTTGCTGCCAATATTCAAATCAACAAAACCAAGTTCAGTTTGATCGAGTTCAAATCTCGGTTTCCAATAATTGTGTGACATGGCAGCTCTTGAACTCGGTTTAGCGGTTGAACCGGATTAACTTTATGTCGGTAAAATGCGCAAAACTAGTTTAAAGCTCTAAACTGAGTTTATCATATACAGGCTGAATTTTAATTCGATGGCATCCTTCTAAACCAAGACGCCACTAATGACTCCTAAAGCACTGGAGCTAATATTACGCAAATAAAAAATATCATAAACGCAATATGTAGTTGTGATCGCACTACACCCACCCAGCCCGTGCCGGCCGCGCCGTAGATAGACAAACGCGTAAGTGTGCGTGACCTTCATGGGTAGGAACCCGTCCGAGTTTAAAATTAAATGTTTAGATTATACCTACCGTGCTACTGCGTGGTTCGTATTATGAGGTCCCGCGAAGGTATAGGGTCAGTTGGGTAGCGATGATGGAACAATTCCCGAGTTAGCACATTGGTGGTGCGACCGAACAGTACAACCATCTGTAGGTATTGGGCATTTGTGTACCTAGCTTGCACTCTACGCGGTCGAGGCATTATGTCACCAAAATTTTCACACACACTAAAATTTCCACAGGCACTGAAATCTAAAGGATAGCGAGAATGGGGTCGCGCGTTAGCATGTGTCATTACTCTCGCAATTGTTACGACACTGACAAGGTCAATGAAAGATATTAGTTTTGGGGGAGCGGCCGCGGGCGGGGGTAGAGTAGGCGGTGTATTTGTTTGTACTTACGAACCGCGAAGGTCATATGCGGTCGGTGACCTACATATTATTAGTTATTGATGTAGCCGAAGCATGTAGGTATTTTGTGTTTCGCGCGGCCGCCATACAGCGCGCATTAATTTAATACTTAAGTAGTTTAAAAAATATCGACGATAATACGACTTCCTATTTTTTGCGTTTTCCATACTTACATAAATTTTATTTTTTAATTGCGTAATATTAGCTTCAATGCGTTAGATGACATTAGTGGTGTCTTGGTTTAGAAAGATGCCGTCTATTTAAATTTCACCCTGTATTGAAAGTGTTTAATTGCAGGTGAAATTGGACCTTAGCCGAAAAGGGTGTTAAGCTGGTTCAGCCGATTCCGCATCCAAATTTCCTTTTTTTTATTCAAGCTGGTTTCAAGTATCAAGAAGCCTCGCATGCACAACCCTCCACAACAGTGTATATACATATGTATGCTTGTACTCACTATCTGCGCGAGCGCTTGCTGCTAGACTGCTTGCCGAGTGCGTCGGCCGAGCCGGAGGACGACGGTTTGGAGTCCAGGCCTGAGTCTGGGGGCTCTTTGCGCTTCTCTGGAAGAGGACAAACAACATGAGAGAACACATTATCAAACAAAGGCTCCAGTAATTCAAGGTTTGTAGATTTCATTATCTAAACTGTGAGACCATATACAACGTACCCACCCTGATGTCAAATGAACGATTGTGACGTAAACCTGAACCATTTCCATATGACACCGAATAAACTATCTAGAATTACATAGCAATAACAAAACTAAAACAATGAATAAATGCCAAAATAATACGCCAACAAATATTAATTTCGTAATTCTTGGACTTCACGGAGACTTGTGAGCGAGTCGACAACGCAAGATTTGAAAGCACAACTAGGCCCTACACTACTCCATCTTTACTCGAGTGGTCTCGAAGCGTACTCACTAGTATTTGGCAGTAGTTGTCTTTCCATTTTGACGGGGGGTTCTGTGTGCAGGTGAGGTAAGGCGGGACCCGCCCCTAGCCGGGGTACTGCAACAAATATCAAATGTTTATGAGAAAACTTATGGAGATGAGAGGACTGTATAGTTTAGTGAATCCAAATTTGGTTTTAGTTTAGTAGTAAACTTCCTATCTCACTCGCCATTTCACTCGTTACATAGATAAGATGTCTCGCTCGCTCAGGAATAATGTTGAAACTCTCAGAGAAACATAATATCAGTATCGTAGTTTACCCATTTCAAGCTAACTATAAAAAAGGATTCTAGTAAAGATGGATACCTAAAATGCCTTATTAAGACAATGTTGTACATTTTCGCATTTGCTAAGGACCAGTGCCCAGCCCACCCTCAGCGCTGCAATCCGTAGGGGATCGCCGCCGCGTCTACACGCGCTCGAACATGGCCTGAGCACGAAGGGCCAACCCATCCCCATGGGATAGCTGAGCTATTCTAGGAGTTACCTGGGGGAGGCTGGTGCGGATGCATCTCCTGCGGGTACAGGTCGGGTGCCTCTGCGTGGTTGCGGAGCACGTTTATCGCGTCGTCCAGACGTTCCTCCATTCGAGCACCCTGTATACCATCATACAGATTTATGGTTGCTTCTAATGCAGCAAGTGTTGAATAATAATCATATTTAGATATAGTCCGATCAATTTTCATCGAATACTCAAACGCCTTTCTTAAACTATTTCCGCCGCTCATAGGTTTTTTGAACACGTATTCAAAATGCAGCCAATAGCTGGTGAAAATAGTTTGAGCAAGTCATTCACTGCAACCATAGCTACACATGCAGAACAGGACGATTATTAATAGATTTTAATTTAAAACTGAAACACCGCGACTTGAGAGTTGCTGACATCTGATTGTTTCAGTATCAGGCAGTGACACAGGCACACTTATATTCCAAGCTATTCAAATTTAATAAAAACATGCGCTAGCAAACAATAATCTTTTGGGATGATCTACGATTACTGTCTCAAATTTTAAGCACCAAAAACCCATTAACATACCAAAAAGGTGAGTCGGTGAGGGGGGGCGCGAGTGGCTATCTCGAAGAGCTTCCAGATGGTATTTCTTTATTTTTGTAGGTTATTCCAGCAGGTTGAGCATGATCACATCGAATAGAATGTCATCGAATGCGCAAAACATTACAAATTGATGTCGTTGACTACACAAATTTACGCATTGCATAAAACTTTTCTGTCTAGACAAATCATGTCTAGGTTATTCATGATAAGCCTGCTAGTCATCTAAAATATTTAAAGCTTTCCACTTTCCGCCCCCGCCCGTACCGCGCCCTGATTGTACAAATATCTGTAGTTTGTAACAGAATGGAAGCGGAACCAGGACTGTTGCCGACAATCCAAAATATATTCCCATCTTCTTCTTATATTCTCCATATTAGAATATATGAATGTACTAAAGTTTAGGCAATATTTATCTTGGTTCCGTTTCGATCATGTATGCACACAAACATTATTCAGATCCAGGTCAAGCACATATGTACGTACCACGACATCGCTGTGCTCCCTGAGGAACACCATGGCCTCGTCAAGTTGTCGCTGCTCTGGCGCGCCCTGCTGGTAACGACACGCGGGACATTGAGGGGGGCTCGATGCGTGTGCTGAGCCCGTTGCCAGGGGGTTACAGCGGAGGTTTGTATAGGGGGAGTTTTTATGGAGGGCTCGGTTTATATACGGCTAGGTTAAAGGGGGCTCGCTTTGTATGGGTTCCTTGTCAAATCGATAGAACTAGGTTAATATTACTGTAAATATGGGCGTTACAGCCGCTCAAGGGGGTTAAGCTGTTAAGAGCTTGGTTTGTAAGGGGGGGGGGGGGGGGAACAAATTTTGATAGACTAGCAAATAATAGAAGGTAATTCATAGAAAAGGGACTCTTTATGGGATATACAGGGTGTTCCACGACCATGGGAAATGGAGGGCAAGTACCAGAAATATTGAATTTTAAAAACGGCATTCACAGTATTTTGAAAAATAACTTGCTTCATTCCATAATCGAACCCACTAAAATCCAAAAAATAACACCCTGTATTTTTATGACTCTTGTCGGTAGAGTCAATCATAAGAATCAAATCTGTTCAATAAACATTGCATATTAAATAAGAGGAAGACCATGAAATCTGCCAAAACGTGGGCAGATGAAGCACAACACTTTGTGAAAAGAGCCAAAACAACTTCTAAACTTTATGAATCAGGAATATTTTACAGGGAAAATAAAAAAAAAACTCTACAAAGACTTTCTTTGTTCCTCGAGAGAAGAATTATGAAAGGAGTGATATTAAAAATGTTGTAATGTATATGTGTAAGTCTAAAACGGGCTATCTACAGAATATCTAATAAATACATGCCATAGATAAAACACGTCCACTTCTAGGCAACAAGCTCAACACTGCTCGCTCGATTATTCAAAACAAAATACAAAAAATACAATTCAAAATGTGGTGTCAACTTTTGTCAATTAAGATGGCACAGAAAGTTAACTAAACTTATTTGACAGCACTTAAAATAATGCCAAATTTTTTATTTAGATCGATGAGTAAGGGACGGTAACATTTTTAGTAGATACTGTCAAATGACTTTAGTTTTTGTGCCATAAGAATATGCCCCCAATATTAGGGGTAAATTTTTGATCAACAACTTATCATAAAGTAGACAAGATCATTAGGATTATGAATAAAATTGATACCACATTTTTCAAAAATCTCTAGTCTATAGATATATATAAAACACTAGAAAAATGGGAGAATTAAACACAAAAGAAACTCCAAAATTAGTTACATTTCATGCTTTTGTAACATGCTGGATAAATATTTACAAAGTAATGAAGCTACGAGTCCAGCCAGATTGACAAGAACAAACTAGTATTGCTAACTCCTACAAAATAAAGTCGAAATTATAAATTGTTGAACTTGGACTATTGTTACTGTTCAACGAGTTTCATTAATTGAACTATTTGTTATGTACACTCATTTAATATGAACTGAGTCATTCAAAGCTGGACCCCACCCAATAAAACCCAAGAATTCGCCCAAAACCTGAGGATTAGCCAGCCTCGTACCAACTGACAAAACAATCCATATTCATATTGCGATTGTTTTCTGTAACTTTGTTAGGTTACGGTAGAATACATACAAATACATTTTTGTCTTTCAATAAAGTAAAGCTTCTCTTTCACACAACCTCATTTCAATTACATTTATTTAAAGTTGACTTACAGAATTAATACATTTATCCCCCCACAGTAAGCTTTACCAGTAGCATGAACGCCCTATACAAGATTTCGTCTAAAATATTACCTAACAACTTGAAGAGTATTTTTATACCCATGAGAAATACATAAACATATCATTCAGATATTGAATGAATTCGATGTGATCTTTGCCAAATTGTATCCAAAAGAACACGCCGTCTAGGGTGTTCTTGCTAAGCCCAAATAGATTGTTCTATGCATTATTACTCTCACTAGCAGCTAGATGCTTACCATCCCAGTCTGTGAGAACACCACATGATGGTGTCCGTTCTGCAGCGCGGGCGGAGGCACCAGCGTGGAGACCGGCGCGTGCACGGCGGGGGGAACGCCCAGCGGGGGCGGGGAGGGACCGCTCGCGGCCCACGTGCCGGGCTACAGGGATGAAAATATTATATTCATAAATTGTGCACACGAAGAAGCAAAGGATACCGGCGGCTGGTGGCAGGGTACTAAAGTTAGAAAGGCAAGGAAATATGCTATAAATATAATAGACTGACTCAAGAGATGCATACCACCTCCACAGCCTATATTGGTCCACTGCAGGACCCAGGCCTCCCCCAGATAAGCGCCTTATTGGCATTTATATCACGGGGGGTAATACCCATAATCCCCACGCTGGGCATGCGGGTTGGGGATCGCAATTAAGTGGTAGAATTGTTCTGCAGGGGGCGCTGCTGCCCGCCCCCGGTGGATAACGACACCCGCGCGAAAGGTTGGGGTGGTGCAAATTCTAAGCCGGCATCATACAGCAACAGCACAGAGATGCACAGCAGACCATCATCTGATTGGCTTGATAGTAACATTTAAGGAATGCCCTTTGTTCTCGTGACATTAAAGTTTTCATTCGAAATACTTTAAGTCCCTGACAAGCTATGTGTTTTTAGTCAAAAGGAATCCATTATTTCAGAGGTATTTTGCAACCCGACCAAGGCTTTTTATTCCGTGAGCCATCGCTTTACAACAAAGAATTAGGCGTGCCACAAGGCTCGATGTGAGGTCCTTTGTTGTTAACTATGCATGTAATGAATACTATAAGCAGTTACCTGATGCTGATGCTGTAGCCTGTGATGCACCGCGGGGGAGTGTTCCAGCGGGGGGTAGAGGCGCGGGGGGGAGTGTACGGGGGTGGAGGGGGACGAACCGTACGAGGACAGGCTGCCTCCCTCTGCGCCAACGCCGGCTGAGGATGCTGCGCCGCCGTACATCTGGAAGTTTGAGACGAAAATAGGTGGTAGGCATTTCGTGGGACAGTAAAACGGAAGTTAAGACATGCATTTATTTGTATGAGGGTCAACAACAGCGGGTTTACTGACGTTAGGAACTTTCACAAAACACAGATTCTCTTACATGATAGCTATCTTCCAGAGTGAAAACCACTCTGAGGACATGTCTGATAAGTTATGATCACCAATCAGCACCCCCAAAGCCAACCTCTTAGGTAGGTCGTGATTATGATGTTAATCATGTTAATGAGTATAAAAGGAGCCAGAATTACCGGAAATTTCTCGATAATGGGTTATAAGCCTTTACGATTAAGGAGGATCTGGCTTCTATAACGACGTGTAACAGGGATTCTTTTGGTAGATTTTACACATCTCTGTCCCTATCAGCTTGAACATCCACTACTTACGGGCTGTAGCGGTGGTTTGGGCAGCAGCATGGGGTCTGTGGGTGAGTGGTGCGGCGCGGCGGCGCGGAATGAAGACATGGGCGGCAGAGGAAGCTCGGCGCCGCCGCCCGTCGACTCCGCCACCGGCGCGCCTGCTATACCTGCAAATACAAATTAAAACATGACATATGACAATCCACACAACATCATCTAACTTTAAAGTAATAAGTTATAGAATATTTTCTCCAGCGGTGTTGGTCAAATAAACAACAGGAGAAATTATTGCTAATAGTGCGATTAACAGTGCGCCAAACGTCTGATTATTTCCTAGGTTTTTTCAAGAGCCTCGTAGTCGGGCAATGGCCGTTCTTTCTAGTTCTTCTGTTTTCCACTAACAGCTCACAACATTTCTGGCTATGGGACTAGCCCGTGAAGTCCATCAGTCGTACAGTGAATAGGCAACAGGCTCACAGCTTCCTGAGAGTAGTCTCAGGAAGCTGTGAGTCTGTTGCCTCAAAAGACAAAACTCAAGTGCAGGAAGTAGTCCCTGCATTTGAGTTTTGTCTTTTGAGTCTTTACAGCATTTCGTTAACCTGATCATTCAGATGGTGACTTACCTGACGACGTGTCATAAGGATCGGGACCGTACAGCAAGAAAGCTAGCAGGCAATCAGCTTTCTGTGACTATGCTCTCTACTTGGGTCTTATCTTCACTTTTTACAGCATTCCTTGAAAACCTGAAGACGCTCAGTAACACACCTCACGGCACTGACTGGGGGCGTCATAGCTCCCATACTAATAACACTGAGGACATGTCCAGATACTCACCCGGCGACGTGGCATAGGGATCGTGCTGGTAGGGCGGCGGCGGCGGCTGGTAGTAGGGCGGCGCGCCCCACTCGCCGCCGTAGTAGGGCTCCTGGTAGGGACCCCCGGCGCCGGCGCCTTTCGGCGAAGCGTACCGGCTGGGAGAGTCGTGCCCGAACTCATCGCTGCCGTACTGGAATAGAGAGAGAGGAATAGGTTAGGAATGCTGAAGAAACCAAAGAACATAACATTAAACCTCACAAGGTGAGAGGCTCAGTGCCGCATGCATGGATAAGTCTTGTATCGGAGGGAATATCAGGGAGCCATCCAAGATTCACATTGGATCGCTTGCTCGCTTTTAAACCCAGGATAATGTTACTGAGTCTCGCCGCCGCAAACCCGTAAGCTTGAGCAAATATTTGAGCGTTCAAAGAGTCGTATCAAACAGTTTTAGCTTCTCTTGTTACCATTCAGTTTTTATGATGATACAGCCACGTTACTACATGAATATAATCCCAGAATGATAACAACAAACAAATAAGAACTGATGCAAAAATGAACCACGAGATGAATCTGAGTCAAAGCCTCAATAAACAACAAATATTTTACTTGTTAATTATTTCTAAGAAGACATTGTTATGGCAGTACATAGATGGACGAATGCGAAAATGTAATGCTTATTTAGAAACGCAACAGGAAAATATAATATCAACTAGTATGTAGTTTACGGCGTGGATATAGAAACTTTAAGAATAATCTTAAAGCTATCTTCTTCTGCCAGTGGCTTCGTTCATATTAGACAAAACGAAGCACTAGAGGATATTCTATGTAGTCACCATTAGTGAATATACTTTTCATATCTAAGCAAGTAGTACTGAAGATTACCCATTACAAATAAAAGCTATTGGCTGCTAAGAATACAAAATTGTTCTTATAAGCTTTTTATAAGCGTTAGTTAACTACCCTATGCAGGCAGATAAAGATATTTTTTAAATAATTGTAATCAGTGTAATTGGTTCATTTAAATCGTGATCGTTATTAAATACTAAAACAACAGTAAAAATAAAAAATGTCTACAAAAAAATTTTTTTTAGTTTTGCTCTAAATCTAGTTCAGTTAAACCATAAAGGTACCAATAAGACCACCAGCAACGCCATCTGTTGGTCCCAATTAGCGACTGTGCTCCATACCTAATTAGTTCCTGCCCAAACACAAACAATAACAATAGACAAATAACGTTGACTTCTGCAAATGGACCGAGAACCTTACAACTTGGTTGGTCCAGTTAGAGAGCTAAGTAATTCTCCCCTAATATTACATTGTCACCATAAATGCTTTGCAGGTTACTTACTAGTACATTCCATACCAGATAAGTAGTTGGAAGCGAATCTTTTGATGAGTATTTTCATGTAAAAAGGGTTTGTCGTCGTATAAAAATTACGGTAAGATAAGTCTTAATAACCAGCATACATTTTTATTTTATTTAACCATAGACAAATCGCTGTCATATGTGATCAGAACAGGCTAAACCTGCAGCAGAGTTATATAAAAATCACCGTGAAACAACAATATTAAAAAGTGCTTTGTTTTAGCCCAAGTCAGCAACAATTTAGAAACAAAAACTACGGCATTGTTATTCAATACCGCCCCACAGCTCACTAAATGCGAGTGCTATATGACAAAGTAGATCATGCCATAGATTCTTGGTCTTCCGTATACGAGAAGTTTCCGTAAAAGAGTTCATATGTCAAGTCCATTATATATGTCAAAGCTAATCCTTCGATTGCCAAAATATTTATCGAGATATGATATCAAACACAATTGCTGCGCTGCGTCACTTGGCACCTGTGTTTTGGATGATACCGTAAATCATCTACACACATTTAATATATTACTGTATTAGTCATCGATGATGTCGATTCACCAATGATTTTAAGAGTGGGTATTGGAATTCGGAAGTGATAGGAGTCGACTCGTGGGCCGACGCGACGTAACCATTGACCTCTCCAACTGAGCTCGTTTATGTCGTAAGAGACTTAGGGAACCTACCAGAGGAAGGGCAGCAGCTTCTGATTTTCTAGCTATCCTCGTCACCTTAATCACCAAACTCCAGTCGTACAACAATACTCTCAATCACCATGGTAGTGTAGTGGTAGTGTCGCAAGCACACAGTCACTGCCAAGTATGGACATGTACTAAAGGAGGCTGCAATTAGCTGGATATGGACTCGGAATGGGGACAGATTGGGGAAATTTGTTGTATTGTGTGGCGTATTTAGGAGGACTGTGTGAGTTAAGTGCGGTTCTCAACGTGTGGTAATTCAAGGATTAAACTTGCTCGCTTGGTATCAAGAGTTCTGTAGAAGAACTGTTTTTTAGACTTTGGACGTAAATACACGTGTGACCACGTTTTTAGGACGACCAATAATTCCGGCCATTTCCGAAAAAACTCACTAACTCGGATGAAATAGAGGTAAATTTTTGTTTCTTGGAGGAACGATACCTGAGAAAAATGCATGCATTAGACTAGCACAAGCTGGTGGTGACGATGACAATGCGAACCGCTGTGCTGGTAAACCATGGTGCTAGGATTAACGGTACCTACCGACAATGCGCTTAATCACCAGCTCTATCGCAATGCTTACAGTCATCGGCCCGATATGGACATGGACTTACAAATACAGCAAGCTACTTGCTTGGTAAATCACACTAATATTATTAATAAGAACGTTTGGATGTTGCTGTGGACTGATGTATGGATTGTTAAAAGAAACCTAACTGATCTGATCACAACATTAAAAAAAATAAACAAAACCTGCTTAGTTTATGTTAGATTGTAAGTAAAAGACATGAAAGGACACGTCATAGATTTTAAAGTTTTAGAAGTACAAAACTGATAGCTATAATATTTAAATGCTAAAAAGATTGTGAAATATGGTCAAGAAGGCGGATTTTCAGGACACAAGAGAGAGCTGATGTATGGATGCTTTAGTATGGTTTGAGTGTTAGGTTCGTTGTTCCTTAGGTAATTGATTAAACATCCAGCTAACATTTAGCCAATATTCTAGCTTTAATGACGGACATCAAATCAAAGATGCTGTCATCTCTTCACGATTGTTACTATTAAGAATTTACCAGATCTAAATCTGCAGCAATTTTAAATGATTTTCCAGTCGTAATGTATTTATTGTAGACTGTATCGGTGAATTAAAGGCACAATGCTCAGATAAGGTGTGTTTGGACCCATTGTTCGGATTAGGTATCCACAGGAAAAACAACACGGCCTCATTGTCGAGATGGATACTTCTGTATTTGGGTAGGTGTAGTGATTATGAATATAGAACGTCTAGGCAAGAATATAGACAAAATATATCATCATGTAATTAGTAAATTGTTGTTTGGAAACTGATTTCTTTCACAGAGTTCAAATATTTTAATTTTGGTGGTAAGTCGCACTACGACAGGACTATGGGCGTCTGGTTTGTTCCCACCGCACCCCCAGGAGTATGGCATGGAACCTGAATATGGTTCCGCACCGCATGGCATTTCTTTCGATTCTATTCTTCGTTCTCTACTGTGTACGTAGTGGCCCCGCTCTGGTTTCTTGGCTACTGAATTCCGGCGTTTTTTTTGCATCGTGACAATACTTTAAGATCTATCTTACATCAAAGCTCGTTTATACATCTTTCTTTGCTTCATTCGAGCCGATATGTACAACAACGAACGAATAATATGGTGTCATTAGCGCCATATTAGCATCACGAAATGTTAAAGTGGTAAATCATGATAGTTTTAAAGCCGAAATCTTTAACAAAACAAATATCGTACAAGACCATTTCAAAGTAATCAATGACGTACCAACCTCCGTACCGGGAATAAAGGATGAGATGTAGGATGCTAAAGATGTCGGTCCGCGAGTGAATCACTCCTGCGCCTATATATAACGGAATACGCGGAAGTGCACGAGCGATTAGCTGTGCTAGCAACACTGGGAACGATTTCTGAATGGATCGAGGGGGTATGATTTGGTGTCTGTAGAATAGATAAATAAATAATTATTGCTTGACAATTCACACACAGCCCCAAGCTAAGCAGAGCTTGTATTAATGGTACACCTTAACTGATATACCAAATATGACACATTAGATTGATAGTTTTTTTTTATAATACATAGAAAAGAACCAGAGCACCCGGACAAAACGTTGAGAGAATGGGTGATACTGATAAAAGTATACAACTCATAACTAGAATAATTTCTAGGTAGGTATATCCATTCAAATTTAAATTCGTAGAATTTTCCATAAGTGTGCACTATAAAAATAAAAAATTCTTAGTAGTGTTTTTTAAAGTTTAAAAGTAAAATCTTGCTGACCATTTTATTGACCCTGAATGAACCCAACCTATTTAAATAGGAGGCTCGCTGTAGCCGAGGTACAGGATCACGTTATTAATTCTGTTTAAGATATTGTTTCCTCATCGATTCCCTTGCCGCCTAATCTGAGCACGTATAATTTTTTCGCAAGGAAACCACATTGAATTTTATAAATTCGAAGGTCAGTGCATGGTTGAATCAAGTCTAATCATAATGCAAGTAACGTATCAGGATTAGGGGCTCTTGTACAGAGCCATTATACGGCCTTGTGCAGACCATTGCGTCAATGGAGAGGCGAGCTTCGCACATTCCCAAGGCAAGGGAAGTTGAAGTAACTTTTTCAAAGAACAGGAAGCGATTCAAACAATCCTTGTTTCATCCGACATCAGTATTCGATGAGCGAACTGCGAGGGAGGAAAAAAGGGTTTAATTGTTTATACCGTAACGGGATCGAGGATTGGCAGGTATGATCTCACGGATATATCTGTGAACGCCTTGGTTTTGTAGTCCCGAACATACTAGCTCTTTAATCTGTAGCGATGATATGATAACCATTTAGTTCTAGCTACTGAGAATTGAGTTTTCCTTTTTGGCTATTTCATTGCAATGTTCGGCAATAAAATCGAGGAGGATGGAAGTCAGAATGGGGACCTGAACATGGCTTGTGTATTTTAACATGTGATGGCGATGTATAAGCTCTTTGTATTAAAAAAATATATATATTTTGTATTAACTACCTACAGATCATTGCAGAAGGCTGGGCACAGCCTCCCCTTTCATGCAGCACTGGACAAAGGCTCACATTGTCTGTTAGGCCCCGGGCCCGTGACATGAAAGCTTGTTCAGTCAAAGAGGAGAGAAAGAGAACGCTTGAGTAACGCTTATGCCATACAAAAGCGTTACTCTAGCATAGATCGATAACTGAGCAAGCAATTCATTCATAATACTGGCCGTAGTGTTCAGTGTTTTACTGTCTTTAATGTTTTCTGTGTTATGTTTTAAAGTGTTCCTCGTTATAAGTTATATTATAAGTAATAAGATGTCTGAAATAAATGTGATATTATTTTTTATTTATATCAGTTATCTAGTCATAAAACAAACTCTGCTTACTTTGGGGCTAGATGATGCTGTGTGGATTGTCCAGCAATATTCATTTATCTTATGAAACTATCATGGTTAGACGAAAAGTTGGTGTTGCTTTTTTATCAAAATGTGAATTTGAACATTTTGATCTATGAACTAGTTTCGGCAATAACAGACGGCAGGTAAATGTATTTAAATATTGATTCAGATAGCAAATCCCCATACAATTTAGACACCTTTTACCAATTCCCGGTGGATATAGATATTATCAGACATCGATCAGTAATAGGATATCAGCTCCACACCCGACAATGTCTAATGGATTTTGGAATCCGATCCGGCCCTTGAATTCCGCCCCCTTTTGAACATTTAAACGTGGGATGTAGGATGACGTTCATCCTAACGCTTTTTGGGGTGCCTTTTAATTTTAAGATTTTAGGAACGGTTCTATTTTACTTGATCGTAATTCGTAGCTATATGAGTTGTATTTTATTCTGCCCTGATTATCTTGCGATTTTGTGAACTGTATTAACTATAAAATTGGCGATAATGGAACAACATAAATAAATAAACATTCGACTGTCAGACTCTGATTTCAGATTCCAATTACTTTATTTCTTTAGGCTTACAAAATAAGCATTTAGACAAGCCAAATTGTATACTATATATTATTATTATTGGGTACTATTATGTCCACCGCAACGAATTCGATTCCCAGAGGAGACCCACCAGTGGACAAGCATAGAATGTACATGATGATGTCAACCGATACAGGTTAGTTAATTTGTCAAGACAGAAGTGATAGAATGACTCTCTTCAATTCTGACATATTTGTAGAACAACATGTCTCGAGACAGCATGCTGACCTTAGTTACAAAATAAAACACATAACAGATGACATGAACTGCTAGAACTGACAGCAAACATTTATAAATACAGCAAAACGGCATAAGAGGATGGAAACTATTTGGAACGCTCCGTACAACAGTACGCGGTATTTTTAGATAATATTCACAGATTAGAGGCGTAAAGCTGAGGAGAGCTTTGGTTAGGAAGTGAAAGCTTTTGGTGGCAGCATAGGTTCATAAACAAGAGAACTTATATGTCTAAACTTAAGCCTAGTCGGGAAATATAATGAAACAATAAAGCCAATACTGAAAAACAATAAATTATGTATTATTTTCGAATACAACCACAACAATAACAAATAACAGCTCTATAGTCTTTTATAATGATGATAGCAAAAAAAAATCTAAAAGGGCGAAGGTCCGCCTGCGACGCAGGAGGTTGTGGGTTCGATTCCCGCCTTAGAATAAATGTTTGTACGATCTGCAAACATGTGTTCCGGGTGTTCTGGGTATTTTCTATGTATAATAAAAAATATCTATCTATGTAATGTATTGTATGAAGTATATCAGTCATCTAGTACCATAACACAAGCTCTGCTTAGCTTGGGGCTAGATGATGTTGTGTGAATTGTCCAGCATTATTTGTTTATTTAATCTTTATTAATTTATTTTAGCAATCGTTCGTCAATTTGATCATCAGCAAATTTTCGGATGGAATAAATTCGAGTTATTATTGCATTAATGTTTGTGCACACAGCCAAGAAAGCTGAACTATTGCAATCGCCAGCTTCTTTATCTACCTTTGAGAAGAAGACACCAATAGATATACTTGCACACCTCTTGTTAATATGTTTTCACTTGTGACAAGTGAAATCATATTTTCAGTTAGTGCAGCTATTTCCCTTTATTTTCTTTAGTCACATGTATGTAGATACGTCTCTCTTTGCAGCGACTACGTGTATTTACGATATGTAATTGGTCGTAGTAAGTAGAACGTGGGAGACACACGGACAAACTCCGCTGGCGTGTTTTTAGGGTGTGATTGTGTTTAGGGGAGTGATTGTGTAAACTCGTACTTTTTGGAAATGTCAAGTAAGTGATCAACACATTTAATTAAATTGAGTTCTCAAATATTCTTAATGAACCTTTTTCCGAAAGGGTCAACTACGAGTATGTATATTTATTGTGTCGAATAAAGAAAGCAAATTCAGTAAAGGAGATGAATGCAAGTTTGGAAGAGTACCAAAGCAGGCCATACCTCTACTTCTTGAAAAACAACGGTGTCTCAACCGTAGAAGTTGTGATGCTGTATAGATACAGGCACAGATAGCAGATAACATGCATGTTCAAAATGTTTGCCACCAATTCAATTGTTTGAGTAGGTGGCAAATAATTAGAACATTTATTATTTTGCAGATAGATTTATTTTTATTTTTTAGTAATTGCCCCCTGCTCACAAATACCTGCGGGGTTATCCATTAATTACCCTGTAATATGTATCAATTTTAATTTAATATTCAGTTTTCATCAACTAAGTATTAGTTTTCAATTTGCTTACCCTACATTTAATTGTGGAGGCGCTGCTGTGGGTCGGGGTAGTGCCTAACTACAATTTGCTTACCCTAGATTTAATTGTGGAGGCGCTGCTGTGGGTCGGGGTAGTGCCTAACTACAATTTGCTTACCCTACATTTAATTGTGGAGGCGCTGCTGTGGGTCGGGGTAGTGCCTAACTACAATTATTAAAGAGCCCTTTATACGCTGATTTTGAATGTTATGTAATTGTTGAAAAACTATAAAATTCCCTGCAGCTCGAACAAGCAAATTGTCTTACCCCGCTCTCTTGGCTGGTGGCCGCTGGCTGGATCCCGTGCTCCTCATTGAACCGTCTCCGCGCTCTGTGCCTCAGCAGCGCCGACGCGTCCGGCTGACCGAACTGAAAGATCTGCTCGTCCTTCCCAAACACTTTATCACTTAAATCACTGTAGTCCTTAAACTTAGAGTTCAAATCCTCTTTGTATAACCCCTTGGGGGTAAAGTCCGTGCTAACATATTCAGAACGCACGCCGTCGAGGATCTCCGATGAGAGCCGAAGCGTATCCGAGGTCTGCCGGAGATTGACGTCGGAGTCTCGATAGTTGTCGCAGATCTGGCTGAAGGTATTGAAGTATTCGGACGCAAGGTCCTTCGGCTGGTAGTCCATTGTGGGTGGAGTGTCCGCGGGGAGGAAGTTTGATTCCATCGAGACGTCATGACGCGCCATTGGCTATTTGAATTTGAACTTTTTGCATTTCGCCCTAGACATCACTTTCCACTATTGCGACCTACACTACAGGTATGAAGTGTTTACGTTTAGTTTTTAAATGCCTTTGGGTCAGTTTCTTCTGATAAGCGTAGATATACT
The DNA here is from genome assembly GCA_963662085.1 of Eupithecia inturbata. Lineage (NCBI taxonomy): Eukaryota > Metazoa > Arthropoda > Insecta > Lepidoptera > Geometridae > Eupithecia > Eupithecia inturbata. Next base: position 8,181,737 of record OY759203.1, read on the forward strand.
GCTGCTATGTGAGATAAGATATAATAAATCATTGGAAAATTTAATTACTTATCGCCGAAAATGCAACAAAGTGTGACTTTATAAATTAGAAACACAAAACGAGTAACGATTTTGCAAAACCACAGACCACCCGGCTGACCGACAAAAAGTCAGAAAAACTTCAATACACAATAATTTAGAAGAAAAAACGGTGAAATAAGCCGCCGATTTCAACCCAAGCGTAGCAACCATAGTTAAGTACAGACTGCGTAGCGATAGATTTAGTCTACACCTTGCGGCCCCTGGGTGAGGAACCCTTTGGGTGACACCAGGTAGAAAGGTATCAGGTTGCGGGTGAATTAAAATATCTAGTCATGATGTCAAATGATTGGCAGGATCAATAGATAATCGGAAGCTATAGTCCCTTCCCCTAAGATATAAGTTTTTGAGATGGGAGTGGATGGCCAAATCCGTAACAATGAGAGTTAGAGAAAAGGTGTGAAAGGAGTCATGGGCTGAAATAACGACATAAAAAAAACTTTTACTTTTGTAGGAAATCGAATCGATACAAAATTTAAAATACTTTGGTTTTCATAAGGCCTAATGGAAGGAGTTGGTCCAGTTCAATCTTTTTAATCTAGAGTTAAAAGAAAACAACTCAAAGAACTGTGTTAAATCCAAGTATTACGAATGATAATGATAAACACATTTTACTTTGTACTACTTCTAGCTTGTTCGTTGTTTAAAGTTGTGTGAAGTGATTGAAAATAGAGCTACAACAATCGTCTCTACTACTAAATTACATTTATTTATTTAAAATGCCGTCATGACCTCTGCCACAAGTTAAATAGTTCCTAAGATGATCAGAGCGATCTTCGCTCTTCTACCTACTCGTGTATCTTAGGGACACTATGGTAATATCTTAGGTCAACAATACAAATAATAATAAAATTAATTCCTGAATCAATGTCAAAGCTTTGTACAAGAAAGTTGATACAGTGCATCATATTTGTTTAGAATGTGAAAAGATTTTATTTGCTGACAATGTTATTGTGTTCATCGAATCTCACGTGAAGGTTGTCGGATGACGTTTACTCAGAAAACATGTGGAGATTTTGCAACATGTCAAACTGTCTGACACGTGGAATTTTGATTCATGGAAAACAAATTGTTTAATACAAGTTCGGGACTCGGGACTCAAGTTAAATAGTTTGGAATTTGAAGTTTGCGCGACTCCTACTTGGCCAATGCTAAGTTCAATTCAGTTCCTTTAATTATCTTTTGACACATTATACATGTTCTTCGATAAGTCACATTTACATTTTTAACTTAAATAGCTATTTAATATCTACCTAACCTTCAGTACCTACCTCAAGTCAAGAACCTAAATACTCGTTTATATAAATAAAGACCCTGATAAAAAAAAACTCAATAGTTTTGAGAAGCATTCGGGTACATACACGAAATGTAGAGTTCGACATTGACAATGCATTGTCTCATGTACACACTCAGCTTCAGCCCGCCGCGCCGCCGCTGCGCACGCGCTTCTCCTTTGTCTATCTCCTTGCCAAACTTCTCGAAGATCCGTTCAGCCGTTTAGTCGCGATAATATAACATGTGATTGTATTGTACGGATGCGATTGTATTTCCGTCATTCATAATAAACCACATTTAGCTTACGCAAACACCCCACCAGTAGCTACTTCCTCACACACCTGGACTGAAACCTGTGCAGCACAAGTGTTAGCTAGTCCACATGCGGCGGGCCTCGAACCCGCGACCTTGCGACGCATCTGTCCCGCCCACCTGTCAGATGGCGCTGTTTACTAATTAATTACAGTTTAGTGGTGCGGTGTGGTGGTGGCCCTGTGTTTCCGAGTTGGGGTTTCAAACGGTAAAGAGTGCGTGTTGTTGTCGTGGATTTTAAACGAAGGTGTAGGTATGGGTCAGTACTATAAAACGGAGCAGGGATTATTAAAATAGGTATCCAATATCTTGGTGCTAAATACCGTCACATGAGTATATTTGTAACCGAATATCCCCAGTGATATTAACATTGAATAATGATCTACTGGTTGTTCAATCGACAAACTCTAAATGAACCAGACTCTCGTCAATGGAAGTTCTTTATTTTCAGCTATGTATTTATTTTAGTTTTTAGTTTTTCTCTTTTCTCGATTCGTCCCTAGCTCGTTAAAATTGTCAGAGTTTTCTGCTTGAACTTGTAAATAATCTAACTCCCCCAGGGTGGTCGACCACCTACATCGGTAACCGGAGCCCGCGCGCGGACGCTGCAGATTCACACGCCCGCATTATCTGGATGGATCGGATCGCGGGCGAAGCCCTAGGTTGCTGAGTTTACTGACATTTGGTGCACGGGAGGCAGGGACCTCCGTTATAATGACGAGGAATTAACATGAACATGCACATCAGATTGATTCGTGAAGGCGATGGTCTGTAGCAAAGTTCGGATGTCGTGCGACACCTTCGCGCAATAAAATGTCAACGGGTCGGGGTAAATTCGCATAGATGCAGTTTTGCAATCGGAATAACACATCGGCTACTATTTCGCTCGACAAACTAGACTGAAATATTCCAAAATATGTTATTCTTTGCATTGTATTGTCAGTTAGAAGCGGAGAGGATAAATTGAAAGAGTAGGAAGTTTCTAAATGATTTCTTAAGAAAATATTATAAGAAATGCTGATGTTTAGATAAATGAACATGACCTTAGATATTGTTTGTTTTTCTCAAATATACATATACATAGGAACACACACAGTTAAAACCTACAGAAACATCGCTAAGTCCACTGATCTACAACTCCCAATCAAATCAACATGAAACTGCCTTGTCTTAATCAGTATAATTTTCAAACTTTTCCAATTTCCCTATCACCTACAAACAGCGCGGGCGCAGCTTTCGGAGCGGTATTTAGAAACCGCCCAAATATCCGGGTCAACACAACACAACCACACTACATTACTGTACAGACGTGAGGCTCGGCTGGAGGAACCGGTTGGCAGATGCGCGGCAGGTGAGGGCTGGCAGGAGCGAAGGCCTTTGACACACCCGCACTCCTGTTTGTTATATAGAACGTTAACTCATATACCTGAAAGAACGACCGGAGTGGTTTCAGATTGCATTCTCGGTAAATAGGACGGACCCCCAGTTCTCGCCCGAAAATTATATGCAGGCATCCGATTAAATAGTTGTCCAAGAGGTGAAAGGCACCACACAGCACCCGCATGCCTCCGCCACCAATCGTGCTGTCCACGTGGCGACAGCTAGGATCGTGCAACTTGCTTCAACCGAGCAGTCGGTCCACACGGTTGCGGTAAGCTCGCTGCTGCTGTTTTACGCAGTCACTCATAAATGTATCTAAATGCATTTTTGGCGTGCGGCAGCGGGGTGGGATGTGTGTGCAATGTCCTTTAGTACTACATACAGTGCGTTCGACATTACATCAGAGTGCCACACATATGTAGGTACAACAGAACAGCTGTTGCGTACTCCAACGGGACCGGTTCGGTTTCACTGCCCTGGCCGGCGCGGCGGCGCGCACGGCTCTCCGCGAGGCTCATTAACGAAATTAAGGTACAGTATAAAAAAGCTTATGCCCGCGGCTTTGTAGGATTGTTCCCTGATAACATGAAACCTAAATACATTGCTTTCGCATTCATCTGTTTTAGATTTAAGGGGCGTACCTAACGGGTTTGGTTGTCTAACTAGCCATAGATCTCAGAACTCACGGGATCCCCGTGGTAATAAACTTGAATAACATAAAATGAAAAAAAAAATATTGGGTTCCTTGAATGTGAAAACATAACTGAGAAAAAAAAGTACGATAAAAACAACCATGAAAGTGCACTGTTTCGCACATCATTTGGTCGAGCTCTCAGGAACCCTGCGGTCTATTGAAATGACTTATGTTTTGATTCGTAGGTTATTATATTACATAGATATAACAAGGTGGATACTAATAATTTGAACCAGTTTCTTTATAGATGTCTAGTTTTCTCGTAAACATACAAAAACTTAATTTTTGCGCTCATGCCGTTCCAAAAACGTATGTCCCGCTCCTAATGTCTATCCTTTTCACAAAATGGCGCGCATTACGCCCCCTTATAGGGGGACAAGGTTACACACAGTGGCAGTCACGTCAAAAGAATCGACACCTAAAAATCCCCAACAAGCCCGCGGATGTCGTATGAGTCGACCAGGGAGGGCAGCATCTTCCTTCTGTGTATTTTGAACACCTCCACTGCGACCACCAATCCGCCTGCCGAGCATGGTGATTGCAAAACTTCTTGTTTGGGAGATGCTTGCTCAGCATTGGACGCACGTGTGGTGATATGATGAGGCTACAAACTTCAAAGGAAGAGCTCCCATCGATGGAGTTCTCTGTGCTATGTAATGCGACGAACTCAGTGGCGCAGCGGGCGAAAGTCCGCTTGCGAGCCAGGAGGTTGCGGGTTCGACATCTCTGGACATATGTTTGTCAGATCTGCAGAGGTTTTTTCAGGGTGTTCTGGGTGTTTTCTATGCATAATTAAAAATATATCGATCTATGTAATGTGTACTAAGGTATAGCTCTGCTTACTTTGGGTCTAAAGGATGCTTTGTGCAGCATTTTTGAATAAAAGCTATCGTCATCGAGAATTCGAGACGCAGACTAAAGTTTGATTCCCGTCGCGGGACTTTTTCCGGGTTTACCTAATCAAGTAATCAAACACATTCGCATATAAGTTCTCTCTACAGCTACTACGCCACGAAGGTCGTCCAGTTAACGTTTCTCCTTAAGGGGCAGAATCTATGATTCCACTGAACAAATCAGTGAGTGTGTAAAATATTGTTATATTATATCAGACTTTAAAGAATCCACAACATCCTCCTGACGAAGACGTCATGCAGGCGACTGGCTGTCTCGCACAGACTATGAACCAACACCTTTATTACAAGGGAATAAAGCTCAAAATAAACTCGAAACAATTGTACAATCACTGGTTCTTATTGTAAGGTGATAAGGTTGAGTTTGCAAGTGGTTAATAAGGTTAAAGATCTATACTTACTAATATTATAAATGGCAAAGTAACTATGTCTGTCTGTCAGTCTGTTACCATTTCACTAGTAATGTTTGAACTGATCTTTATGGAATCTGCTGAAGAAGAGCTTGCGTTACTCTTTACCTTATCATGATCAATCGACTGAATAAGATTGATCATGATAAGGTAACTGCCTGTTACCTTATCATGCATGATCGATCGACTGAATGGATCCTAATAAAATTTGGCAGGGAGATAGAAGGTATCCTGGGGAAGGGCAGGTCTTCTGTCTATGAGCTTATCCTGTAAGCCTAAAGAAATACAAATCATTGATTTTGATTTTTACTTCTTTTTGTCCAAAAGAGCGTGCGAAGCCCCATGCGGAAGCTAGTGCAATAATTATGCAGACATGCGTGCTATGCGCTTGCGCTTGATCATGGAAATGTTATGCAGATGGAACCTTGTTAAACGTACCTACACTAGAACTACTTGGGAAAATATGTGTGACAATGTTGCTTGCTGCGATTCAACTGGGAATTTCGACCTTATCTGCATAGACCAAGTACTGGCTACGCTAATTTGTTTTCTTTGTTGAGGGATCTAATATTTGTGAAGAAAACATTGCACTAGAATGCTGCAGATAGTTATTATGTATGATGATGCAGGGTCGCCCCAGGTATCGCTGGATTGACGACGTGGAAGCTGATCTCCGCAAACGCGACTCTCCTAGCGAGAGACCGGAGAGCTGGAGAGCCTGGAGAAGTGGCGTGTTCCAAGTTCCACTTTGGCTCGCTGAGACACACACAGAAGTCGCACGAACTATTACGCAGGGTTACAATTTATTGACCGAATTATAAATTTCAATTTATTTATTTAACAAATCGCATTAAAGGGACTTTTTTTATAAATAAATAATGCTGGACAATCCCCACAGCATCATCTAGCCCCAAGCTAAGCTGAGCTTGTGCTATGAGTAGGTACTATATGACTGATATACTTAATACAATATTCTACATGGATAAATACCTCTAGATAGATGTTTTGAATCGAACCCGCAACCTCCTGCGTCGCAGGCGGACCTTCGCCCGCTGCGTTACAGAGGTCGCCAATTACACTACAGCATCTTATGATCTGTGTGTTTTCACACTTACGGGACGCCATTGCTTTATATAAGTCATAGACATCGTGTAAGCCTGCTGAAACGTCGGGGAAACTAAAGGGATATCCCGTGCCCAATATCCGTGAATTCATATACTAATAGCTCTTTTACTTCTCAATCACAGTGAATACCGACCCGATATTTACCGTCATTAGATGCTTTGGCCACAAACAAATTGGACAATTGTTTTTTAAATATTAAAGTGCCACTTAACTTCACGTGGGAACTATTAAATGGGGTAAGTAGAGCACTTGCACTAGTTAGTTCCCTGTTCCGAGGGTAAAACATTTGTTAAAAATTCAAACAGGGGAGCGAAAAGGGGTGAATCTACGAAAGTCTAACATTAACCAATTTAAATGGTTTAAAAAACAGTTTTGATATTAAATAAATAAAACAAAGGGTAATAAAGTATTATTGAATAAATATTCAATTTGTAGTAGAAATAATTACCACTTGAAGTGGTATGTTTTAGGTAGGAGTGACTTGGTTTTTGAGGGGCATAGACATGGGGTGGTAGCATTGAAGATATAAATAAGTGACGAATACTTGGATCATTTATCAGACCTTGATAATCTAGTTTATTTATTAGTAAAATCTTTTTTTATAGACGTGGTTGAAGTTAGCCACGTGTGGCTCTCGAAAAAGCCAGTTTTGTTTTTGTAACTTCTGAATTGAACAAGTGATTTAGCTAGGTAGCTAATTGGTAGTTTCGCGACCATTGTAATCCATTTACTATGAACTCATGTTTATAAACGCCAAACTAATCTAAAATAAACTATTGTATTCACGCGTGTAAGCGCTTAGATTTAGCTTTTATAGCAAGATTTCAAGCTTATGTAAAAATAGAATACAAGGAGCCATCGGATCCCACCGTTGAGCAAAGTAGTTGAAAAAAGTCGAAAGTAAAAAGTAATTTAGAGTTTTCAGTACCGCCTACATCAAATCTACGTTACGTAAGTATAAAGATACAAATTAATATGTCTTTAAACCTATCCTCTATAAATATATAAACAAACATTCTGCATAATTTTGACAGCCACATGTTATTCAACTTTCCTCAACAAACCAGGGCAAGGTTCTGACTTCTGGGTGAGAATGCAAGACACGAACAAATACGAGATCACACACATATTATAAATGTGAAGGTTTGGATGTGTCGATGTATGGATGTAGGTATGTTTGTTACATCTTCACGCCAAAACTACTAACCAAACCGGGCTGAAATTTTGCATACAGGTAGTTTCAGGTGTAGGCTTCTTTTTATCCCATCAGTTCCCATGGTAATCTAATAACCTTTCAACGTTTCCATACAAAAGACGCGTGCAAAGCCGCGGCCAGGAACTACTTAGTAATATATCGATACTCGGAGATTGCAAGCGTGGGTCGCTCGAGAGGCCTTCGCGTCGCTGCCTACATCCGAATGCCGGAATATATTACTGGCCCTTCCTAAAAATAACTTAGATCACTGATATCGAAGGTGAGACGTCGGGAATCGCAACGCGGAACTGTGGGGCTAGGCAGGAGACACGGAGACAAGATGACATGGATAGAGTAACGAGTAAGCTTCCTGAAAATGAATGGCGTCTAAGGACAGGGAGGGAAAAGTCCAGAAGCGTCTATGGCAAGATGTGTGGACGATATCACGGACGCCTGTAGGGGCTAGTACCTCTATAATATGATTATCATCCTCATGTAGTAGGGATCCAAACTCTTCACCGGGTGGGGTGGTCGTGCACTAGTCTCGTTCAGGGGGCCTACTCGGAAAACGAAACACGACGTTTCTGATTGGATTGATTGTTTTCGTGCAAAACCAACTCTTGTGTCACTTCCCATTTGATTTATTTATATGTTTTTGATGCAGACGGTGTAGGGACGGCCCTGTACCGTGTACCTCCCCGCCAAATTTCATTAAGATCCATTCAGCTGGGATCGGGAAAAGATATATCCTATAGATAGAGGTAGGACAGCTATATCTACATCATCTTTGAGTACTATCGTGTAAGCTGACTACTTTTGAGCAAAGACGCGGGCAGAAGCCGGTCAATCCACCTACTCGTACATACATATCCCTACGAGCGTAAGGATGGTATTCCATTCGTCAAATATCTTTGTCCAATGTAAATTTAGTCAAATAAATAATTTACTAGCAACGCCGATATTTGACCAAATTTTTATACACTAGTTTCTGTTTGCGGCTTCGCACGCGTTATTTCTATGGAAACGTTTAAATGTTAGTTCTTTCACATGGAACCTGATATTTTATTGGTTAAGAAGTAGCTATGTTTTATTCCAGGTCAAGAGCTACACTTAGGTATGTAACATTTCAGACCGATCTGTTTAGAAGTTTTGGCGTGAAAAACAAACATCCATCTATACATACAAACTTTTTAATATTGCATTATTATTTACTTTTTATATATATTTATAATATTCGTGTGATGTCATGTGACTTCATTTTAACTTAACTACGCGAATTACAAAGAAATCATGGACATAGTTATTTGACGAGTGGAGTACCACCCTTAGATATGACAAAGAGCGGGCCAACCATCTCGGCTAATGTAGACGAACCGTCGTCGCCCTGCGCACGCGCACCGCATACTAATGAACTAGCTCCATGTTGTTCACTCATTTACACCAAGAATCTATCAAAGAACATCAAACGGAGAAGTAAACATATTTTTGTCGCCAAGTCTGTCATCACATCACCATCATCAGTCTAGCCTAAGATCACCCATATTAACAACTATCTTCTTCCCGCGGCTTCGTTCGCGTATTTTCGGTATAATAAATAGGTAGCCTATTATATAAGTTAGGCTATGTTTTAAATGTAAGCCAAATTTCATCTTCATCTGTTCAGTAGTTTTGGAGATGTTAGGTAACAAAATAAAATTCACATTTCACAAACGTTCAGTTTTATAATATCTTTTATCCTGCTAGATAAATAAATAAAATAATGCTGGACAATCCACACAGCATCATCTAGCCCCAAGCTAAGCAGAGCTTGTGTTATGGGTACTAGATGACTGATATACTTAATACAATATATTACATATGCAGAGGACAAATTAGACAAGAAGTTGAACGAGGCCTGTGCCAGCAGTGAACGACAGACGGGCTGTAATGTGATGATAATTCGAATGCAGCGAGCAAAGAGTCTACGTAAAGATATACACGGAAAGAGATGTTATCACTGCTGAAAAATAAAGTAAATAAAAAAAAATATATACTGATAAAGAGATAAAGAGGTTCTGCAATGATGAGGAAAACCGAGCCAAGTTAACGACTTCATGCATTCCTGTTCAACAAAATAGGAATACATTTAATTCATTTTATTTCATTCATTTTTTAAAGTTAACTACCTCTATGTCCACTTTTTTCAAAATGTATTTGTATATGTGTTTGTTTGTCTTACTGTGTGAGGTGTTAGAGCAGCAAATAAATGATTGGCTAAGTCTGTCTCTATTGACATAATGAGACGTTTATAGTCTGTTCTAGAATCCTGGATATATCCTATTTGACGGGCTGTTCACTGGCAGGTACCTGCGTTTATAGCGGTTAACGTAGACTACTTTCATTTCAGAAAAAGAACAATAGTTCCACGCTAAAATAAACCTATGAAAATGCGAATTCTACGCGAAGCTCCGTAAGTAGGTACGACTAGTAAATTATTTATTTTCACCTCTGGACTCTAGCTCGAAAACGATGACTTTGCTGCTTAAAAACAATTAACAAAATCCATTTTAGATTGTTTAAGTGGAAATAAGTTATTTTAATTTAAAACGCTGTCCTGCAATTGCATGCACCGCCAATGTTTTTCACATAAACAAAATTGCGATTAAAATTTTATATTGATTAGAATTGCCACAATAAGGAGTATATATAAACCACAGAATAGAGGGCTTGGTGTCGAGCCGTCGATAAATGACTGACAATCATGGTGTTGCCATAATTATATAAATATCGTAGGGAGGGATGGTACGTGACACGTGTCTGTTCTACAGCTACCAACAGACTAGTTGATATTAATATGGGTGCAAGGATATAGTACCAACTGAGTAACTGAGAACAGAAGCGCAAGTTCATATAAACATTTATTTGATTGTATGCTCACATTTGTTTCCCTCACACGCGTTTCTTTCGGGTTAATGGATTGGTTAAATAGTAGCCTACGTGTTATACCCGGTCTAGAACTACAGCAATGCAAAACCTCAGCCCGATACGTTCCGTAGTTTTGTCGTGAAGAACAAACAGCCTAGCCTCTATCCAAACTTTCGTATTTATGATATTAGTAGTGTGATGGACCTACTCGTAGGTAACCCAGGAAACAGGATCTCCTTACCAACTTTCATTAAGAAACGTTCAGCCGTTCAGTCGTGAAAAGGTAACAAACAGAAAGAGTTACTTTTGCATTTTTAATAATTAGTATGGAATGGTTTTGTTATTTTTGTGTACGGTTATGTACCGTGTAGTCCGAGTATCTGTCTGTCGGTAAAAAGAGAAGAGAAAATTAAAGATTACATTGCAGGAATCAGCTGTTCAATGAAACCATCTGCTTTTCGACGATTCGCTTCAAATTGATACAGAGGAGAGTGACAACGCGCATTCTTAAGATTCAGCTCTGATTCTGAGAAATCCTGTGGAATGCTTGTGAAACGATTTAGTTAATAACACATTAAGTATTTTTTAGAGTAAATGTCCAAACCAAAGTCTACAGTACACACAGTACAAAGACGGCAGGGCGGGCGTCGACGATAAGTTGACAAACATTGTCGGCTGCCTACAATATATCTGCAATGTCGTGCAAACCGGCCGGCTGTGTCGCCGACATCGGGGTGTTGGTAGGCTACGTTAGCGTGGTTTTGAGCCCGGTAGACTTAATTCACCTGGAGTAAATCACCTGGGTGTATAAAGCCCTAATCCGGTAGATTTAATTCACCTGGCTTAAACATAAACTAATGTAATGACCCATTTTCTTTCGATAAGCTCGTAATCCCAGGTCTCGAAATGTCAAAATGATAGCAAATCACAGTAAATGACAGCTATTAGCAGAAAATAACTAAATATGTCAAAAATTACAGTAAAAGTCAACAATGACAGCAAATGTCATAATAAGTGACAGAAATTTCGAAACAGCAAATACACCAAATGCAAGCAAATGCCATTAGTGCCAGAATTTTTTTAAAATGACAGTGATTTGCCAAAAAATATGTATAGAAAAAACTCGTCTTCTAGAATGCATGAAATTTTCTATATTTTTTGGCAATTCACTGTATATTTAACAATATACTTAGCTCCAACTCGGAAGATAACAACTAACAGGCTAAAGGTTTCTTCGTCGCTTCTTCGTGTATGCCCGTTGTCCCCATTGTCACTGTCCCCATTCGATGGGGACAACGGAACTCAATAAAAATAATAAACTTGATGAATAAGGATGGATATAATATGAGAAGAGGTAAACCTTACAGAAGATGGACGGATTGTGTAAAAGATGACTTGAATAAGATACTGAGTGCTGAGATCACGAATGATACAAGTAAGGGGAGGAACAAAACCGATACGCATTATGAACAATGCAATATAAATGTTTATTGCAAAGAAAATCTTAAAAAATATACTACCTACCTTAATAGTGGGCTCAATTCCATGACGTCTCTCCTTTGGAGGTAGTAGAGGTACTATCTCTTTAAATAAGTCCCGACTCAGTCTGTAATTCCGTACAAACTCTTAAGTCTGGAATATGATAGACATTGAGTTGATTGTGCAGGCAGCGACGGTTTCTTCTACGCTCTAAACGTTCATCAAAAAGAGCAGCCTCAATTAAAAGTAATCTTCCATTCATTTTCTTTATAAAATCACAAAAACGAAAATCAAAAGGTAACACTTTTGGTTTCGTTGATTTGAGGTTAAAATTCCGAACAATGATCCGTCAAATTCAAATGTTCGTACGGAGCTTTCGTGAATTAGAGTAGCTTTAGAAAATTTAAATGTCAAACAATTTTCATTCGAACGAAGTTTCGTAACGAAATGAAACCGGAGTAGGAATTACGCGAACTTTCGATCGAATTTTCGTTTTTCGTTGAAAAAGAGTAGATCTCCTGTTGTGCCAGCCAAAGAGGGGGAAGGGCAAGAGAAGAGAAAGATGATCTCGTAGTTTCACAAGATTTAGTCTCGTAGGTCAGCATGTACTGCGGTATATCTTGCATAGATACGATTGGTCCTGAGGGGTGTCTGAAACCACCGGTAACGCAGGTAGTCCCGGCCCCTTTGAACCGGAAATCATGCATTTTCTCCTTGACATCTCTCATGTTACGTCGAGTGTCGTGTCAATAAATATGGTACTTACTTGGATGTAGAATTTTATGTTATTTATTACAATAATAAATAATGTAAGATGAATGTAACAGATATAAACCGCCAAGTGCGAGTCGACTCGCACATGAAGGGTTCTGTACCAAATTTTCACTTGTTCGGAGACCCCTTTCAATTTTCAACTTTATTATATTTTTAGTATTTGTTGTTATTACAGTTGAAGTGTTGCTTATTTTAAGAAAGTTTCAAAAATAAAATTTAATTATTAATAATTAAATAAATAATTAAATTAAATAACGTTGTAATCAAAACATAAATAATTTCTATAGACCGCAGGGTTCCTGACCAAATTATGTGCGAAACAGCGCACTTTCATGATTTTTTTTTCTATCGTGTTTACATTCAAGAAACTAAAGAAATATTTTGAATTTTATTTAATTTGAGTTTTTACCACGGGGATCCCGTGAGTACTGAGATTTCGGCCTAGTTTGACAACCAAACCCGTCACGCTCGCCTAACCATGATGGATTTATAAGGATGTTATTATGTTTGAAGCGTTTGTTTTGTACTTATGTCTTGGGAAAATAGACATGCGAAAGCTACAAACGGAGAACTAGCGAGAAACTACACAGGAGAGACCAAAATGGTGATTTCTCTTATGACTTATCGGATGCCGGGATACGCTTCTGGACCCGATTTTGCTAACCAATCGCTAGGACTAACTACACTACACTGGCCTGCAAAACTAAGTAGGTATCACACTTTTAAAATTACAGTAACTTTTTAAGTACACAAGATATACTTACGAAATAAAAAGGACCCGAAAAAGAGTTATATTTTGTATATATTTTTTTTTGTATATATATGAATGGGAGAATATTCCCCAAAATCGGCTCCGAAACCTCGTGTTCAGTATGCCAAACCGGCTCGAAGCTGTAATCAGAGCCCGAGGAGGCAATACCAGGTATTAAAAATTAAATAACATGTAAAACATACTTGTACAAGGCACCACGTTATTGGTGTACTAAGCGGAGGGGGGTCCACCCCCCTCCCGCGAACATTTTTTGTTCTAGCACTTTGCGGGCTTCAAGGCTTTTTACTGAAAAAAAGACCTCAAAACTTTCATGCCAACTAGCCCATTTCTATGTCAGTGACAACCTTACATCAGCTGTTCATCAGTAAGGTGCTTGACCTTACAATCGCTTTTGTTTAGCCAAAGCCGTCAATTTAACGGTGGTTCCGTACATTTTTCTTCTAAGCTATAATTATAACTTACAATGTTTAATGTTAATCTGTATGTGAGTACGTTTGTTTCGTGGTATAGATACGTCTACGTAGGTAGGTACCTATTATGGATTATTTATCGATATTTTAATAAAAGTTACGCGATAAATACCCTAATCTTCATTAACATACCTAATGTTAAACAAATCGCGAAATTTAAAAAAAGTGCTATTTACGTGCCTAGTTTTATTTTTAACATGAATGAATGTATTCTTTATTTGCACATGAAAAAGGAACCCTATAATTTTGTCGGTTTTGCGTTAATAAAGGTTGTAATTTTTCTAAGCGTATGCGTAAAGTTACCATCACGTCCATCACGTTACGTTGCGTATGTTAAAGTTATCTATCTAAAGTTACGTTTTACTATGAAAATTTAAAACAACGTATTTCTGAAAATCAACCATGCGGATCAGTTGGGTATAGGGTGCACAACAACCCTGTTTCGGCTTAGTAAACCAATAACGTGGCACCTTGTATATTATGTTAATTGAGTTTTTGGACACTAAGCTAAAAAAGGCTATTTTATTGTTTTTTTTTTTAGTTAAAAATGTCACTAATGTTTAGTTTATTAGGTATAGTTTCAAAGAAAGCTGATAAAATTTGCTATAAATTTTTTTTTATTTTAAATCTCTAACTTCTACAGTTATGAAAAAATTAAATTTTAAAAGTGTGAAAAAAAATACCTAAAAAAACTTTGAAATACTTCGCAGGCGAAAGGTCGCAGGCGGGCCTTCCCCACCTGCCATAGTCAAGCGATTGTTTTAGTCATAGTGAAGCGATTGGTTTAGTAGAATAGGGCCCTAGGCCGCCCCACATCCATTGCAGTATTGGAAGACCTGCTAATAAATAGCTTATTTGTATGACTGTAGTTCAGTATACTCTGCACTTCAGGCCACGTCAGCCATTCTACCCGTGTATTATATTCTGAATAATAAATGCGTCCATTGCGAATAAAATCGATTGCGATGTTCACTTGAATACTGCAACTGCTAGCCGCTCTAATGGTCTGTAATCGGTTCAAAGACTTTATACGGGTAATTGTTATAATAGATCTCTTTTATTCTTCACGTAATTGATTTTCTTCACTTTTACTTAATTATAGCATGGTGTTGCAGCTTGTTTGATGAGGAGTCATAGCTGCGGCTTGTCGGACTAGTCCACGTATGAGCTAGGAACGAGTGAATGGAAGGGTGTTTGGCCATCAGTGGGATCTGGCTGACTTACTACTCAGGTCCAAATTCACCGGTTACGATTGAACGCGATCGTTGTTAGATAAACTCAGTTTATCGCTTTGAACGAGTTCGGCGCCATAAAGTTGAACTTAGTTCAGACAGTTTAACGCCCGAACGCCGAGCTAAACCGAGTTCAAGATCTGTCATGTCACACAAATGTGAACTCGATAAGCTGAACTTGGTTCTGTTGAACTAACTTTTAGCAGCGATCGGTGAAATTGGACTTCATAGATTTAAATGCGCAGTGTTTTATTGCTTCTTTAGTCTAAATTATACCCATACATGTTTATTGCAAATAAATCTATACCTTTACAAGTTCTAAATCTTCTTTACATTAGTCTACATACCGAAGCGACTGAAATCAAAAATATCACTTTATTTCCGTGTCAGTGTTTAATTATTAAGAAAATTGACCTTTTCTAAGTGCACATTTATTGTATTTATGGAAATAAAGAGTTTTTGACTTTTGACTTTGAAATAGATTACACTGAACCACTACATAAAACAAAATCGCGTCTGTCTGTCTGTCTGTGTCTGGACACGATAAACAGTAGATTCCCTTAAGGCTGACGCAGATCAGGCACGCACCGCTGCCGCATAGCACTTTAATAATAATACTTTTAGGATGCTGCTGAGACCCCTCGTTTTAGTAGCGCTGAGGCGCTACAAAAACGAGGTGTTTGCTCAATATCGAACTGATCTCTGATGAGCAGCACGAAGGCCAGTCACAACAGCATCCTGAAAACCGTGGCGGCGCATTGTCTGTCTCCCATGTGGACACATTTTGCCAAATGTGTCGCT
The DNA here is from genome assembly GCA_963662085.1 of Eupithecia inturbata. Classification (NCBI taxonomy): domain Eukaryota; kingdom Metazoa; phylum Arthropoda; class Insecta; order Lepidoptera; family Geometridae; genus Eupithecia; species Eupithecia inturbata. The sequence goes on from OY759203.1 coordinate 8,197,549, forward strand.
CCAGTCTGTGGTTATGATGTCTGACTGAATGGTAGCTGTGTTTAATTTAATTTAATAATTAGAAATTTGTAACCTAATTTAACTAATCCTATTTATTATTTTATTTTATTGAATTTTGAATTTTATTTGATTTTGTGTATGTGTAATATGTATTATCTGAAATAAATGAATACAATACAATAGCACAAAAATACGCATTCAAATATGAGCTTTAATTCGTAACATTTCGAAGCATTTCATATTGATCAGATGACAGAAAGCTTGCGGGCCACTCGTTTGGAGCTTGTGGGAAGCCATTTTGTCACTGTTAATGTATCTAAGGATAATGTGTTTAAGCTTATATTTGAATGAACGTTATTGTGCTGTGCGCTAGCGGCGTTGGATCACTGTGCGCAGAGTTTTTAACTTTAGCCGGCCCTACGACAACCACGGGCTAAGTAGGAGAGGTCGATTCTTACGCCGCGACCACCACGGCCGCCGTCATATAGGGTTATCAAAAAAAAAATGCGTGAGAAGATGAAGGCTCAGAAGCTAATTGTGAACTAAGCTCACAGTGCATTCTAGTACTTGTGCACGAAGCAGATACTGGTACAGCTGGTACACCGCGCGGGGTGGATGATTAATAGCATGATATCATCTGCTGTACCTAATACTTAACGCAGCCGATGCTTCAATATTTATGTAAGCTTTCGATTCTATTTCAATCGTTTTCACGTATGAACAACGTAGGTTAAATGGTCCTGACAAATACCTGCGTATTTTTTTAAGCAACATTACGCACGGCCTCTTTTTTAGAGTTCCGTACCGGAAGGGTGAAAACGGAACCCTATTACTAAGCCTCCGCTGTCGGTTCGTCCGTCTGTCACGGGGATCTATCTCATGAACCGTAAGAGGTAGCCAGTTGAAATATTCAGAGAATGTGTATTTCTCTTGCCGCTAAAACAACCAATAATAAAAATAAAATAAGTATCAAAATTTAAGAGGGTCCCATACAACAAACGTGATTTTTTTGGCTATTTTTGATCTTAATTTGTCAAGGCTGTCTCTTGAACTATAATAGGTAGCCACATGAAACTTTCTATAAATAAGTAACACTTCAACTGTAATAACAACAAATACTTAAAATAAAATAAAATTGAAAATTTAGAGACGTCTCTGAACAAATAAAAACTTGATGTTCTTTGAAAAAATTCTGATTTTTACGGTACGGAACCCTTCGTGTGCGAGTCGACCCGCACTTGGCGGTATATTTTTGTTTGTTTAATGACACAGTCACTCTTGGACCAATCATGATATACTTAGATTCGTTAGTTCGTTTGTTGGGCCAATAATGAACTATTAATCTCCTTTCTAAAATCACTCACTGCTGTTATGTTATGATTATGAGTTACCTTGCTCTTCCACTCCTAAAAATGTATCCGCACACTCAGTCACACCCACACCTTCGGTTTTCAAGATCATTTCGATTCAAAGGACGGATATTGCATAGTGGTGTTGTGATGACAGTGCTGTCAAATAGTGTCAATTCATGCCACTAAAACTAAACTAATTCGACGCCACTAAACATTATGCCATCCATTTTATTTCGATCGGTAAGAATAAGAAAGGGATTGCGACATTTTTGGTGCTTTTGAATTATTTAAGATTAGCTTTTGTGCCACCTGCCAGCTGAATAGACACACTATGGCTATGATGAGCATTCTAAGGGCGAAATTAAGACCACCTGACGTATGACACACATCCATATTTATAAATCTGTCATGGCCTTCATTTATTTTATCTTGTTTTTTTTTGGTAATAAATGTATTCATACCAGATCCGAATTATTCGGGACAAACTTCACTTTGGTAAGTTCATTTAATTCTTCAATAACCCTTTATAGATTTTTAATATCCCAATAGTAAGTCAGGCGCATCCTGTGAGAAGCAGAGCAACCAGATGCGATAATATCTAACCAACCGCTAACGTCTTCGAAACGACGACGACGACATCACGAATTGAGAAGTATATATCAGGTCCTTACATATGAAATTGGCGTTTTGTATGGGAGGAACAAAAAGTCGAATATTTTTTAATATAATATATTTAATTAATCAAAGTATGAACTATTATTTTCTATGCACTTTTGCCATCTTTAGGTAGTTCATTGATCCCTTTACTAAAAAAACCAGTCGGACGGGAATCAATAAAATCTTTGAAGGCGATTTGGACTGCCCCATCGGAGTTGAATTTTTTCCCTTGCAAGAAGTTATCCAAATTTCGAAAAAAATGGTAAACTGTTGGAGCAAGGTCCGGGGAGTACGGAGGATGTTGAGAAAACTGTAATGAACAATACCGGCACTAGTCCACCAAACGCTTACAAGTAACTTTTTTGGGGTTAATTTTCGCTTGGGGCAGGATTTGGCTGGCTGGCCAGGATCCAACCATTGCGCTGAGCGCTTCCGATTATCGTAAAGAACCCATTTTTCATCACAGGTATTGATTCGGTTTAAAATACCTTCATTATTGTGCCGGTTTAGTAATGTAACGCAGCAGTCGACGCGCGTTTGCCGGTTTGCTTCAGTCAATTCGTGAGGTACCCACCTTTCAAGCTTTTTAATCTTCCCAATTTGCTTCAAGTGAATTAAAACAGTTTTATCACTAACATCGCAGCCTGCAGCTAACTCGGACGTGGTTTGCGATGGATCCGCTTCCACAATAGCCTTCAACTCTTCATTATCAACTTGAGTCTCAGGCCGTCCACGGGGCTTGTTCTGCAGGTCAAAATTTCCAGAACGAAAACGTTGGAACCAAAAACGAACTGTGTTTTCTTTTGCAACACGACCGCCATACACATCATTCACCCTTCGAGTTGTTTCCGCAGCACTAGTGCCACGGCGGAACTCGTACTCGTAAATAATGCGATATTTTAAGTTTTCCATTTTGTAAAATGAGTGACGCAAACAGAAAAAAACAGAAGAAAAAAAACAAATGAATGACGATCATCGAAGCACAAATACATGAGTCTATAGCTGTACAAATTTGAATTTGGAATTCCTTACCAAAGAGGAGAAATTTGTGATTAAAGTGGCCAGTACGAAAAACGCCAATTTCATATGTAAGGACCTAATATGTTTTTTGTTACTTTATAATTCTAAGTGATTGTGATGTGTTTTGTACGTTAAACAAATAAAAAAAAAATAGATAGAACTTCACTTTGGTATGTTCGTTTAATTATTTAATAACCCTTTATAAATTGTTGTCCCATCGGATAATGAAATGTTATTTATTTATTTATAAACATGTAAATCTATTCTTACAGGCAAACCCAATGCAATAGAGTACCTACTATCTCATATGTACAATCTACTCTCCCACAATATTAACATAAGAAAATTTAAAAACAAAAATAAAATGTCAGATATACAATAAAATGTCATAATGATGCAGCTATGTCAAAGTATAAACTTATAAACTATAATATCAAAATAACAATAATAATAATAATTGCTAGCTTCGCGGCCGGTGATTCACCGTTTTGATATATTTTTTACTGTAGAATAGTTTTATAATATTTTATTTTCTATAGTAAAAAATGTATTTTATAACGAGATTTAAAATAAATGAAGTGAATAATAATAATCCTAAATTTAGTTTTGAGTATAGAGTGTGTGTTTGCGCACACGCCTGTGCACTACAATATACCCTACTCAGGTGAGTAAGCAAGTCTCAACGGAGACTAGCCAGGTGTAGTCTCTGTTGAGACCTGCCGCCGTGGCAGAAGATTCGGCTTGAAGGACATCATCACAGCTTGATGAAATTGCGAAATCCGTTCAGAACCGGAGCAACCAGAAGTGATAATATCTAACGCGTTCGAGAAGGCAGCACTATACTTCCATCTCCAATTGAGATGTATCCAAATGCCGTGTCGCGTGTGATTGATGCGCTCGCGCACCCAATGACGCTGCGTGCTACAGATGGAGCGGGGGTGTGGTACAGGGTGTTTGGTAACCAGACATACGATTCAAGAATAACATTATTTATAGTAACTTGCGGATAACGGGGCTGGCCACACTTTTACTATTTACTTTATTTAAAAATACCTATAATTATTATCATTATAGTGCGTAAGCCCCTCACTCTCAGAGTAATTTATAATCTAACTTTTTTATAGAGAGACAAACAATAAATAAATAAAATAATAATAAATTATTTAAGTATTATGATAGTACTATTGGCACAATATTGATACAAAGATGGATGGATAGATAAACTTTTCTATATCATGGGCCTAGCAATTTTTGGAATAAATGGTCGGCGACTTTTGTAATCCAAGCTCAACTAACTACAGTTGTATTATACAGGCTGTTTAAATTAAAGAGTTGATATACAGGGTGTTTGATTTAATGTTCGAAGACAGTGGTCGAGACAAGACCACTAACCAGGTATTGAAAGTAGTGTTTCTAGTAAACAGCACGAACGAAGCCGAGTGCAGTTAGGACGGACATGTGTTAGAGATAGGATGTATTCAAACTAAGAGGATTATGTACAGCCTCCACTAGTGGGTACTTACCTATAAATAATACTTCATTCATATTATTGAACTTGTAATAATTATTAGTGACCGGGTTAAAGGTAAATTTTTAAATAAATAATGTTGAACGGTTCACACAACAACGTTTAGCCCATAAACAGAAAAACACTTTTAAAGTTTGTAAGAAGACACTGTAAAAACCTTCCTTTTGTATAATCTACGTAAATATTGTAGACCAGATGAAACCAGGCTATCATTCACTGAATTCTAAGATGGTTCATTTGAATGTGCTCCTAGGTTACCTACTTAGGATTAGATTTTTGATGGTTTCATTTCAGATTCAGATTTATTTAATTTCGTTTGGTAGTTGTTTATAGGCAACGATGATGGTCTTTTACATTGTCACATAACTTTGGTTTATTTAATGTAAGTAAAATAAAAAGTCCCGGTAAATTGGCAATACATGTTATACTTATAATAATAAGGTGTCCTTATCTTTTATTATTAATTAAAAGTAAGTTAAGTATTAACTTACTTTTTAATTATTTAAAAATGATAATTTTTATACCTATCGATTAAAATGAAATAAAAATTATCAATCAATAAAATAAATTAATTTAATTGAACTGATTAATGTAAAGAGATTGCTAAAGTAATATGATAAGAATAACGATCAAACAAACAGATAGACACATCTAAATCATAGTCAAGTAGCTATTACACCTCATTCATTGCATTTTCGGTGTTGACACCCCTAATCAAAAAACTCCATTGCATTTCCACTTCCTCAAAACTCCTTACCACAAAAACAAGAAAAAACAAAACGTAAACAAACACAGCGGACAATGCGTCCAAAACAATCCGACATCCAATCCACCGATAACAGAAAGTATTCACACTTCACAACAGTCAACTTTACACGAGTTTGTCGGCAGAGGTCGCGACGGGCGGTCGTGCGCGACGACGGCTAGCGAGCGACTGTGGAGCCATGGCCGCCTGCGTGCCGCTCACTTCGCGGCTGGTGTTGCACGGTGCTGGCAGATAATGTGCCGAGACTGGGGAGATTAGTGTGTTGCGACATGTCGGACGCGGCAATCTCTTGATAAACTTGTTTTAAAAGATATAAACAAATGCTTTACAGCACCTTGGACTTGGGTCTGCCTATGGTAATAAGTGGAAAAGGAAGGCCATTCGTCAAATAATGTGCTTTGTATCAACATAGAACCAAAAACATGTTTCCATTGCAACAATAAAATATCAGAGAATGTTTTTTTCCAAAAGACCGCACAGGACCCTTAGATAGTTTTTCTGTCGACCAGGATGACTCCATAGCCATGCATACAAAATCGCATACAAAAACGTGCCCACACGGGCGCTTTACGCATTTACCTCAAAACTCTGGAGCAAAAGCTCTGGTCACGCTGTGCACCCGCGCAACGGAAAGCGACGTTGCCAGCTCGCCGAGCGGGAGGCGTACCGACTCGTAACAAATAATGAGGTTAAAGTTTCTGAACGCAACTTTATTATTTATTTTTTAATTTTATGCTAAGGAGTTAGATAAAGCGGCAATTAGTGGGCAAGTTTAGAGTTTTATAGCTCGCCTGAAGCTTTTATACTTTTCATGGGTATATTCAATTTGATGGGTTGTTTCAGGGCGTGCCACCGAGTAGTTAGCTTCATGGCTTTTATAACTCAATTATAAGTACACCACACCACTTTATAAGTACAACTTGGAGTGAGTGATGGTAAAGAAACTTTGCAATTTAATGGCGTATTTTTTTTTCTAATCAATGACTTCTTTGTTGTTTTTGAGAAGCCTAAAAAATAAGTACCTAAGCCAACAGCCAAATCAATTAATAAAAATTCGTTCCATTATACAATATATTATGTACTCACACTTGCAAAAGTCAAATCCCTTTAAGTTAAAAGAGAAGTGTTTTTTTATCACCTTGATAATAAGCTAGGTACCTAATTTAAGGAAGTGGCTAGGAAACCTTTAGCTTGTTAGTTGTTATTTTTAGATATGGAGCAAAACCCCATAAACCAATAGTCCAGTGCTAGAAGACAGGCCCTGATTTCATTCAATTAATCGCTTCACCATAACAATGGTATCGTCTCAGAATTACACATTTTCGCATTTAACCTTTGATAAAAGAAACTACAGAAGGCGGACGCGGGTCAAAAGTGTCAAGTTTGAAACAAATCTATAAATCTATCTGTGCAAATGGCACCGCACCTACCTACTATCTAGCGTTAATTTCATCTATGGACGATTCTGCGACGATGGTTGCCACAGTAAAGTGATTGGTTAGAAGAATTCGGCCCCAGTAATCAAGAGTCTTGATTCAAGACAATATTTACAACAAGCAGATCGAAGTGGCTCGATAAATTACACCTAGTGTATCTATCTGCGAAGTTGCGAACCAGCGAGTTCTGCGGAATATGAATCGAAAACACCGAGTTAAGTGTTTGGTCTATAAATCATACATTATATTATATTACCGACGACGTGCGATGCTAACTGGACTTGTATAGGGAACTGAGACTTTTATACGAAATAGGTATTTCGATGAACTTTAAGCTTAAACTAGGAACGGTTTTTTAGTATCTAAGATATTTAATGTAAACAAAGACATTTATAAATCTTTTAAAACCATCATGGTTATTAACACTAAATAGCAAAAGACAAAAATTATGGGAGATCTGTATTTCTGCCATTAAAAACACACTCGCAGTGCCTTCTGATAATCCGTGATCATGGCGCATGAAACTGTGTCGAAATATAGGAAAGCTCAAAGCACAAATCATGGTAAAAGAAGTATCCTATAACTGACTTTTAAGACATTTATGTATGAAGGTTGAAATAAAACAGACAACAATAACAGAAAACAACAATGTAACACCACTAAAAACTAACAAAAATTACTAAAACACAATTGCACAAGCGCAGCGAAAAACTTGCAAATGTAAGTTTTAAAAGGGATGAGTAACCAAACAAATTATGAATGTAAGCTGCCAAAAAACAATTTTTTTGCGAACTTCTGCGATTTGCTCCGACGGGACGACGCGACGCGCGACGATAAAATATATTCCGATTTCGTAAAATATGTTCCACTAATATTCATTTCCTTTATGCCTGGAGAAGTCTCGTGTCGGAGGCCAAGATCCACTTTGGATCTCTGAGCCACAGGAGTAAGTCAGTAATATATAATATTACAAGAATGATATATTAGGTCCTTACATATGAAATTGGCGTTTTTCGTACTGGCCACTTTAATCACAAATTTCTCCTCTTTGGTAAGGAATTCCAAATTCAAATTTGTACAGCTATAGCCTCATGTATTTGTGCTTCGATGATCGTCATTCATTTGTTTTTTTTCTTCTGTTTTTTTCTGTTTGCGTCACTCATTTCACAAAATGGAAAACTTAAAATATCGCATTATTTACGAGTACGAGTTCCGCCGTGGCACTAGTGCTGCGGAAACAACTCGAAGGGTGAATGATGTGTATGGCGGTCGTGTTGCAAAAGAAAACACAGTTCGTTTTTGGTTCCAACGTTTTCGTTCTGGAAATTTTGACCTGCAGAACAAGCCCCGTGGACGGCCTGAGACTCAAGTTGATAATGAAGAGTTGAAGGCTATTGTGGAAGCGGATCCATCGCAAACCACGTCCGAGTTAGCTGCAGGCTGCGATGTTAGTGATAAAACTGTTTTAATTCACTTGAAGCAAATTGGGAAGATTAAAAAGCTTGAAAGGTGGGTACCTCACGAATTGACTGAAGCAAACCGGCAAACGCGCGTCGACTGCTGCGTTACATTACTAAACCGGCACAATAATGAAGGTATTTTAAACCGAATCATTACCTGTGATGAAAAATGGGTTCTTTACGATAATCGGAAGCGCTCAGCGCAATGGTTGGATCCTGGCCAGCCAGCCAAATCCTGCCCCAAGCGAAAATTAAACCCAAAAAAGTTACTTGTAAGCGTTTGGTGGACTAGTGCCGGTATTGTTCATTACAGTTTTCTCAAATCTGGCAAGACTATTACGGCTGATGTCTATTGTCAGCAATTGCAAACCATGATGGAAAAGCTAGCGGCTAAACAACCTAGGCTGGTCAATCGCTCCACGCCACTGCTGCTTCACGACAACGCTAGACCACACACTGCGCAACAGACGGCTACTAAATTAGAAGAGCTTCAATTGGAAAGTCTAAGACATCCTCCGTACTCCCCGGACCTTGCTCCAACAGATTACCATTTTTTTCGAAATTTGGATAACTTCTTGCAAGGGAAAAAATTCAACTCCGATGGGGCAGTCCAAATCGCCTTCAAAGATTTTATTGATTCCCGTCCGACTGGTTTTTTTAGTAAAGGGATCAATGAACTACCTATAAGATGGCAAAAGTGCATAGAAAATAATGGTTCATACTTTGATTAATTAAATATATTATATTAAAAAATATTCGACTTTTTGTTCCTCCCATACAAAACGCCAATTTCATATGTAAGGACCTAATATTACTAATATTTCATTGGTTTTACCTTTGTTTATAACAAAACTAGGAACCGCGTAACAATCGATTTTTATAAAGAACTCGTTTTCCGCATTTTATTAAAGTTTTTGTCCACCGCATAACCATAACACATCATCATCACACTATACTAATTTTCATGTGCCTAGTTCCTACCAAAAACAATTTCTAAAATTATTTTGGTTTGTTGACGATGTAATTTCTGCGAGTTTTCGTTAAACACATAACTTTTTACATTTATTGAAGTTTGTTTTCAGGCTGAATATTCTAAGAAAAACCTCCTTACACGCGTATATCACAAGTTACTTAGCAACAATGCAGATAAATACTTCTTTAAGAAGAGGTATATTTTGCAGAAATCTTGATACATGGACTCATAAAAGTAAGCTCGAAAAAAGAGCATTAGGACTATTACAAAATTATTATTTCAATGTATGCCCATCGGTTTCTTTTTTACCCCAGAAGAAGATAAGATAATTCAACTCAAGAAACAACAATATAAACAATATTTTTTGAAAGAAATCTAAAAGCACATCGCTTCACTATGACAATATTATCGACACAGAATGACACATTTTGGTATTCTACCTTAGAGGAAGGAAATCACAGATGGAGGACCGCACGACAAAAGTATCAAGGCTGAAACCATCAATATATCTGTGGAAATAGCACCGCACGCACATCTGAGTTTATTTCGTGTAAGGATTCTACGTGTCACTATTGTCATAGTAAAGCGATTGGTTAACAGAATTGGGCCCCAGGAGTTACTGCAGGACTCAGGCCTCCCCTAATGAGCGCTATAGCGCCCTGTCTTCAGCTTGCCGCATCCAGCGCAGCATCTGCTTGCAGTATTTAGCAGGTCGTCATCCCACCTGGCTGGAGGGCATCACTGAGTCGCGGCACACGTTTATCCCAGCGGCTGTCAGTTTCTCGCGAGATATGGCCGGCCCACTACCACTTCAGCTTGCTAATTCTTTGAGCTATGTATGTCGATAACTTTGGTTCTCTGTCGGATGTATTCGTTACGAATCCTATCCTTCAGAGAAACTCCGAACATTGCTCTTTCTATAGCTCGCTGAGGGACTTTGCCCTAGTGGACCAACCTACCGTCTCACATTCTCGTCTCAGCTCCGTAGGCCATGACGGGTATTGATAGGTGATTGAAAACTTTCGTTTTCAAGCATTGCGGTATTGCACCAGAGGAGGATATGGCACCATAGACCACATTCACACAGTGAGGCAGATTCTACAGAAGTCCGAAGAATATTATCAGCCGCTGTGGCTTTCGTGGACTATGAAAAGACCTTTGACTCCGTCGAAACCTAGGCTGGAATCCTTACAGGGATGTGATTTGACGATGTGAATAATGCAATCTCAAAAATAGTCCATTGGTTTAGTGTCAATAACCTTTTGCTTAATGAAACCAAAATGAAATGCATTACATTTATTCTACCTAATGTAAAACAAGTTAAGGCTGATGTAACCGTCAAAGGAGAAACGTTAGAAATTGTTAACAGTACCATATTCTTAGGAATAACCTTAGATAGTAAACTTCAATGGGGCCCACACATAGACAAGCTATCGAAGAGACTTAGTTCTGCAGCGTATGCAGTCAAAAAAATCCGTCATCTTACAGACACTTACTTCTAGACTAGTTTATTTCAGCTACTTCCATAGTGTTATGTCTTATGGAATACTGCTGTGGGGGAACGCTGCAGATATTGACACCGTATTTGTGCTGCAGAAGAGGGCTGTTCGTGCAATCTATAATATGGGTCCAAAAGAAAGACTACGTGAAAAATTCAAGGAAATAAATATATTGACAGTGCCATGTCAATATATTTATGAAAACCTATTGTACACTCATAGAAATATCAATCGCATCCCTAAAAATAGCGATGCACTTAATTTGAATACAAGAAATAAACATAAACTCGCTGTGCCCACAACTAGACTACACAAAATCTATGTACCTATCTTTTAAAGGGCAATGTATACGCTTCTACAACAAAACTCCTAATGAGTTGCAAAAATTATCAGTAAATAAAATCAAACAAATTGTCAAAACCTTCTTGTGTTAAAAGGCCTACTACAAAATATCAGATTATCTAGAGGATAAAAAACCTTGGGACGGGATTTGCTCCAACTCGAAAAATAACAACTAACAGGCTAAAGGTTTCTTCGTCGCTTCTTTACTTTAGTCTACATACCGAAGCGACTGAAATCAACCAAAATATAACTTTATTTCCGTGTCAGTGTTTAATTATTAAGAATTTGACCTTTTCTAAGTGTACATTTATTGTATTTATGGAAATTAAGAGTTTTTGACTTTGACTTTGATGCCAATCAGACTATCGTTACTCACGCGAACGTAGTAATTAAATGATTTCTCCAATTTCCCTAATTGATTATTTCACCAGCACATACCTTAGACATTATAAAGAAAGCTTTAATCCTAGGCTATCCTCTAGTAGCAACAGCAACAGATTACAAAACAAAGCACCTCCGTCATTTCCACCTGGTGGCTCATATCAAGGTGTCGCACACGTACGCAGTTAGAATTCATCTAATCTAAATTTGCGCACGGCTTCATTCATACAGCAAAATACAGGCTATAATAAGAACAATAATAAAACGAAACTTCAAAGTAAGCAGAACATTTGTTAGAGGCTATACCTATTTTATGAATGAATTTTCTTTTTGGTAGTTCGACTGACAGTCAAATGTCATGTCCTAATGCTTTACCGATTACAATTTGTGTGACAATCGATTTTGTTTATGAAGAAGTTGTAATCGATATTGTTTCTTAAAGTTTTGTATTATTTTACACTTTACTCAGGCGTCTAAATGACTTTATTTTTGGAATCAGAATATTCAATAGAATAAAATAGTATAATTTTGTTGTTTTATTTGCTAAACGGAAAAACTCAATTAAGAGTTACTGTGGTTAAGTGGAGTTACTGCGGTAAACTATAATTTTTATACAATTTTCAAGACCCAGAATAGATTGAAAAGCAAACGGCAGGCGCTAGGCAAAACATTTTAAGGGATATCAAAACCCCTCAGGAATAATTAAAACATGATGACAAAAACTGCTCTATCAAGAGTGTTAAGAAGAAAGAATTAAGACAGTGGGATCCGCTATAAATTTAGGAAAACTGGTTAGTTAGTACAGGCCGTAACAGTAATTTTCAAGTTTTTGTTCGCAACTATGTCATAAAGTGGGAAATACGCGCACAAGTTTAGATAGAAAGAACTCTAGCCTTACGTAACGTGGATGTACCCCAAACATTCCGTGATGTAATGGATGCGCTGTTACGGATGATGTTTGGCATGACAGCTGTATTATTCATTTATTGCATTATATTATTATGATACATACATTTGTCAGGACAAATTTACTATATTAAGGAATACACACAATATGTACCCATTGTATTATGTATATCAGTCATCTAGTATCCATAACACAAGCTCTGCTTAGCTTGGGGCTAGATGATGCTGTGTGGAATGTCCAGCATTATTATTATTATTATTTCGGGTGTTGCAATGGGAGATGGTCAGGTACGTTATATAATACTAATTTAATAAAATGGTATGAAAGGTAAGTTTGTCAAATAAAATAATGCAAGATTTCAATAACAAGTCACCAGAAGTATCACATACAAAATCATTTAGTTCGTAGTAGCATTTTACCAAGAGCATATCTTTTAATCTAATTTCAAAAATATTATTATATCCTTGGCTTTTAATCTTGTCTGGAATTTTCGTTACATATTTTTACAGCCATTGAGTGTGGACTAGATTGAAGGAAAACATCGACCGGTGGAATCATTTGAAAGCATAATTATCTTGATAACAAGAGTCGTTCTTTTTTATACGGTTAGTGTCGGTTTTTTTTAATTTGAGGAAGGGATTATCATGTTTTGCAATTTGGCTCGATGTGGTTCTGTTTTTGTAGAGTTGGACTGGACACGGACTCTGAAATATGATGGACCTACTTACTCGGTGTTTTAGTTAATATGGGAAACTTGTCTGGAAACGCTTGTCTCAAGTCTCATTTAATAAGATAAAAAGGAAAACCACTTCGTTAATCACTTCGTTTTTAACAAGTACCTAGTTATTATATGATCATCGAAAAGCGATAGTTTATCTTTCTTTAGATTCTCACTTAGTATTGAGTGGTATCGAATCGAATGCTTGGCCATTATCAATAAAATTAATTAGATCTAGCTACATTATTCCTATCCACAACTCTGGTGCTTCTACTCGAGACCACATGTAGGTGCTGAGAAGGTTGAACAATTCGCCATGAATATATTTCACTTGATTGCGAAAGGGTGGCTCAGTTCGTTAGCTAGTAGCAGAGTTGAGTCACTTCAGCGTCGCCTGGCGTGATAAAGCACAACTAGCATTATCTGTTACCTGTGTTATCATTATCATATCATTGATTTATCTGGTAATTAATTCCAAATTTTATGTTAATTGTGTGTGGATACGTAGATAACCTGCTGCTTGTAAGCAAACTCAATTCATGAAGCTTCTTACATTTACATAAAATACGCTATTTGTTGGAAGAGTTTTTAGCTATACCTAGGTACCTATCTTACAAAAAACGTTTACAAAAAACTGAAATACCTACAACTTTACTAATGAATTTGACATCTAACTTTATTTATTTATTTTGCAATCCTAATAAAATGTGAAAGGTCTTAAGAAATTCACTTATAGGCTAGGTATTTGAAAAGTAGTTTTCATAAATTTCTTCACTAACTACTTTTATAATCTATGAAACTTTTTCACTAAAAAACTTTAAATACGTAACATCTCATCTTATACACGAAGTATTATGTACATTCTCGAATACGAAAAAAAAAAAACAAATTACATCACACATCTTTTGTCTATAAAATTATAACCCGATGGATTTCAAATGCATTCGATTTTCAAACAAATTGCACATTGAAAGCATTACTTCATAATGAGTAAGGATAATAGCTGGTATTGCGCGGCGTTGCCAGCTCGCTCCCCCCTCGTGTGCGAGCGAGAGAGCTATACAAACAGAGCGAGAGGGCAGACAAGGGAGCTTTGCTGGGTTACTTACTACATGTAAGAGTGAATGAAAAAATGATTGTAAGAGAGCTACGGGCAGAAGACCTTTATTATTTGGGATGAGCTTCGAGTTGTACTACGGTTTATGGATTTGAATATTTTTAACGTTCAAAAAGGTTCCTACTAGGTACTACACCAGCTTAAAAGAGTCAAATCAAGAAATTGGCGCGGATTTTGAACGCCGACTTTTGTCTAACGTAAATGATGCCATAACCTGAAATAAATTATTTCTAATGATTATCATTATTATTCACACAATTCATTTAAAATCTCGTTATAAAATATTTTTTTACTGTAGAAAATAAACTATTGAAAACTATTCTACAGTAAAAAATATATCAAAACTGTGAATCATTTGCCGCAAACCTGGCCTCAAGCGGCCGGTGACTAGGGCCGCAGAGAGAGGAACTTCCTGACGATGCGCGCTGAGTCCTGCAGGGCTAAGATGCGCGCCACGAGAAGCGTGTTTCTTCTCGATAACTCGAGAAAAATGGCGGTATCTCGTTTTCTCGACCGATGCTAGCATGCAGCACCAAATGTCATCACGTCTTGTCACGTGAACGATTTTAGTGAATGTACATCTTATTTGTGGTAACCTTTCTTGTCAAACGCTAAGATGCGCACCAAATTTTCTCAACTTTTGACACTTTAGCGCGGGATAACTATCGTTTTTCAATTTGAGCACGAGAATTCTCGAGAACTTTTTTTTTAATATTTTCTTCTAATTTTCTTGGTTTTAGTGGTCCCGTATCAAAATTATTTATTGGCGGTGTATAATAATAGAGACATGAAAGATTTTTGTAGAAGTATCTATTTTACTTACCAGTAGGTACCTACTTATTGTAGGTACTTACTCAAGGTGAAACTTGGGAACGGTGCCTGTATAATGATAACTAAAGGGTTACGTATTATTGTAAAATATCTCCAAGAGCCATGTAGTTCTACTTTAAGCGCTAAGGGTGAAGCACATTTTAGCACATCATGTACTTGCTCACATTTTTCTTGACCTTGTTATAAGATAGGTGTACGAAGTACAATGTAGTGACATTATCAGGGAAGAATTCTAGATGTGTCTGGTTTCTTATTCTTACACATTACATTGTTTTCCCTTTTTCTTTTTCTGGTGGATGTACAAGGTACAATGTGTTATTCAGTCTATGCGTGTGATATCAAGGTTAACTAGCTTCCTATGTTATTATAGCTTAGCGATGTACGAAGTACAATGTGTCAGGTCAGGCCAAGAATCTAGTTCACCTAAAGTCCTACATTATAATGTCTACTTGCAATACGTGATCTTTGTTGTTCCGTATTGAACCTTCATGTATCTTAAATCTAATTAATAAATCAGTTGCGAATTATCAGCGTTGGAGTTATTATTTCACGGTACCTCTAACAATAGTTCATGGGTCAGGCACGTGCATAATAGAAAACATACATAATACATAGTGTAGCTACTAAACTGAAGCGGAGATTTTCGCCCGCCAATGTTGAAATAGCTTCTCCTTCTTTTTTTTTGTTTGGTTGTGTTTCGACTGTTTACCACCATTCTACCAGTGAAAATGTTCAAACTACCAATAACAAGGTGAAAACTAAGAAGGTTAGTTTATTTCTTCCGTGCAGTTCACAAAAACCATAGACAATTGAATGAACTAAACGGGTGTTCGTCTGGGAGGTTGTCTCTACGCGAGAAAGACTACTTGACAACGAGTATTATGTCTCTCGTGGTGCGCATCTTAGAGTTAACGAGAAAACTTCCACTGACGACGAGAAAAATAAACGTCACGCGCGCGACGTCTTTCGTGGCGCGTATCTTAGGCCCCCAGGAGTACCGCCTTTTGGATCTGGCCCTTGATCCAATCTTATTATTATTATAAAATATAATCTAGTTTCTGCCCGCGGCTTCGCTCGCTTACTTTTAGTACTTATACAAAGTAGGCTGCGCTATTCCAGGTCTAGTACTACAGCTACGTGCCGCGGGCTAAGGGCTGGTGATAAATATCACGTTATAAGGGTTTTAGTGTTATTATATTACTACAATAGGGTTCCACGGTTGTCTGGTAGAAATCGCTCTACCAGAGAGACCTTTACTATATCTCTCTAGAGCGATAAGACCACCATTTTTTATTTTGTTTGTTAGTTGTCAAATATCGAATAAGTTTATTGTTCTGAGTTGAGATTGAGATCCCGTGTTGAACAGGCAGCAAAAACATTGTATATTTTATAACAAATAGTCCCTTTTTTGTATTTTTTTATTGTGTTGTAAGTCCCATAAATTTTGTTATTTTTTAGTCTGTGGTCTGCCACCCGTGTTGACACGCGCCAAAGGATTTGTCAGAAAACTTAACAAGATAAAGGTAAGCTTCTTGCAGATACCCAGCGCGTTCCTCTACTTTCTGTGGACCAACACAATGCTGAGACAGGACCTTCTAGTTCGCTGCGTAAAGACACTTGGCAATTGTTGCTATTATTTAGAACTAGGTCATTTTTATTGTAGGAACTAATAAATAATTTTTGTTTCTTTCTTTCTTCTTTCTACCTTTTCTATCTGGAGGTATCTGAGAAGTAGGTACCTATAACTTTGCCGAGGAGTACAACGAATTGACTGTATAAGTACCTAACACAGTAGATAGGTATCCAAGACATTACCGAGGGGTATTAAGTCCCGCGCCGGTAGATCACGGGACACAATGGCCCGTCCCGCGCAGGGCCGGGATTTATAGACCTGCTGAGCTGCGCCGCTAAATCACATCCAACTGCCAAGGTGGGTAGAGATAGCCTGGGTTTACTGCACTGAGATACAGAACTCAAAACTGTTTTATAATATTTTTTTTTGTGGAATTGTAGCGTTTTTTTATGTAATATGACCCCTATGAATCGTACTTTCTTGCATAACATAATCAGCTTTCTAACAGTAATGCAAGTTACAACTTTTTTTGATCGAAAGTGAAGAATCTATGTTTGAGCGAGAAAAAGTTGAATTTTCAAGAAAAAATTTAAAAAACGATGGGCTGGTTTTTATTTTTTTAGTTGATATTTAAATTCAACTTTGTAAAACAACAAAACGTAAAAAAATCATAACTCGAAAACTAAAAAATCGGGGAACATACAAGGGGTATTTTCGGGAGGAGGCATTAATTTTTTTTATGACTTAATTACTATTTTTTTTAGTCACTATTTGGTCCACCCTGAATGTTCATCCTTAGCATAGTAAAAGAATGCAACAGAAATATCTGCGGTTATCCGTGGGACGTTAACAAATATCTGCGGTTATCCGTGGGACGTTAACAAATAACGAGTTTAAGGGTGATGCTTCAAAATAAACGGAAAATTAGCAGCTTCGTCGATTAACTTTGAACTATAATGTATGAAAATGTTAGAAACTTCTGTAAAAAATATCAATTATCTTTTTGAAAAATACATGCCTAAGTCAGGTCACCCTTTGACATTATTCAATTGAGACTTAGTCGATTTTTAACAGTCAGTGTAGAGCGTAGTTCTGCTGAAGTATTGCGTGTGAAGCCGAGGGCAGTAGCTGACACAGAACAGGCTGCCACGTCAAATAAAATAAAAGGCACGGTAACTAGAACGCTAAAAGGTCAACCGTTTAATCGCACTGCAGACTGCACGCTGATCAATGATTCACATGCTATCATCGCGCTGTTGTACACGATAGCGTTCACTCCACATATCTGCACACACAGGAATCAATCAAAAATGCTAGATAATCCCACAGCATCATCTAGCCCCAAAGTAAATTGAGCTTGTGTTATGGGTACTAAACATAAATAACTGATATATTCTTAATTGTAGACTCCTACTAAACTAAAATGTAGAAACTACAGAGAGTATTATTTAGTTTACAATATCTACTACAAAACTAAAAAACTACTCCCCTACTAAACTCCCCCAGGAACTAAAAGGTAGCATCCGTGTAAAGCGCCCTGCAACATGTCCATTACAATATAATACAATAAACTCCCCCAGGAACTAAAAGGTAGCATCCGTGTAAAGCGCCCTGCAACATGTCCATTACAATATAATACAATAAACTCCCCCAGGAACTAAAAGGTAGCATCCGTGTAAAGCGCCCTGCAACATGTCCATTACAATATAATACAATAAACTCCCCCAGGAACTAAAAGGTAGCATCCGTGTAAAGCGCCCTGCAACATGTCCATTACAATATAATACAATAAACTCCCCCAGGAACTAAAAGACATGACAAAATACAACCTGTTTAAAAAAAAAATGTTTCCTAATTAATAAATATTATAGTATATAAACGATTTCTTGACAGAAAAACTAAATTAAATTATTTCTTTTAATTAACAACTGAAACTAACATTAGTACCTACATGATTTTTGAATTATTTTATTTATCACTAGCTGCTGCCCGCGGCTTCGCACGCTTTATTCCGGAATAAAAGGAAGCCTATGTCCGGCCCCGGGATACCATCTACCTCGCTGCCAAATTTCACCGAGATCCGTTCAGCCGTTCTTGAGTTATAAATAGTGTAACTAACACGACTTTCTTTTATATATATAGATTTGACAAATTGTACCTACCATAACCAAACCAATTGTATACTTTTAATTAAACAGATTACTTGCCTGATTTTTAAGAGATTTATGTATATATTATTAATTAGAATGAAAAGTACCTAATTATGTAAATGACTAACAATTAAAATTGCAGCCCCACAAGGGGAAGGTAGTGGCGCCCTGACCTGCAGACTGAGGCAGACATAGATTTCAGGTAACGACCAATTAGACAAACTCCTGGCTGATTGGGCGCAGTCAGGTGGCGATAAACACAGCACTGGATGCAGTAGACTGGTGCACAGACGAGTAACAGTGTTGTTAAAATAGCTACAGAGAAATGAACTTATGTAGAGATGTGAACACAGGGCGCAGAGGATTCCCGTAGTTCATTATTTTAGGTTTATGAGATGACAAAGATTCCTGTTGTGAATTATCTTGGGTCTATGAGATGACAAGGATTCCAGCAGTGAATTCTCTTGGGTCTATGAGATAACGATCATGATGATGAGGGTAGCTTAGACCCAGTACCTAGTAATCTTTGTGAATTTGCGATACATCACACATAATTGCATTGCTTGAGAGTTTTGAAGTTATTGGCGTGGTAGTGCCAGCATGTGTGGTTTAACCCTCAATTTACCGTCTTTCCGAAAGAGATCTTTTAACTGCGATTTCGGTGTGTTGTTGTTTCATGGATTTTTTTACGGGTATTCAGTTCTTATTATTTTCGTGACCCATCGTATCTTAGTACAGATAATATAGATACACATGTAAAGTTAAAGAATTTTGTTCATATCCTACTGAGGACTGAAATCGTCGTCATACCATCTCAATTCCCCGCCATTATAAAAAACTATTTCAGCAATACATCAAACACATTCAAAAAATATTGTATAAAAAACCAATGGACTCCCGCAAGGCATAATCCTTAGGCCCTCTCTTCATTCTATACGCCGCACCCGCGCCGCCGCCGCCGCCGCCGCCGCTTATTAAAGGCTTTTAAACCGCTCCGGACATAGCCGAAGACGTCCGAAGAAGGCCGAACGGAAACATCTGTCGGGGCGGCGCGTGCGTCTTTATATTATTACAATAAAATTATTGGAAGTAGGAGTTTGATCGGAAGGTGGATGGTTCCGGATGTTTTGTTTCACTTTGCAATTACGTAAATGGTGAAAACTTAAACATTCTCATGAAAATGATGTCATCGATTCTGCTACAGACATTATTGACCAGTATTCTCAACAGACTTACCTAACTGAGAAACCATACTATTATAAATTCGAAAGTAACTCAGTCTGTCTGTTACCTTCTCACGCCTGAACGACTTAACAGATCGTAATGACATTTGGCAGGGAGGTAAATGGTATCCCGAGGACGGACATAGCCTATGTCCGTCCCCGGGATCGCTTTTCAAGGGGTCGTTCTCTTGAAAAGCGTGTGCGAAGCCGCATGAGTGTCATAAATACTAGCAATTCTCTTTGCTTCGTACAGCTTTTTTACTAATTCCACTAGTAAACAAAGAGAATCAATTAACACCTTATTTCTTATTTGATAATAATTTAGTTACATATTTGTCTATTAATTTGATAATAATTTTATGAGTTCCCAGATGGGTAACTTTTTCTTTGTTTCACGCTTAATGAATTGACTTAAGAGAAGTATTTCGGAACGATAAAAAAAAGTATACATTTACTAGATCTTGATATGATTTTCATCTTTGTTAAATTATATTGTGTGAATTGAGGCAAAGGCAAACTTTTCTAGAACGGTTCACATGTGAAATGAATAAAATATTCAATTCTTCTCTGCAGAAGTAGAGAATCATCAATTTCAAGCAATTGATTCTTCTTATATTATCCTACTCACTACAACCGGTACCGACAAAAAAGTTTGTTACCTACATTTCGAATTCTAATTGTTGGTCAAAATTAAGTGTTACGTTCGCGTTCGCACCTACGCAATACAGACCCCTAAAAACCTGTATAGGTAGTTCGTTCATCGTGTGCGCGATAATAAGATTTGTACAGGTGGTGCGGGGTGGACGAGGGTAGATAGGGTGTGTTTGTGTGTTTGTTTGTGTGTCGACGACCTTAGAGGTTATCACTAGCTGGCTAATGTTGGACTTTGATGGGGATAGCGTGGATGGACGAAGTTCAGAAAGACCTACGAGAACTTCGTGCAAGAACTTTGATTTTAGTTGAAGGACCATGACAACTGGCGATCTCTGGAGTCGGAGGCCAAGATCCACTTCGGGTCACTGGGGCATGTTCCTTAGAACATCACATCTCTAGAAGCTAGGAGCTCCTCGCGGCTTTGCAGCAGACACTTCACCAACAGAGTCGACGGGCAGCAGAGCGTCGGCAATGCAAAAAAAAATGCTCTGCGATCCCCAATACGCATTACCCCATAATAAAACCAATAAATCGCTTATTTGGGGAGGCTTAGGTCCAGCAGTGGACTGTTATAGGCTTGTAGGCTATAGGTTGCAGCTTTCATCGGTATGTGCTCGATGGCAGCTTTTGATCAGATTTTTTTTTATGGCAGTAGCAAATATTACTTTATAAACATTTTGAGTTTCAAATCATAAATATGAGGCGAAATAATGTGCTGGTCTAGTTTTAGACACCTTTATGACGTGATAAAGGTCGGCGTGCATCAACTCCACTCATACAAAATTCATTTACAAATCTATTTCCTCATTAAATGTATCTAGATAAGGTGTTTAAAGCTGTAACATGTGCGATAGAAAACTCATAGTGGATTCTCTATCTGATTACAGGGTAAAAGTGAATTGCGGCGCGCGGGAACAAAGAGGGGCCTGGTTCACTAGGCGATAAGATATTTAGAATAGTCAATGTGCCTACAACTACAAAAGGTACTCGTACACGTGGACCACGAATGAATGATATTTAATAATACATTTGGAGGGCAATTCTGGCAATATATCTACTCGATTAATGTAGCAAGAACTGTCAAAGTATCGAGTGATTGCTTCGTAGCAAACTTGCGTATTCTCAAAATTTGCAATTCCATATTTATCGAGGTCTTTTCTTCGATGAGTTGTTCGATAAGCCGCACGATAACGCAGTTTTTGGCGAGACTCGATATATTAGTGATACTCAGAATTGGCCTTCTGGCGCCCTAGCATGAACAAAGAATACAATAAAGTTTGAAGTAATTTCAATTAAATTTATGGCGTTTTATGTACTTTTGTCTATTCTTGCGATGCGAGACTAAACCTTGTCTTGTGTGTTCGTTCTTGCTAAACAGGCGACGCGTCAGATCCCATATATTTTGTATGATGACTAGTTGTCTACTTTATGCCTACTCTTCCACGCGATACGACACTTCTAGATACACGCTTCCCCTCTTTGTCTCAGCCAACCTTCCTTACAGCTAGCTAGGGCAGGCTAATTGTACCACAATCATACAAAGAGCTAAAACCAAGGCAGCGACCATATGCCTTAACTTCCATCCTGTGACGTCATGGGACGTCTCAAAGTTGATCAATGGTCCGTATCACCTCATCACCAGTATCTAATCTACCAATGGAATCTCGAATACATATCGCGATGGCCGTAACTCGTGGGTGACTCGACTAGTGACGCTATTTTGACTCCATGTAAGCAAAATAGACACATAAATACGGAAAATTTTTATTTGTGTTGTTGGTCGACTTAGATTAAAAGGTCCCCTTTGGCCATCCAAGGGGACCTCTGTTTTAGCTAGTTCGTCCATACGAACCAGCTAAAACAGAGATCATCTCTTTGTTTTAGCTACCCTTCCTTACGGCTATGGCAATTATTCTACAGAAGCGTACAGGCACACAAAGAGTCTCATATTGCGGCCAAGGCAGCGACGCGTGCGCAAACCTCGAGGGGACGTTGAATAGCGCAGTGCCTGTACCTTCACGTGCTATTGACGGTGGTGAATAAGGAGCCGGTCGTTCAACTTGTTCATGTGTTATGGAGTTTTTGGGGTTGGTTGAGTGTGTCAAGAAACCATTAAACATCATCGTCATGATGTTACATAGCGATAGAAAGGAGGCCAGTCTGGTCGGACTTGTAGGCCTGCGACGATACCATTGTTATAGTGAAGCGATTGATTAGCAGAATTGGCCCCTGTCAGATGGTCAGCCGACTTTATGAAGTCAGAAGTAGTGGCATAAGATCACCCGGGGGAAGATGAAGTCTAGTAACTGAGTCTAACCGACTCAGTTACTGTAGACTTCATTGGCTTAGTATTACTCAGCAGTCGGTCAAACTCAAGCTCAAAGTGCATTATTTCTTTAGACTTTACAGGACTCTTGGACACGTCAGAAATTTCAAATAACATAGAGTAGGTGCTACCGGCAGTTTACATAGCTCGTCTCGTTGCGAATCAGTCAATGATGGTGTATTACACTTGTCAAAGCCAATGGAGTCCGATAGCCGCATAACAATGTCAAATAGCGCGCATATTTTCCTTAAAAGAAGGCTTCTATATTTTTTCCGTTCACAGCCTAGCGCTAAATAAATAAATAGCGCTAAAGTGAAGATTTTAGAATGGAGGGTGGCCCTAACATTGGCTACCAAACCGTATTTTTTTTTATGTTTGGGCCAAAATCTTCAAACCCCTTTCCATAATTTTATATACTGGGAGGGAGAGGAGGGGGGACTCTAAAGTCCTGCATAATAAAACGACCCAATGAACTCCCTAATCTTTATACGGAACCCGACCTGCCAAAAACAGACTCGCTCCACAATCGATAGTCTTTTATTTAAATCACTTACTCAGTTTTATTGCTGCGCACTTTAAAGGGAGATTAAATACCATAAAAATATAAAAACAGTCAATTTGAGCCCTAACATCATAGAAATAAGGAATAGGAGTATTTTGAACTCTATACGAGTAGTAATAAAGGTGGGTTTTTGTCGGGTCATTATAATATGAATGGTGAAATTAGCATTATACTGGTTGTAGGTACTTATTAAGTTTTTTATCGCTTTTGCATATACTTGCTCGCAACAAGGAGACGGCTATGGAGATAAAAAACTTTGGAGGACAGCTTTTGAAGCTGAATCGATCTTGAAAATGCTTTCACAGATCAACCTACTCTTAGACCTTTGATCATCGAGATTCTACCTCGGCGCCTTCCATCCATCCAATTAAACTAATATTAAATACCTACCACGTACTGGTATACTCTTCACTTGACATTTTTACATTTAATCGATATACTTACATAATTTTGTTAGTTTTATATGTTTCATTATTTGTATGTATGCGAATGGCATAAATTGTCTTGCTGGGATAACACCGGATTTTTTACAAGCTTTTATTTAACTTGGCCTGTTAGTATGTGTGGGACAAATCTTGCAACTGAACTTGAGATATTATTATGGCATACTGATGTAAGTTCGGTGACGACGCAATGTCATCATGGTACCATCGAGCTGGTCTGATGATGAAGACAGAAGGTGGTAGGAACTCCTAATCGACGTAACCAGACGCTGACGTTGGATTTGTCTTCCCAAGCACTTTGGTTCTAGATGATATAAAAGCTTGTTCACCGAAGAATCTCCGAAGACTTGACTCTACCGAAGAATTACTTCGAAAACTTTGTTGAAATTAGTTTACTGTTTTATGCTTGTTTTATAATTGTATTTTCATTTATGTATGCTTGTATTTATGTTTATTTAAACCACAACTACCTTAAATACACTATACATACATTTTGTTTATTTTGGGTATATGATTTAGTTTGGAAGTAATAAACTTATTCTGTGTTTTTCTTATTCTTAGTTACACCTTGTTTGGTAGTTCCCTGTGAAATTTTATTTTTCATAATTATTATTTTGTTCGCTCGTCTATGTAGGTAGTACCTAAGCTAGTAAGTAATCCGAAATTTCGTGAAGTGAAGTCAAACTACTGGTCTCCACGAGGCTTTCCACAGTGTGGAGACCGCAGGAAAACTATAAGATTGTTAATACGAACGAATTTCTTTTTTCAGTATTTTTTTTTATATATTATAAATGAATTTTCTATCTATGAATTTTATTCGGATTTAAGTAAACCCAAAAATGTGTCGATGGTTACTGGTTAGTCAGTAGATACGATGAACAGAAGACAAAGATACCAAAGAAGCCTGTATACCCAGCAGTGGGGTCACATTCGGCTCTGGATGATGATGAGTCCTGGATGCCGGTCCAGTATTCCCGGTATAAATACTTCCCATACTAGATAAATACATCTCAATTGTCGAACTGGTCCTGACATCTGCCCGGCGACATGTTTTACAGCATACGATGCGATTTTACTAAACACCGGTAGGCGTAGGTACATACCAATAGAATATTTTTATTTGCACCTCATACAAAAACATGGTGTAAAATAAAAAGTACGAAGAGAGAAACAGACCTGTTTATGCATTGCTGGGCTACCTAATTGGAATTGCCATTACAATAATTGTAGGAGTGCTAGGCCGGTGCAGTGTTGCTGCGTTGTTAACTGCCAACTAACGTCTTAAGCGTGCTAACTAATTATCTTCAAAGCTATTTTTAGAAGGTGCATTGGAGAGAGAAATGTTGAGGAAATTGTATCACTGTACCAACAAGAGCTAGGCTCTTTGATTTATAATAAACTAGCTGCTGCCCGCGGCCTCGCACGCGCTTCTCTAGTAGCCTATGTCCGTCCCCGGGGTACCATTAGCCACCCTGCCATATTTAATTGAGGGCCGTTAAGCTGTTTTAGCGTGAAAAGGTAACGACAGAGAGAGTTACTTTAGAATTTATAATACTAGTATGGATAGCATTATGTAGCCCCAAGTGAGCAGAGCTTGTGTTATTATAAGTACCAGAATTCTCCGTCAGAAAGTCGCGTACGACATCGTGCGCTGTAAACGCCTCTACATCCAGGTACAATCTAATTACTGGGCTGTATTATAAATGTTATTTTACAACCACCAACTTGTGAGTACAAACTTGTCTCGGCTGATTGCCGGATCAGGTGTAATTGGGGACAGCTTACCCGACAGCCGTATTAGGAGGGTTATGTATGACTTATAAGATGCAAAGCTAATGCGGTTAAACACAAAGAAAATAGTGGTTTCTTTGGAGATTATTAACACATTCATTGCCCATGTTCAGGTTCACCAGCGAGTACCTGCAGCGTGGCGTGTCCTTTCGGGACGCACTGCAGAGACTGGGCAGTGAATAGGTTAAGCGTTCCACCATCCTAACTCCCCAAATTGATAGACATAACGAGATTGAGTAGGTACAAAAGGTTGACGCTTGAACTAAAAAAAAATTAGTCAGAATCAGCCTACAAAATTACATTTGTCAAAAAAGCAAATTGGTCTCAATGAGGTAATTTTTATGTATTTTTATTAGCAAGTGTCTGACCGCGGCTTCGCACGCGTTGATTATGGAAACGTTTAAAAATTATTTATATCCCATGGAAACTGATTTATGGGACAAACGTAGCCTATGTGTTATTCCAGGCCTAGAACTATATCTATGCAAAATGTTAGCCCGATCCTTTAAGTAGTTTTGGCGTGAAGGAGTAACAAACGTCAAACAACATTTGTAAGCTGTTATAACATAATATGTACCTACCTAGTTTTTATAATGTTGGTATATTTTAAGTAAGTGATTTATATTGTTCATGCGAATAAAGATTTCTTTCCTTTTTTCTTTCATTAAACACCCATCCATCTAAAAATCCAAACATTCGCATTTCAAACATGACTGATACCTTCGTTTGACCAAAATCTCACCTTATGGAAAGTGACGAAGGTCAAGCAGACACCCAGTCCACCACTACAGTTTTGAAGAGAGAAGAGAAGGTTTGAAGGTTGGCATGTCGCCGGTCAGAGGATGTAATTTCCCATTTCTGTGGTCCCTATCGCCTCTAAATCCCATCAGAAACACTTTTCCCAAAGTAACACATACATACACACAAAGCGGTTGAATCCCACACCCCCATGGCATAGCATTCCGTTAAGGCGCTCGGCACCTGCCGGCCACAGACTGGGCAGTAGTTGGTTGCGCGGGCGCAGCACCCTCCCTCTAGCGCGGTCCCGAACGAATATTAGAGTAGAGCAGTCCATGTGTGAACTAACACGTGTATAGAATAGTTTTTAAGGTTAGGTTAGGTTAGCCACACAAACATACACATCACACATACGCAGTTCGTTCATGATAATATAATCGTAGAACGCGGCGCAGGCTCGTTTTGATCAGCTTTTTGATTAGCTCCGACAGTGACGACCTGATCCTCGCCTAATTCAAACACATCCGAAAGCATACAATTATATCATAGGTACTAGCTGCTGCCCGCCGCTTCGCACGCTTTTTTCCGGGATGAAAAGTAGCCCATGTCCGTCCCTGGGACGCCATCTACCTCCCTACTAAATTTAACTGAGTTCCGTTCTGCCGTGAAAAGGTAACAGACAAGACAGAGTTACCTTCGTATTTATAATAGAGGTAAGTATAGATACATTTATATATTAGGTCCTTACATATGAAATTGGCGTTTTTCGTACTGGCCACTTTAATCACAAATTTCTCCTCTTTGGTAAGGAATTCCAAATTCAAATTTGTACAGCTATAGACTCATGTATTTGTGCTTCGATGATCGTCATTCATTTGTTTTTTTTCTTCTGTTTTTTTCTGTTTGCGTCACTCATTTTACAAAATGGAAAACTTAAAATATCGCATTATTTACGAGTACGAGTTCCGCCGTGGCACTAGTGCTGCGGAAACAACTCGAAGGGTGAATGATGTGTATGGCGGTCGTGTTGCAAAAGAAAACACAGTTCGTTTTTGGTTCCAACGTTTTCGTTCTGGAAATTTTGACCTGCAGAACAAGCCCCGTGGACGGCCTGAGACTCAAGTTGATAATGAAGAGTTGAAGGCTATTGTGGAAGCGGATCCATCGCAAACCACGTCCGAGTTAGCTGCAGGCTGCGATGTTAGTGATAAAACTGTTTTAATTCACTTGAAGCAAATTGGGAAGATTAAAAAGCTTGAAAGGTGGGTACCTCACGAATTGACTGAAGCAAACCGGCAAACGCGCGTCGACTGCTGCGTTACATTACTAAACCGGCACAATAATGAAGGTATTTTAAACCGAATCATTACCTGTGATGAAAAATGGGTTCTTTACGATAATCGGAAGCGCTCAGCGCAATGGTTGGATCCTGGCCAGCCAGCCAAATCCTGCCCCAAGCGAAAATTAACCCCAAAAAAGTTACTTGTAAGCGTTTGGTGGACTAGTGCCGGTATTGTTCATTACAGTTTTCTCAAATCTGGCCAGACTATTACGGCTGATGTCTATTGTCAGCAATTGCAAACCATGATGGAAAAGCTAGCGGCTAAACAACCTAGGCTGGTCAATCGCTCCACGCCACAGCTGCTTCACGACAACGCTAGACCACACACTGCGCAACAGACGGCTACTAAATTAGAAGAGCTTCAATTGGAAAGTCTAAGACATCCTCCGTACTCCCCGGACCTTGCTCCAACAGATTACCATTTTTTTCGAAATTTGGATAACTTCTTGCAAGGGAAAAAATTCAACTCCGATGGGGCAGTCCAAATCGCCTTCAAAGATTTTATTGATTCCCGTCCGACTGGTTTTTTTAGTAAAGGGATCAATGAACTACCTATAAGATGGCAAAAGTGCATAGAAAATAATGGTTCATACTTTGATTAATTAAATATATTATATTAAAAAATATTCGACTTTTTGTTCCTCCCATACAAAACGCCAATTTCATATGTAAGGACCTAATATAAACGTAATTCCGCGTATCTACAGACTATAATACAGTTTAGTTAAAGTGTTTATTATATTTTGTATCTGTTTAATTTTACCTCCTGCGATAGGACAGCTTAGAATCTAAACTGGGCTAAATACAAAATAACATAGCCCACAGTATTAAGAATATGAAAGTTGGGATCGACGGATGGATGATATTTAATTTTCACGCTAAAATATAACTTCTTTAACAAAACACTGAAACACAATTTTTTTCTTTAACAAAGAAAAAATGTTTTTGCGTAACTCAAATTCCGAATCGCCACCATGGAGAGGTCTTGGTGTCCTACGTGTTGGTACGTGGCGGACGACACCACGCACATCACAAGCTAACTACGACACCATTGTCATAATGAAGCGATTGGTTAACCTTAAGAGTAGAATTGGTAATGGGGTTCATTGGGTCGGATTCAAATCTTTGAATTGTTCAGATTTTATACCTTTACTGGTATTGATCGCTAGTTTCAATCTCGGTAAATAACAAAAGTAAAGAATTGGTTCCGATTTCCAAACAAAGCCATCGTACACTCAGAGCCGAGCAACAGGTGGTACACGGTCACCTCCTTAAAAACGTATCGCGAAAACTCGATTAAAGATCGCTATAAAATGCCCGTGCGAAAGTTAGCTTTACGATAAAACGCTAAGAAATATAAGTACTTTTATACCATAGAATCAATATTATAGTTCATACCTGGAATATTAAAAACTATTTTTTATTGCAAATATCAAATATCAAAGTGCTTTATTTCCTTTAGACCTTACAGAACTCTTGGACACGCGGGCAAATGCGTGCGAAACCGCGGGCATAAGCTAGTTTACTAATATTATGAAGTGGTTTATTTTTCGGCTTCGCACGTGGTCTCTGTCCTCGGGATACGAGCATAAGATCTATCTCCTGCCTGCCATACGAAAAGGTAACATATTACAAGTTCAGGATAAACACGTGTGTAGCCGCTTGCTGGAGGTAGTAGCTTTAGAAGCGGATTGTGGTGAGCAGCTTCATGCAGCTATGGTGATTTAGTGGTTACGCTTGTGGTGATAAACGAAGAAGACAGGATAAAAGTTGAAGGTTATCTGGTGTACCACAACTAGGAAATCAGTTGACTGAGTAGAAAAGCGACTCTAAACTCAAACGCAACTCAGATTTAATTACGTCTCCAGTGACGAATTTTTGACAGACTTTAATTTAAAACTGTCAACAAATCGCGAGTTAAGTCTTGCTTAAATCTGAGTTGCGTTTGAGTATTCGGGCGTTAATCAAATAATCAGCGGACCTGCTCGTAAAAACGAAACCAAAGTTTCTGATTCGTTTTTGTGCAAACGTAATCTTTATGTAAATACCTTATAATAATAATACAATTCAATAATTTATTTACTCAAAAAACACATCACATTTAGGCCAACTTAAATATTTAAATATTACACAAAAAGGAAACTTAAATAATTAATAGGTATGTCCAATAAGATTGGCTACGGGGCGGCCCCACACTAGGCTCATGGCGTGACGTGACGTGACGTGAGCACCAGGGCACGTTATACAAGTAGATAGAAAGATATATATCGTTTATTGTCAAAGAGATGACACATTTTTGGTTAATAGTGTCTTAAATCCCAAGTAAGGTTTACACTTGGGTTCTGTAAAAATAGCAATAAGTATGGATAAATTTGTACACACGGTAGGCAGTTACGCACACCAACACAGCAGTGTCACCATCCTGTTTTCGTGTAGCTGTAAGGCGCGGTGTGAAGTTATACACAAGTGATTCACCACTCACGCGCATCAGGCCAGCGCGGGCGACCAGTGAGTGCAACGCTGCGCTTGAGCTTAGCTATAGGATGCTCCTTTCCATGGCAAAGTAAAACAATTAAATATATATAATACATAACATAACATTATAGTCAGAAGATTAAGTGGCTTAAGGTTTTGCACGAAGAAGAATCAGCAACTTCGTTTTTGTTGATGTCAGATGTCGTGGCGTGGGCATAAAGGTCTCGCCCATTTACTACCTGCGACTCTTTCTCTAGATCACCTCCCATCTTCATGTACATACTCGTACCAACGTACGCCAGATTTTAACTTGATCTGTGCAGTAGTTTTGGAGACATACTAACAAACTGCCTTTATAATATTATTAAAATATGAATAGGAAGAAGACTGTACATAACATTTAGTTTGAAGGCCTTCCGCTGGGTCGGGTTGCAGATAAGTTGTCAGTCAAGTAAGAGCGTGTTACGCTTTCGCGAAGACACTATGATGATGACTCAATCATCGTATTTGTGTGATAATGTAATGGTTACTGGTTGGGGCCTCGTAGGGGTCAGGTAAAGTCAATATACTGAACACCTGGCCGAATTTGCATATATCGGTGATATACCGTCCTGGGGTTACTACAGGTAAGTATCGGATGTGGTAAGAGATGTCGGATCGTGTTTCGATCGAGATTTTAATTGTTTTGTTTTGCTATCTCCGATAACAATAATTATTCTTCCACTAGTGGACCAAACATTTTAGTCAAGAGAAAATCAATAACATGTTATTTTTTAATTGATAAAAATATAAATTACAGTATACAAATTTGACTTGTCTAAATGCTTATTTTGTAAACCTAAAGATATAAAGTCATCGAAATATGAACATCATTTCTTTTGTTTGAGCTACTAATATGAACAATGAACATGCGTTCGTTCACACACATTTATTATGAGAGATGGAACATCTAATACAGTTTTCAGACATGATAAAAAAAAATGAAAACAGTATTGTCTGATATCTGCATGAACGCTAAGTTTCGATAAAGGAAATAATAATTAATGTGGGACGAACTTTACAGTCAAGGATGTTTCCCCTTTCTGAGGTGTTCCGCAAATCCTCGAATAGATCACACTCGACTCCTCCGTCACTTGACCACGTGGCGCAGTTGGCAGCGCATCCTGTACTGAGGGAAGGGTAGCGGGGGTTGCGGGTTCAAGGCCTGTCGAATTCGTTTTTTTTGGATACTGTTTGTTAGATCACAATCACATACGCATCGTACTAATAGATTCCTCTCCAAAACATTTTGTTAATAAATAACGTAGAATGAATCGAATCGAGAACAACAAGTACCTAATAGAGATGAGTGGAACTAATAATTTATGCGAATGGTCCGTAATCAGCTGCTTTGTATGCCGAGAGCTCCGAGACCAGTGTCGGGTTACCGAGGAACCGCTAGGGCTGCTGCCTATCAGCATCAGCCCGCTATCAGCCTCTTCTCTAGGTCACCTAGAGAAGAGGCATAAAGGCGGAATTCAGTAGACCAAAGGAGCAGATTTAAAGGGCAACCTAACGGGTTTGGTTGTCAAACTAGGCCTAGGTATAATGCTAGACAATTCACACAGCATCATCTAGCCCTCGCCTCATCTTAACTTCAACAGCCTTTATTGGTCCACTGCTGGACGTAGCCCTCTCCCTGATAAGCGCCATTTTAGCTTTTATATCACGGGGTGTAATAGCCGTAATCTCTCAATAATCACGGGATCCCCGTGGTAAAAAACTCGAAATACTTAATAATCAACATTGTTTTTTTGGTTCCTTGAATGGGAAAACAGTTGAGGAAAAAATTACGATAAAAAAACATGAAAGTGCACTGTCTCACACATTATTGGGTCGAGATCTCAGGAACCCTGCGGTCTATTGAAATGACCTATGTTTTGATTCGCAGGTTATTACTAATAATTTGGTTCCTTGAACCAGTTTCTTCATAATTTGTGTAGTTTTCTTGTTAATAAGCAAATACTTGATTTTAGTGCTTACGCCGCGCCAACGGCACCCGTCCCAAAAACGTGTGCTCTGTCCCGCTCCTATGAACGCGAAATCTTTTTACAAAACAGCGCGCATGGTGCCCTCTTAAGAGGATTGAGCAGCCGGGTAGCAGATCTAAGCTGATGATATACAGGAAGGATCACTAACTTTTAGCCCGGGCAGTAAGAAGACTTAAAACCAAAAGACATCTTAAATGTGCGAGACATAAATAAATAAAATCAACGTATTGGTTAATATCACAAGAAAACACAGAATAATAAAGAAATCTACAAACAAATTACTAATTCTATCAAAGTAAAAGTGTCTCCCTCCACTATGTGAACCAAAAGGCCCTGCCATGCCGGGAACAAGACCTAAGGACCTGAAGACGATAGTAAGAGCTGTGACTACTGGCAGACAAGATTATAATGGCAAGTGAAAGGACTCTGGTCAGTTACTCTGAAAGACAGAAATCGGTGAACCTAAGGATCTGACATGATCGAAATAATTAACTAATTAGGTAATAGAGACGATTGCAAGAATATCCATGCATCGATGCACGAAAGGAGAAGGGCAGACTGGATAGATACAAACTGTGATAAACAGGAGCGGTTATTCCCAAAGTACTCCATTATTTTTTTCTAAAATATAAGAATCCCATACATTAATTCTCAAACTATTCCAAATAATTAAATATTATAAATTTTATTTTGAAATATGCATTTACATAAGTTGCATCCTACTCCGCAGGTAGCTGAAATTATTCTCAAAGTACTCCAGTGATTGTTCATCAACAATTCCCAAAGTACTCCACTGAAAACGCTGTAAAAGTTGCAAACCATTTTTTACTCAATTGAAAACCCTGTCTTTGCCATCCATATACATCTTTAAGACAGCAGTGTTCGTAAAAAGTAATCTGAATTTCTTTGACAAACTCAAATGTAAGCGCCTTGACAAGAAAATTCATTGCCCTCCAAATAAGTCGGCACTTTTTAATAAAAGTATATTTTGTATGGCACCTCGTATTTATAATCACCTACCTACAAGCATTAAAGAAAGCAATACTTGTATTCATTTTTTTAAACTCAAATTAAAACAATTTTTAATTGATAGGGCCTATTACAATGTTAATGAATATCTGATGGATAAATTCTAGAATAAGACAATTCATTGATTATATATTATTTAGTTATTGACATTGTATTTATTTATATACATTTATAGTGAGTTTGCATGCTGTAAAGCTGATCATGGTTGTGCTCAATCTATTTCAACCTAACATCCCTGTAACCCATGTTGTATCTTAGCTATGTATTAGATCTTAAAATGTTATATTCATTCTACGGCGGGATTGTAAAGCGAGTTAGATACTGTTCTATGCACTACAATAATTAAAAACATTTTGGCACTTTACAATAATTATTCTGGGATCTTATCTTATCTCGAACTTACATATTTTTAACCGACTTCGAAAAAAGGAGGAGGTTCTATGTTTGGCTGTATATATGTATGTCCGTCGATTTCTTCGTTATTTATGAACCGATTTGGATGATTATTATGTAGTTACATAGATAATGATTACGAGGTGGTCCCATATTTTTTTCCCCCGAGGGAAAAAAATAAAGATAAATACACCGAGGGGTATTTATCTCAAACTCTAAAAACAGTTTAAAATTAAGACATTCATAGTTGGTTTTTAGTTTTTTATAAAATCAAATGAACCCTTTAACATCGAACTGAGACATTATGTATGCCCCCGGTTGGCTATGGTGCGTCAAAATAAAGGTGATGTTTCAGCGACGGTCAACAACCAAAGCAGTTGCTTCAGTGGCTTGTGATAGTGTCAAGTTCACATGTATCTAATAGACATCCTTAAGACTCCAATTAATAGATTTCAAGAAATTGACAATTTAGACTATTAAATACAGATAAAACATTAATCGCTTGTAATCTGCGGCCATAGGTCGCGGGTTCAGGGCCGGCCTGACCTTAGATCTAGATGATTTATTGACAGTATAATCATTCATTTTGGGAAAAAATCACAACACCTGTTGGAAATACCACCTGGCAGACGGCGCGGGGAGTTTGGATTCGTGGAAAACAATCAAGTTTATTTTAATTTTGACAACAGGTTTGGCCTCTTTCGGATCTTTGAAAATTTTCATCTTTTTTTTTCTAACTTAAAGCTTTTTTTTTTCTAACTTAACCCATGATCATCATCATCCTATGCTCTATTTAACCCACTGCTGGGTATGCGTCTCCTGAAGGTCGTATCATCCACTCCACCACTATCCCGGACAAACCGACTACTTACCTCTATAATATAACCTTCTCCTGCAATATCAGTCCCTGTCAAAACAAATTGTAACAAATTTGAATTTTTGTAAGTGTGTCTACCGATTGTATCTACAAGGAAATAAAGAATTGACATCGACTTTTGTACTAATGTAACGAGAAAATTTCCTTCGCCCAGCAGTGGGATCCAGCGTACTGATAAGAAGATAATATAAGATCACAACAAACCTAAGTTCAAAGTAGAATGAATGCCCCGACATCTTAGCATCAATTGTACGCTAAATGCCCCTCGCGGCGTTGCCACAGGGTGCATAATCGCTTGCACATTTTTCGCGCGGGTTCTTGACCGGATATTTCCGGCTGAGGGTAGTATTGTGTATGCTGTGGCGGGAATCGGACGCGTTACACAGGGTAGGGGATAAGCTATGGGATTAGTGGGGCTATTGGGCAAATTGGTTTATGAGCCTATAGGCTATTGGGCAAATGAGGTTATGCTTAGCATTGCAGCATGCATTGAGGTGACAATGTTTGGATATTGTAAAGCGATTTTAAACTCGGTGCCACGGCGCACGGTCTTCTCTGCTCATTATTGCGATATACAGGGTCAGCGGTAATTCACTACTACAGGTTCTGCCTGTGTTGTATCATCCATCACGAACACGTTTGCGAATATGACGAGTCTTTTAAAATTATATTCGAAACAAAACGACAAAGCTAACTTATCAAATACAAATGTTGTATTTCTTCTATCGACCAAATCATCGTTTTTAACCGACTTCAAAAAGGAGGATGTTCTCAGTTCGTCTGTATGTTTTTTTATTTTTTTATTTTGATGTATGGTACTTGATATCTTCGCCTATAGGTAACCGATTTTACTGATTCTTTCACTATTGTATAGAGAATGATCCCGAGGTGGTCCCATAAAAACTTTATTCCCGAGGGATTAGTATTTATCCCGTTAAACTTAAAAAGCAACATAATATTTGTGGAGAATCACGACTAGCTACAACAGTTTTGGTGATGTCTGCGGCAATTGTTAATATATTTTGATCATTCGTTCATTGTTGCATAAAAATTTATTTTGAGGTATAAGTTTGATTCTCGAGGAATTGTTATGGGCGACGTAAAACGTAGGTTTGTAAAAATTCTTCAGAATATAATAATTTCATTATCACCTAATTAATGGATTCCACGACAACGGGCGTCAACAGTTTCATCCATGTGCCATCAAACTAAATTAGACTTGAGTTATAACAAGATGTCGTCAGTGTAAATGAATTTTTTTGCACGTGAGCATTGTCCTTCGGTCAGGGTAAGTAAGGGAGGGGTGATTTCGTTCGTCCGAGACATAGGAATATTATCTATGAACCGGAATTTGAAGTCGGTTTATCGTTTTTAAAAAAACACGCCAAATTATGTACCTAACTCAAGATCAGACGTCGATAAAGAAAGATACATCGTTTAACGTTTTAGTTTACCTTACAGGACTCCTGAACACGTCACAAAATTCAAATTACATAATAATATGTAAAACTAGAAAATAAAGTGATAGTTTGATTTTTTGTTCACTTCAATCTTTTTAAGGCAAAGTAAAGAAGCGAACAAGAAACCTTTACCTTGTTAGGTTGTTAGTTATAAATATGCAATATGAAATGCAACGTAACAAAGGTCAGAAAAGTTAGTGTTCAGATCGGATTTGATGCTAACATTGTCTGGTCTAGGTGGCAGCACCACAATGCACAATCAGCAGAGTCAGTAAATAGGATGGTAGGTATGTAGGTGGCCTGTACGTTCACGTACGTTCGTGTCGAATCTACAAAATGTTTAGATTCGACACCATTACTGTAAATAACTCAGGAACTCAAAGTGATTCATAGATTCAATAAACACAAAATGTCTCACTCACGGCAACTCGCTACCGCTCATGACTTGCACTCACCGGATGCGCGCGCGCCGCCCCACCGTCCGCGTTCTATAATACGGTACCTTTGTACTGCACTTACCTGCGAGCAAAGTTATTATAATTAGGTAAGCTAGTTTTATATGAATGGCTAAATCAAAGAAATAACATAAACGACTGGAGGACAATTAGTAACTGATCGTAAATAACAGGTTCTTTAATAAAACAAAGAAAACGCAGCGTCCTGGTAGCTAGCACATAAAGATATAATGACGTCGAACGTAAAAAAAAACTTCTGTGTAGGTACCTAAGGTCAACAAGGTAGTAGGAACGATGGCTGAAAATAGCAATTCCTTGAAGGAGATGTGTTAATAACTACCGAATAATCTCACAGATAAACAAAAGCTCTCAATGCCACAAGGACGCTGCAGGATTTAGACTGTGGTACATAATACAATATGACTAAACTATGTATCAAACATGATGACAAAGAAAATAACAAAAAAATAATAGCCGATAAGAACTAGTATTTGCAATTGAAACAATTGAGGTAACTGCAGACTGTTGCAAACAATCTACAGTAGCTCAACTGATTTATGTATATCAATACCAGCCGGAAGACGCTGGCTGCATTGCTCCGTTGTATGGCAAAGCTGATGCGCACAACAACAACATGTACATATATACCTTACATTACCTATCATAGAGGAGTTATTAGATTAAAATTAAATATAATACACAAACATGCATGCACTTACAAAATATTGAGTTACAATTACAAACTCACAAACTTTGTCACGATAAAGAAATCGCAAATACCTCTACAATAAATAAATCACACAACGATGACGACCAAACAATCTCACCCATAGTCTAACAACAGTTTGCATCTTTCAAATTCGCATTACCCGCAGAATAACACACGAGCAGCACAGTACCTGCGCCTGACCATATGCCTTGAGATCTCCAGCCATTGTTCGGATCGAGACCGAATCGAACGAAAATAGAAAAAAACAAGACGATCATCGGAACATCTGGCGTTTACACCCCCGTAACCACCCCGACAGGCGAGACGGTGCTATAGGACCTCACGATAGAGGGATAGAGAAAGAAAGGCACCCTAGAGGCAGGAGCAAAAAAGACTCTAAATTGTATGCGCAAACGCACGTTAAAGCGATTCGGAAATGAATTCGGGATTTGTAGGATCATTGGATGTTTTGTTTTTAATAGGCTTAGGGGTTTGTTGTTCGCGACATTGTTTCGCTAAGCTGAAAGTTTGCCGCAGTCGCAAGTTTCCTTCTGGGAGCTAACAAAAGTGTAGAGGACAAGACTAGTAACGAATATAACTTGGCAGGTTTTAGTACGGGCCGCGCCCCGACGACGCGCGACGCGGCGACGCTCCGGGTCGCACCGCCGATGCTGGGCAGTGAATGCATTAAAGCTGAACTAGGAGGTCGTTTCAGTAACCTTAGCAAACTAATGAAGGCCTATAACCTCAGTATAAAATCAGTGTAATGATGCAAAGAAAAGGATTCAAATTAATTTTATAATGATCAACCTAAGTTTTCATTAGAACGGTGTATGATATCAAATCAAAATTCAGCAATTAAAACAAAAATAACATAATCTTCTTTGGAATTTACAATCAAAGTTCAACGCAATTGCGTTGAACTTTGATTGTAAAAGAAATAAAAGTCATTCACACTTTCACACCTTTAGTGCAACGAAAATTAGCAATTGTTTTGACAAATACAATAAGACGTCTTCAATACGACGACACAGCTGTTGAGGCGCCAAGTGTAAATAGTAAATAGGTTCACGTATTGTCTTAGACGTCTTCTCACGGATGGACAGGAAGCCACGGAATCGGAAATCAGCTGAGTGCGGCCAGAGTGCCAGCGAGGATTATAGCGTGGATTGTATTATATAATGAACCATAAACGAAATGAGAACATTGTGCTTTACTGTAAAGCTCAGTTTTTACACTCTGACATCTCATGTGTAAAGCATTTACATATTCCATGTAGATTTTGTAGATTTAAAGTTGAATTGAGTGTAGTAACCAAATCAGACCACACAATAATAATTAAATTAACCCTCATAGAGTCTACAGATGATCGGAATGCTGGCTTATATTGCGGTCAACGAATTAGCATTGCCATTCAACGTGGCAATGCTGCCAGCACTCTGAGCACACTGCCATCTGGTGACGGCATAGAGGTAGATTTTTAAGAAATAGATATAAGTGTAAATACTAGTTGTAATTGTTTTATTCTGTTATTGTAATTTTCTAGGTACTTAATAAAAATAATAAAGGGAACAGTTGATTCAGCTTCAAAATAAACATGTCCCAAGTGTGGCTATCACTCCGTAAAACACACATAAATCACTCATTAAACATTTGCTGCAGTGGCACCACGTTACGGCAGGTGTGATCGGTGGACTTGCGAAATACAGATAAGATGAACACGTGACGTGACGAAGGCATCAGGCACGTGTAGGATCGTGCAGGTCCTGATGATGTTTTACTGTGTCAGTGACTTTTGACTAAATGTCGCCACGCATCATAATATACCATTTAGGAGTCCAAACGCGGATAACAACAAAATACCTACATAACAAAAATTTTAGAAACGTTTAGCTCTCCCGGGACAATGTATTGTTATTCGGGAGACGCTCAGTAAAAGTGAAGGACATTAAGAAGACCTGGAGCTAAATTAATCGATAGAATGTGATGACCGTTTACTGTAGACGGTCTCTGAATATTTTGTTAAAAATAGCTTTGTGTAAAGCCAACACCTAAAACCGAGATAAACGGAATAGGGGATTTGCCCAGCTGTGGGATCCAAGTAGCTCATTAGATTTGTCGGCGACGAAAATGAAAAGGCTAATGTATGTATAAGGCTGAGTAACCAATTATGTTGATTAGTTCTAGTTAGAATCTGACTAGATTAATTTATTTTTGTTATTTTGTCCCTAACTAACGTAGAATCACTAAAGATGTAAATTTGCTTAAGTTTTTAATATTTTTATTTAAATCGGTTAATTAGTTTTAGATATTTCAAGATTTGTATGAGGAAAAATGCTCCGAACTGAATTTTTGTAAATCTTTGTTCTAAGAACTTTATTATTTTTGTGTTTTTTTTAGTTTGTAAATGTTTAGATATTATGATTTTATATTAATAATGCATATTCTTACTAGGTATGTAATAAACCTAAATT
Source organism: Eupithecia inturbata (assembly GCA_963662085.1). Lineage (NCBI taxonomy): Eukaryota > Metazoa > Arthropoda > Insecta > Lepidoptera > Geometridae > Eupithecia > Eupithecia inturbata. The sequence goes on from OY759203.1 coordinate 8,237,240, forward strand.
TGTAAGTATTTTTTTAAGGAAATGATAAAGAAATAAAGGTTTCAGCTCAAGTGAACATGTTAGGACAAATAAGAGTCAAAAGCGCGTAGGCGTCTTGCCGGTGAAACGCGGCCATATATATATAGGCGCATTGTTGTGCAGGCATGGCGGGGAGTAAGAGCGATTTTCCGCTTATGATGTCCCGCTATCCGCTCCCACTCCGCCCCCACATAGTTAAACAGTCCTAAAAAAACGCACCCGCATTTAAAGGCGCCACATACTTTCAGAACATCTGTCGGTGCGCCTTCTCTCTCGCACTGAACTGTAACGCATACAGCCATCCTTTTCTAAAGTACAGGTAGATAGAACTTGTTCCCAACCTGAGTTTTGCAAAATGCTCTTTTTCAGAAACGGTTGAACTTTTGGTTTGGAATAGGGGAGATAATAGCGTGGCAATATCTGATTTTGAGATTAGTTCACATTTTCCTATAGAAACGTGGTGATGGTAGAAAACTTATCGACAGACGTGTTTTTTGAAGGTTAGCTGGAATATTGAGCCTAATATTAATTTCTTCAGGGCAATTTGAGTCTTAGACCCAGTATCAAAGAGATTAAAATCTATTTTATAGATCGAACGTTAGAACACTTTATAGAATCTCATTGAAATCATCATAGAAATGAATGTTCTTATGTAAAACCTTGGTCATACTCAAAACCTCAAGTTTAAATTTAAACACGTTTCAATATTTGTTATCTACAAGTATTGAAGAACTCAAACAATTTGTATTAAGTACGTAAACCTATCAGTTATCTAGAACCCAACACAAGCTCTGCTTTTTTTCGGGTTACTTATTATGACGCTGGGTGGACTCCATCATTATTTATTTATTTCATCATCATCATATCGCTTTGGAGTACTCTGTAATGTTATTGAATTGAATCATCAGCCTAAGTATAGGCCTATGTCCAGCTGTGAACTAGTAAGTTCACAGCTGGACATAGGCCTCCCCTCATGAGCGCCATAACGCCTTGTCTTCAGTTTACCGCTCATTTATTTTAATTGTAGCAGAAATCTAATTCCCTCTAAACTTTAAGAGTTTGAAGTCCGGTTGCGTACAATTATCAGATAACTCAGGATACCAATATCGATCGACCAACAAAAGCTAAATTTCATAAAGTCTACTTCACCCCTCTATTCAGTGCTACCCCATCGTGCGTTACTTGGGGTCAAAAAGAGGGTCGCCCGCGCACCCTTTCGAAACCAAACACCTCTCTCTTTCACACCTACGTAGATATACAGGTCTCTGTCGCACGAGGTGAGCTAAGTTTAAAATTCACTTGTTAGATAGTCAGGTCTTGTTTTGAAACTCGTTTGAGCTTTGGAAAGGGTAATTATGTACGTTATGCAAATGTATGAAAAAAGACATACATACATTATTTTTTGTAATGAGCGACCTCAGCGACCAATCACTAATTTGTTAGATTCTCAGAAATGTTGCTAAACAAAAGAGCAAGAATAGGTGATATATAAGACGATAATCAAAACAAAGGTAAAATATTCCGACGAATTTATAATATTTTTTGTTTACACTAATTGTTCTGTTCAAAGGATTAGGCAACAAATTGACTTGTAAATAGATTGATTTGATTTGCACCCATAACTGTACAGCAAGATTGAGTAATAGAAAAATGTAATGTATAGCGCTAGTTTATATGTATAGCACAAATAGGAAAGGTCCCGGGGCTGAGCCTTGAGGCACTCCCGTTCACTTCTGTTGCGATCAACAACACAAAGCCTGTTCGATAGCTTTAGGTACATCTAACAAATTTTGCATAGACGAAATGATTTAACGAGTTAATAGGAGTATGAGTCAGAAGCATTAACTATTCACTTTTGTCTACAACGACCTCTACGGTGCAGTGGGTAAATTGCCAGCAGACGTGGAAGTTGCAGAATTAATTCATTACCCTAGTGTGCTCTATCTTATTTCCTTAATTCTTTCTGGGCTATAATTGCTTTTAGCAATAAGGCTGACAATTATTTAATTTTAGATTTTATTACTTATGTCATTTTCTAGTTTCATAGTATGTTATCGTTCTGCAAAATAAAACTCGTACTAAAACTGTAAACCTAAATCACCCTAAAAGCTTTCACCCCCCCCCCCCCCCCAGTTCCAAGCCAACAGGTCTGAGGCGCGGTTAGTACACTCGACTAATGGTCAAAGGCCCAACAGCTGTTCGACAGTTACCTCCGAACGTAATAAAGAGTATGCGAGCGGGAGGGCCTCCTTGCGTCACTCCCGAACCGGTTTGGATGGCCGGGTTTGGGGTGATTTGGTCAGGCGTTTCCAACGGGATATTTACCACGATAATTTATCACGGAATTAAATAATTAATATTATATTTATTTTCACTTGCTTTTGATTATTACTTGGATTATTACTACTAAAACTACAAAAACACTACTTGATCATGAACATATGTACGTACTACCTTAAATAATCACACTTTTAGTATTTCAATAATTGAATCCTCTTTGTGTGACCACAAAAATATTTTTCTAGAAACAGGTAGTCTAGGGTCAAAAATAAATAAAAAAGTACATTATAAAGCAATTGATTATCAAAGCCTAACTTTAAATACAGTAAACACGGGAATACCTTTATAGTGAAAATGATTATAATTATTTATGAACATTAATTTTAGACCTTGTTAATAAAAGTAGAAGAAGTAAAAAAATTACTGGATAAATAAAAATATAACTAATTCAATAAACTTATGAAATTAATCAATAATCAAACTAACACTAACACAAACGATCAAACTTTATTAAAACAATTTGACGATGCCCAAAGAAAGACCAGATCTATGATAAAAAAAAAAACAGAAAAAACAGTGTTACTTTAAAATGTTTCACGAAAGTTAGGATAACCCTAAAAGAAAGTGGGAAATCATTAATTAATAAGCACAAAATAAAATATAAGAAAATAACGAACCACCAAAACTCTTGTTGAATTCAGTTACAGTAATTATGGAGGGTAACTCTGTTTGTGACTTATTTAATTATTATTTCGCCTCAACAGGTAGCGAATTGGCTAATAAAATCCCTGAATTATATCATGGAGACTGGTAATATCCTTATGTACGAGGATAACTACCACCACAGCTCTGAATTATGCGATTATATTATTATATGTAGCGCGGCTGAAATTATAAAAATTATCGATAAACTCTATTCAAAAACTAGCGCCGGGCTAGACGAGGTAATTTTATGTTGATAAATCGATTGAAAACGTAATGTAATGACTGACGCTCAAAGGGACCTTAATAAACTAAACGAATGGTTCAAATTTAATCTCCTAACAATTAATACAAAAAAAATCATACATAATTTTTGCTGCAAAAAATAAACCTATCCCCAATTTTTCCTCTCTTGTCTTAAACAATGACATCCATCATTAAACGGAGTGATAAAGAAAATACCTCAGCTTGTGGTTGGATGACAAACTAACATGGAAATCTCACATCAATCACGTAAAGTCAAAGTTAACGGTCTTATTAAAATCACTATGCCAAATAGCACACTGCATTCCAGCCAAATCACGGTCAATTATTTATAATTCCTTAGTCAAATCGCACTTAATTTATCTTATCGAAATTTGGGGATCAGCCGCTTGTAAAAATTTTAACCCTCTCCAAAGGACACAAAATAAAATTATACCCAACACCAACGAAATAAATATATAATAAAACTAAGCTATTAAACATTGGACAAATGTATACATACTCAACTTGCATCTTAATACGAAACATTAATTCTAACTCAATAAAATCAAACATACAACTACGCAAAGAGAATAATCCCTACACATTTAGAAACAAATATAAAATAGAATTAGCTTAAACACGCACTGATTACGGCAAGAAAACAATTGTTTACGAGGGAGTGCAATTATTTAATAGCTTGCCTACCGAGATCAAGGAATGTGCTAGCATAAGCATGTTCAAAACAAAATTAAAATATACCTTCATAGCTTAACATAAGCATCTATATAAACGTAAGGGTTATCTTTTTGTATTAAACTCACCATTCCTGTCAAATATTTAATCACCGTTTAAATGTAATAAATAAAAACGCTTTTGTCTGTGTTCCGAGTTTTAAAAATTGCATGCAAACAATGTTAGAGGAGTGGCGGATTGGCTAATGCTTATCGTTGTAATGTAATTTTAGCATAGCAGGTAGGTTATACCTACATAGATAGTATTAAACTTACCGCCTACCGGCTCCGGGGTGACCCCCCCCCCCCCCCCCCCCCGGGGCGTATAGCGTACTTAGCATATATGTACATTATTTTTAAGAATTTTTTGCATCTCATTATAAGTGAGTATTTTGTTGTTTTATGAGAATAAACATCTTTACACCGAATTTCGGGAACGTTGGTAACCATGATAGTGTCCAGTGTACCACGGATAATGGACCAAACACAGATCCGTTAAGCGGACATTACACTGCACCTAACCATGTTATGTTTACCTTTAATAAAGTGTTATAATGAAGAAGACAATGTTAGTCCTCACCTCATAGTGATTGAGCGTTTGAAATAACGATATCCTGGTCTTATTGTTAACCCGTTGAACACAATCTTAACTAGTTTTAGACATTTTGGAGATATGTGTGTCGATTCTGTTGTTTTAAGATTCCTAACCAAAATTTTACGATTTCAAAATTTTCTAAGTTAGGTTGAGCTAAAAATTATGATATTCTATAAACAGATCCTAAAAATAGGTAAATTATAACGTGTTTATAAATCGCAAACTGAGTGACTGACTGAACACTGTTATAATTGTCCTTGCGTGTCACAAAGCACAGCGTAAACCGCTACCCGTATTGTTTTGAAATACGGTAGATATTCTAGATATAATGAAAGAAAGTTTATCTTTGCAATAAACAAAGATTTACTTGTCTAATCTTAGAAATTTCAAAGCCCCCCCCCCCCATGAGACGAAAAGAAAACACTGACTTGATATCAGTTGTGTGTTTTCGTAAATACACATACGTTTTTACCACACATGCGACTGATGCGACTGTGCTGACATTTATAGGAACTTGAAACACTACAAATCATAATAAGCTTTTTCGACGACTGAATCAGTCTGGAATGAGTCTGGAAGACTCTTGACTAAGCATTTTGCAGTGACGCTCATTCCACGCTTTTATTTTCTGTTTGCTAGTTTGACTGACAATCAATTAGTCATGTCCTATTCGACTTTTACCGATTCGATTTTTTATGACAATCCATTTTGTTTATGAAGAAGTTCATTTGTGGGTTTTGTTATTTTTGTTCAACATTTTGTATTAAGAGGGCGCATTGCGCGCCATTTTGTTACTATAATAGGCATAGGATTTCGCGTTCATAGGTGCGGAACACAGCGTACGTTTTTGTAGAGGCGTAATGAGCAAAAATCAAGTGTTTGCTTATTTACAAGAAAACTACAGAAACTGGTTCAAGGAATCAAATAATTAGTAAGAACCTACGAATCAAAACATAAATCATTTCAATAGACCGCAGGGTTCCTGCGATCTCGACCAAATAAAGAGTGGACTTTCATGATTTTTTTTATTGTATTTTTTTCGCAATCTTGTTTTTACATTCGAGGAACCAAACAAAAATGTTTGAATTTAATGTAATTCGAGCTTTTTACCACGGAGATCCCGAGAGTACTGAGATCTAGGCCTAGTTTGACAACCAAACCAGTTAGGTTCGCCTCTTTTAATACATGGCTACCAGTTTAAGTTTGAATGGCACGTGCGTGCGTGGCTCACAAAATCCACCATCAAGCTTTTTCAATCTGAAGATACATTCCCCTTGCAGCGGCGGAGGCGCGCGATTGGCGTCCGAGGCCAGGTGCAAACCGCGCCGCCCCGCCGCCGCGCCGCCCGCGCACCCTGGCAGCGAGGGAGAGTAGGGATCGGGGGTTTATCGATATTATTATCGACGTCGATGAACATTTACACGAAATTCATTTTAACAAAAGATTGCAGAAAAAAAAATACTTGACTTTTTTGCACGCAATTTCAATAAAGCACTAAAATTTTAAACAGAAAAATTAAACAGCAAGCTTTAACTAGTTAAGGTCTAGTTCGGGAGAGGTCAGATAAATATATTAGTGTCTATCTGTAGGCTGTAGGCTCGTACGAGTAGGTAGTCTCTAGTATCTGTAGGCTAGTAGGTAGTCTCTAGTATCTGTAGGCTAGTAGGTAGTCTCTAGTATCTGTAGGCTAGTGGGTAGTCTCTAGTATCTGTAGGCTAGTAGGTAGTCTCTAGTATCTGTAGGCTAGTAGGTAGTCTCTAGTATCTGTAGGCTAGTGGGTAGTCTCTAGTATCTGTAGGCTAGTGGGTAGTCTCTAGTATCTGTAGGCTAGTGGGTAGTCTCTAGTATCTGTAGGCTAGTGGGTAGTCTCTAGTATCTGTAGGCTAGTGGGTAGTCTCTAGTATCTGTAGGCTAGTGGGTAGTCTCTAGTATCTGTAGGCTAGTGGGTAGTCTCTAGTATCTGTAGGCTAGTGGGTAGTCTCTAGTATCTGTAGGCTAGTGGGTAGTCTCTAGTATCTGTAGGCTAGTAGGTAGTCTCTAGTATCTGTAGGCTAGTAGGTAGTCTCTAGTATCTGTAGGCTAGTAGGTAGTCTCTAGTATCTGTAGTGGGACTACTACCTCATGTTTTGTGAGTAGGAATTTACTTTAACTCGGTTCCAGAATCCAAGATATTTTATATAAACAAATGCATTTATGAATGCTATGATATGAACTTTACATAATTCCACAAGCGCAGCGACTAAGGTTCAGATTCAAGTTCTAAAACGAACGACAAACGAATGATAGTTTTCAAAACCATAAATTGTTTCGAACGTCTGAGTTTGCTCTGATGATGCCAGGGCCGGTTTCTAAAATAATGTTTACCCATATTTCTAGATTTTGTTATTTATTTGTTAAAAAAAAATCTATGAATCTAGAACCAAGCATAGCCAATATAGGAATAGGAAGAAAGTGCCAGCATTTCCAATCAATCTGAAACCAAACTATAGTACAAAATAAAACTTATAGTTGCTTTCCTGTAACCAGTCAATGTATCCATTACCAACTGAATGTTCCTTAGGAGGCGAACCTAGCGGGTTTGGTTCTTAAACTAGGCCTAGATCTCAGTAGGCACTCAAGGGACCCCTTAAGGAAAAAACTCTAATTACATAAAATTCAACATTATTTCTTTGGTTCCTTGATTGTGAAAACACGATGGCGAAAAAAAATTACGATAAAAAAATCATGAGAGTGCACTGTTTCGCACATAATTTGGTCAAGATCTCAGGAACCCTGCGGTCTATTGAAATGAATTGTGTTTTGATTTGTAGGTTATTACTAATTATTTGGTTTCTTGCAACAATTTCTTCATAAGTTGTGTAATTTTCTTGTAAATAAACAATAACTTTATACTTGCGCTTACGCCGCCGTTCCAAAAACGTATACATGCTCTGTCCCGCTCCTATGAACGCGAAATCCTATGGCTATCCTTTTAACAAAATGTCGCGGAACGCGTCCGCTTCAACATTTATAAACATACTTTTCTTTGCCTATAATAACAAGTTATTCGTGCGAAGTAATGAGTACGATATGTGATATGTACAATAGTTTTTACCCGTTATCATTTACGTTTTAATATTCACAACACTGTATCGATGCTCATCTACTTTCCATTTGCAGACATTTAAATTGATATTTCGATAAAAACTGCCATTTAATATGAGTACCTAGTGTATCTTTGCGTCCCGCCCGATTCTGGGAATTTCAACTTTATTTATGACCAAATTAAGTTATTTTTTTAATAATCTGAATAACGGGTCAAAAACGCTTGTTTCACGTGTGGTCCTTATTTACATTGAAGTTTGCACAATACCTTGTAATAAGTATTCTGTTATTTATGTTCTTGTTCAGTTGTATTTATAAATAAACAAAAAACAGGTGTGAATAATTGATTAACACAGAAATGGGGGTGTTGACAAATGGACTAGTGAATTTTTGGCTAAGTGCGATAACATTCTTCTCGTTAAAATAAATTATCAATCAGGCTGAACGACTCAAACACCATCATCTACTTACTTCGTGTTAGGTTTAAGTTTCAATAATAGTGTTTAACTCATTCACTGCCTCTGCAGTGCGACTCGCGGGTGAGTTTCAAATAAAGCCCCTCTTATGAACGATTTTGGATGAAGGGGGCCTACTTATATCATTACTCCTCTAACAAGTTTAAGAATTATACCTGGCGTCTTCACGAACATGTTCGTGATGATGGGCAGGACCTGCAGTTCACGCAGTGCCCGTGAATTACAAAAAACTCTGTCTATCCATTAAAAAAAAATTATACATTATATTACATAATAATTATTACCTTCGGCTACGGAGCAGTAACATAAGAGAGGCATCTATCGATATCGATAATCTCGTTTAGCGATAGCTACCCATCCCTGCGCTAGCAAAAACTAAAGTGCCCGACGTGCCCGTGCCTCACCCTGCAGGTATAATATAAATGTATGACAAGTGCCTTCCATAAGTTACACTATATAAAGATGGTTATCTTGATTTTATTGAAAAGAGGAAAGCGGGCTCTTAGCGCAATATGATCTATACTATAAATAATAATGCTTTAAAAGGGTATTTCTAATGCGTAATCCATTCAATTAAGGTCAGTAGTTATTTTCGGGCGAAAACCATGTTTACAGTAATTAATTAGTTTCATATTAGATCTTATAACAGGTAACTTTGAGGCATCTAATTGGATTTCATTATAATTTACGTATGTATTTCAAACGAGTTAAGATGAATACTAGCAAAACCAGCTTAGCTTCATGGCTGTTCATCCGAAGACTGAGAACTGGAAACTCCTAATACCTAGAAATCCTCTTCTCCGATTCCGGAACCAATTCCGAAAAATTAATCAATACAAAAACATACGCGAGCAATCACAAACGCATGCTTCCGGCGAGTCGAACCCGCTATCTGTGCAGTTTTGCAACCGAACTCGCAAGTGGCAGATAGTCACGTACGGATGATAAACCAACGCGAAGACGACATGAATGGAATAATATGAATGAAGGTTATGTTCAGACATAGAATTAAAGTATAATCTAGAATGTTCGAACAAATTTTAGAATTTATCGTGCCGTGGGTGACGTTGATTATAACATTACATTCAACAAAGGAAAAGTTTTTATAAAGTCAAAATGTTACTTCAAAATCAAACACTAGGTAGGTCAAACAAGAAACAGGTTACGGGAGGGTACTTATAATTGTGAGAACTATTATAAAACACTAAACTACACTAAGACAACACAACACAAGGCAAATACAAGACGAGCTGAGAGTGCAATAATTATAAGAACTAGTGCTACACAAGAAACTACACACATGACACAAGACGAAATAGGTGAGGGTGGGTTAATTGTTTATAGTGCAAAACAGAAAAGGACAGAAAGTCAACACAACACAAAACACACGATTGGAATGGGAGGGACAAGTGATGAGAGTATAATTGAGAGTGTAACTGTTTGGTAGTGCTAGCGCAACACAACAACTGACATAAGATAAAACAACACAACACAAATACAAAATAGGTGACGGTGGCAGGTTATTGATGATGACAAGTGCAAAACATAAAACTACATACACATAATCAAACAAAACAAGTAACCGGAGAGTAATAATGATTTTAATAGTGCAAAAGACACTACATATGTACTTATACAATAAAGACAACACAAATGATCAGAATTTCATAATGATTACTAGTGCTAGTGCGAAACACAAAATTACAGACACAAAGCCAACACAGAACTACACAAGACAAGACAACACATATAAGCAGACACTAGAGGACCGATCCGCTCACCCATTGCGGCGGGACGTCCGCGTGCTGGTGATGATGGTGATGGTGCCGGCGGTCCTGGTGGTGCCCGTGCGCCGCCGAGCAGGAGGTGGCCGCCACGCCGTACTGCCCACACATACACAACGTTTAGATGATGATGGGGACAGGGCTGTAAGTGGTCGTGACGCGTGGACGCAGGGAGATGGGGAGAGGATGACTCGACGTACTGCCCACACAACGTTTATAGATGATGACGGTGGTGGTGATAGTGACGAGATTCCGATTCCCAATCTAGCCCCTAAGGGGACATAAAACGAGCCGACATTTGAAATCACATTTGTTGTCAAATCAGTTCACAACACTAGTCTAAAACCAGTAACTGTAATGATAACCCGTTTACCGTACATGCCGCCTTTATCCATATTTAACCTGTGTTTTATGTTAAAATTTTGTTTTTTTCAATAATTACTAAAATATTTAAAAGACTCAATAAGTATACCAATCAATTTTCTAATGTTGTCGCCGGGAATGGCTCTGTCTATTTTCACGCTTTGCGTCTCACCAGTGACATTGACAGCTCAACTTATCTTTCAGAATCGATCACAATAAATTATTTGTATTCATCCAACTGCATAAGAATGCGGGATATGTTTTTTAAGATGCTAACATCATGCATGTTGGTTGGAGACAGCGTTGGTTAGATTGGATGTAAATAGGAAATTGGGAAGGTGGAGAGGTATACAAAACCTGACGCTTAGAAACGGCTTAAGTGAATATAATTATGTCATCTTACAGATGTGCATATAACCGGCCGCGTATCGTACTTAAGCGCAGTGGGAGGCGGCTTATTGTCGTACTGAGGGTTATGCAGTGGATGGAATAAGAAGTCGGATTTATTTTGATTGTTAGTAGCTGTTCAATTGTCCTTATGATGGGGTCATTCATTATGATATGAGTGTTAAAACATTATGCGCGATCGTTTCGGTTTAGCGCGTTTCTTTAATATTTTTGTAATTTTTATTTTTTCCTGTTTTTTACAAGGAATAAACCTAACGGAAAAGTAATTTGCTGCAAATCGTAAACCATTTTCTATGAACTTCGACTCAATTGTATTTTGGGAGCATTTGGGAAAATGTTGATTTTTAGCCTAAAATCTCTTATATTCCCAAATGCTATGAAGATACCAGTCAAATCAAAAGCAAGTCAAACGATCTACCTTAACATGCTAAGTTGTCTCTGAGTTGGTTAAACACATTCAGTTATCGAATCTATGAGAGAACGAGAGCCCTCCGTCCAGTGAAAAGCCAGCTAAGGGAAAATAGACATAGGATTTAAAACGCAAGAGTCCTCACCGCATTCGAGCCAATATGATAATATCTCCATCGGTTACAGTTTGCAGGTCCGTCAATTCCGTCTTTCGGTCACTTGACCTACCCAAGTTATCGCCCGTAAAACTACGCTCCCGAAGGACCACTTAAGTAAATGGCGGGGAAAATAAAAAGGGACGGCCATTGACCTTCGCTAACACAATTACTGGCTTTTAGCGAGTCGCTTCTTATTCTCGGAGTGTATTAATTGGGGAGAAACGTTTTCCTTGTAATTTTCGAGAGTCCGTTCGATTGTAAGAGCCTTTATCGACTTTGGATAACTGTGGGCTTTGTTTCTGTTACTTTCATCATTTCGTACATATCTTCTGGTGGAAAAGTTATGTAATTGTTTCAAATAAGCTGCTTGAACATTGCATCAAGGACAGCTGGTTAATTCAGATGCAGTTGTGAGTGAATCACGCATGCTACTTTCGCCGTTGATTGGTTCTTTTTCTATTGCTTTCTATTCGTATTCATAATGCAGCGAATGAGCGGCGAAAATAGTATTACATAGATACATATATTTATTATACCTACATAGAAATACCCAGAACAACCGGAACAATATTTGCAGATCGTACAAATATTTGTCCCAAAGCGGGAATCTAACCTGCAAGCTACAGCGTCGCAGGCGGATCTTCGCCCGCTGCGCTACATCGGTCGTAAAGGTTCCTAACATTCAGTTGCCATAATTTACTATTAGATGATAACTTTAGGTACGTTTTGATGATCATTCAATATATTTCATTACGGATGTAAGCGGGTTAACTACGAATCTTAGTCGTGTTGGATGAACACCAACGTTTCATTAGTTAACGAGGGACTTGTACCTACAGGGTGAGTGCGGTTCGCGACGCGCCTGCACCGCTGCACCGCTGCCGTGCGCTCACAAACGTCGTCGTGCCGTGCGTTCGTAAAAAATTCGTCAAACTACGACAGTTTTTATATTCAACTAGCTGCAGCCCGCGGCTTCGCACGCTTTTTTCCGGAATAAAAGGTAGCCTATGTCCGGCCCCGGGATACCATCTACCTCGCTGCCAAATTTCACCGAGATCCGTTCAGCCGTTCTAGAGTTATAAATAGTGCACTAACACGACTTTCTTTTATATACGAGTATATAGAAGATTTGATGATAATTTTAGGTACATTTTGTTGTTTAAAGAATATAGGACGAGTTATAAATTATTCATGTTTCACAACATTCTAAACATACTGAGTTATAAAACTAGATGTCAATAAAATTACTTTATTGGTGTCACATATAAATATTTTACAAGTTTACTGCTTGAATATATGTTACAAATGTAGATGCTAAGAACTGACTGGCTAGCTAAGTTGTGTTTACAGTAGCTTACATCGAAGGTATAGTGGAGATAGTCATTTTTAGACGTGCATTGATGGTGGCTGACTTAGAAATTCAGAGGACAAGTAGATTTTTAGAGGAGAATAATGCTATTAAATAGAAGTCAGTTTAATTAGCACCTTATCTCAATTAATCTGCAAAACGCAGAACGTCTTAAAACTATGACGTAACTTAATACAACTAAATTATCATATAACTGATTTTTCTATCTTTTTATATAACTCTTTATTGACAAAGAAAATTACAATTCAATAATAAAAACAAATTCGAACTAGTATTTACAATTGAAACAATTAAGCTAACTGCAGACTGTTGCAAACTATCTACAGGTAGCTCAACTGATCCATATCAATACCAGTCGGAAAGGTCCCAAGACGCTGGCTGCATTGCCCCGCTGCTGTATGGCAATGCTGATGCGTATAGCTGATTGAAACAAATCTTAATGCTATCAGTTTTTTTTTAATTCAACAATTAAATTAACTAAGACAACTTTTGTGGACGGATTGTTGCTTAAGGTAAACACAAGTAGACGAGACGGCGCGAACTCGTCGGTAGGCTAGGCCTAAATATATGCTATCTCACCTGACATAGGTTACGCTACCCGCGCGCTAGGATGAGATGCACAATGATTCATTCTACGACCGCGCAAAGAAATGTGAACAGACTTTTAGAACAAGGGTTATTATTATAGAAAAACTTTTGAGGGTATCTTTTAAAAATGAATTTACTTTTGAATAACTAAACTATGTCGGAACGGAACGGTCTTTATTTTAGACTATCTTTCTCCGTATTATTGAAATACGAAAGTTTAGAAGCTTGTAATTTTCAAATGTAGAGGTATACTTTTTTACGGTTTTGTGTGTTATAGATAATGACGATATAAATTTATACTATCCTTAGTTTTGGATGGTCAACATCAAACAGTGTAGCAGGTACCCTTCCACGTTTCTATGCAAAGATGAGAGACTCGTGTACACTTAAATCGAAAATTTGGGCTTTTACTACGTACCTACGAGTAGCTACTTAGCCGTGTCTAGAAATAGATGATTTATTGATGCTTGAGAGTAACGTTTTATTTAACCTATATGCAGCATTCTGTAAAGCCTGGGACATGATTAGATGCGAGTCTCTAATCAAAACCACAATACATGGTAGATCTGGAATTTATTTTTGTAATGGGTAATTCCGAAACTAGTATTTACTAAATTTGGAAAAAACTTTACTGCAGCTTCATTATCCCTGAGTAGGCTATCTTGTCTATTGGAACGTGAGCAAAGCCGCGTACAGCAGCTAGCAAAAAATAAACTAAAGTATAGCAAAGGCACTGAGACAAAGAGAACGTACAAACGTAGTGTAGGTACTATGGCGCAGACAACACTTTAGTCGCTCCGCTGACTCGCGTCAGTTTTATGGGTATGCTGTACAGTGTACAGGCAAGAGGACAAGTGCAGCTGTTGAGATAGTAAAAGGACAATGACAAAATAGATATTGGTGTCAATTCAGATGTCGCCAAAAATAAGCTAATTTGACTGAAATATTGCCGTCCCTTTCATAACGATTGAAATAAAAAGGATGTCATCATTTTAAGTGCTGTCAAATTAGTATAGTTTTGGCGACGACATCTGAATCGAGACCATTATGCCTGAATTTTGGTAGGTATAAGATAATTTAATTGTTTGAAAAAAACTAAAAACCGACTTCAAATCCCTTAATTTTACACGGTTTTTGAGTTTTGCGGACACATTCGGGAACATTATTCCACCTCTAGATCATTCTCTACAATAATAGCGTAAGAATTTTAAAAATCGGTCCGTAACTAGTGGAGTAATCGACCAACATTTTATACATACTGTACAGCCGTACATAGAACCTTTTTTCAAAGTCGGTTAAAAATTTATTTATGGCAGAACTTGGCTAGGTATAAGAAAAAGACATTCCGTCTCGCTAGGAGTGACTTGAAGGCCCAGGATGGTGGATCAAGCCATCAGCACACCTACCATCGCGAACTGTTACTACGTGGAATAGCTGGACCATACCATAACATAAACCACTGTTGAGCAAGACAGTAAATTATCATTAAAATTATCGTCGTCATGATCAGCTGGGGAACATCGATTGATGTGACTGAACCCTGATGTGTGACCCTAGGTCATCAGGGATCAGTCACGCCCTCTCATCAGAACTACGGAAGGAATGACCAACTTTTACGGCTAGTGCGATGGATTAAAGATATACTATTAGTTAATTATGTAACCACCTGTACTTAAGGAGGCAACAAAGTCAATGCTGCGAGTTAAAGACAACTATCTAGGATCCTCTCGCCCGCACCACCCCTTAATAGTTCTCGACTACCTGTTTATTGTGTAACTAACTTCTGTTCACTAGTGGCTCACATGGTACCTACCTGGATAAATCCTTGTCTATAGTACTCAGGGAAAAGCTAGCTAGTATTAGCTAAAACTTCTATATAATGTATATAAAAGAAAGTCGTGTTAGTTACACTATTTATAACTCAAGAACGGCTGAACGGATCTCGGTGAAATTTGGCAGCGAGGTAGATGGTATCCCGGGGCCGGACATAGACTTCCTTTTATTCCGGAAAAAAGCGTGCGAAGCCGCGGGCTGTAGCTAGTTTTGCTAAATCCGTAGCACGTGTTTTGAAGGTCCTCGATATATTATTTAATGTAGTAAGAAAGTGCGTGCGCGTTGAAGTCTTTTGGTATGCTACGCCAGTCCATCGTAGCATCGTAGCACGTGCTACGATGGTCTACGTTAAAGTATGTTTCTCTTTATGGGGAAGGAAGTGGAAAGGGTAGGGAAAAGTGAGTTATATCACAGAAAAACAAAGACGAAGAGAAAAAAAAATCTCAACACAATGGTGAAATCCGCAACGTTCAGCGACGTCTATTTTGAGTTATGTTTTTTTTTCGCGCAATTGTCCATTCGCGAAAAAGTCCTTCGCGCATGTGTCCTGATAACTGCTAAGCTTCTACGCTAGATGCTAGATGCTTTTTGCTAGATGACGCTGTGTGCATAGTCCAGCATCATTATTATTATACATATACTACTTGCGCCCCGCAGTGTTACCCGAGTTGTGATTTTTACGTTTATCGTGGTAATTTTTGATATTATTGTCGTCATATAAACCTTCCAGGCTTCAAGAAATATTAAGAAAAAACACCAGCTAAATTTAGGCCAGCCGTTCTCGGGTTTTGCGCTTCGCAGCATTTAACGATAAATTTGTATTTATGTAGATTATTAATATTATTAATAATTAAGTATTAAGTGTTAGAGTCTGTCAAACGAAAGTAGATACTCGCATTTTTTTCGTATTGTTTTTTTTTTTATTTTTTTTGTATGTGTTTCCACCTACGGACGCTATGCTTTACAGCGGGGTAAATGCAGGGTGGTATAAATTAATAATGACGCGTACTATAATAACGATATAATTAACGAATTGAAACCAATTATTAATAAACAAATTATTAATTGGAAGTGGTGAACTTCATAAGAGTATGAACTTCACCACTCATACTGAATCGGAAAAATAGGCAAACAATGCCTGTTACCCGGAGAGGTAGGCAGGAACCACGGAACACCATTTCCCATGAATCTAACTTACTTCTTTCGTTTCAGTCTCTCTCTTTATATTCGTCATACTGGTCGTCGTTTAAGATACATAGGTAGGTACTCTAGACTTTTTTCCAAAAGATTAGGGAAAACCAGAATCGGAGTGTGGCATTACCATTCCCCAATGTTTATACTAAGATGGCGGCGTAAGGTATTTTTTGTGTGGTTGAGTTGTAAGATATTTTGATATTTTTGCATACTAAAATGAATAAAACAATCAAGAGTGGCGTGCGAAAGTTCGATACGGGGCGGGAGTCGATACCGCGGGAAGTCGATACGGCGGGAAGTCGGCACGCAGGGAATCGATACCGGGGTAACAAATCATCATTCTGTATGATTTCAAAATATGAGGAGAAGCAGCAGGCAAAAGAAGCTGAATTCCTGCAGAAACCAGATTGTTTAAGTATTGTGGTTGATTTATTAGGTTAGTATCGCACAAAATATTTTGATACTTTGATACTATTTTGTGCGTGTCCGAGAAAGCATCCAGTCTCCGACTGAATGCTTTCTCGGACACGCACTTGACTTAGTGACTTGACTTAGTGGAAACGATTTTGAGCATATATTAAAAAGGATATCTGGATAATTCAATTCAATTCAATAAGTTTATTTCAGCTTAGAAACACGATACATATTTCAGCCATAGAATAGGTAATAAAAAGAAAAGTAAAACAAAAACATCTTAAATTAATGGAACGCACAATCGAATAATAAGGTTGAAATTCTTTTGGCAAAATATTATCGTTGTTGCAATTACTTCGCAAAAATGTGTTTTTGGGATTTATTATTATTGTATTGAATCTTATTAAAAATACGATTGATTAACGGAAAGATAAAATGTAGAAGAATTTTTTTTTCATTTGGAGTTATTATATTTTCTGTGATATTTAAAAACCCGTGATTTTTATAAAGTGTTTTTCTCTAGTGATTTATTACAAAACTACACAAAATATTTTAAAAGGAAGGATAAACTTTTGAAGAACAGTTAATTTTTTAAATAATGTGATATTTTATCACTAGTTTAGATGCGCTTTCGATAAATTTTAAGGACGGCAATGTCGGAAATGTATGCAAGGCATTCTGGATACCCCTTAAGTTAGCAGACTATTATGAATAAGGGGTTAGTGTATAAAATCAAAGTGACCACTTTATTTCCTAGTGTTATTTTTGAAATACTTGACGAATCGTATTCAGAGGCCTTACTCGTACAAAACGAAAATCTCTCATTCGTTTTCGTGCAAATACTATCTCGTATGTTACATAATAGAAAACGAATCAGAAACTTTGTTTTTCGTTGTCCGAGTACCGCCTGTACGGTCTTATAGAAATAAAGACTTTGGCTTGGATCCACGCGCCTAGTTCGTAACTAATATTTCTAAAATGATTCCAATAAACAAGAGTGCAGTAATAATCGTCTTCCAATAGAGAATGGCAGGACGAACATCTGCTGTCGCATTCCCCAACAGGTTTGATTGCGATGCGATCACATTATTTGACCACTTCTAAATACGTGGTGCATCCAACACGTCACCACTCATCAGAGAATGTCTACTAATCATATTTTATTTTTATTCAAATTAAATTTGACCCCCGACAGAACGGAGAGGTATTTTATCGATGCGGTGTTGTAAGAGGCGACTGAGGGATATCCACCGGGGGCGGACAGCAGCGCCACCTGCAGAACAATTCTACCACCGAACTGCGATCCCCAACCCGCATGCCCAGCGTGGGGATTATGGGCATTACCCCCATGAGATACTAGCCAATAAGGCGCTTATCAGGGGAAGCCTGCGTCCAGCAGTGGACCAATATAGACTGTTGAGGTTGAGGAGGTTGAGATAGCGTGAGAGATTGCTCGTTTGTGTGTCAGTGTAAGTCAATGTTTCCATTGGTATACACTCTCTCTCTAATGACTGAACAAATTTTAAACAATTTTTTTGTTAGGGGTCCAATTTTTCAGGCACTTCTCATGGTTCTCATGTTATGATGGTTTTTATCAGCTCTGTACCTGAGTTTCCAAGTAACGAAAAAAAATCAGGGGTGTTTTATGTTTACTTTTTGTATATGTACAGCTTAACCCGTGCAGAATCACCACAGGCCATTAACTCCATTGACCAGCTAGAACTAGGCGTTGGACCAGTTAACACAATGACTGCCGTCCCACCTGTCCATCACTGTGTCAGCGAGACCAGACTAACAGGTTACCGGCGAACGTATTATAGGATGCGACACGGAATAATTGCCTGCGGACGTATCGGACGTGACTTTAAGACATTAGTAGTTGAGGCGAACGATACAGTTCGGCAAGATCCCTAGAAGACAAGATCGGCACTATCGGGCACTGGTCTGTTCTGGTGAGGGAAGTTATAGTGGCTGATTTACCGCAAATACGAAACAGAGAATGATACTTTTAACCAGGGTGGAGTAAAGCTGTAGGCATGTTATGAAGGGATTTCCTAATTCTGTATCGCATTCCAGAGCCATGTTTGCTCTTACAGCTTAAGATTTCGCGATTATTCTGAGATCCGGAGTGTACTGTATTTGTATGTAGGACAGCGAAAATGTAGCGATTCCGGATTTTTATTTAAAATAGTTGGTCACCGGAGCAATTTCGATAATAATTATGCATGGGTATCTTATTATTATTAATATAAGTAGTCTAACTCCGGCGCTTCCCAGGATCTGTACAGCCGCACGGAGTGTCCTCGAGTATTTGTGGGTTTCTTGATGCCGTGCATTACATAGCATTACAACATTACACCGACCAAAAGTCTCTTTAAAAAGTCGCGTCCTGTACCCCGCCTCCCACTAACTGGTTAGCGTCAAACGAGCGATGAGAGGCGCAGGAGGCAAATGGCATGTTTGTCGCATGTTCAAATATAGACGCTTGTCTTAGACATAATTTTTATTTTATGACTATTTCTTCTGGCGAGCAGCAGACGCTTGAATACTCTATTTAGTTGGCTGGCACGCGTCCGTGTGTCCGTTTGTTAAAAGAAAATCACTGAAATTAAGGCCAGTAAAGTTTTAATGATTTGGATGTAAGAAAGACAGCTCAAAACCGAGATGCCTGGAGATCCCCGGAGAAGTCGCAGGCTACGAACTACTTTGGGTAGCTTAGCCACGGCAGTAAGTTAACTTTCAAATGGGGGGGTTTCCAAGTATTCCAAAAAGTTTAGGTAAAGGATTTTGCATTCTCCAAATCCTTTAATCTTGTGGCTAGACTTCTTATTTCTATTGAGTTTGTCCCTTACATACCGTATTGTCAATACTTATTATAGACCTCATGAAATCTTATTTATCTGTCGGTATAATGATTGCCGTTATATAGTACGATTCTTTTGAGCAGAACCTAACCTAATTTTAAGCGACGGACTGTACACGGCATGACATGACTTCGAAATCTTAAAAGACAATTTCGATAAGTATCACGAATAAAATTGATGAATCTACATCACCACAAATATAAACCATTTAGATGAATCTCCTACAAAGGGCCAAACCAACTTAGACATAAGCAAGTAAAGTAACAAGCAATTTATACAAAAAAATCATTCTGACCACACAAAAACGGCTGCCACAAAAAGGGCATGGAAAAATAACAAAATACCATAAAGACGGAAAGGAGAAGACTCGTCGGCAGTTTTTGTGCTGACCTCGGGGAACTCAAGGAAACTTATAAATCATGTTTGGGATACTTTCGTATGTAATGAAGGGTTTTGTTTGTATGCTACGAGTATGTCTGACATATTGCTATATATCTGACGTGTCCGGGGACGGTTTTTGCTTGAACTCCAAAAATAACGACTGACAGGCTAAAGGTTTCTTTGTCGCTTTACTTTAATCCACATATAGAAGCGACAGAAATCAAAAATATCACTTAGAATTAGAGCTTTTGTATGTGTACAGTTATTGAATTTAAGGAAATAAATAGTTTTTGATTGATTGATTTTATTTTTATTTATTACAGGGTAAACAAAAGATACAAAAATTTAGAATCAAGAAAATAGTCAGTAGTAGTAAAATAGTATTTTTTTGCGTCGAGTTTGAAAAGTTATTATCAGCACTATGCATTGTAGGAAAGAGATCAGATGGTAAAGTGGTGCAAATTCGGTTAACAAATCAATATAATTAAAGTGGTTTTTAGGTTAAGTATAGGGGGGTCATGTTTACAAACATTGTACCTTGGGTTTGGCTCGAGTACAGAGTTTCATTAGGTATAAACATCTTGCTGAGACTTCCTAAACATTTTCATTTCATGTCATGATTCGTAAGTCGTCACTATATTAATGAATGAACAAAGACTAACGAACTAGAAACCGTTTAAAATCTAAAGGGCTTTGGGGTCGGACATTGCTCTCGCTCTCAAACTATAATTTAAGTAAAGGCCCTATTATTAAAGAGCTTCATTTAAGTTAATTGAGACGTTTAAATGATCGTGAACGATAGGTATTGTAAAGACAACACAATAAGACCGAAGAACCTAGATTTACTATAAATTTGTTACAAAAACGAATGTTCTGTGAAAGTCCGTCTACTATATTAGCTTTTAACTATATTAAATACATATAAAAATAATACGACATCTACAAAACCATCAAAACACTTACGAAACATTTTAAATTTGACTTACCATTCCATTGTCCATTCCTCCATAAGGTGATTGGTATCCAGCCTTTTCTGTTACTGAAAGGAAAACGTCAAATTATGAGTACATTGTAAACTACCCTCATGTCGTGCCCTACAGTTCGCGTTCCTCGAAGGTTTCGTGAAGATCGCCCGGATACGTGTTATGCCATTTTAAACTCTTAGTTAGCCTCTAACAATATCGTCGGGTGAGTTTTATTTATTTATTTGAATTTCTTAACTTATATTTTTAAATCATCAACGATTTTAAAGTTATGCTCGAGGTGACTATTTTACCATACAGCCAAATCGCCCAGGCTGACACTGGGATCTTCGTCACTCCGAGCAATTAGTTTTTAGCCCATGTTCAGAATCGTTATAAAATTCTAAACTATATTCTAGTAAAGGATTTTTTTTAACATTTCTATACGAATTCAACACAATTTAACTCATATTTTATAAATCCCTTGGTTTTTTAATTGTTTGTAAATAATTGCTAATTCCCTTGATGTGAGTTGTTTTCATGCAACTTTTGTTGGTGTATTTGTGGTTTGTGACTGAACAGAATTGATCTTAGATAAACATTTGAATTATCGCCCTAACGTACAAGTAACTATGGAAGGGTAGGTACAACAGTGAAACTTTTATTTTCTAAATAAAATTACACAATTGGCACCCGCCATAATACAAACACAAACCGCATTATAAACTATATTCAAATTAAATTCTAAAATACATTCAAATTAAATTGGACGGAAGGTTATTCAAATAACAGACTGTCATATTTAATCCTGTGCGATAACAATAAAATAATTTCAAAAATCCTCCGTTACATAGGGGTTGGCGCGACACTGACACAATGCGGAATTAAATAATGCGCAATAAAATTGTGGTTACCATTTTGAACGAAATGGATCACGCAATCATACTATTACAAATCGAGGATAGTATTATAAAATCTGTGACCTAGGTAAAATCAAAAATCCTAGACAAAGCTAGCACAAGGATTTTTTCCTAATCATATTTAAATTAGACGTATGGTTTGACCACCGCCAATCACATTTTAGGTATATAAATAAATATGCTTAAGCAAGCTGACCTAAGCCTTTTACCAAGAAACCTTTTGTAGGTTTCTCCGCTAACTATAAGTCGAAAGTTTGTGGAGATGATGTGTGTTTGTGTGCGAATAAATCTCAAATTATTGAACGGATCGGTCTGAAATTCTGAATAAACGACCATAGATTTAGCCCCGCATATGTAGAAGGATTTTGATGTCTAATTTTATTTAAATTTGACGTATTTGTATGGTTTGAAAACTCACTAATCATATTTAAGCCAGATAAATATGTTTGTGCAAGTGGTTCTTAGAATAATAATATTAAAATGAATATATTTTATTTAGCAAGAAACGCGTGCGAAGTCCAATACTACGTAAAATATATTTTTAATAAATTACCACGCGTAATAAAACAAAATGCCTAATATTCTGGATCTCATAAAGTAAAATATTATTTATTGCGGTTTGTACGTACGATGGTGTTTTGTATAAATGTGATTAAATAAAAGTATTGCTACCGTTACGGTGCGCATAGAAAACTTCAAGGAGGAATTTAAAGCTCCAGTTGTATTAAACAATTATATTAAGAGTATAATAATGAAAAGGCTCCCCAAGTCCTAATGCCGTAGCAAGCGTCAGTCACAAAGCGAGCTAATCCAAATTATACAGTGCGAGGAACGAGGGCTCGGGTGCTTGCCCATTGTCGTACGATATTTTGTAGAGGCTCCTGCTTTTTTATTTCATTTACATTTAGCATTTTTCTATATATAATGGACCTTCTTGCGGAGGATAGAGAGGGAGGTAAGGGTCTTGTAGTGGGATGTCTCCGCTGAGCTTGGTAGCATTCCAACTGGTTCATTCAGATGTGTTCGTGAGAACCGCTGTGATGGACAGACACCCTAAGAAGGCACAATTTAGGTATTGCAGGAACAGCTCTAGGCATTGCTCTGGCTAGAGCTGTTCCTGCAATACCCAAATTTTGCTTTAAAACATAATTTCCATATCCCAAAACTGTAATGCAATGTAAAAAAAGCGAAGGTCAGTGTAAACCTGCAGTAGGGAGGCATGAGCTGAAGCAGATAAAATAGAGAGATGCAGAAACATCGTGACAAGACATGCTTCCGGTGACGGAGAGAAAAGTGCTCAGGAAGATCCTAGGTGCAGTCCGACGAGAACACGGATCCTGTAGGGTGCGGAAGAACCGGGAGATCTCTGAACTAGTGGCCGAGCCCAACATCATTGGCGAAACAAAATCACACAGACTGCGCTAGCTCGGCTACGTGCTACGAATGGAGGAAGATCGGGTTGCAAAACGAGCTTTCCTTGGAGCGCCGGTTGGCCGACGACCAGTCGGTCGGCCCAGATACAGGTGGATGGACGAAGCGGAGAAGGACCTTCGCTCACTTCAAATCTTCGTACCGGACTGGACGGAGGCGGCGCAGGACAGAAGCCGGTGGCAATCTATTGTGTCGGAGGCCAAGATCCACTTCGGAGTCTATGCGCCATGATAGTGAGTGAGTGAGAAACATCGTGATAATTATTGCCTAATCAAACCCCGTTCGTTTCTGATTCAACTGACAAAATCAATAAAGCCGACTGATCCGCATCACAACACAAGCAAGTCCAGAACAATTGAAAAGAACCGACTCATCCGCGCATCGCAAGCTTTATTCAGAATTCAGTTGCCGCCACAGATTGCGCAGGAGTGGATTGTTGCACCCCTCGGATGCACCGCTAATCCGAATTATACGGTACCACTCACTCGAAGGGGTGCTTTGTCCATTGAACCGCGATGAAAACGTGATTTTGAGGAAAACTATTTTTAGTTTAATATTGAAGTGTTCTCTTTCAACAAGAAAGCATAGGTCTCAGTTAATTATTATAAATTATTATTAAGAGGGCTATTACAAAAAAAAATATGAGAAGTTGCACGGTTTCATCGTCAAATTGTATGATTTTCGTTTGTTGCTTGAAATAATATGCACTTGTTATTAATATTTCGTTTCCTCTACTACAATAATCATACAACAAATTTTGGCAACTTCCTTTTTTTATGTAGTTATAATCATTCTACCGATGCATGTTTAGGCAAACACTCTCGGAGAACTGTTTTGGAAGCTCTAATTTGTAGATTCTATTGAATAAAGAGCACCTACAACACCGACCGGACAGAACAACGCACAAGGAGGAGACCCAGCAGTGCCTCACAGGCTGAATAGTTGGACAGATGTAGACACAAAATTAGAAATAAATAATGCTTTTTATTTCACACGGCATCATCTAGCCGCAATAATAAGCAGAGCTTGTGTAATAGGTAATGTACTAAAAGATACCTCACAATATACATAGCTGACAAGACAAAGTACAGAATAGGCGCACAACATCTGACAAATTCAAAGCTTTGATAGCTTGATAGCACCCTGAACAGGCGAAGCTACTGTATACACTCGCAGAATATTATGTAAATGAATTAACTAATTGTCACGGCATTGTTCAACGGAACGGCGACGGCGGAATAACTGCGGGCATTTGTTATGGAGATGTCTCGAGCCTGCGCCTTTGTTTATGTGAATTTTAAGGAGTTCAGCTCATTATTGTGATTAAGTATAGGGGTAGGTTTGCTTGCTAAGTGGATTTGTGGACGCTGCGGCTGATTATCTGAACTGTATCGAAGTCCTTGACTTCGCTTTCCATTTTGGGAGCTGTGCATTTTACTGACGGACGTTTAGAAAAGAGCAAAACGACGAACGAAGCAATCTAAGCGAGTGAAAGTGAATAAGACTTAGATCTGTATTATGAAAACTGGCTCAGTCATAGTTCAATGCTTGAGTAAAGTTTATGCCTTAGAAAATCGTTACTCAAGCATAGATCGATGACTGAGCAAGCTTTCATAATTCGGGCCTTAGAAACAGATGATATAAGTAAGATAAGGTAAGAAATGAGTGTAGTTTGAGAGTTGCGCCCGTGACGGACAAGGTAAGAAGCAATAGGTTAGCGTGGTATGGACAAGTTGTGAGGGAAGAGTGTCATGTTACGAGGAGACTGTTAGATATTAATGTGGATGGATGCAGGAAAAGAGGTAAGGCTAAGAAAAGATGGACTGTGAGAATGACATGAGTACGACAGGAGTGAGTGCTGAGAGGACGACTGGTAGAAGCGAGCGGAAGAGAACTTGTTGCACCGACCCCACCGTAGTGGGAAAAGGGCAAGAAAATGATGAACAGATGATATACATGTGTAAGGTAATATAAGAAATACAACGTTGTAGAGATCTCACAAAAATGATTTGATAAATAATTATAACAAATCAGAATTCGTAACAAAATCAAAGTAGAAACAAATAAAAGAAGACTCAAAGAACAGTAAAAGGGGGAAAAGTGAAAAATGTCCAATCAATCCAACTGATACCGTTAAAGAATACAAAGGACACTTACTTGTGAATGATATAGCAGAAACCAAAGAAGATATACAAATTACAGGTTGAATGACACGGTAATAGGACGGCCACAGACTGAGCAAGGTAAAGGAGAGTAGTGGGTAACTGCAGGAGCACCTCACTCACTCACAAACACAAAATAAACTATAAGGTACCTTGTTATGTTTAAACTAGATTAGTTATAATTTAGTTTGCGGAGGAGGGCGCTGACTGCTGACTGCTCACTCTGCTACACAGTTTTTAACTACATATAGCTGTAGTTAGCCCACAATGTACCATAAACATTATGTACCTACTGTTCCTAATAAAGATTTTAATATTTTTTTTGTATAGTTCAACTAGTTCAAGTTCGTGATTTGTCTACTGCAAGTGGAAAAATGGACGAAACCCCCCCCCCCCCCTATCTTCGAAGTTTGCGGAGCGATCCATCTGAAATGTATGTAGCGTTTGTAGTTTTGGATCATATTTTACAGGAAAAATATAGAGAAGTCTATGTAGAAAACTTTATGAAAAATGGTTAAGACCTCTTCTTGCCTACCTCTCCGAGTGGGAATTCAAATGAACCTTTCATTTGAAAGGTCTAGGATTGGTCTGTACATCTCAAAAAAGTTTTTGAAATTTCTGTAGGTGTCATACTTTTTGAAATTTTTTGAATAAGTCGAAAAAGCGCGCGCGAAGCCGCGGGCAGCAGCTAGTTATAAAACCATTTTACCAAATCGCTTCCACCTTTCACTTACTCGCGCGTATAATCGATAAGAAATAACCAGGAATTATAAAACTTCTTGAAGGGTTATGAAGTCGAATAAACCTCTCTTTTACAGAATGACCGCCCTGTCATTAGCTTGCGCAATTATAAACACTTTTAAAAACAAATAAATTGTACGTTCATTACGTGAAATAGGTAATTATGTTTTTAGGAAAGACCTCATTTCGTAAGAAATCTTATTTTGGGAAATCGCTCTCAGCGATAAGGCCGCCGATAACTTTAGACATAATAAGATTGTGCTTATTATGTCTAAAGTTAGATATAAGGTTTTTATTTTTGTTATGTTTTAAGTGTCATAAATTATTAATTCATTTGTAAGAACATACTCGTAAGCTACCACCCCGCTAGTCTGATGATCCCGAAAGACGTTTCTAGGAAGAAGGTCTAAAGACTATGAAGATATGATTTTTCTATCGTGAGGGCTGGCGCGGCGGCAGATTTGGCCGAGTATCTCAAGAAGTGCAAATATGCAGGTCTCGACAGAGCCTACACATTTTCTCTGGAGGTGAGACCCTAAGTCGGAAGGGTACCGAGCCTCTCCGGGTTTAAAAAAAAATATCTGAGTGTCTGGTTGAAGCGACGCGTGACCCGAGAACTGGTGAGTATCTGGCGCAGCGCATCAGCATTGCTATACAGCGGGGCAATGCAGCCAGCGTCTTGGGGACGCTTCCGACTGGTATTGATATGGATCAATTGAGCTACCTGTAGATTATTTGCAACAGTCTGCAGTCAGCTCAATTGCTTCAATTGTAAATACTAGTTCTATTTTGTATCTATTATAAAACTTTCGTAGTTTGAAGAATCGATTATGAATATAAGCGGGTTAACTACGAACCTAGTTTCTACGGGAGAAAGAGACATCAAATTAAATAATTTGATTGTTTTCAAAAAACTAAAAACCGACTCCGAATCCCTTCACTTTACTTACAATGTTTTTAATTTATGTGGAATAAATACTAATCATTCCCTATACAATAGCGAAGGAATTTTCAATATCGTTCCATAATGAAAGAATACACATTAAAAAAAACTACATACAGCCGAACGTAAAACCTCCTCCTTTTTTCGAAGTCGGTTAAAAATGCGTCTAAGACAAATGATATGCGGCCTAAAGCTATTAGAAATCTGTACCAAGTAACAAAGTTTTGCATGACGATTAGTTCCCACAACCCAAACCAACAAAATAAACGATAGCACGTTTAACATACCAACTGCGCGAAATCAATGAGCACTAACAGATGGAGCCACCAATCGTCAAGACCCAGTCGCGTGCCGGCCACGCGACGCGACGGACCTATTTGCACGGTGTCACATTAGTCCGGTAGAGCACACACTTGTCGGTTTGTATGTACGTCTAGTTTACCGGATGATAGATTGAGGAAGAGTAAACAAGGTCCTCTTGCACACAGAATCACACTCATCAGTTCATCACATCACACTCATATTATAAATGGGAAAGTTTGGATGTTTGTTACTTCTTCACTCTAAAACTACTCAACGGATCGGACTGAAATTTTGCACACAGGTAGTTCTAGTCCTGGAATAAAACATAGGCTACCTTAGCTTATCCCATAAATCAGTTCCGATGGGATAGAAATTACCTTAAAAAATTGTCATAGAAACAACGGGTGCTAACTTGCGGGCAGAAACTAGTAAATAAATAATGCTGGCCAATCCACACAGCGTCATCTAGCCCCAAGCTAATCAAAGCTTGTTTTAATGGCTACTAGATAACTGATATACTTAATACGATACATACATAGATAGTTTATATTTTTATACAACTACTAGAATAGACATTCGTGACTACACTCTCACCTGTTGGTAAGTGTCGATGTAGCAGACGATGTATCGTGTCATGTCATGTCATGGCGGTCTAGAAGACATTCACTCTGGATGATGGTGATGATGAGTACCATTTTCATCGCGTTAAACGTTCTTTGATGGAGTTGAGCCTCTGAGAATTCTTGGGAATTGTGCAAAATTATCTTTTAAAGTGTTGATTATTAAAATTAAGAAACGTAACATCATTACAGTTTTTTTAGCCCTTAGGTGATGCTATATCTAGGTCACTTATGTTAATTCTTTACGTTATATACATTTTATTTTCGATGACGACCTGTGCCATGCTAAAACTATGGCACTTCAATACTTTTAATTCTGTGTATTTGTATTTTATATTTATTTATTGAACTAATACAGAAATACACTAGTCACACGGGTTAAACTACTGTATAGTTTAAAAGTCACAAGCTACGCGATGCTTCAAATCTTTTAGGGTTTCGGTTTTGCAAAAGCACATAAAATTACACTGAAATTCGTCGAAAAATACGTTACAATAACAAAGTCCTATTTGTTTGTGGTAAGAATTGAACCAGCAACTTGAACAATCGGCCGCCACTCCGCCACTCCATGACGCGTGGCGGCCGCGGGCAGCACGCGTCAGGCGCGTCGCATTATTGGTGTTAATTAATAGGCTTAACCCCGAGCTAGTTCCTGTTTATTATTGTGTTGAGAGATTACAGTGTTTTGTTAGTTTGCGAATAGTAATTTAGGTACATTACATGCGACGGGCAAGAGGTCCAAGTAACCAGAGAAAGTTTTTTTACATACGAGTCCATTCACCAATACTAGAAGCTAGAAGAAACAAGCTATTAGCCCCGTATTATGAAAGCTTACTCAGTCATCGATCTATGCTAGAGTAACGCTTTTCTATGGCATAAGCTTTACTCAAGCACAGATCGATTAGAGACTAACCTTTTAAAATAGGGGCCTGGTTATGGCTAATCAAATAGAAAAATTATGGAACAAGTGTTTCATGGACAAAACGTTTCATAATTCACAATTGCATACATAAAGTTACAATAACTAAGCCTTATCTCTGAAGCACGTAGCCCATCCACGATATATGTACAAGAGTGGTCCGGGCGTCGCACCCGCGGCCACACCAGGACGTCCCGGACTTTCTTCGCGCCAATCCACCGTGAAACGGCCGCGTTGATTTATGGACTTGCCATTCAGGAGAATATATCATAGAATATGGCATATTAGAGGGGAATAGAGCGTTATTGCGTTTATGTAACTTGTAAGGATGATGTTGCCGTATTTAGCCGTATGCAAGACAGAAACTGGTAAAGTATAGAGACTACCAACTAGCTTATGCCCTGGCTTAGCTTATGTTCTTCCTGGAATCAATGTGGCCAGTATTTTTACCCACGATAGAATAAGAATAAGATTTAGTTTAGTCCTGCCAAAATAAGATTTAGTTTAGTCGCAAAAACGTATCAGACAAGTGACAGGGTTAAGACAAATAAAAGAGTTGAGATGAAAATGAGCACCAAGTTTCTTATAAATTTATTTAGAGCTATATATTTTGCAGGGCTAGACACCATTCCTTCCTTGATAGGATACGACATAGAAAGAACTAGAGCATGATTATTTATTATGTCGAAGTGGCACATCCCTTTCACAGGGCTACCCCACAGTCGATGGCCTGTTTAGGGTTGAACTTACGTTTATTTGATAGAGGGGTGAATTGTGAAGCTTTTTTGATGATATCTAACGCTGTACTGATTTCGATGGGGCTTTAATTAAAGGGTGGATTCAATTTCATTGTGTTTTGGTACAAGCGTGCTTTTTTATTGCGTTCAGTGTTGTCATAATCTGATTTGAAGTTTGGGTTTTAATTTTGGCCTATTGAAATATCATTCGGACTAAATGCAAAATGACATGTTGCTAAGTATGGGCATATGGTAAAGTATGGCCTTACAAATATATCACTGACAGCACTCAAAACGTAAGCTAAAACTACGTATATAATTTGCGGCGCCATAAGTTATTTTACAGTGAATATAACCACGATATATATCTCTTTTATATCATGTTTTATTATTCTTATAGTTTCCTTAGTTCTTAACTTCATAAAGCTTTCGCAATGTTACTGAACCCATTCCATGAACCTGTGTTTGTTTTCTAACAATAATAATTATAACTAAGTTTGTAGCAGGTACTTAACTTTAATAATAATTATAACTAAGTTTGTAGCAGGTACTTAACTTTAATAATAATTATAACTAAGTTTGTAGCAGGTACTTAACTTTAATAATAATTATAACTAAGTTTGTAGCAGGTACTTAACTTTAATAATAATTATAACTAAGTTTGTAGCAGGTACACCTTCTGTCTATTCTACCTGATCAAATACAATACAAGCATTTAGTTTGTTAAGGGCTCGCTAGATGGCACTTTGCGAAATGACCACAATTTTTATCTGTTTATCTTATCCACCTAAAAATAAACTTCTGACCCCCACAATTCCCTCCCACAGTAATTCAAAATTATGAGCGTACATATAAGTTCATGGCAATCATGATAATTACACGGTTGGCTAGCTGTCTCCCTCGCTCTTAGCGTAAGGTTGGCGGGTGAAAGAGAGGAGTTGCAGGAGGGTAGATTTGCCGTTCATGTAACAAATATTGTCTACCGTGAAGTGATTATTGAGGGTGGCGGCGGCCGCGGCGGCGGGTCGTATTTATAGATTGCGCTCTGCGATGAGAAAGCGTACAAATGCCACTTTAGCCTAATAAATACAATTAAAAAATATATGATACGTTTCAAACCTTTTCCTGGTGCATCGAACTAAACTTACAAGGAGTGAATTTATAAACTGTACAAAATTGATAGCAGCTAAAAGTTGCCACTAAAATGCTCAGTATCTCGGGTGCGTAACTATTTTCACCTTAGGAACAATCTAGATGCATATAAATAGAACTCTAAGGCTATCAATAAACATGTCTAAAATTAATTTCAAATTCAAATACTTAATACCGATAATGTTACACCACAGCATCACTTAGGTCCAAAGTAAACCGAACCAGTGTCGATTTAGTTTTTGTTCTTTTTAACCGACTTCGAAAAAAGGAAGTGGTTCTGTGTTCGGCTGTTGTATGTTTTTTTTTATGTATATTCGTCGATTTCTCCGTCATTTATGGACCGATTTGGATGATTATTTTGCAGTTGTATCTATATAGAAAGATACCGAGGTGGTCCCATGAAAATTGAATTCCCGAGGGATTAGTATTTATTCTGCAAATCTTAAAAAACAGTTTAAAACTAAGTGATTCGGAGTCGGTTTATAGTTTTTTTTAAACAATCAAATTATTCTCATCAAGTTAAGAATACGTCCTATAAGGTACCTACGTATTTTTTTTAAACTAGTTGCCAATCCGTAATGTACATACATAGTACATACGTCCGTACAGTGACGTACATAATGTCACGATAAGTCGGGTCGATTTACGGCGGCGCGATGCGTTCGAGGGGGCATTTCGCGCTCGACTGTACCCCGGCTATGAGGATAATCCCTCGGTGGTACTTATCGGAGTGGGTTTAGAAATATTGAAGGGAAAAATTTAGCATCGTTTTTATTGAATTAGAGATAATAATTTGTAGAGGTCAATGTTTAATCAAAATACAATAATCTGACATCCTTAAGCAACCGGGACCTTTTATCTGGCATAAATATAAATAAATAAATATTGCCACAGCATCGTCTAGACCCCAACCCAAGTGAGCAGAGCTGTGTTATAGGTACTACTACTAGATAACTGATATACATAATACATTACAAATTATGCATATGAAACTCGCGGAACAAATATCTGCAGATCGTACAACATTGCTCCCGAGGCTGGAATCAAACCCGCAACCTCCTGCGTCACAGGCGGACCTTCGCGCGCTGCGCCACACAGATGACGCTAAAGCTCCGTTAACCATTGAATTGATCATTTAGTTAACAGTGGCGACCACTTCCAGCATCCACAAGCACTCAAACACCCAGCAGTGCACGCCGCCCATTCGCGCGGCACACACTATATGTGGCCGTGTCAATATTTGAACGCTCGCTCCGCCGCGCCGCCGCCGCTAGCGGGTTGTGTTTCGTTTTGTTTGACGCATTGTTTTCATTTGATTTTACAAAATAAAAATGAATAGTCGCAGCGCTACGGGTGAAGTACCGCATTTGTTATTAAATATGTGCTGTATGTCTGTTTGTTTAAGCTAATATACGAAACGGCTGGACCGATTTTCACACGAATGTCACATCAGATAGCTGACGAAATAGCGGTAAATTAAAATAAACCGCCAAGTGCGAGTCGACTCGCACACGAAGGATTCCGTACCGTAAAATCAGGCAACTTTTTCAAAGAACATCGAATTTTCTCTTGCTCGGAGACCCCTATAAATTTTCAAGTTTATTTTATTTTTAGTATTTGATATTATTACAGTTGAAGTGTTACTTAATTATAAAAAGTTTCATGTAGCTACCTATTATAGTTCAAAGAGATACAGCCTTGACAAATTAAGAACAAAAAAGCCAAAAAATCACGTTCGTTGTATGGGAGCCCCCTTTAATATTTTTTTTTTATTGTTTGTTGTTATAGCGGCAAGAGAAATACACATATTATCGGAAAATTTCAAGTGTATACCTCTTACGGTTCATAAGATATAGCCACGTGACAGACGGACGGACGGACAGCGGAGGCTTATGTAATGTATTCTCAACTACCTACACACTAATTAATAATATGGTGGACTGACGACTGTCTGAATAAACTCACGTAACGGAACTGTTGCCTCTTATTCCTAATGTATATACCCGTACATAAATAGATACTTCTCAGCTTAGTAATAGGGTCCCGTTTTCACCCTTCGGGTACGGAACTCTAAAAAATAAACCAATGAAATTGGTGTCAATTCAGATGTCGCCAAAACTAAACAATACCATTTAGACAGCCCTAAAAATGTTGCCGTCCCTTTCATAACGTTCGGAAATAAAAAGGATAGCATCATTTTTAGTGCTATCAAATTAGTTTAGTTTAGTTTTGGCGACATCTGAATTGACACCATTGTGAACTCTACGCGAGAGAAGCCGGCGGCAGCTAGTCATTCATACTAATATTATACATTCGAAAGAACTCTGTCTGTCTGTTACCTTTTCACGCCTAAACGGATAAACTGATTGCAATGAAATTTGGCAGAAAAGTAGGTATCCCGGAAAAGCGCGTACGAAGTCGCGGACAGAATCTAGTAAACAATAATGAAACGAAATAAATCCCAACATGAACACGCTCAGCTGATCATAATATTAAATTAAATCTCTTCCAAAAAGGACAGCCTCATTAACGCGATCCATTCCCACATAATATTAAGCATACCTGAATGCATGCCCTTAAGCAGCTCGAATGTATCGCCATCGATAATGCACCTTATTCGGACGTAATAAGACATTTTAGAATATTGTTTTTTTAACCATTTACATAAGGTTTTAGTTAGTGATGTATTGCTGTCATACATTTAATACATAGCTGGGCTTTGATTTTATTATTATACATATTATCTTCTGCCCGCGGCTCTGCACGCGCCCTGTCGGGATAAAATATATTATAAATTCGAAAGTAACTGTGTGTCTGTTACCTTTTCACGCCAAAACCGCTGAACGGATCTTAATGAAATTTGGCAGGGAGGTAGACGGTATCCCGGGGACGGACATGGGCTAGTTGAAAAGCGCGTGCAAAGCTGCAGGCTGCAGCTAGTAGTATATACGTTATTCCTGGTCTAGAACCAAATCTATGCAAAATTTCAGCCGAATCCGTTAATTATGAATGCAAGCGAGTTAACTAGGAACCTGGTTTGTGTTACGTTGGAGGACACAGATCTCTTAACGAGGGACTTCATCAGGGTGAGTGCGGTGCGAAATGTGCGAAAACTAAATACCGAAACGAGATGCTATTATGTTAGAGTTTCCTTGTCGCTCATTTTATTTCGGATTCTTAATAACATGCACCGAGTCTATGATGTTACTAATCTGTGGCTAAGTTCCGTTTCGTTTACTTTCCTACTCAAATGGACTTGCCTGCTTTGGTCTAGGGTAGACTGGACTCTGTAGACTTGAAACTAAACTCTCACGACGATATTGTTAGGGGCAATTTTATTTACTTTCAGCGCTGCGCTGGTGTTCCATGACCCCAGTAAGAATGGGTTACCAAAGCTCAAAGACTTCAAGCCTTGTTTCTACATAGAAAGCTCGTGTTTCTAAATCCCAGTTCCACACAGACGAAGCCAGGTAATAATGATTCGTGTTATTCTCCAGCATCCAAAAACGACCTCTCTTATCATTTGACCAACATTCGCTGAGATACGCTATCGCATTGCGACCAATAAATTAATTGTAATTGTACACTTCATGTGATTGTAACGACTCGTGGCAGATAGCGGTGACATTTGACTTGCTGTTAGGGTTCCGTAGGTTGAAGTGGGAACCCTTTCGTTTAAAAAACTACAAGAGAACTTAATTGATGTCTGATTGATGAAACACGCGATCTCATCTTGTGTTTTCTGTTACTCACCTCCTCAAAGCAGTCTTTAAGGTTTATAATTTTCGAAAATTTCTTTATAATGGATTAGGTATAGATAAATTATGGTACATAGTGGGGGTAAGGTTTGTTTGATTGTAATTGGTAATGATTCTGAAATTTCTTAAGTTTTTTCTACTGTAACCTAAGATGTATCCAGCCAGGTACCAAAGAAGCTAAGTCGTGGCCAGAAACTAGTGCTATTAAACATTTTTGCCTAATACGCCTATTTCACTTTCGTCCCAATCGAGCCAATAGCTTTATAAAAGAGACAAAAAACACATTTCAATTACTATTCTAATTGTCAGTTTGATTGATGAACGTAATTATTACTTAGTGTACTTCCCTACTCAGTATTGTTTATATTATACCCCTCCACTAATTTTATGTTCTCTTTGGTATAAGCACGACTATGAAGTTCCCTAATTGTTGACAGGTGAGTGAATGAAGACTGAATGACAGAATGAAGTATTTCATAGACAGTTACTTTTGACAGAGAGAGATGCGAATCTGTCGACTCGGAAAATATGGGGACTTACGAAAGTTTCGATTTTTATAGAGCCGATATTAGTATGTAACGAAGGTTATTCTAGATGATTTTTCCAAGAAAAAGTATTGAAAATAGAATATATAAATCATAGTTTACCACAGTAACTCAATCTGTCTTACTTTTTATCACGGAAAAACGCAAGTAACACCGCGGGCAGAAACAAGTAGCAAATAAAACAACTAAAATAATACTATTTTATTCTATTGAATATTTGGATCCCAAAAATCAAGTCATTAAGACGTCTGAGTAAGGTCTGTAAAATAATACAAAAAGTTCAGCAACAATAACAAAATCGATCGTCATAAAAAATTGAATCGGTAAAGCGACAGGTTAGGCCATGACTATTCAATTGTCAGTCGAACTAACAAAAAGATAATAATTTCATAGAATAGGTACAAATAATAAGTTGTTAACGTTATCATGTCAATAACGACACAAGTTATGCAGAATACAGACACTTTAGCGATTAATTAGTAACTTGAGTACAGTACGCGGGGCATTCATACGCACATTACATTAAATATCCCAGAACTGACAGCTAGTGGACTACTCGCTGTAGCTTATTTACCTAGTCAGTCCGTGAGCAGAGCACACACTCAACTTCGCCAGAGCCTATCTCGTGGCCTTCGCCCATTTCGAACTATAATGTATATTAAATGAATTTATTTATTTGGATATATTTATCGTTTAATTTACTTACGCTTTTATTTCTCACTAGATGGCCTCTGTCAACTTCGTATCTCCTACAGTTTTTTCCCTATTTTGTTTTCTTTTATGCTCTTATAGTAGTTCCATTAGACTCATTAGAGCAGACGAAACAAAAAACAAACATTCAAATCGGTCCAGCCGTTTTTAAGTAAAGCGAGACTAGCGAGTAGGCAATTGATTTAAATAATTTATTATTAATTTTAATTTATAAACAGGGTGGCTTTTTGAGGTTGGAGTGGATGGGCAAATTTTTATTTTCTCATAAATCGAGCCTTTTAAGACTTTTCTTTAACTCTCATTGGTTCTGCTTTGGCCAACCACTTCCATCTCAAAAAGGCACCCTGTATACAGATTGTTCTTCTTGTTCTAACCAAAAAAAAACGAATTATCTATGATAACATGATAAAGCACCAGCCGTGCACTATATCCATTATCGCTCGACTTGCGACCTAACATCGCTTATAGCGTAGTAACCCACGGGTTATCGCGTACTACGTACATAGGTAGGTACTACGCTAGCTACGCGTACTCAATTACAACGTTTACAGATCTAGTCCTATGTTGTCGGCGAATTGACTTATTACCAGAACTAATGGAGTAGGTACATGTTACAAATCTGAAATAGTAATATTAAACACAAACTGCTGAAGAGTTGAGGAGTAAAAGTTTTAGATGAACACCAATCAAAACAGAAGTGGGAGAATGGTTGGACATATTATACGTCATGACTACTTCATAAGTAACATCATAGAAGGAAAAGTAGAAGGAAGACTAAGAATTAACTATAAAAGTCAGATCAAGGAGAAAGTGCCCGTCATGTCGTATAAAGAAGTAAAAGACATTGCATTGGAGAGAGAAGAGTGGACAAGACAAGAGCTAGGCTCATTTATGTATGATAATAACACAAAATATTAAAACAAAACAATTTACACAGAGAACAATTTAAAACAACGGACGAACGTATCGTTATGCAGTGATCTCCTTTAGTGAAACCTTTCTTGGTCGATTGTCAATGCAACATTATATTATTTGAACTATCGTTTATTATATAATATTTAGAGTTATATCACTTTGAACCAATCTTTCTCAATACTGATTAGGGTACAATTCAATAGAAAACAATCTAATCTTTGGGGTAGTATTTTTATCATTTGTGGTGTGTGTGTTTGAGCAACATTGTGTTAGGAACATATTCTATTAGTTATTAGAGTTTTTTAGTTGTTGTATATCAGTTTACACAAAGACAACTTATAGGTGCAACATAATTTAACTGTACTTGTATCATTTATCACGTAATTTTAACACATGTTAGAAATAAAAAAGGTACAACTTACAGGTTTTTAGTGAGTTACTTTAGAACTATAATATTTAACATAATAATTAAAATGCCTAGTGAAAGTGAATGTTTTTATCTACAAAAGAAGGTACATAAGTGTAACCTGGCCCACTTACTTCACGAACTAGAATTTTTTAAATCTTGTTTTTGCTCTTCTATAAAGTGTTGATTTTCCACTTGTATCATATGTATATCACAGGAGGCACAGAATATATTTTTTTGTATTTCTATAATATATGTTTTGTTTGTTGTTTATATTTATATATTATGTGTATTTAGGAATTCAAAATGGTATGTTAATATCTATTTTACATTACCTTTGGTACACCCCCTGCCTTTCTTAAATTCAAATAATTATTTCCATCCAAAAGTTGCCTGGAAGAGATAGCTTCTAAGCGATAAGGCCGCCCATTGTACTTGTCTTATGTAATGTCTCCTTGTAATGTTATTTTTATGGTGTACAATAAAGCATTTTTATATTGTATTGTTATTTTCTTTGACTGAATGAAAGAATACACATTTTCAGACACGTAATCTGTCAGCTCGATAAATATCGAAGCTCTCGTTAATCCCGATATTTTTCGAGTCGACAGACTCACATCACATTCTTAAAAAAAGGTTTAGTCTATGAAATATTGCATGCATTCTTTCATTCAGTCAAAGAAAATAAATGCGTGGACGGAGCATAGTTAGTGTGTCTGTTTGTCTGTTTGTATGTGTCTCTTGTAGCCGCAAGGAATGTTTATATTATAAGAAAGGTGATATTTCTGGAAGTATTATTAACTATAGGTTGTTAAAATTCGATGCAGTCATTTTTGTTAAATACATTCATCTGGAATTGGTATTTTTGGAGGCGAACCTGGATGGGATAGGCGCAGGGCCGTGTGGAGTGGCACAAGAGTTTGGAAGCCCAGCAGTGGACTGCGGCTGATGATGATGAGGTATTTTATTTAATTGTTTTAAAATTTGGTTGTTAAGGTTATTCGTACCGTGAAAGCGAGATTTAAAAAAATTATCTGGCGCCAACACGATCGACCTTAAGTAAACTAGAAGATACGTCTTTACCATTTTAACAGTTAACTGAAATACATGCATTCTTTGCAAGAAAAAACAAGTTAGAAATTGAAAACTTAATCTCGCGGTGATTGGCCGACAAGGCTCGACCAATGAGGGCGCGTAGCTTGCGCACCTGATCAAATAATTTCACCCATAGTATTTATATTACACAGTATTGTATTTGTATATAGTATTTTTTAAGACGCATTTAATTATCCATGTAGGGAAACACTTGACGGAAATCCATATTTTACCTAGGTTTTTAAAAAAAATAACTTATTATAAAGATATGCAGTGGATTCCCGTCTCGGGACAAATGTTTGTATGATCTGCAGATATCAGTTATCCAGTTACCTTAACACAAGCTCTGCTTACCTTGGGGGCTAAATGATGCTGTGTGAATTGTGTGTGCAAAATTATTTATTTTTTATTATCGTTTAGTTTGGTTAGAAAACTAAACTAGAGGTAAAACAACACAAACAAGGTTCGTTGTTAACCCGCTTAAATTTATAATGAATAAGAGGTGAAACTTTTACAACTATCATGATTATTAGCACTAAAGAACGACCAATGAAATGCCAATGAAAACTCACTCGCAGTGAGTTCACTTATTCCGTGGTCATGGCGCATAAGCCGAAATATTGAAAAACTCAGAATATCATAAATCATGGTTTTTTTTTAATAACTTTTTTCGGGAGTCTTCATTGACAAAGAAAATTACAATTCAATAATAAAAACTTAGAACTAGTATTTACAATTGAAACAATTAAGCTAACTAACTGCGGATTGTTGCAAACAATCTACAGGTAGCTCAACTGATCCATATCAATACCAGTCGGAAGCGTCCCCAAGACGCTGGCTGCATTGCCCCGCTGTATGGCAATGCTGATGCGCTGCGCCAGATATCCGCCAGCTCTCGGGTCACACGTCGCGTCGACCAGACGCTCAGATAACTTTTAAAAAAGTTTTAAATCATGGTTAATATCCCGTTATTAATGACTTTAGTCTAAATCTAGAGGCACTTTACCAGTAAGGTAAAGCACCAACGTTTTTTTGACTAAAATACTCATAAAAACAATGTCAACCAAGGGTGACATAGGATGGTGTTCATCTCAACGGTAATCAGACGGTTACATTTTAATTGCCGTTTTTTATTTAAAAAAATACACATAGTGGTCAAAGTTAGCAGATGAAGCTTCTGGAGCCGAATTCTGCTAACTAATCGCTTTACTATGACAATGATATCGTCGCACAATCGTCCATAGATTATAGAAACTCTAGATAGTGCGTGCGGTGCTATTTGTACGAAGAGATTAACAAAATGGTTTCAACCTTGACACTTTTGTGACACGTGTTCCTCCATCTGTAGTTTCTTTCATCAAAGGTGAAATGCCAAAATGTGTTATTCTGAGACGATAGCATAAATAAATAAATAATGCAGGACAATTCACACAACACACACCATCGTTATAGAAAAACGATTGATTTAGTGGAATTAGGGCGCTGATCTTCCGACTATCTTTCAGAGAACCCTGAATCACCCCTATTAATTAAAATCCCCAGTTAATAATTTTTAATAGTTATTTTATTTAAATATTAACTGTGAATAGAAGAATTTACGCTTTCAGCCTAATAATACCGTTGTTCGTTTGGTGACGTCACTCAGATCTGTTCACGACAGGAGATACACCGTGGGGTGTTTTGAATACTTACCTTTTAATTGTTTTATTACGTCACCGCTGAAGATACGTCGTCATTTACAAAATACTATAAACGAAGTAAGG
Source organism: Eupithecia inturbata (assembly GCA_963662085.1). Lineage (NCBI taxonomy): Eukaryota > Metazoa > Arthropoda > Insecta > Lepidoptera > Geometridae > Eupithecia > Eupithecia inturbata. The sequence continues at coordinate 8,277,219 of OY759203.1, forward strand.
ATATGACTTATTTTTAAATACTTAGTCAAAAAAAAAACGGAATGTTTGTGCCTTATCTACTCCGCTACTCGATTCTCTAAACCTCACAGCAGATTTTAAGACTATTATACGAAAGAAATCAAAAAGTAATTAATATTTTAAAACAACTTTTTTAAAACAAGTATTTCTATAAGAATACAAACCCAACGAACCCAAACTCGACAGCGTTAAGTCGTTTAGTTGAGGAGTTCCTATGACCGCCATCTGTCTCATCATCAGAACAGCTCGATGATAACATAACATTGCATTGTCACCGAACTTACATACGAATCCCAAATTTCCGCTCAATCGGTTGAGGATAACTTGTCTAAAATTCAGTTGTAAGATTTGTCCCACACATACTAACAGGGCAAGTTCAATAAAAAATTGTAAAAATACACACGCTCTTTTCAAGACAAGAGTGGTCTTCTAGAGCTTCGGGATTAAATCGTCAGCCACATTGTCACATTCCATCAGGTGAGATTGCGGTCAAACAAAGGTCTATGGCCTATAAAAAACCTTGTACTTACCGGTCCTGTCCTAGTTAATCGATACCAAATTCAAAGTACTTTATCTCCTTTAGACCTTACAGGACTCTTGGAAACGTCACAAAATTCAAATTACAAAGTAAAACTAGGAAATAAAGTGATCACTTTGATTTTTGCTGTATGTATCTCTTGAACTACAATAGGTAGCTACATGAAACTTTCTATAAATAAGTAACACTTCAACTGTAATAAGAACAAATACTAAAAGTATAATAAAGTTGAAAATTTGATGTCTTTGAAAACGTTGCCTGATTGTTACGGTACGAAACCCTTTGTGTGCGAGTCGACTCGCACTTGGCGGTCTATTGTATCTAGGTATGCTATTTAAACCTGTACGTAACCATTTCTTCGCAATGTACAAATGGACTGTAATTCCCTTACGTACGAAAGAAAACAAAAAAAAAAGGAATTAAAGGTAATTTTGAAGCAACCACTCTTGTATATCTTTTTATTGGTAAACAATTCACGCACCACGTTTAATAGCTCACAATTAGTAGGCCCCCCGCCGTTCAAGTCCCCAATTTACATTAATCTATTCGTTATTTCAGCTATTACAGACCCCCCACTCCAACCCCCCATAGGGCTCAAGATTAACCGGATAGAGTGGGACAAGGTTGTGACTGACTACATACGACTAGCCGTTGCTCGCGGCTTCGCTCACGCGGTATTAGGGTAAATTGTAGGCGATAATGTTGCTACATATCAGTGAGAGAGTTATCGTTATGAATCAAAGTCGTGTCTAGGTACTACATCCAAACTTGCAAGATTTATATTATTAGTGTATATTAAAAATCTTGTCAGATACACCTACTATGTGCATAGTTAAATTCTTTTGGTTCTTTCTGATAATTACGCCCAGACTCGAAACAGATTTCAGACATTTGGTACTAGATGATGCTGTGTCCGGCACTATTTATTAATTTGTTATTTATTTGCAGAACATTGTAAACATTTTATTATTTATCAGGCGACGGGAACTGTACCCGCGACCTAGCGTCCCAGGTCTTTGGCCGACTGCGTCATAAGATTTCTCGAGATGGTTACTTAGAAGACCGTTGGACCCAGGATACCATTGGTCGTCATGTTGCGCCAAAGCAGTTTAAATCAAAAACTTCCAATAACTTAAAAAGCTAACTGCTAGTGTTAGATACGCATTTAATGTAGCACTAATACGTCGATCAATATCTCAGAAACTAGTTATAGAAATGCGCACGAGGGCACTCGGCGCCGAAGGATAAATAGCTATGGAGTTTTATAAAAATTATTTGAAATTGTACGTGTTTAGCTTTTTAATGGATAAGGGAGGGATAATATTAGTCCTTAAGTCAAAGAAACTTAGTACCTACTTACAACTTACTTAGTTACTTTACCCACGCCTCAGCTACCTATCTAGATCGAAGTTGAAAGCTCCATACGATCCCAGAACAGGGAAATATGCGATTATATCGGTTTGACGCATATAGTGCCGACAACATATAGTGCATGTTGAGGCTGGCGGTGTGAGTGTTAACTGAATTCAAATGCCTACGAACTAGAGATCACGCACATCCAATTAGGATTTTAGCGCTTTTAGCCGTGACGATCGAGCAAACTTATTGGTAGCGCTAACGTTGTACGTATCCAAGTGCTTTGTACCAATGAGATTAATTTACACACACGAGTTTTGTGAGCGCACGGCAGCGGTATAGGCGCGTCGCGAACCGCACTCACCCTGAAGAAGTCCCTCGTTAAGGGATGAAACGTTGGTGTTCATCCAACACAAATAAGGTCCGTAGTTAACCCGCTTACATCCGTAATGAATTCGTCAAACTACGATCGTTTTTATAGTAAAAAAGAGATTAATTTAGTAAATACATTTACTTCTTTGCTCTGTACGGTCTAATCGAAAAGAAATAAAACACTTTGAAGTTTTGACGACCTCTGCGGCGCAGATGGCGAAGGTCCGCCTGCGGCGGCGCAGGAGCGTTTGATTCCTGCCTCGGGACAAATGATCCTACGATCTGCAGATATTTGTTCCGGGTGTACTGGGTGTTTTCTATGTATAATAAAAATATGTACTTATTTACATATACACCTATAGTATGTAATGTATTGTTTTGAGTAAATCAGTTATAATATATATAACTGATTTATTTATAATATTATAAGCTAAGCAGAGCTTTGTTCTGGGTACTAGACCCAGAACAGAGCTCTGCTTAGCTTGGGGCTTGATCATGCTTTGTGAATTATCCAGCATTATTTATATAGCTGGTGAAAACCCCTTAATACCGCAAGCAAGAGCTGGTGGCCGTACAGGTTAACTAAATCTTTTGATCATGATGAGTGGTATGATGACGCATCCTTCACAAGATGCAATCGTGGCTGACCATACTCGGTGACAGGTTTCTATACAGAGTGGTGAAAAGCTCTTTGAATGGCGACGTACTCGTATCATATTCGGAGAGCTAAGGTTTTATAAAGTTTACTGATGAAATTTGGATTAAACTAGTCGCAGTAGCAAAAAACCTGTTAGGTTTGGCTAGGTGCCGATTTAATTACGGATGTAAGCGGGTTAACTACGAACCTTATTTGTGTTGGAAGAACACCAACGTTTCATCCCTTAAGGAGAGACCTTAATTGTCCTCGGAGAGATGCGGAACGCGCGCGTCCAGAACCGCACTCACCCTAAAGAAGCCCCTCGTTAAAGGATGAAACGTTGGTGTTCTTCCAACACAAACAAGGTTCGTAGTTAACCAGCTAACATCTGTAAAGAATTCGTCAAACTACAATAGTTTTATGTTTATTTATAAAACCTTATAAAACTGTTCACATAATGTTTTACAAGCTGACTAATTAATGTGTTATTTTAACTTATAGCTTGTTATCAAGATATGATGAAGAGCGTGTTTTACGCAATGTATCTATGTACCTACTGCTAGCCAAAAGCTATGCATCCGTGCTGATGGCTGCTTACTGGGATTGGCTTTAACATAAGTGGAGACATGGAAGCCCTATTCCTCATGGGGCTTTTTTTAGGCATCTCTAAGGGCGCATAAGCTTCCAAGCTTTTCAGCGTTAACTGAATCACGTAAGCTGTAAAACAGAATGAAGGTAACATCAGAATTAAATAAGCATGTAGTTCATTGATGATGATAATAAAACGCCACCGCTCCGCTCATGCCCCACACCACTGCCTGGCAATCATAACTCTGTACAAACTAGTCTTACATTAACTGTGTCCAAACCTGGCTCAATGACAGCGACACGGTGACAGTGGTTTGTCAGTTGATTTATTAAATCGCCAGCCTTTTTACGTCGGAGTACTCACTGGGAATCTCTCATAAATACTGGTATTGCTCTAAGAGGGCGCAATGCGCACCATTTTGTAAATATAATAGGCATAGGATTTTGCGTTCTACGTTTTGGAACGGCTCAAGCGCAAAAATCAAGTTATTATTTATTTACAAGAAAACTAAGCCACTTATGACGAAACTGTTCAAGGAACTAAATAATTAGTAATAACCTACGAAGCAAAACATAAATAATTTCAATTGACCACAGGGCTCGACTAAACAGTGCACTTTCATGAGTTTTTTTATCGTATTTTTTTTTCGCAATCGTCTTATCACCTTCAAGGAACCAAAAAAAAAAATGTGGAATGTTATGTAATTCGAGTTTTTGACCACGGGGATCTCGTGAGTACTGAGATCTAGGCCTAGTTTGACAACCAAGCTCGTTAGGTTCGCCCCTTAAATCTCACGAAACTAGAGGAATAATAAATTAGGTCAAGAGGCCTTTGCCTTGCTGTGTACTTATTGAGGGCTGATGAATAGATGGATGCCATCGAACCATCGGATGCCTGGTCTACACCAGGGCCCTAATTCCACTATATTCATCTCTTCACCAAAACAATGGTATCGTCTCAGAATGACACATTTTGGCATTTTACCTTTGAAGAAAGAAACTACAGATGGAGGGACGCGTGTCAAGGTTGAGACATTCTGTAAATCTCTCCGAGCAAATAGCACCGCACGCACTATCTAGAGTTTCTCTCATCTATAGACGATTCTGCGACGATACCATTGTCATAGCGATTGGTTAGCAGAATTCGGCCCCAGGTTCCACTGATGATGTCTGTGAAATGGCTGGAAATGGAACTTCGTTCGACTCCCAGTTGCTATTGGTGGCTGTCATGTCAACCGCAACAGATTATTGAAGAGTTAAGATGACAAAAGTGAATGTGTCTTCTAGACCTTCGTGATATACCGTCGGTCACATGGTCACTTACCATCAGGTGAGATTGCGGTGAAGGTCTATTGACTATAAAAAAACGTTAGATTCGTTTAGACGCTCTGCAGTTGAAAGATTTCTAGTTCTTGGTGAGACGAAAGGTCCGTCTATCTAGGTATTGATAGGTAGGTAAAGGTAACTACGGGGAGCTCCAAATAGACACAATAGCGTCGGCAACACATAAATCAGCTTTTTACGTTTTACGTAATTAGCTAACGTAAAAATCTTAACCGTTATATGCTTACGGTAGGGTTGTCAACTACATGACTAAAGTACTATAAAATAGAGTAGTTCATTACATACTTCTGTATTGTCATCTGTTTCTCACAACAGAAGCTTTGCTTACATCGGGGCTGGATGATTTATTGTTGTTGTTTCAAATATCGAGCTAGCAAGCAAACTTTGTAAAAATTTCTAAACACTTAAATAATTTTTTTTTTTCAAAAATTCATATATCCGGTGTCACTCGGAATGATGCTAGGATTTTAACGATACCCCATAGATACAAATCTGTACAGATATTTAAATGACTGGACTATTTATCTTTTACAACTTTTACTGGACTATTTATCTTGAATAGACCGTGCTTGTCTGGACATGACATCCCATTGACAACCTTGCTCCTCTCTGTTAAAAATGCACGCCATCTATTAGTTCGAAGGTAAATAGAGATTTTTTCTTTTTTGGAAAATGCCTCATTGTCCAGCATTACTTATTTATTTACAGAGGCAACCCTAGCCCAACCGTGGATATATTTTATCGGCGACAAGATGGAAGAAACAATAAAGTTTAGAACTAATGAAGTTTTATATTTTGAAACTAAACAATTAAATATAGTTTTATAGCGACGAACCTTCCATTTAAGACGCGAAAACAATATAGAACTATACTTAAATCGAAATATTTTTAAAGCAAGCTAGCATGACGTAGGTATGGTAAGTTAGTATTTTTTTTTTAGATGTTTTCGCGAAATTCTTGATGCAAGTCACAAACTAACTCCAATTTCGTAATGAAACTTATTGTATTCATTTATTTCAGATAACATAAACTTCTAATAATTTAATTAACCATAATACTTACTTAGTTAATTTTATACCTACCTGTTAAAAAGTGAGGGGTGTGGTGGGAGTTTGCAATAAATGGAACTCTACGAGGGAGGCTGGTGCCCAACAGTAGTCTAATAAATAATTTTCTTCCTTTCTTTCAGTGGGACGACGTAGTCTATAGAAAATACCTATAGTACCAAGAAACAACCAGTATTACAGAAAAACCTCAAAAATAAGACAGAAACAAGAGCGTATCTAAATAATATTCTGAGCAACATTGGATGTGCACTTGTGTAAATATTGTAATAATGTAAATATGGACGCTTAGATCCACATAATGTTTACAACACTTTGTACGCTGTTGGCCTAGTGAGCAACTGGCTTGGATAATGAGTCCTGAATACTCAAAGTATTTAAAGTTTAAAAAACTATTGAAACTGACCTAAGAAATAATAGAAAATATCCCATTATATCTGCACATCTTTAAAAAAGGTTCCCCTGTTCTTAAAAGCATAGCATAGTTTTCCAGTTTCTAATGCTATCCATAATAAAGAACAGAAACACACACATAAGATTTTTTAGCTATGTAAACAAATATTTTTAGTTTACATGATTGAAACAATTCCTGACCAATCACTCTAAACTAGGATATAGAAAGATGATTATGATTATCAATTTTCAAAGATATGGTAAAGGAACACTATATGTCCTGCTGTCACTGAATACACCCTTGTTTCCATAATATATGTAGATATATAAATATATATATTTAAAGGTGTAAATATAATATAGGAGTATGTAATGTATGTATTTTTTGTAATTGATATTGACTATGATGCACACAGATCTTACCCCACATGTTTCCGATGATCAATACCAGGTTGTCTGGCAGAGATCGCTCGGTAAGACCGCCAATTGTCACTTTATGTTATAATTGATAATTGTTTCTTTGTTTTAATTGTGCAATTAAAGTATTTTCTATCTGTCTATCTATCTATTATGCACATTCAATCAATAAGATTAACAATGAGGATGCAGCCTTGCTTTAATGGAGACATAACTCAACTCTGCCTATGGGTTTTATGATGTTGTTGACAACACAGACTAGTTCTATCCAAACTTGTACCGTTGTAAGTACTTGTTTGTTGGAGTAATGTGAGTACTGTAAATCATAACAGTATAATTCTTAATTCTTTATTGCGCTAAATAAAACATACATAATATAACATAAAACTAGAGACAAAGGCGAGCTTAAACCTAAAAAGAGTTCTTTTCCAGCAAACCTTATTGGGAGAGAGAGAGAGAGAGATAGTAGATAGGTGTTATGTGAGTATGTGTACATGACTTTCATAGACAAAATATGGTTAAATCCGTAACTATAATCAGTTATTTATTATATAATTTCAAACTACTACAATGTCCCATAAAGCACTTCAAAAAGGCTCAATAAGTGATAGCGCAAAATACATTTTTAAATGGTTTCTAATATTTTCTGCATTTTACAAAGAATAAAACTGGTGTTAAAGTAGTTTGATGGTAATTGTACACCATTTTATAGCCTGAACATACTGTATAATATTATAAAAAATATATAAGGTCCTATATTAGTTTCTAAGTGTATCCTCTGTTGGTAGAGCTCAATAAATAAATAAATAAAAAAGTCAGGAATCACCTCTTTTTATTGATATGTAGTTGAATTTTGTATCCTTAGACTAAATAAAGATTCCCATATCTAAACATCATTAAATAAAATACATAAAGAACTGAAAAACAGGATAGGGTCAAGGGTATAAAACTTGATGTTTTTCATAGTTTTGTAATTTAAAATGTGAATTTACAACAGGTTGCAGTGCCGAGGCCTAACCTACAACTGACAGCATTATGGCTGGCAGACAATGGACTGAACTGAACATTCGTTACTGTTCAGATAAGTGAATCATACATTACAGGAATGCCATGCCTGCCAAAGTAGGTGTGTTTGTAAGACCTGTATGGTATGGAGCATAAACTACCTACCAGTCAGTAGGTAAGTAGGTACCTATTCTCGTTTATGCCTACTTCGCTCATACGTCCGCGCTAAACAGTGTAAATAAACAAAAATCTGTAAACATACACAAAAAGAACATAAAATGCGATTACTCGCCATTTAACCCGCGTCTTCCATACCTTAGCTAAATGAATCAAAAATGTTTCTCTTGTGTAGGGCGCTCAGCTAAGTCAGCTACTCGCAAACAAGAAATATTATGTTGAGGTATTATCAACCACACGCATTTCTATACGATATTATGATAAATATTAAATTTTCAGGCGATACGTGTATCGGATTACCTGATTACCGTGTCAATGAGGACGTCAGAGTAAATAGATCCAATGAAACAATTCAGTATCGCATCGAATATACAGCACAATGGTAAAGCCACATTGGTGTCTGCTCCCCGATCATAACATAGCCTTTTTTAAGCTATTTGGCTGGCTACACCACAGATTTAATGCATGAAACATGTGCGCTAGACTTTGTAGTCCTTGCTAATATGGTTTTCTTACACGTAGGACTATTCATTTGGGCGTATTTTGAAAAAATGCTGTTGCTTTTCACACTGGAATGGCATAACACGCAAACACTGGTCGATTTTCACACTGAAACACTTCACTACACCACAACAGTTTGTTCGAGGAACGCGAGACCAGCCACGGTATGCATTTTCTCACTCACCTTGTTGTTTATTTGCTATTTTATTGAAACAGTTTTGAAAAACTTCATATAAATGCATAGGCTCGTCATCGCTCGTCGCCATTTTGGATTTTACTGTCCAAATAAGCACAGACAACATAGAACACAAACTCGTCAGAGTGCGCTCAGTAACATTGTAGTCATAAAAGGAATGGAACAACATAAAATTTGTCTAATGGCAGCTTGTAAATTATTGAGAGGCTATGAAAGCAAAAGAGCTAAAAAATATTTACAAAATTAACGAATTTATAATCTCATGCAAATTTGCTGATTTCAAATGAATTTAGACAAACGTTTACATAAACAACGTTCGGAAGTTTATTGCCTCATCATTATTCTGACTAATGTATTGAACGCATCAACCATAGAGATTTTGTGTTATTATAAATAGTGATGCCAAGAACTATAGAAAAAAACAATTACATTTTTTTATGTTATATTACTGTGTTACACAGTGTAACATTGCAGTGGTCAAAAATGCAACTAGAATTTTATTTATTGCAACGCATGCTTTTCATTTTCTTATATGTTTTACAGATAGCCAGCGCTGTTCAACAATTTTGAAACAATATTTAATCAGTAGGTAGGGCAGTCGCCCTACCTCGCGAAGATTTTATGACAGATAAATTTTGACATCACCTGTACGCCTGTTCCTATTATAACTCTTTAATTATTTGACATTGTCTAAAATAGCATAGTTTCATTATTAACTTACTGTAACATTTGCATGCTAATCTTAGTAGAACATAATTGAAACTTAAAATTATTAACATCTGTGTAAACTACATTGTGTTCAAGCAAATAAAATATCTTTATCTTTATCTTTGTCGCCTATATTTTTAATAAGAACCTTGGTGGTCCTCGATTCTCAGAAATTTTATTCTTCAGTTACTCAGTTCTCTGGTTTTCAAAAGTCCTATGCATTCTACAAATCTACTCTATTTTACTCCACAGGGTAGCTTTTTGAGATGGGAGTGGCCTGGGATTGGATTGGGATGTAGTAAAGTAAAGAAGCGACAATGTAACCTTTAGCCTGTTAGTTGTTATTTTTCAATTTAGAGCAAAACCTGTCCTAAGTTTTTTAATCCTTTAGAGATAATCTGATATTTATGGTAAGCCTGGACACAGGCACAGGAAGGTTTTGACAATTTGTTTGAGTCTTAGCCTGTACACCGAAATTTTGTACCTATAATTTTTCATGTGTTTCACCTTTGACAATAAAGATATTCTATTTTGATTCTATTTTATAATGATAGTTTTTGCAACTCACTAGGAGTTTTGTTGTAGAAGCGTATACATACATTGCTCAATATACATTAATTTTGTGTAGCCTAGTTGTGGGCACACCGAGTTTATGATTATTTTTAATATTAAATTATGTATATCGCAATTTTTGGGGAACCTATTGATATTTCTATGAGCGTACAACAAGTTTTCATAATTATTTTGACACGGTACTCTTATTATGTTTATTTCTTTGAATTTATCCCGTTGGGATTCTCTTGGACCCATGTTATAGATTGCCTGAACCGCCCTCTTCTGCAGGACAAATACGGTGTTAATATCTGCAGCGTTCCCCCACAGCAGTATACCAAAAGACATAATACTATGGAAACATATCATAGCTGAAATAAACATCCGTGAAAGGAGTCATGGGCTCAATTTATGAAAAAATAATAACTTCATACCGTTATTTTGTAGAATGTTTCATTAAAGTTTACAAAATTCATTAGGAATAGATGTTCGAGGATAAACCCCATTAAGGTAAGTATCCCGCTGGCTAGCGGCATGTACACCAGTTGTTAAATATATTATTTATTTTTTTACATTGATGCTTAGTACGGGGAGTATTCAAAATAAAATTGTAAAAATAGCCATTTCCTTTCATTTTCAATAACGCAAGTTTTGCAAACATTGATCCTTATCATCAGCAACCGAATCCGATGCTGCAAAAATACAGCGTGTCGTATTTTTTGAAACATCAATTTGTTCGATTTCCTGCCAAAAGATTTATAAAACTTAAATATGCAGTCTTTTTCTCATTATAAATCGAGGGCATGACTCCAATACATAATACTCAATCATTTATTGCATTCCTCTCACGACTTTTCTCAAGAACTCAAGATTTCGGATTTGGCCTTCCACTCCCATCTCAAAAAACCACCCTGTATTATGTTTTTTGGAAAACATTTCATATCGTATTTGGCTGGCGTATAGTTAATATAACCACCTCCACAACGACCTCACTCGACAAGTTTGCAAAACTTATAATTTCTAAGCCTTCTTGCACATCACTATTTTCCATTATTTTTATTTTTTTGTCATGTTGTTTGACGTAAGACCTTAACATCGCTGAGCCTACAAAATTTTCGAGTGCACATCAAATAAAATAACAACAGGTCATCTACATGTAACATGTTCTCATTGAACTCGTTAAATAGTCAAAACCAGGTAAATATTACTGAGAAACGATATTCTTCTTTACTTGTAACAAAACTGCAAATCGTCATTCTTATAACCTTTGTGTCATTGCAGATTTTAGTTAGTTTTAGTCAATTAACTGCGCGGTATCCGAGTTTATTCAAGCACAGGAAGCGGTCAGGGGGCTGGGGAAGTGATGTGAGGGGAAAGGAAGCAACCGCGGCCAGGCCCGAGGGAACGATCTGTCCCGAAAGTTTGGACGAGAGTTTAAGAAATTTCGATAAGAATGTCCTCGCTGATATGAGATCTGTTGACTTCCGGAGCCTGGTGGCGGTCTCTGCTCCGACGCGGTGGTCGAAGGCCCGCCTGCCAGCGCTCTCGGTCAGAAAAGTCTCCTATGTCTCTTCCAATTCCTTTGACATGAATAAGAATGGCTGGACTGGAACTCCCACTGTCACTGTTGATTTCCGGAACAAGTCTACCAGGTAATTTGATTGAATACTTGAAATGACTGGGATATCATTCTATCCTGTAAGAATCATATTTATGTAGGTACATCCTTACAAAGGAGGTATTGACCTGAGAACATAAACACCTATAGCACTGTCATCGGCTGAGTTAGTATTCACCCTTCATTCAAATGTTTGTATGATCTGTAGGCTGTAGGTAGGTAGTTTTTCTTGGTCTGTGTGTGAGTATTATGTAGGTATATGAGTTATCTGGTACCCATAACACAAGCTCTGCTTTACGGGTTAGATGATGCAGTGTGAAAATCTACTATTTACTAGCTTTTGCCTGCGGCTTCACATGCTTATTCTTAAGATAATAAGAAACCTGTATTTTATTCCAGGTCTAGGTCTTCATCGTAGCAAAATTTCAACCTGCTTTGTTCTGCAGCTTTGATGTGAAGAGGTAGGTAACATCCAAATTGCATTTATAATATTAGTGTGATTTTCTATTCCAGGCTTGGCATAACGGACAACTTCGTAGGTCTCCTGGCGAGCAATATGCACTCCAACTCGTTCAAGTTTGACATCCAGGTGCGAGGATTCAAGACGGAGCGCTCTGTCCACGCGGACCTCAAGAGGAACCCCAACATCATTAACCGACTGCGTAAGTTCCTGGGTTAGTACATGTGCTTTGATAGTTATACATTGACTATCTTAATTATAAATATCTGTCATCTTTTAAGGAACAGCAGAGAGTTATACTCAGGGTTTTGTACCCAAAGGGTGAAATCGGGACCCTATTATTAAGCCTCCGCTTTGTCCATCCTTCCATCCGTCAGCAGGTTGCATCTCATCAACTGTAAATGTTACTCTCTGCTAGATCATTGATAAAGATCACGAAAAATAAGGATCTTTATCAATGATCTAGTAAGTAAGTAAGTAATGTGATCCTTGTGGGACTCCTGAGATTGTATGCAATAGGAGGGAAGAATACTAAAAATAAATAAATAAATTGTTAACTGACTGCTTAACTAGCCATTACTTAAAATTGACAGATATTTATAAAAGGACTAGTGCTCCCGACGCAGATTGCATGTTGCGGCACTCCTAGAGGCTTGGCAGTGAGTGAGTGAATGTGTCAGTCAGTATAAGGAAAAGAGATAAAATGTAAACAGTTATATATAATCATTAATCATGCAGTTTTGTATAAAGTTTGTAAATTCTGACTAATACTGTGTATATGTTTACTAATAAAATAAAACAGTAGAGCTTTGTGTACTTAACTGAAATTTTGTCAATATCTTAACTTTAAACTGTGACTTAGTTATTTATTTTTGAATATCATATTTTTTAGATAAATTTTTTTAAGTATTCTGTACATTTTTATGGAAATTCCTTTTAATTTTGAATACTTAACATTGGGAAATTAAGAATATCCTGTTTCTGTCAGTGGCTCTTGGGCACAGGAAAACCTACCTCTATTTTTGCTGCAAATCTAACTTTATACACTTCAAGTTTGGTAATATTTATTTGAGAAATTTGTTTAAGATGTGCTTTGATTTAGGCTTTGTTTGGATGATACTCTGTAGGCAAAAGCTTTTGCTTTCACGTAACAAAAATCGAGTGGGAAATCTGTGTACCCTAACTGTTATTATGCTTTATTCCAGAGTCTCTTAACCTTTTACAGTCCACGGACCCCTAGGAAATCAAGCACAATATCTAGGATAAAACAAAATCCGTCAAGTGCGAGTGTGACTCGCACGCCGAGGGTTTCGAACGTTTGTCTAGTATACTAATATGTACTGTAGGTAAACTGCTATTTAATGGTGTTGATTCTGTCGTTTTACAATTCCTAACAAAATTTTTACGATTTCTAAATTTTCTAAGTTAGATTGACCTAAATATTATTTAGGTTCTATAAACAGATCCTAAAAATAGCTAAATTAGAATGAGTTTGAAAATTCCAAACTGACTAACTGTCTGTCGGTCTATATGTCTGTCTGTCTGTCAAACAGGTGCGTACAACTTTTATGTACCCTAATGTTTTTATCCATCTAGCATTTTGCCTAAAAATTTTACTCATGACCAAATTAGATGCCTGCTAAAATTAGGTAGACGGTGCTAATGGTAGCTAAAATGTAATGCAAAGAATAGGGTTATAGCTATTTATAACTAAGTTGAGTTGTTTTAGATCTGTCATCCTAATTTTAAACCTGCCAGTCTAATGTTTTAAACATCGAATAGCTTTCGTCTATTTGACATTCCTAAGTCCTAATTTTAGCTAATTCTAAAACAACAGAATCGACACCAATGAATACCTACCTAAAAATAAAACATTTCAGATGTATCGGTTCGCAAACTTCCGAGTACAGGGGGTAATAGTAAAATTTTCGAGTTTTTTCAAAATATTTCGAAAAGTATGTTACATAGTTCAAAAACTGTTTTGAGGTGTACAAATTGATAGCAGACTCGGTGAGGTTGCCCCCCCTTTTAAAAATCATCCCTCCCTTGTTGACCATTTTTCAAAAAGTCTTATACTTAAAATATTGGTCCATATCTACAAACGCTACGTACTTTTCAGATAGATCGTTCGGCTAACTTCGGAGATAGGGGGAGGGGGTATTCTTTCGAGTTTTTTCAAAATATTTCATAAAGTATTAAACCTACAGAAATTTCAAAAACTGTTTTGGAATGTTTGTACAAACTGATAACTTTCATTTGATACCCCACTTGAATAAAAAAAAACTCAAAAAGAATAAAATATATTTATTTTATAAACAGAACTAAACATACACAACACATACTAAATAATACTTATAAACAAAACTTAATTATACAGTAGTCCTGAGATATTAAAGACGGAGAAAAGGACAGAAAAGCGAGACCACAAGGGTTTCGATACCGATCTCCGATCTTCGAAACCATAAAAAACAGCAATAATAAAAACATGATATTCTTTACAATTACTTTTCAAAGCTGGATCACAGGATATTTAAATAAACTTTTCTGTACCGTTGTCAAGCCAATGATATCAGTAACAACTGTGTTAATTTTTAATTTTTATTTTTGTCCGTTACTCCCGAAAATAATACCAAAACGAATCATTTCGTCTTAAACTTGTGTTGACAAAGTACGCGGTCGCGTCATCATTCGCCTCGAAACCAATCGCCCGAACAAGCGACGACGCGCGACGCCGCGCCGCAAGTGAGCGGAATCCTCCCAAAGAACTACGAAACATCGCTAGCAACGAAAGTAATTGATTTCTAAAACGACTTAGTGTCTGACAGAAACTAGTATTTCGTAAATTGCTAATTTATGAGATAATAGTTATTGCCCGCGGCTTCGCACGCGCTGTTCCTGAGATTATTTTCTTCCCATGGGAACCGATTTATGGTAATACAAGCCTTTGATTTATTCCAGGCCTAGAGCTACGTCTATGCAATATTTCAGTCCGATCCGTTGACGCGGTCTCCTCCAAATGTTGACCCAACGTTGCTTAACTTCAACTATCGGCACTCAAGGTTTTATGTGAACGTTGGCCCCTTAATTATTAAATATATAATATTGGAATTTATTAGTTTTCGGCGACTTTCATCGCTGACTAATACGTACTTTTGCAGAATACACAACAACAACTCCACATGTGTGCCACAAATGACCAAACCCTATTCCCCAGGCCTAACCGCAGACTACCCAGACAAGGCGGCCTCCTCCGCGGCGGGGGAGGCCGCGCCGCGACTGGAGCGGCTGCTCAGCGAGGAGGCCAAGCATCTCACGCATCAGCAGAAGGACAAGATCAAGGTGGCCTTTGCTGAGGGGTATCTAGCGGGTAAGACATGTTGTCATTGTCATCAGCCTATGGCTTCGAACATAAAGGTAAGGAAGCGATTTACTAACACGCTTCCCCTCAGCATAACACAAACGAACGTTCTGCGTAGTCTTAAGAACGTGTACGCCGGAACACAACATTTCGTGCGAATGTGAGCGTAATCCCGCTTCTGTTTGCCTCTGTGTGCTATACGTGTGGGCTTAATCCCGCCGCTACGCACCTCTGTGTGCATACGTGTTTACCTCACTCCCCCGTCAGAAAATGAGAGGGGTTTTCGTCGCAATTTTTGTGTAGCGGTTCCCTCCTTTATGTTGAAGGGTTATGGTAATACACTGTTGTACGGCGGCCTTACCTAGTGAGCGCCATAGTGCTCTGGCTTCAGCCTCATCCAGTATCTGCCAGCAGTCTCTCATCGTCAGCCCACCTGGTTACAGGGTGGTTTCTAAATCGATTTTCTAGAGGTCTGTAAATAAGTCGAGAATAAGGATGGACTTGGTCCTAATAATACCTTATGACACTTCTTTATTTTTCCCCAACTCCTCTTACAGTGTATCTTACTTCCAGGCTCGCATCCGTCCAACGCGCGCGGCACCAAGGCCTCGAAGTACCTGCGCCTGGTGCAGCAGCTCCTGACTATAGTGCTGTTCCTGGCCATCTTCATCAGCCTCATGGCCTCCGTCTCCGGGACCGTCTTCCGGTGAGTCTGTCTGCTCACTGCTGGGCCTAGCGTACGTCTGCTATGGTGCTATGATATCACTTACGGGCCTGTTATTTAGACGACTTGTAAGGCCGTGCGGCCTGAGTCATGTTGTTAAGTGCCAAAAAACTAACGCTCCATAAACCATCCTTCGTGGATGTAAAGACCATTCAAATCAAAATCAAATCGTTTATTTCTGAAACAATAAAATATTTACAATAAAATATTAAGACCGCAGGATCCCGAACTAGCCTGAGTTTTATTATAGGACCCAAGGCTTCTTCTAATAATTTACAATGTTGTGTCTTTAATTTTTTTTATTTTTATACGGCAATGGCCTTTATTAACAAAGAAAATTACAATCAAATTATAACTAGTACTTACAATCGAAACAATTAAGCCAACTGCAGACTGTTGCAAACAATCTACAGGTAGCTCAACTGATCCATATCAATACCAGTCGGAAGCGTCCCCAAGACGCTGGCTGCATTGCCCCGCTGTATGGCAATGCTGATGCGCTGCGCCAGATATCCGCCAGCTCTCGGGTCACGCGTTGCGTCGACCAGACGCTCAGATAACTTTTTAAAAACCCGGAGAGCCTCGGTACCCCACGGACCTAGGGTCTCGACCCCAAAGGGAGCAATTATGTAGGCTCTGTCGAGACCTGCATATTTGCGTCTCTTGAGACCCTCGGCCAAATCTGCCGCCGCACCAGCCCTTACGGATGTCCTCGGAAGATGGGAAGGCGCAAGTGTGTCGACGCATGTAGCGTCCCACACAGTCTTTAATAGACTATTAAAAATATCGAAATCTTAAAATATATCTAAAAAGTAATAATGAAAAACATTGATGATGATGATATCTTCCAGCATCCAACTCGGCAACCAGACGGAGGTGGACCCAGAGGACATTACAGTCACGTTTGACGACGTGAAGGGCGCGGATGAGGCCAAGCAAGAGCTCAAAGACATAGTAAGTCACTTAGATAGATTAATTATTTATTTTCTACTCAACACACAATAAAGGTTACATTAAAAAAGTACTTCATACCATTTTACTCGAGCAGCAGCAAGTCAATTAATGATATTCACTAGGTAACTCGTTCAGACTATTTTCTGGCTTTTGTGTGGTGATTGGCTAGAGAGGTAAGGAATGTTAGACAAAATAAAGAACGGTGAACGAAGCGAGCATTTGAGCGGCGGTTGGGACAATGTCAAGCCAGCTGAGACAAAGAAAATACAGAAACATTTCGGAATTCTTAAGTTTGAGTGGCGCGGTTTGAAAAACTTTAAAGAAAGCTAGACAAAGTCGAGAGAAGCGAGCCGTGATAATTTTAGAGTCATCGATTTGTACACGGTTTCTAGTTATGATTACAATTAAAACTCCTTTCAGGTGGAATTTCTTAAAGACCCGGAAAAGTTCGCCACCCTCGGCGGCAAACTGCCTAAAGGGGTCCTCCTTGTCGGCCCCCCGGGGACCGGCAAGACGCTTCTGGCGCGCGCCGTGGCCGGGGAGGCCCACGTGCCGTTCTACCACGCCGCGGGGCCCGAGTTCGATGAGATACTGGTGGGGCAGGGGGCCCGCCGCGTCAGGGATCTATTCAGTAAGTGTAGGGGTCCTAGTGACCATCCGAAAGACGCGAGCCACCAAGGATTGTCTACAGTAGAAATTGTTACTTTCACTGTGATCTGACACAAATCTGCTATAAAACCCTTCAATTTACATTAACATTCCTAGCAGCAGTGCACCTATTTGGTTGTAAAAGCCTAATCTTCCATCGAGTACTGCCAAGTTCTTAAATTCGTATTCCACGGCACATACTTGCGAAACTGTGTTGCGCTACACGTGCAACTGTGTGTGTGATGTCTAGACATCGCTTCATGAATATATCGTGCGAGTGTGACAGTTGCGAAGTAACTCAAAGACATTTTATTTTATATTCCTTTCACAAAAAGTAAAATTAAACCTTAAAACAGAAGAAATTTCGTATGGCCATGATCAAACAAACAAAACATCGAGCACTAACGGCGTCGTCTGTCAAAATCATTACACATGCCATCTGCGCCCGGTGCGTGCGCCGTACATCCCTTGCAAATTTATTACGAACTCGCTAGGTCGCGGCGGGGTGAGGAAGCTCGGTCAGGGGGGGAGGGGTGAAGAGTGTCCATGTGTCCCCTGTAGGTGGAGCTGACGGCGCTATAGTCCGATGGAAGTCCCAGAGGTTGATTAGCACGTTCCCGTACTGAGGGAAAGACGCCGGTTCAAGTCCCGTCGCAGTCGAAAAAATATTTGTGATATTATTTGATTTCATATAAATTACCCCGTTTGAGGCTTCCGCACTATAATAATAAAAACCTTAGAAATGAGCAGCGCGGCACCTCTCGCCAAACGAACTCAACGTAGCTTTAGTCTTTGAGCAGGATTGGATTAAACTTCAATGTGTCCCCTAAGCTGTAGGTAGGTGTAGTTGTTTAGCACGTTCTTGTACTGAGGGAAAAACGCGGGTTCAAGTCCCGTCGAAGTCGAAAAACAAATTTACAATTATATAGAGAATGATCCCGAGGTGGTCCCATAAAATTTTTGATTCCCGAGGGATTAGCATTTATCCCGTTAAACTTAAAAAGCAACATAATATTTGTGGAGAATCACGACTAGCTACAACAGTTTTGGTGATGTCTGCGCCAATTGTTAATAGATTTTGATGATTCTTTCGTTGTTGTATTAAAATTGATTTTGAGGTCCCCTATAAGGTTGATTTTCGAGGAATCGCTATGTGCGCCGTAAAACGTAGATTTGTAAAAATTGTTTAGAATATGATAATTTAATTAACACCTAATGGTTTCGTGGCAACGGGCGTCAACAATTTCATCCATGTGTCATAAAACTAAATGAGACTTGAATAATAACTAGATGTCGCCAAAGTAAACTAAATTTTTTGCACGTGAAAATAGGAATAAGGAAGTGGCAAGGGTAGTGAAAGGGATGAAACGGGGTAAATCTCCTGGTCACGATTCCTTAAGTATCGAGCACTTGAAACATGCAGGACCTCATTTACCTAGAGTGCTCGCCATGCTTTTCACCTTCTGTATAGGTCATTAATACCTTCCTGAACAAATGATGCGAACTCTAGTAGTGCCCATTATCAAAAATAAAACCGGAGACCCCTCTAGTTTGGGCAACTACAGGCCTATATCACTAGCGACAATAATAGCTAAGGTGCTGGAAGTTGTGATTGATAAGCATCTCAGTCATAATTTGAGCTTACACGATGCCCAGTTTGGCTTTAGGGCCGGACTGTTTACTGAATCAGCAATACTGAGTCTCAAACACACCGTCCGGTACTATACCAGCAGAAACACACCTGTCTACGCCTGTTTCTTAGATTTATTGAAAGCATTTGACCTTGTGACGTATGACAGGCTGTGGCCGAAGCTGTTCGGTGGTACAGGGCTGCCGCCTGAGCTAATAATGCTTTTAAAATATTTGTATTTTGAATTTATTTATTCCACCGTAGGTACACATGTTACACTTGATGTCGTTACACTTTTTAAATAATTTATATTGTAACAATCTCGCATAAATTTTTAACAAAGGAAACACCATAAGGGTTGTTCATAGAAAATAAAAAACAGACAGTTAAGGACTCCAAAAAGTAAATTAAATAAAATTGGTCAAACTAAAATTAATAATAAATAACTTATAAGGTATGTCGAAGTATGCTGCTGTACAAGGGCATTGTCAAATTATACTAAGAATAATGTACAAAATTATATAAAAACAAAAAAAATATGGAATTGGTATGACAATCAACGTAACTTTGTCAATCATGACATGGATCAGGATCGTTATCGACCGAGTACAGGCTGGAATGTGGTGTGAGACAGGGCGGAATTTCTTCTCCACGAATTTTTAACTTGTACATGGATCGTCTGATCCGTGAGCTCAGCAGCACCGGTATAGGCTGTTCAATTGATGGAACGACAGTTAACAACATAAGTTACGCCGATGACATGGTGCTGCTGAGCCCATCGATCAGTGCCCTCCGGAAGCTGTTGAAAATCTGCGAGAGTTATGCGGAAGCTCATGGGCTCAGATACAACGCCAGCAAAAGCGAGCTGATGGTTTTTAAAGCTGGAGCAAAGACCTATTCCACGGTCCCATCAGTTTCGCTGGCAGGCACTGGACTGAAGAACGTAGCTGAGTTCAAGTATCTGGGCCACTGGGTCGCCGAGACTCTCTCAGATGACCTAGATGTAGAAAGGGAGCGCAGGGCATTATCAGTTAGAGCAAATATGTTGGCCCGCAGATTCGCGCGATGCAGTACAGCTGTTAAGATAAGTTTATTTAGAGCGTACTGTCAATCTTTTTATACGCGAACGACGAATGACGACCGATGTGGCGCGGCGGGCGAAGGTCCGCCTGCGACGCAGAAGGTTGCGGGTTCGATTCCCGCCTTGGGACAAATGTTTGTACGATCTGCAAATATTTGTTCCGGGTGTTCTGGGTATTTTCTATATATAATAAAAAATATCTATCTATGTTATGTATTGTATTAAGTTTATCAGTCATCTAGTGCCCATAACACAAGCTCAGCTTAGCTTGGGGCTAGATGATGCTGTGTGGATTGTCCAGCATTATTATTATTATTATAATCTTTTTATAAGTGCAGTCTGTGGGTTAACTACACGCAGAAATACTGGAATGCCCCGCGCGTCCAGTATAATAATGAATTCAGAGTGCTACTGGGACTGCCCCGCTTCTGTAGCGCGTCCGGGATGTTTGCAGAGTCCCGCGTTGATGACTTACGCAATCATCCGCGACAGAACAGCATCCTTGACGCGCCGCGTCAGGGGCGGTACCATAGCTATCTAAAACTAACATGTCCAGCTGGAAGGCTGGACACGGACTGCGCTTTCATGAAGCACTGGACGCACACACATAGTGCCATGCGCTTATGAAGATTGTGTGTCCCAGATTGTGCGTTCCATTAATATAAGATGTTTTTATTTTACTTTTGTTTTTATTAACTATTCTATTGCTGAAAAATTTATGTATCGTGTATCTAAGCTGAAATAAACTTATTGAATTATTGAATTGAATAGACAAAAAAAAATGTAAAAGTAAGTAAGGTCAGGGAAAGTAAGGGAGGGGTGATTTCGTTCGTCCGAGACATAGATGAATATTGTTAGGTACCGGAATGTGAAGTCGGTTTATCGTTTTTTAAAACACGCCAAAATATTTAACTCTAAAAAGCCGGCTATTTCTAAGAATTTTTTATATCGATTTATTCCGAAATTTGAACTATTTAGTGCTGTAACTTTTTTGTATGAAATAACATTTTTATATAACATGTGTTATGTTACTATTAAAATCAATATTTACTTGATATAGCGGCTTTATTTAACTTCCGTTGGTCTGGGTGTTTTCTATGTATAATAAAAATATATATCTATGTACATATATAATGTATTAAATATATCAGTTATCTAGTACCCATAACACAAGCTTTGAGAAGCTTACTTTGGGGCTAGATGGTGCTGTGTGGATTGTCCAGCATTATTATTATTATATTATTATTATTATTATTTAACTAATAAAGCCGCTATGGGCATGCAAAGTGTTGAAAAGTGAAAATTAAAAATGAGAGTACAAATTAGGATAGAATTTGGAAAAAACTAAGTGTGTCTTCCAATTCACTGAAAACTTCTCTAGTTCTTGGCCATTCCAACGGTATACCGCTACATAAAACACATCACAAAATAAGTGTTAATTCAAAAAATCGTGAAGTTGTAATTGAAGCTTAGTTGAAGAATAGAGGAGAGTTGATTTTGTTAATTACCGTGGGCTAGTTGTTAATGGAATGTTTTATTCCAGAGGCTGCCAAAGAACGCGCCCCGTGTGTTATATTCATAGACGAGATAGACTCTGTGGGAGCCAAGAGAACCAACAGCGTGCTGCACCCGTACGCCAACCAGGTGTGTGAGGAAAGAGGAACTTTTCTTATCTATAGAAAGAGAGGTAGAAGAAAATCAAAGTGGTCGACATAATTATCTCAAAAAATCAGCAATCGTGGGGCAAGATCGTGACTCGGCTAAGTAGGGCTATGCAGCATTGGCTCTGTGGCCAGGAGCCGCTTCATTATGACCTTGGTAACGTGGCAGAAACGCCATCAAAGACACGTTTTGGTAATTGTCGTGGCGATTCCGCGCGATACCATTGTCATAGTAAAGCGATTAGTTTAGTGTCCCTGGTGGGATGACGACCTGCCCTAGGCTGCTGGTATCTGGATGAGGTTGAAGACAGGGCGCTAGGGTGCCAGTTAGGAAAGGCCGCTGCCCAGGCTAGCATAAGTTGATGATGCTTATGTTATAGTGGCGCCATCTACCGCCACTTGACTTTTTTAAGTAAACAACAATTTATTCGTTTCCTCATAATGAACTTCTTAGGACAGCTGCTAGATGCCGCAAATCGTCAAACGTCGGGAAAAAAAAATATTACGAAAGTCCTCCATTGCGATCTGATTGACTGGCGTCATCTCGCGACTTTCCTTACCTAGTTAAATAAATTAATTAAATTAAATTTTAATTTATTGAGACAAGTTTTTCTAAGCATAAATATTTTGTTGCAGACAATAAACCAGCTGCTATCAGAAATGGACGGCTTCCACCAAAACGAAGGGGTCATAGTCCTAGGGGCGACCAACCGACGGGACGACCTGGACCAAGCCTTGCTGCGACCTGGCAGGTTCGACGTCGAGGTGAGAGGACACAAGCCTCCACCTACCAACTGCTACTGGCCCTCCGGTCGGTGTGGGGGGAGGCATGCTGTGGCTCCTGAACTAGTATTTTCAGCAGCTCGACTCGGCCCGCGCTTTATAATTTTTTTTTGCAAAATTAGGGATCTGGGTCAATAGCCTTCAAAGTTTAGCTAAGATCACTCGGAGTTCAAGCAAGTGTTTTGATTCCTCATATACTTAAATCCGTTTCCCGACAGGTGTGTCTAAAAATGGGCATTAGACAAATATCATGTCTAATGCCCATTTCAGCAGCTCGCACACGGCACCCTTACCGGTCTATGTTGGGCACGACTGTCGAAGTTGTTGATCATTACATACACTCGTACCTACGCCAAATGGTCCAACTAGGTAAATCCAACTTCGATAAAGATGTCAGCCGACGAATCCAACTCAGATACGGGAACTTTGCAATATCTTTTCGCCACAGATACCTCAGAGCCTCAAGGCTTATGGATCCGAGACGTGGTCGCTGACTATAGGCCTAGTGCATATACATATAGCTCATAGATAAGCTCAAAGTCGCTCAGCGAGCTATGGAAAGAGCTATGCTCGGAGTTTCTCTACGAGATAGAATCCGGAATACAGAAATCCGTAGAAGAACCCAAGTAACCGACATAGGTCTCAGAGTTTGTATTTATTCAAAACATTACATGTATTATTACAGGTAAGACCCAATGCAATAGAGTTGGCAGGCTGAAGTAGCGATAGGCAGGCCATATAGCTCGCAGAACCGATAACCGTTGGAGAGTAAAGGTTCTCGAGTGGCGACCGCGATGCAATGCGATACGGAGTGTGAAGACCTTCCACTCGATGGACCGACGACATTGTAGCGGTCGTACGAAGTCGTTGGATGGAGGCGGCTCAGGACCGCTATTCGTGCCGTCGTTTGGGGAGGCCTATGAACAGCTGTGGACGTATACTTGCCGATGATGATGACTACTTAAATCGCTTATTTAGTTTTGATGCTTTATTTAACGTAACAAAGAGTCCCAGCTGAGCACATTACACGCATAGTTCATAGTCTCACATCTCGCGGGTAAGAAACGCCTTCTTCGTTATTCGGTCTATTTAAAAGGACAATACTTATAAACCTTTGTCATCCCCAGGTGAACGTGCCGGCGCCAGATTTCGGCGGGCGGCGCGACATCCTCGAGCTGTACCTAGCGCGCGTGCGCCACGCCGACATCAACGTAGATCTCTTAGCTCGCGGGACCACGGGCTTCACCGGCGCAGACCTCGAGTCCATGGTCAACCAGGCGGCGCTCAAGTATGTACCGTACGGTGAGACGATCACCCGCACGTCCACTGCTGGAGATGCCTCCCCGAACGAGGGAGTTTAGCCATAACCATCACGATTGGCAGGCAGATTGGGGATCGCAAAGGTGTTAAAATACACAGAAGGTAGCTGCTGCCAGGAAGGGCTCTTAGATAAGAGGGCGCCATTTTGTGAAAAGGATAGGCATAGGATTTCGCGTTCGTAGGAGCGGGACAAAGCATACGTTTTTGGAACGGCGTAAGAGCAAAAATCAAGTTTTTGCTTATTTACAAGAAAACTATAAAAAAATCATATTCATTTATTGATTCAAACAACACAAAGATCCATAGATTAGAGTAGTTTAAGTCACACAGTTTCAGATAAACAAAAAGGTACACATAACAGAATTAATTGAAATAATAAATTTGTTTGGCACAAAGGTTGATCAGGCTTCACATCCAGAGCCTTTGCAGTTTCCTGCAATGTCTGTCAGCCAGAACCCCTATCAGACTGTTGGTGCTGCCCAGCATCCTGTGTTTTAAGATTTAAGATGTTACTTTATTACGAATCACAGCGTAAAAGTCCTTTACGTGTGCGTCAGCAAACATGCCCGACGCACTACAGTATCCGGGCAGCCCCACCATTGCTCTACACAAATTATTATAAAGGACTACGCGTGATAGATACACTGATAGACGCCTTGGTGTAAGTAACCCGCAGGCTCCTGAGATCTCGACCAAACTATGTGCTCTTTCATTACATTTTTTAGTGTATTTATTTTCTTACTCGTATTTCTACATTCAAGGAACCACAGAAAAAATTTAGAATTTTATGTAATTCGAGTTTTATACCACATCCCGTGAGTCCTAGAGTAGTGTACGGGACACCTTTATGTGATAGAAATGATAAGAAGAGTATATGATATAAACTCTTATATTGATATATATTGGAGCACGCACTACCATGATGGGGTGCAAACGTGAACTGATGCAATAAAGTAAGTGGAAGGCGCGTGGAACGATTGACCTTAATAATATCGACGATTTGACAATAATTAGCTGGCTTATACCTGAATACACGGTTGCGCTGCACCGTACCCCTAGTTTAACCACCAAACGCGTTTGGTTCGCCGCTTAAGCGATAGACCGCCACGGCTACATCTGAAAACTACACTAATACTATAAATGCGAAAGGAAGTATGGATGTTTGATACTTAAACTAAAAGTACTGTACGGCTCTGGCTCATATTTTGTGACAGAGTCTAGTCCTGGAATAATATATAGGCTCACTTTTGATCCCGGAAAAAAGCCGCGCGCAGAAAGTTGTGTCCAATAAATACTGTACGGAGTACCGCGCGATAGGTAGAGTCACGTACAGCTGAGCAGATATACCATCTCAAACACATGTTCCTGCACCAATTTGCTTACCTACGTATTATTGTGCAATTACTAGTGAATACTAAATCAGTGTCAAACTAGCACTCGGGGGTTTGATTCGTACGTCATCCTTCCCTCTAACTATTAACTTAACTTATAAAATATTAGGTCCTTACATATGAAATTGGCGTTTTGTATGGGAGGAACAAAAAGTCGAATATTTTTTAATATAATATATTTAATTAATCAAAGTATGAACCATTATTTTCTATGCACTTTTGCCATCTTATAGGTAGTTCATTGATCCCTTTACTAAAAAAACCAGTCGGACGGGAATCAATAAAATCTTTGAAGGCGATTTGGACTGCCCCATCGGAGTTGAATTTTTTCCCTTGCAAGAAGTTATCCAAATTTCGAAAAAAAAGGTAATCTGTTGGAGCAAGGTCCGGGGAGTACGGAGGATGTCTTAGACTTTCCAATTGAAGCTCTTCTAATTTAATAGCCGTCTGTTGCGCAGTGTGTGGTCTAGCGTTGTCGTGAAGCAGCAGTGGCGTGGAGCGATTGACCAGCCTAGGTTGTTTAGCCGCTAGCTTTTCCATCATGGTTTGCAATTGCTGACAATAGACATCAGCCGTAATAGTCTGGCCAGATTTGAGAAAACTGTAATGAACAATACCGGCACTAGTCCACCAAACGCTTACAAGTAACTTTTTTGGGGTTAATTTTCGCTTGGGGCAGGATTTGGCTGGCTGGCCAGGATCCAACCATTGCGCTGAGCGCTTCCGATTATCGTAAAGAACCCATTTTTCATCACAGGTAATGATTCGGTTTAAAATACCTTCATTATTGTGCCGGTTTAGTAATGTAACGCAGCAGTCGACGCGCGTTTGCCGGTTTGCTTCAGTCAATTCGTGAGGTACCCACCTTTCAAGCTTTTTAATCTTCCCAATTTGCTTCAAGTGAATTAAAACAGTTTTATCACTAACATCGCAGCCTGCAGCTAACTCGGACGTGGTTTGCGATGGATCCGCTTCCACAATAGCCTTCAACTCTTCATTATCAACTTGAGTCTCAGGCCGTCCACGGGGCTTGTTCTGCAGGTCAAAATTTCCAGAACGAAAACGTTGGAACCAAAAACGAACTGTGTTTTCTTTTGCAACACGACCGCCATACACATCATTCACCCTTCGAGTTGTTTCCGCAGCACTAGTGCCACGGCGGAACTCGTACTCGTAAATAATGCGATATTTTAAGTTTTCCATTTTGTAAAATGAGTGACGCAAACAGAAAAAAACAGAAGAAAAAAAACAAGTGAATGACGATCATCGAAGCACAAATACATGAGTCTATAGCTGTACAAATTTGAATTTGGAATTCCTTACCAAAGAGGAGAAATTTGTGATTAAAGTGGCCAGTACGAAAAACGCCAATTTCATATGTAAGGACCTAATATTTGAGTTTGGCTGTTGTTCCAGGGCAGCTATCGACGGCGCGAAGTCTGTAACCATGAAATACCTAGAGGATGCGCGCGACAAAGTGCTGATGGGGCCAGAGCGGCGCTCGCGGCTGCCGGACGAGGAGGCCAATACCATCACCGCGTTCCACGAGGGAGGCCACGCCGTCGTGGCCTACTACACCAAGGTACCGCCGCACGTGTCCGCACGAAACCCACGGCAGGGGCCCAGCCGCAGGGGAGTACTTCCGGTGCGGCTACAGAGCAACACAGTGCCTCGCGCTGCCCATGTCCATGCACAGCACACAGGGCGCCGCGCTCGGAGTATCGTGAGCTGTGTCAAACGAGACTACTCCCGCAGTGAGGGCGAGCAGAACGAGTATTTTTAGGGTTCCGTGGACTACCACTGGTTCAGACTACTAAAGGGCGCTTACTAAGCCGCCGCTGTCCGTCTGTCCGCCAACGCTGCTGCCGGCTGCTCGAATGGTGACCGCGTTATAGATGTTCTACTCGTATCTCGGACTCTTGGCCCCAGTCAATAGGGTGTTCATTTGTTCCTCTTGTTTCAATCAGTACACAGTTTCATTTAAATGAAAAGGTATGATAACAAGTGTATTGTTGCAGGATTCCCACCCGCTACACAAAGTGACGATCATCCCGCGCGGCCCCTCACTGGGACACACAGCCTACATCCCCGCTAAAGAGAGGTAACTCATTGTGAATGTAAGCGGGTTAACGAACAATCTAGTTTGTGTTGGAAGAACACCACACAGGTGTTCTTCTTAATGAATTCGGCAAACTAGGAAAGTTTCTAGATCTGTTCTGCAGGAGGCGCTGCTGCCTGCCCCCCGATCGATATCCCTTGGTGGCCTGGTCCGACACCCGCGGGAAGAGTTGGGGTAGTGCGAGTTCTAAGCCGGCACACAGTATTGAATATACACAAATTATAAATATATATTTGTAGACATTTCGCACAGTAATGAATATACCGATAAGAAGTAATGTTTATGCCCTCCGTCAGATACCACGTGACGAAGCAGCAACTCCTGGCGATGATGGACACCATGATGGGGGGCCGCGCCGCTGAAGAACTCGTCTTTGGACCGGAGAAGATCACCTCAGGTAATATATGTAGATACATTTATTAAAACTGGCGCGATTCTCTTGTTTTTTCATACAATTGTCCAAACTGACGTCACAAATCCAGGCCTCTAGTATAAGACAAATCAAAGGGGATCGCGCTTTTAAAAATGAATGTTATTAACTGAGTATTGGCACAAGTGACCTACAGCCCTCCGCACACATAACGTCCACGGCTGAATGTGAATGCGCTCAACTCCCCCAACAAGGGGGTTTTTGGCATAATCCCCACGCTCGGCAGGCGGATTGGTGATCGCAGTGAAGGTGTTATTACACTGAAGGAAGCTGCAGCTGCCTTTCCTCTGGTAGACGCTTAGTCGACTCTTACGACATCCACGAGCTGAGTTTGAGGGGTCAATCCTTACGCCGCAATCGCCGGGTTTTTTACCGATCCACACTACAGAACTACATCGACAATGTTCTCTGACCCACAAAATTATTTATTTATTGATTACTAGCAGAGGAAACTAAAACTATCTAGAGGTTATAAAAGAGCTTAAAACGGGTTTTGCTCCAACTCGAAAAAAAACACCTAACGGGCTAAAGGTTTCTTCATCGCTTGTTTACTTTAATCTACATAGCGAAGCGACAGAAATAAAAAACACCTAACGGGCTAAAGGTTTCTTCATCGCTTGTTTACTTTAATCTACATAGCGAAGCGACAGAAATAAAAAACACCTAACGGGCTAAAGGTTTCTTCATCGCTTGTTTACTTTAGTCTACATAGCAAAGCGACAGAAATAAAAAACATCACTTTATTTCCGTGTCGGTGTTTAATTTTAAGAATTTGACTTCTCTAAGTGTATATTTATTGTTCTTAAGAGGGCGCAATGCGTGCCATATTGTGAAAAGGATAGGCTCGCGTAGGAGCGGGACAAAGCAAACGTTTTTAGAACGGCGCGTAAACGCAAAAATCAAGCTTTTGCTTATTTACAAGAAAACTACACAACTTATAAAGAAACTGGTTCAAGGAACCAAATAATTAGTAATAACCTACGAATCAAAACATTAGTAATTTCAATAGACCGCAAGGTTCCTGAGATCTCGACCAAATTATGTGCGAAACAGTGGTTTCGCACATAACTTGATCATAGAGATGAGATAAAAAAAATATCATGAAAGTTCACTCACTTTTATGATATTTTTATATCGTATTTTTTTTCACATTCGTGTTTTTACATTCAATTGATGTTGAATTTTATGTAATATGAGTTTATAGAACGTGAGTAGGTAGTGTGATCACGGCCTAGTTTGACAACCAACCTATTATGAAAGCTTGCTCAGTCATAGAACTATGCTTAAGTGACGTTTATTCCATAGAAAAGGGTTACCCAAGCATAGATCCATGACTGAGCAAGCTTTCATAATACGAGCCTTAGAGCAAGCAATATCTATGCTCAGAAGTGAATTAATGTGTGTTTGTTGGTTTAGTTATTGGGAGCGTGTTCAACAGCAGATAATGAAGGTTCAAATCCCAGGTCCCGACCGGGACAAAATTGTTATTAGGATTTTGGTAGCAAGAAAAGTTCACAGTAGCAGCTTGGAGTCAGGAAGTAGTCGTACCGCGTGCCCGGCGCGCGTGTCAATTCGTTGGTCCTGCATCTGACCTCTCCGCGGGTGTCGGTCTGCCGGCCGACCCATCGTCCCGTTTTGCTCACCTTACTGCTCTAAAACTAAAGTTAAATATGATTTTTTCCAGGTGCGTCGTCCGATCTCAAGCAAGCCACTTCCATAGCTTGCCACATGGTTCGTGAATGGGGCATGAGCGAGAAGGTAACGCACTACTCACTCATTTATTTAATCTGACTTGTAAATATATTTAATATTATATTATATCCTGCTTTATTATGCCTCTAGTATTATTTAGTTGAAATCAGGGATATTATTTATCGTAACGTGTTCTTGAGTGGAGACCGCGACTCGGCAAACGTAGCGTAGGTGGGATGACTATCTGCGAAAGACTGCAGGCAGATGCTGGATGCGGCAAGCTGAAGACAGGGCGCTATGGCGCGAGTTAGGGGAGGCCTTTGTCCAGCAGTGGACTAATACAGGCTGATGATGATGATGAGTTATCGTTAATTTTGTTATGAAAATTCCGTTTTCTGCAAATAATTTATTTATATGTTCCGTTAAAATCTGTTGAAATGTAAGCAAACAAAATAAATTGCGGTTGTATGCATGTGTTCGCTAAATATTTTTATTTTTAGTATTGTGATAGCAAATGTATGCAAGCTGAATTACGTACAACTTTACAATTATGTTAATTTTCTACTCTAACTAAAATGTATCTAAATTACTATCAAGCATTTGCACGACTAACAACTAACAAGTCAAATAAATATAGAGATACTATTCTAAACCCATCATTGTTAAAGCTATTCAATACTGTTTCATTTCAAATAAACGTAATAAATTCAAGTGAATAGTTTAATTATCAAGGGTTCTGTCTGAGCTCGCGTTGGTCTCTATTGATACTGAGGAAAAGCGGTACAGTTTACTACATATTCATACATATGTGATCATGTGATCACATAATTGAACAACTGTTTATATTTATTTATTAGCTTGTGCCCGCGGCTTCGCGCGTGCTTTCCCGGGAGCCTATGTCCTTTCCCGAGATACCATCTACCTCCCGGCCAAATTTAGTTGAGATCAGTTTTGACGCGAAAAGGCAACAGACAGACAGAGTTACTTTTGAATTTATAATATTAATTGGACGCGGGTTCAAGTCCCATCGAATTTAAAAAAAATTTGGGATATTATTTTATTTTTTATAAATTACCGAGTG
Source organism: Eupithecia inturbata (assembly GCA_963662085.1). Lineage (NCBI taxonomy): Eukaryota > Metazoa > Arthropoda > Insecta > Lepidoptera > Geometridae > Eupithecia > Eupithecia inturbata. The sequence goes on from OY759203.1 coordinate 8,308,035, forward strand.
TGAGGCTTACTCACTATATTAATAAAATCTTTATAATACTGGTATGGATTTGGCGAGTAACACAATTGTGTTAAGTGCTAAAATGCTAACTAATTGAAAGACACAAATTATGGAGAATAATAAAGAAGTTCAACTTCAATTCTAATGGAATTAAATAATGCGTGTGCCTGAGAATCAGGTAAAAACCGATTATTCAGACAAAAAGAGTGCCAACAACAAATAAAATAATGAAATAGAAGATATTAATTGTACAAGGCGATGGTGCATCCTGTAACGTAATTACTTATGCTACCGACACTAAACACTAACAATGGTGCTTGCACATTGTTTTGCCATCTTTAAAACTGACAAATATTAATACAGTGTTATTTATTTATGTTATTATGTTACAGGTGGGTCTCCGCGCCTTGGAGCAGACCAAGAGCCTCGGCAACGGCGAGCTAGGACCGTACACCAACGAACTGGTAACTCAACAGATACCCTCGTGCCCTTCATCATCAACATCATCCTTCTAGGGACAGTATACTGGATCTGACGACCTCTGTCTATTTATTTAGAAGTGGTTAAATTTGCCATAACTATTGAGTTTCCGTGAACCGGACACTGGCTGAAAAGTGGCAATCCAGACACACGTTGGCAATAACAGAGAAGTCAAGTCTGGTAATGCGATCGCATCGCAATGAAACCTGTTGCGGAACGCGACAGGCAGATGTGCGTCCTGCCTTATTTAATGGAAGACGATTACTACAGTCTTGTTTATGGGAATCATTTTAGAAATATTAGTGATGAGCTAGAAATATGAGATAGAGCGTGGGTCCAAGTCAGTTTTGACGACCTCAGTAGCGCAGCGGGCAAACGCCAAAGACGCCTGAGACGCAGGAAGTTGCGGGTTTGATTCCCGCTTCGTGTTAAATGTTAGTACGATCTGCAAATATTAATTCTGGGTCTCTTCTATTGTATAATAAAAAAATATCTATGTATGTAATGTAGGGCACAGGGCCGGAGAAAATGGCATACAATAGAGGAGGCCTATTCTCAGCAGTGGGTGCTCACGGGCTGCGTAGATAGATAGTTGTATTGTATTAAGTACTAACTACTGCCCTCGGCTTTGCGCTTTTTTTGGAATAAAATGTAGTCTAAATATTATTCCAGGTACAAATCTTTATGAGTGCAAAATTTCAGCCTCATCCATTGAGTAGTTTTGGCGTTGTCTTCGGCCAAAAATCTTCACATCTTCTAGCACAACATTTCGCCCCATAACACAAGCTCTGCTTATCTTGGGGCTAGATGATGATGTGTGGATTGTCGAGCATTATTTATCTATGTGCTTGTAATTTCACTAAGCTGTAATCTGTGCCCCACAGGTGGACGGAGAGATCAAGAAGATCCTGTCAGAGAGCTACGAGCGAGCCAAGAGCATCCTGCGCACGCACGCCAAGGAACACAAGGCACTGGCCGAGGCTTTACTGAAGTACGTTACTTAAACAGTTAACTCAGACGCATCCAGGGGCGTGTACCGTGTCTCGTGGCAAGATATGATATCAGAAGGCACACTCGTAGAGCCGATATTGAATTATGTGACGTCACAAGTGTCGTTAGCAATACGTACCTACATGCAAGGCAATGTCGGCATATGTTGTGTTTAATAAAGTAGGTTGCATGAATTGGTTGGTTCGAACCGCAATATAGCCGTAGACATCTTGTCAGGTCTATGAAAGCTCTTTCTCGGTCTGTGAAATTTCCCCAGAATATAATTCCATATTGTAGGATAGACGTGACATATGCATGAAATACTGTTAAAGTTGCATTCACTTTAACCACCTTTGCTAACATAATTAAATTATATACGGCATGTCATGATTTCTGTTTTAAATTTTTTGTTGGGTGGTTGTCCTTTCCAATTTAAATTTTTGTCGATAGCAAAGGTAGCCCAAAAAATTTGATTGTCGAAATTTTTGAAACTTCTGTTCCAAGTTAATTAATCAATCTTTTCTAATATTAAATGTCATGATTTTTGTCTTCTCTAAATTAATTCCCAATTATTCGAAGTCATTGCATTGATGTCATTGCCATTGCATTACATTGTCGATTACATTTACTATTAGTGACTTATTATTATCTCTTTCACCTCTAAATATAACTGTGCTATCATCATCAAATCAAATAAAACCTTTCGTTAAAGTATAGCATTTCGTCATCACTCTCTGACTGACTGATCATAATAATGTGGAGGCACTACTAACAGGCCTATAAACGTGAAATGTATGACATGTAGAACTCTTGGTTATAATCATGATTTTGAAGATTCTGCAGTAAAAAAAGAACCATACATTTTCTTTCTCGTATTTACTTCTAGCATACACACACACACACACACAGACTACCCACTTTAAATTTGAAATACATATTCTTAATAGGGAGGAAGTAAATAGAGAAATTCTAAAATCACGATTTATAGGGTTCCGGACAAAAATAAAATAACTCGTAGTTTCTTCCTCTTCTAGACTACTAAGACTATAGCTACCATCGCTCCTGAATGTGAATCACAAAAAAAAGTATTATTTGCCTACAAAGAGTAATGAGAATCACGAGAAGAGCTAAGTCAGCCATTTTATTGCCTTCGACTATAAAGTTGGCAAATTACTTACTCGAATGTTATCCCAAACTATTACACCTAGGTAATTTGCCAACTTCATAGTCGAAGGTAATAAAATGGCTGACTTGGCTCTTCTCGTGATCTCAACACTATTTACGACAGAAGTATCACGAGGGGAGACTTGGCATAGTTTATACGAATTAAGTATCACGAGGGGAGACTTGGCATAGTTTTTACAACGGAAGTATCACGAGGGGAGACTTGGCATAGTTTTTACAACGGAAGTATTACGAGGGGAGACTTGGCATAGTTTTTACAACGGAAGTATCACGAGGGGAGACTTGGCATAGTTTTTACAACGGAAGTACCACGAGGGGAGACTTGGCATAGTTTTCACAACGGAAGTATCACGAGGGGAGACTCGGCATAGTTTGTACAACGGAAGTATCACGAGGGGAGACTTGGCATAGTTTTTACGACGGAAGTATCACGAGGGGAGACTTGGCATAGTTTTTACAACGGAAGTATCACGAGGGGAGACTTGGTATAGTTTATACGACGGAAGTATCACGAGGGGAGACTTGGCATAGTTTGTACAACGGAAGTATCACGAGGGGAGACTTGGCATAGTTTTTACAACGGAAGCATCACGAGGGGAGACTTGGCATAGTTTTTACATTAATTCGGATAACTTTTTTACTATAATACCTTAAAATTTATCTATTTCTATTGCGTCTTGGGGACGCTTCCGACTGGTATTGATATGGATCAGTTGAGCTACCTGTAGACTGTTTGCAACAGTCTGCAGTTAGCTTAATTGTTTTAATTGTAAATACTAGTTCTATTTTCTTTTTATTATATGATTGTTTCTTTTTTAATAAAGGCCTCTATTTTACTGCCATGTACCTAATCCAGTTATCGAGTATTTGTATGGCCTCCATGCAAAGATTCCGCCATAAAGACATGGCTGTAAGAGATGCTGTAAGGCCAGAATACACCTTGAGCGCATTAGTGCACTAGCTGGGTCTGAAGTCTCGCTCAGTTCGCATTGTGTAGAAAGAGATGCCCTATATTCAACGCAGAAAACCAACTGTTAGCCATTTAGTGCTCTGACGGAGAGGTACAAGCTGAAATTAACTTTATTGCGTTGCTTTTACCTCGTGTGTTCATAAGTTTTGAGACGAACTTATTTAATTAATTTAAAAAGAAAGTAATTCATGCAACCTTTTTTAAACTTTTAAAATTTTAAATTTCGAATGTTTTGAATCAGAAAAAATATACATTTGAATATTTGTTTCATTCTCCGTGAAAATGGCGCCAACAAAAGATTTGCGTGCGACTGTAATTTTACTGTTTCAAGCAGGAAAAAAACCAATGCAAGTTTTAAGTGAAATCCAAAGTTTGGGATGTAGTCGGAACTTTGTGTATTATACCATAAAGAGGTACAAGGAGACCGGCTCTTTAGAAGACCGTGGAAGATGTGGCCGCCCGCGGTCTGTAAGGACGCCCGCCAACATCAAAATAATCAGAGAGCGAATTCGTCGCAACCCTTGCCGGACTCAAAAGAAATTAGCTCTGCAGACCAACATTTCGCGAATATCGGTGAACAGGATACTTAAATATGATCTTAAACTAAAGGCCTACAGTCGAAGGAAAGTGCATTATTTAAACGAGCGTCTTCGTAAATTGCGACTGGAACGATGTCGGAACCTATTGAAGAGACACGATCCAAAAAATATCCTGTTTACCGATGAAAAGATCTTCACGGTGGAAGAAAAGTTTAACCGGCAGAACAATAAGGTTTACGCCAGAAGTTCAAAGGACGTCCAGCCATCTGTACGCAATGTCCAGCGCACTCATCATCCAGCAAGTGTGATGGTTTGGTGGGGTGTTTCCTACGAGGGGGTCACTTCGCTTCATTTTTGCCAGCAAAGCGTCAAGGTGAAGGCACAAAATTACCAAACCGACATATTGGAAGCGGTAGTTAAACCATTAAATGATACGCTATTCGCTGGAAAATACTGGGTTTTCCAACAGGACTCTGCTCCCTCCCATAAAGCTAAGACTACCCAACGTTGGCTGGAGGCCAATTTGCCAGGCTTCATTCGGAGCGAAGATTGGCCCTCGTCAAGCCCTGACTTGAATCCTTTGGATTATTCTTTATGGACGGAATTGGAGCTGAGGGCATGCAGAAAGTCTCACCCAAACCTGGATTCTCTCAAGCGAGCCCTTATTAAAGAATCGAAACGGATTCCCATTGAAAAGATACGTGCCGCCATAGATGAATGGCGCACGCGTTTGAAGGCCTGCATTGAATGCAAAGGCGGCCATTTTGAATGATTAATTTTTAAATACAGATCTAGATGTCAGTAGTTTTAATTTTAATATCCAATAAATGAATACTCAACTTAGCTCCAAAAATATTTTAGTTTTACTGTGTCTCAAGACTTATGAACACACGAGGTAGAATCTAAAATGTATTTTTTCCATGCCCAGAAAGATGGGTCAGAAACACTTGATATATTTTGACCATTAGTGTACAACTGTGACTTCCTAAATCCACAGATACGAGACCCTAGACGCGGAGGATATAAAGGCCATCATGGCGGGCGACAAGATCAAGGTGGACCGCGCGCGCAAGGAGTACCCCGCGGCCGCGCCCGCCGCCCCCGCGCCCGCCGCCCCCTCGCCCGCGCCGCAGCCCCCGCTGCTGGGCGCCAAGCCGCAGCCGCAGCCTGCGTAAATATATATATATATACACATCATCTATCACCATTTACTAGTCCACTGATGGACATAGGCCTTAATGTCCAGCGACAAGATCAAGCTGCACTGCACGCGCAAGGAGGTCAACCAGTAAACTGGGACAACGTGTTCCTGAGTTGAGACCGCGACTTGGAAAACGTAGGTAGGACGCCCTGTGGGATGACGAGCTGCTCTAGACTGCTGGCAGATGCTGCATGCGGCTGAAGACAAGGCGCAAGTTAGGGGAGGCTGCCGTGCAGCAGCGGAGCGGAGAGTGGTGATAAAACTCGACCATATCTAATATTTAGCGGTTACGGTCCAGTTGCTGCGATCAATCTTTGACATACCAAACATACGCACTTCGAGTACAATATTAGTGTGATCGGATTCGGCCTCAGCACGGTCAACTTACAATTTAGATTTCACTTACAGTATTAACGATTAAGGTCTCTACCCATTACACCGTATCATACCATGACCGTGCTATGAACGTGTCAGACACGAAATAATACGACGCGGTCTACCTTGCCCACTGTACGGATCGACGGGGTTCTGTACCCGATTGTAAAGCGTATGATGACCGCATACAACCCGTACGATGTCCGTGTGTAACGTAGTTGATTCGGAATCCGTCATTCTTATTTATTTATTTTATTTTACAAATGGACTAACAGTTAAAACCAAAACGTCCAAGAGTCAGGTTAGTCACATTCTTATGTGCATATCAGACTGTAGCGGACGTGTGCTTATATGTCACTATATAAGTATGGCTATTAGAAGAACCGCTAGACAGTTGGCAATGATTGCCATAATATTGGATGAAGAAGAACGTACAACAAGAACTCGACGTTACTGGATTCACGATTCTATAAAAGAACGAAAAACTAACGGTTTGGCAACGTCGCGTGTCATGCACGGAGCGTATCAGCACCGGCAAAATATTCTCATCGAGAATAGTTGCCGCTCCGTGCATGACACGCGACGTTGTTGGTTGGTGACGGAACGGTCTAAGTGAGCATAGTCCCATACTTTTCAATACAAAAAATACTTTTTTGCCTGACACGTTCATAGCACGGTCATGGTATGATACGGTGTAATGGGTAGAGACCTTTATAATAACTGGTATGATTACCAGTTATTATAATCGTTAATACGTGCCTTGTGCCGTACGTAACTGTGTTGTATGTCGCGTAAGGCGGGGAAATAAAAACACAAGATACTGCGATAAATAATCGTTAATATGTTAACAAACAAAGCGAAAGTTTAAAAAGTTAGTACCTAAGTTGTCTGATTTGAACTCTCTGCTCTATTCCAGGTAACATAGGAGATGACCAACATCAAGTTAGGATTGAGCATACACAGAAATCAGTGCAAAGATAGTTATTAAAATGCAGTGTCTTTGAAAATTTTGCAGGCCATGAAAAAAGTGTAAAATTATTTTATTCAAATAAAAATAAGTAAAATTCCTATTTGTATAGTTTTCTTTGTAGTTTATTCAAGTCTATTCTCACCAGTTCTGTAAGACTGGAGTTTAACAAATAGTATTACGGGTTCTTTGTTGCAGTGCACAGAACTTGTCGGTATAAATATTTATTTGGATAATGTAAATCTTGCAAGTTGCCTGCTTTTGTTTATTGTAAAATAATATTGGTCATTCATTTAGTTCTTAGTTGACAACCGACGAATTGGGCCCAAGGCTGAGTTTATGCTAAATAAATTGGTTTATAAATAGATAAAATCAGCACACAGCCTCGTCCACGGCGTTGATTACACTAATGTCTTCAACTAATCTGTAGAATCGAAAAACCAAAGCTAAATTATCTTATCATAAATAGAAAAATATAGCCTTAGGCATAGACAAATAATTTATTTTTATTTTTCTTTGTAATTGGCAATGGTTTGCGTTTGGTTCCGTTCTACTTTGATACAGTAAAGAACGCTTACATTATTGTAATCAACACATTTCGCCTTCTTTAGAATCTATAAGAAATAAGGTTAGTACTCATAGAATATTTCTAAGACATAGCCTTACTGCCAACATTTTGTGTATTGAATAAATGCTACACACATACTTCTTACTGTTTTATTTGGAGATCTTTTTTACTTGCCTAACATTCCCCGCAGAGAAAATCGATCCGCAAAATGCTGCATCGGAGGACTATAAAAACTTAGGTTTGTAAATAAAAAGATGTAAGTCTTTTCGAGATGAGTTTTTAATAACAGAACTAAATACAGATTTCTAGCTTAACATAATGTATAAAATCTGGAGACCGTGCTTGGCTTGGTACCTTTTATCTTCAGAATAAAACGAAGCTATATGCTTTATAAAAGTAATGTCATATTTTTAAAACATATATAAATTTTTCATATGATAATAAAATAATATTTAATTTATGTTGAATTAGCAACCATGTCCCGGCTTATAAAGTAATAAATAAAAATATTCAAAATTGCACATAACAATAACCTATATACATATTGTATATTATGCTAAGTCAGGACATTTTCAGTTTTCACAAGACTGTCATCCTGCCTGGGAACAGAGTCCCTGGCTTCAGCAGGCTTTCGGCGTGGCCGAATCCCTTGCAGAATCTGTTTCTTCCACTCCAGCACCTGCTTTGTCTCCGGGAGTATCATCACCTCCCCGGTACTGGGGTCTATAGGATAGACTCCCTCTGGGGTATGCTTCTTCTTAGATGTATCCTGGTTATGCTTACGCTTCATATGCTTGTTGTAATTGGACCAGTTTGAGAAGTCTCTCTGACAGGTTTCACACGAATATGGTTTGATTCCAGTGTGCAATCGAACGTGGTTGTTCAGGATTGTTTTAAACCTGAAGCGCTTTTCACAGTGCTGGCACTGGTAGGGTAAGGAATCTGTGTGGATGATGCTGTGGTTTTTCAGCTGTTTGAGGAGTCTGAAGCGACGCCCGCATTGCTCACACGAGAATGGTTTATCGTTGTTGTGGACATTGATGTGATGGCGCAGTCGCAAGCTTGTTTTGAAGCTCAGCTTGCAGATCTGGCACTTGTGCGGGCGATCCTCGCTGTGCATCACCATGTGGCAAGCCAGGTTGTGTTTTAAGTAGAAACATTTCCCGCATATTTCACAGATCTGTTCTCTCTTCCTCTCCGTGTGTGTTAGTACATGTGTGTTGAGACTGCTGCGGCTTTTAAATTCCTTTGAACATATCGTACAAGTTAGGCCTTTGTCATACTGGCTGCCCGGCACTTCTCTCAGGTACTTGACTTTTAAGTATGTGTCTTTGTGTTGTTTCAAGTCCTCGCTATTCGTAAAAGAGGTTCCACAGCCTGAACAGTTGAACTCTGATTTCAAGTGAACTGATTTTACGTGTTTTCGAGCTTGGTGTACTGTCTTGAATTTCTTCAGACACTTGTAGCATGAGAATTTAAGTTGCTGGCTGTGCCGTTGGACGTGGATTAAGAATTTTTCGAGGTTTTCCTTGCGGGTCTTGCACTCCGTGCAGCGGTAGGGGTTGCAGGCGCCGTGCACCGACAGCGAGTGTGCGTGCAGCTCGTCGAAGGTCGGGAACAGCGTCTCACAGTACGTGCAAAGCCAGCTGTAGTTAGCCCACGTCTCTTTGAACTTAGAAAGCGGGATAGAGTCTATTGATTTGCTTTTTCTAACCTTGCTCGGTTTAGTCGCCAGTTTTGGCTCCCCTGAGCTCTCGTTTCCTGACTCCGCTTTGATTTGTACGTCAACAGCCCCGACATTCGCGTCGCCTATCGAGCATTCGTCGTCGGACGTAGCTTCTTGTTTCACATACCGTAAATGGAATATATCTTTGAGAACGTTCTGAGAGCGCTCAACGTTTACCACGAACTCGTGAGCTTTGTTCAGAGAACAGATACACTCGAAACAAACTGTGCCAGGAAGTTTACTGTCGAAAAACTCTGTGTTTGCGTTGAGCCGAGTCAATTTATCAGTGATTTCATCACGTTTCTCGAAGTCGTACTGGAGGTCCACTAGTTTGTTCGGAGGCTTCGATTCCGCACAAAGACGACAGAAAACATTCACAGAATTCATTGTGAAAATAATAAATTGGGCAAATTTTCATTTCGAAACACGTAAACATTCATTCTGAAGATTTAATGAATGAATGAATGAACATGAACGAACATTATCGTAATATTTTGTTTAGATCTGTCACCTGCCTTGCCTGACAACATGGCTATAACTTTGAATATGGAGCATTTCTTCTTATTCTTTGCAACAAATCAGGTTTGGACAAAATTGACAAAATCCAGTCTAGATGTCTTCGTATAATACTGGGAGCTATGAAGTGTTCACCCATCAACGCTATGCAGGTTAAATGCGGTGAATGCGGAGCCCCCCTTAAGTCTGCGAAGGCAATATCTCTGTGATAGGTTTTTCTTTAAATTGGTTCAAAATTCACATCATCCCCTCTTCCAAAATTAAAACACTTACTCAGTTTATTTGGCTCCTCTGATAAAATACCTTCCCTCCTCCATAGTTTTAAAATCTTTTCAGGACTCCCAAACTCTGTCAGACAATATCCAACATACCCACTTTCTCATCCATTATGATGCTCTAGTTTTCCTTCCCCATATCATTTTAGATTTTAATATATCAAAGGATTCTGTTGACGCCAGAGGAATGTTGAATGCGGGCTTGAAGAAGGAGATGTGGAACACATTTTCTTCAATTGCCAAAAATTGCAGTGCTCTCTATGATGTCCTCCCCTCTGAAATCCCTCGTCCAACTTCATTCAAAATATTATTATCCTTAACCTTTTCCCCCATTATAAATTTTATACGCTGTAAATTTGTAAAAAATAATAGGTAATATTAGATTGTTAAGTTTTGTGTATATCTTTGCTGCTTTAATCATTGTGCTTTAAAATAAGATAAAATCATACTTACCCTTGACTATGATAAAACGGAAAGTCTATTAAAAACAGTTACCTACTTAGTCCACAGTCAACTCCACTCACTCACACACATACACACACTTTTACACTCTCACCGTATTTTACTTTAGGTTTTATTTTAATGTAAAGTATTATTAAATATGGATAAGTTTATAGTAGTATTTTAAGTATAGTACACTTTTCGTAACATTTTTATATACATTATGCAAGTCCTTTAATAGTGTAAACCTACTAACTTACCGAGGTAGAGAACCCTCGCGTCTATATCACAAGTCTTGAACTTAGAGCGAGGTGTCGAAACAAGAAGTTGTTAGAGGTACCGTGAAATGATACTCCAACGATGATAATTTGCAACTGGTTTATTTGTTAGATTTATTTTAACATGAAGACATTATGCGGAAGATAAGAAATCACGTAGATATTGCTAAGCTATAATAACTAGGAAGTTAGGTAACCTTGATATCACACGCATAGACTGAATAACACATTGTACCTTGTACATCAATAATAGGTATAGAAATAGGTATATAATACGCATAACTTTGTTTTATTTATATGACCTTAATCTGAATAAAACTATTATTATTCACTTCATTTATTTTAAACCTCGTTATAAAATACATTTTTTACTATAGAAAATAAAATATTATAAAACTATTCTATAGTAGAAAATATATCAAAACGGTGAATCACCGGCCGCGAAGCTAGCATTAAGCGGCCGGTGACTAGGGCTGCAGAGATGAACTTCCTGACGATGCGCGCCGATTCCAGGAGTACCGCCTTTTGAATCTGACCCTTGATCCAACTTCCTAGCGAGAGTCTCTTGCGATGTAGATCGATGCTCTTCGCTATTACGCCGTAAACTGAAACGACTATCGGGACGACGGTCGCTGAATCAACATCCCACATGCTGACAACCTCGTTGGCCAAGTCAAGATATTTGCTAAGTTTATCTTTCTCAGCTTTAACGAGGTTAACATAATGTGGTATGGTGACATCAGCGAGCACCGTCCTCCGTTCTAACCGATCAGTACAATATTATTATTATTTATATTTTTCATGTTGTGTTGTCCTATTAAAATTAGATAAATCAATTTGATGCAAAATTTAAATTTTTCTCTGCTTTCATTATACCGAATTTTTGAACCGATCATATTATTTTACTGACACTGGCAGAGTCGTAGCGAAAAGCAAGCGGCGCCAAAAATAAAGAAGTTGAAGTTGAACATGGCTATTTTAGGGTTGGTTGAGTATAGTTGAATGCATAGGTAGAGGTAGTAATATTTTAAAAGCGAAAGTACTTCTGTCCGTCTGTAACCTTTTCACGCCTAAACGGCTGAACGGAACAGGTAAGGCAGTAGACGGTATCTCGGGGACAGACAGGCCACTTTTATCCCCGAAAATCGTGTGCAAAGCCGCAAGCAGCAGCTAGTATTATTATATTTCGCTAGATAGCAGTAATAAAAAAATACCATATACATTTTAAACATACCTAGTTTATTAATCAGAGTTCATCAAAACAGCCATCAACTAAGACTGGTTTCTTCCTAGCCATATCCTGGTTGTGGCGACATACCATATGCTTATTGTAGTTGCCCCAGCTCGTAAAGTGCTGCTGGCAAGGCTCACAAGAGTATGGCTTCTCTCCTGTGTGCTGGAGTAAGTGGTTTGTCAGGTACTGCTTCCTTTGGAAGCGTTTCTCACAAAAATGACATTGGAACGGTAATGCATCTGTGTGTATAACACTGTGCTTAGTCAAGTGCTTCTTGAGCCGGAAGTGCTTCCCACACTTGTCACAGGCCAGGGGTTTCTCAGTGAAGTGTCTGCCGATGTGGTCTTTTAAGCTCTTGGGTGTTTTGAAACCAAGTTTGCAGATGTGGCATTTGTGAGGTCTGTATTCGGTGTGGACGTGCAGCATGTGTTGTGCTCGGTTGTGCTTATCGTAGAAGGCTCTGCCGCAGACATCGCAGATGTGCTCGGCGCGGCGCTCCGAATGCATCCTCATTATGTGGATACGGACATTGGTAGTGGTTTTGAATGACTTTGAGCAGAGCAAACAAGTCTTCCCACTCATAGCTGTGGGTGGTATGGTTTTCGTCTCGCTTGGCACTTGACCATTGTAGAACATTTCTTGGTGAGTTTTTAGTTCATCATTGTTTTCAAAGGAGGTGTGGCATCCAGGACAGCAAATATCAGAGTCAATGTGGGTATTACGATGTTTTTGTGATTTAGAGACTGAATCGAAACTCTTGAAACATTCGTAGCAGGAGCGTTTCAGCAGTCTGCTGTGTTTCTGTACATGGATAACAAATTGCTCCAGATTTTGTTTCCGGATCTTACAGTTGCGGATACTGCAGCGCCACGGGTTGCAGAGGCTGTGGACGGCGATGGAGTGTGTCCGCAGGTCTCCCACATTCTGGAACTGAGTCTTGCAGCGAGTGCACAGCCAGGTGAAGCCGGCCCAGGACTCTTTCGCTTTTAACTCTGAGAGCGGAATGGAGTCTAAGGAGTCCCTTTTTATCGTCCTTCTTATCTTCCCTGGAGCCTTAACATCGTCCGTCTGGTCTGGTAATTCTTCAGTTTTGATGTGTTTAGCTTCGAACGTCTCCGGAACGTCGCCTTCGGAGAAGTCTTCAGTCCCGAATGGGACGTCTACGTCCTCATATTCCATCTTCACATTTTGCTGCTGCGCGATAATCTCTGCCAGGGTGGTTTGAGCGCATTCTATACCGACTACGAACCGAAAGCATTTATCAAGAGCGCGTATGCAGTCACAACAAACCGTGCTTGGTAGTTTTGTGTCGATAAATTCTATCGGGGAGTCTAAACGCATCAATTTATCGATTATATCACGACACGCCGCGGAGTCCGACTGTAGATCCACTAGTTTTCGTACGTGTTTCAGTTCTGCACAAAGTCGGCAGTAAACATTGTCCGAATTCATTGTATCAGTTTCATTTCATGCCATTATTTCTGATGAGACAAATTGTGCAAACAAAAGAACCTCCTGTCATGTCAAGAAAGCGTTCTTGAATGAAATGAAGAGAGGGGTATCTACATATACTTTTTTTTTTTATTTGTTCTTGTAGACAAATTAGGCTAAAGCCATTTAGGCCATTCTACCTGGTCTTTCGTTATACAATGTATCTGTATTTATTATAGTTTATAAACTCGATAATTCATATAATAAACATTTTAAATACATAGGTAGGTACACAAATTGTACTGATATGTACATATTTACAAAACAAAGTTACCAATTTAAATTTCACCAATGCTGCAATGGTAGATTTTATAAAATTGTACAGAGAACCGAAAAACTCATATCAAATTTATAATAAATTTAATTTTGTGTTTTCTAACGTCCATCTTAAAACATGTTTGAAACACGGATTGTTAGTGAGAAAAATACATCGGGTGATGATAACGTTTAAACAAAGTGCATATTTAAAACAATACATTGATCTTAATACTAATTTGCGACAAAAAGCCAAGTCAACATTTGAGCAAGATTTTTTCAAATTACTCAAAAATAGTGTTTTTAGAAAAACATAAGAAAGCAATCTCAAAAAGGTTAAGGTTGAAATGGTAAATCAATGTAGTGATGAAAACAATAGAACCAAAAAAATAATGAACGCGGAAAAATTTATCGCTAGTCCTAACTTTCATAGTGCTTCAGTTATTACCTACTGAAAATTTTGTCGCGATTCAATTGAAACCTGACCGTATAGTTTTAGAAAAGCCTCTGTACATAGATTTTACTGTCCTTGATTTATCAAAAGCGCTTATGCATGATTTTCACTATTCTGTATTTAAACCTCTCTACGGAGAACGTTTGTAGATGTGTTACATTACACTGATACAGACAGCTTTATTTACCACATACAAACAAAACATTTGTATCAAGACATAACAAACAATTTTTTGAAGTAAGTATTTCGATACGAGTAACTTTTCTGTAAATAATTATCATGGGCTACCAATTATAAATAAAAAGGTAGGTACCAGGTTTTTTCATATAAGAAATGGGTGGAAAAATAATCACTGTATTTGTGGGACTGCGTTCAAAATTATACTATATTAAAATACTGAAAGTGAAAAAAAAAAAGCCAAAGGGCTTAAAAATGTATCGCTCGCAATCTAAATCTTTCAGATTACAAGTATACTTTGTTATCGACAGATATAGAACGTAAGAAGTAGGTACCTACATTCAAAAGTACTTATAACACATGAACTATACTCAATCTGTAATTAAAATTGCAATGTCTCGTTATGATGATCAACGTTTAATGACGTATGGGGATAACCAGCTTAACAACCCGGTTGACATACTCGTATGTACAGCGTTCAATACATTTTTCAAGGGGAATTTTAGTACACCCGCCTCTACTAGTCTCAATTCCGAATCACACTCACGGGATAGCTCTCATATAAATATGATAACCAACATAAGCATAACCCCAGCTGAAGCGTTAAAGCTTTTGCTAAACCTGGACATTACCAAAGGTTCAGGTGATGATGGTCTGCCACCAATATTGTTCTTCAACTGCGCAAAATCATTAGCTATTCCTATCGCATTAGTTTTCAATAGGTCGTTTTCTGATGGTCATCTTCCCGAAAAATTGGAAAAATGCTCATGTCGTCCCGGTTCACAAAAAAGGTCCCAAAACTTCGATAGAGAATTATAGACCAATCTCAATTCTTAATGTGCTAAGAAAATTAATAGAAAGGACAGTACATACACATATATACCACGTTGTTTCATCTTCTATTCCATCTGAACAGCATGGTTTTATGATGAAACGCTCTACCACGACCAATTTGGGTGTTTTTATTGACTATAGGTATTGCAACCAACATGGATGGAAGCTCTCAAAAGGATGTAGTTTACACAGATTTTGAGATGGCTATTGATCGTGTAGATTATATGATACTTTTACGTAAACTATATGAGCTGGGCATTCAAGGTAACTTGTTAAGATGGGTGGAAGGAGTCGTATTTATTGAAGAGATCACAGACAGTTGTCGTAGGTGGCTCATGCTCTGACTATATTGAAATAACATCTGGTGTTCCACGGGGTTCTATTCTGGGCCCACTTTTGTATGCTTGTTACCTTAATGATGTCGGTAAATGTTTCCAACACTCTAGATTTCTTATGTATACGGACGACACTAAAGTTTTTATTAAAGTTAATAAACGTAATCGAATAGGTATAAACATTAGCAAGTGTAACACATTTTCATTTACAAGGAAAAGAAAACCATTGATAAGGTGGAGCTGGTACGCGATTTAGGTATATTATTTGATGTCAAGTTATCATTATCAGAACATATCGAAGCATTGTAAATAAATCATATAAAATAAAAGCCTTGGTTTTATCAGACGCGTTACCAAACCTTTTTCTGATACAAAGTGTATTAAACAACTGTATTTTTCTTATGTAAGAAGTATTTTGGAATATTCTAGTACTGTTTGAAACCCAAATTATTTTACGTACGAGTCTATACACGATTCAGAAAAAATACAAAATACATTTATTAAATACATTAATTATAAAAAACTCAGTTACTCTGAAAACAATAGTGAGTCCTGCACCTATCACAATTTAATGAGCCTCCAAAAACGAAGATTCCTGTTGGATCTGACATTTCTCCATGGTCTGTGCAATTGGAATAATATCGATTGTCCGGAACTTACCACTAGAAGAACTATTGCGTTTTTCTACCCCAAGGTTTCGCACCAGGCACACTGATGCTAAATTATTTGCTGTCGCACAATCATCTACGAAGTATGCGCAGTACTCGATAGTCAATAGGTTACAGAAAAATTATAACAAAGAGTTCAACAAAACAGATATTTTTCATAGCGGCAAGAGAATATTTAGAAATGAAATAATAAGAGTGATGGAGGAGGATGCTAAGTTAAACACATAATTGCATTTTTTAATTTAGTATTTGGTTCAATTTATGTAATTATGTTCTGTAAGTATTAGTAGGTAATCAGTCAATAGTCAATAGTCAAATTTTTATTGCAAACATGTTGTACAAGGGATCTTATAAAATAACAAGAAGGTGGTTCCAAACATGCACCCTGCTAGGGCACGGCAATATTATGCTAGGTGGTTAATAGGTACCTAGAAACTTATTCTATATATTCTAGGCTTAAAATATAAAAGCTTAAATGTTTAGGTTACATTTTATAATATTTATCTATCCTTATTATTAATGAGATCTAATAATAGTAAGTACTTAAACCTTAGATAACTACCTACATACTTAGATTTTTTTTTTTTTTGTGAAGAAACTAGAAATCTAAAAACTGTTGCAGAGAATAAAAACAGTTTTTTATTAAGAATGTTTTTAGGAGGGACTTGAATTTATTTATTTTGATTTGGTTTTGTATTTCTGGAGGTATTTTATTATATATTTTAATATCAGTTTCTATTCTGATGATAAGTGTACGTTTTTTTAACAATTTTCAACAATTGACTGTCGGTTATATACTTAAATAAAAAAAACATGTATAAAAAGTAAATACGCCGTAACTTTTGATGACTTTACTTTTGAACGACTTTATGGAATCGACACTCAAGACCTTTTGTTCAATTGTGCGCAAAACCATCTTGGTGACGATGATGAAAACTTTCCCATAATTCCTCCTAACATAAAGAAAACACCAAAGCGGAGCAAGCGGAAGACATCTAGCGATATCCTGGACAAGCGGCGAGGCATTCTACGACAATCGTCTTTCGTTTTGAACCGCGAGCCATTCAAGGGGAGACGTTTGATACAAATAAAAATAATAGAAATAATGGTGATAATAGTGAAAGTGAAAATGAAGTTGTGATACCGGCACAGTACCTATGTTGTTAGAGATTTAATAGACAGTATAATTAATGGATCAAACTGAGAAATGAATAAAAAATTTGACAGATAAATAAAGTTTCCATGTCATCTAAGTAGGTACCTACCTACCTAGATAATAAGTCAAAAGAAAAACAAAACAGTAGATTGCTAAATAATATATTTAATTGATTAAATAACAATATTTAAGCTTATAATTAAATACTAAAGTAATTTATAACGGGATATTTACCATGATTTGAGTATTGAGCTTTCCAATATTTCGGCACAGTTTCATGCGCCATGATCATGGTAAATATCCCGTTGTAAATGACTTTAGTGTAAATAACCATGATGGATTTAAAAGATTTATAATTAAATAGTCTAAGTTTCCAATATCTCAATATCAATAATAGGTACTATCTCGAGAATGATTGATAGTAATTTTTCGAAAAGTTTTGGGAAAAAACACTAAAAAACTATTTTCTTGACACCATTTTTTTATGCCGATAACAGTTTTTTGGTCAACACAGTTAAAGAAGAATGGCAATATCCGAGCCATCCCGAATAAAAATAAACAAGGGCCGTGCAGACATGTTATAACTACTGCCAGATTTGTTATTTTTTTTATAGATTTTTCTAACAATCATTTACATTTTTAGAAGCAGGGAGTCAAAATATATTCCTATTTAAATTTTGGGCGAGAAAGAAACGAATAGTAGCCAACATAGCTTAGAACGTGACTTCCTTTGTGACTGTCAATGTCGAAGTAAACCAAGCAACACAAAAACGGGTCCGGTTAATTTACAGCCTAGCAACGAACAGTCCAGGAACTTACGACCACGGATTTTACGGGCTGTACTACGCAGCTTGGTTATTTGTTTACAAATGGTTGAATTTTCCGGGGCTGTTTATAGCTGGCTCGTAACGGTTCCTTACAGCCTGTATTACTCGGCCGGTTTATTTACAGCCCTGGAAAGTGTGTCCAGGCTGTACTGATATTCATGTACTGAATTTCCATGGTTGTTAGTTCTTGTCACGTGTGAGCCTTATTCAGCCCGGTGAATTTCAACCCAGGAAAATTCGACCAGTGCTTCTGATTGGTCGGAAGCTTATGCTTCGTTTAGATGCAAATACAGATAAAAAATGTTACTGTCCCGTTCGTGCGTGCGTGATTTAACAAAAACCACAGATTAAATAAATAAAACCAGAAACACACCGGTCCAATATCCAAATACAAAATAGGTATAAGTACTAAGCTATGTTCATTAATGTGGTTATTATATTTGTTTCACAACCGTATTAGACAATTATGGTTGATCGTTTCGTGTTGGCGCGAGTTTCTTTTTTATCGTTTTTATTTTTTCTGCGTTCTACAAGAATTAAAACTAAAGGAAAAGTAATTTATCGCAAATCGTAAACTATTTTCTATTAGCCTCTCAGCTGGGCAAATTACTTTTCCCCTAGTTTTATAAATTGTAAGCTTAACTGGCAAAATTAAAAACCAAAAAATAATTTATCTCGCGCCAACACGAATATTATTGACTAATTTCTGCCCGCGGCTTCGCACGCGTTTTTTTCTATGGAAACGTTTATATCCCATGGGAATTGATTTATGGGATAAAAAGTAGCCTATGTTTGTTTCCAAGATTAGAATTACCCGCACCTACGTAAAATTTCAGCCCGATCCGTTCAGAAGTTGTAGCGTGAAAATTGTACATCTAAACTTTCGCATTTATAATGATGAGCGAAGCTAGTCACGAAAATGTTATGTTTTTGCTGTCAAGGGATGCAAAGAGCATTTGGTGGGCACCCCCATTTTACTACCTGGCAAAGAAGGCTTCTCTGTACTATCCATAACAGACATTTAGATAACGTTTAAAGCGCTTGTAGATACGTGATAAAAATATACATATTATGTATATTTCTTACACGATTTTATTAGTTCCATCTATGTTTGTTTGTAACGGAATATTTGAACGTGATTTTCACCTTCAAAACTACAGTTGTTCCCATTATCCTGACAAGGATCTTTAGGATCAACGATTTTTACATTCAAATCATAAAATCTACTATATCGGCTGTATGTTAACAAACGAATTTGGACCAAATTTACCGGCTCTTCATCTCATTACATTTACATATATGAAGCAAATCGTTGAATTAGTGGTGAAGAGAGCTAAGACACATTTTTGACCGAATTTAGTTATGAACACCACCAAAGTCGGCGTGAAATGCAGATTCTATTGGTGAATAGATTTATGTGACAGCTCAGCTCAAGTAGGAGTTGGTTTTTCATTCAAACGTGAAAGGAGTTAAATAAAATTAGGCAGATAAAATCCAGTGGTAAATTTAGTGTTAGCTGCCTATATTTATTTACCACTAGTATTCATGTCATTAATATCCCTACATAGTACCTACAATCAAATAAGTAGTGAAAAGAGGACCACATAGACTTTTTAACCTCTTATTAAGGCGCCATTTTTAGCAACACTGAAAATGACATAGCGCCATTGATAATTTATTTTCTGTGACAGCCAGCTGCATTATTTTTTATTTCGTTGTTGCATGTTTTATCAAGGATCCAATCCAGGGAGTGTTGTTATTATTAATTGAAAGAATCCTAATGAGTGACACGCAAAGTGAATAAACCTCATCAAACATGCCGCCGATAAGACATCGTAGGTACTGAAATCTCATGAATAGTGTTTTGGGTGAAAAGTGGGAGAATCGCAACAAACTGGAGATTATGGACATCTTTATTTTGTTTACACACTGTGAACTTTTTTCGCTGTTATTTTTTTATCATCTTAGTGATACTCGCACACGAATAACAGTGTTTACCTATCTAATTTCCATGTGGTCTACCTACCCAACCCGTTGTACTCGCACACGAATAACAGTGTTTACCTATCTAATTTCCATGTGGTCTACCTACCCAACCCGTTGTTATTTGACAGTACCTTAATTGTTTGTAATATTCACATCGAAATACAATGGACAAGAACAAGAAATGAAGTCTAGACCATTTGAGTTGGGATCAACACATCAATTAACTACAGTCATGCTCTTCACTTGTAGAACATGAGACCGAAATACCAGAGGGACATGTATTAGAGCCACAACCGTTTCATTTGATTGAAAAATTTCAACCAAAACCAGGCACAAGTAAGTTTTACTATCGCACACAGGCTTAGATATGATTTTTTATAAATTTAATATACAAATGATATAAAATTGTAGTAGCAGTAGACACTAGCTCAATTGAGCCCGCTGTAACCAAGCCCTGGCATCTGACATGGTTTCTAATTTTCTATATTTACCTATTTTTAACATTTTTCTATGAGTTCCAAATCACTGGATAAACAGATAATAATAATAATAATAATAATAATAGTTTTTATTCAGATAAAGGTCTTATAAACAAAACAAAGTTATGTGTATTATAGACCTATTTCACTTGTTAGTTTCGACACCTCGCTCTAACTAAGTTCAAGACTTGTGATATAGAC
This sequence comes from Eupithecia inturbata, assembly GCA_963662085.1. Lineage (NCBI taxonomy): Eukaryota > Metazoa > Arthropoda > Insecta > Lepidoptera > Geometridae > Eupithecia > Eupithecia inturbata. The sequence continues at coordinate 8,328,643 of OY759203.1, forward strand.
GCGAGGGTTCTCTACCTCGGTAAGTTAGTAGGTTTACACTATTATAGGACTTGCATAATGTATATAAAAACATTAAGAAAACTGTACTATACTTAAAAAAACTACTATAAACTTATTCATATTTAATAATACATTACATTAAAATAAAACCAAAAGTAAAGTACGATGTGAGTGTAAAAGTGTGTGTATGTGTGTGAGTGAGTGGAGTTGACTGTGGACTAAGTAACTGTTTTTAATAGACTTTCCGTTTTATCATAGTCAAGGGTTAGTAAATATGATTTTATCTTATTTTTGCATTGTCTGTAATTTAAGTCTTTTATATCTATATATTTGCTGATATTGTTATACATGTATGGACCTAAAAAAGGAAGATGTCTATGTGCAATCGACGAATTACAGCTAGCTATTTTATATATTCGGTTTTTTAGTCGTTTGGTTTTAATTTGTGAGTTTTGGTTGGAGTTATAACTGTGTTGTTTTAATAATATTTGTTGGATACAAAGTTGTCTAACTGTAAGTAATTGAGTCTCTGCATAGAGTTGTGTTGTTGGGAACCGGTATGGTTTTGAGTATGCTACCTTGAGAATTGCTCTTTGTGCTCTCTCTAGGGGTAGTAAGTGAGTTTTTGCAAATTAATAGATAAACATTGGATGTTTTTCTTCATTGTTAGCACTTAGTAACTAAACCTGCAGCTTAGTTGGCTCCACATGTATTGTCTTTCCTGTGTGCCAGGCAGACTAAGTGAGTCCTCACTTCACCAATCTAGTTGAGTTTCTATCAATTTAATATAATGTATGCTAATTGCTTCAGATGATAACAAGGGTAGTGACGAAGACCCTGATGCGGATACTGTGTATGTACTACCTGACAAGGGTAGTGATGAAGATCCCTTCTCAGAGACAGATTCTGTAGTGGATCCTGTGTGTGTACCTGAAACATCTACATCACACTATTCAGACAGTGATGAACCTGGTGTGTATGATGAAGCTGGCTATCCAGAGAAAATAATAAGACTAACAAAGATAAACACTATCCGATGCATCCTCAAAATAAAAGGCCCACAATCCTCTAAATTTAGATCAACAGGGACAGGAGAAAACATTAATAAGAAAATGTAAACGCAGACCAGCTTCTTGGAAAATATAAAAAAAATCTGCTAAGACTTGAAGGAAAAGAGCACAAAGGAAATGTAGTAGTTCAATGTAGTAATGTAGAAATCAGTACCTACAGCAAGTAGAATGTAATTGTTTTTTTGACAGGCTGAAAATATTTGATGATTTTATATACCTTCCCAATTCAAACTCTTCTTCTTCTTGTCAGATGGCTTCTGCGATTGGGTAATTCAAACTCAACCTCCATAAATTTTTATTTAAAAATCATTTACAAACAAATGTGCAATAGCAAACTGACATTGGCAGAATTATGACAAACCATGATGCAGAGCCAAAGATAAAAGAAGAAAAAGAAAGACCAAGGTTTTATCAGCAGTTGTGTTAATAAACATAAACCAAAAATGTGTTACATACAGACAAAAAGTGGTACCTACCTACTAGTCAACACAGCAACAACAATAACAATATTTCAAGAAAAAAAAAAATGACATTCGCCTACACACATTGTCGGGAAAAAAACAAAAGCATAAAGTATGCATAAGAATGTTTAGTTGTTTAGTTTTTAAGCATAGGTGGCTCACATGAGGAAAGCTACGTCAAAAGTTATGTTTTGCAATAAGCACCTGATATTCATTGGAATGTCTTAGACTTTATTGTAAGTAGATATAGCTAAAAATATTGTTACCTGTTATAGTAGTCTAATCAGTTTCTTTAATTAAACAAAAAAAACTGATTAAAATAAATAAAACAATAATAAATAATGCTGGACAATCCACACTGCATCATCTAGCCCCAAGCTAAGCAGAGCTTGTGTAATATACTATAGATAAATATTTTTTTATTTTACATAGAAAATACCCAGAACACCCGCAACAAATATTTGCAGAGCGTACTTATGTACATTTGTCCCAAGGCGGGAATCGATCCCGCAACTTCCTGCGTCGCAGGCGGACCTTCGCCCGCCGCGCCACATCGATCGTCAAATTAGAATTATTAGCTAATATAGAGCAAAGACATAGCTCTGTAGACTTTAACATTCTAAAATATTAGCCTTGCCCTGTATATACATACATAATGCAAACGACCTTATTCTTAAAAAAAATATCGACTTTTTAAATCTAAATCAGAACATTATACTTATTACTTACTAACTACAATAGACGAAATAAAGACAAACTAATTCTACCTACGACTACCCTTACACAATTTAGCAAAGTTCCTTACAATACAATACAAAAAGACAACATTACATAAGATAAGTACAATGGGCGGCCTCATCGCTTAGAAGCGATCTCTACCAGGCAACCTTTGGATGGAAAGAATTTAAGAAAGGCAGGGGGTGTACCGTTTATGATCTAAAATACATATTAACATAACATTATACATAAATACCTTAAACCAATCGACAGATTATCATCATCATCAACCTATCTTAGTCCACTGCTGGACATAAGCCTCCCCCCAAAGGAGCGCCATAGCGCCCTGTCTTCAGCTTGCCGCATCCAGCATCTGCCTGCAGTCTGACGCAGATCGTCATCCCACCTGACCGGAAGGCGTCCTATACTACGTTTGCCGAGTCGCGGTCTCTGCTCGAGAACACGTTTACCCCAGTTGTTCTCGGTTCTTCACGAGATATGGCCAGCCCACTGCCACTTCAGCTTGCTAATTCTCTGAGCTATGTCGATAACTTTGGTTCTCTGTCGGATGTAGGTGTATTCGTTACATGAATGGGGTCGGCGAGTGTGTGGATGGTGGGCTCGCCGGCTATGTATGGGAGGAAGAGGGGACACCAGTCGGGCCGCGGTAGGTTTATATGTTCCCGTGGTTCGGCGAAAATGGCGAGAGAAGGGTCACCGGAGAGGTTTTAGTGGGTATTATATTACGTCCTTATCAGGACGTCGAGTCCCACATAATTCTGGTCCCCCCCAGACCAGTTTATTCGTAAACGAATTTCCTCGGCCGAGAAAAAAAAAAAAAAAAAAAAAAAAAAAAAAAAGGTGTATTCGTTACGAACCCTATCCTTCAGAGAAACTCCGAGCGTAGCTCTTTCCATAGATCGCTGACCGACTTTGAACTGGTGGACCAACCCTACCGTGAGGGTCTACGTCTCAGCTCCGTAGGTCATAATCATAACGGGTAGGACGCACTGGGTGAAAACTTTCGTTTTCAAGCATTGCGGTATGGATAGATAAACATAATAGGTACCTAATTGATTTTATAAACGTACAAAAATATACTGCACTTATAAGGTACCTACCAATTACCCATACCCACTTTTCTGAAAGGAAAAATTCCTATACTTTTCTAAAGGATTCTGATAGTGCATTCCACAACCTTATGGCCTGGATAGAGAAGGATTTGTCGTAGGAGAAGGCATATTTAACACCAGATTTTCTGATAACCGGAAGACACGGGAAGGATGGGGATGAGAATCGTGGAGAAATTCAAAACGCTCCTTTAAATAGAAGGTCCTTACTCACGATTAGTAAATATTTATAATAAAATTCCTAGCTCCAGTAGATTCGGTTTTTCGTAGTAAACTCAAAAATACCTTATTTCTTAATGTTACTAGGTACTCCGTTGACGAATTTTTAAGTTATTATTACAATTGTTTTGATTCTTGTAGCTGACATGGCCTATATTTTCCAATGAATTGCTGCGCCCTTACAGGGTACATGTACTTACCCCTTAGCTAATTTAATTACCACCTAAGTTAAAACAATGTATATATGTATGCAATAAATAAATCTAAATCTTAACCTATTCCGATTACCTGTTATAACCTCTTAATGAACCAGGTGAGAACTCACGGAAGTAGCTGGTAGTTTTTCGTACCATCATCTGATCGGGATCCTTTGTTCGGTGTAGGACAGATTCTGGATTAGACAGATTCGTAATTCGGCTGATTCGCTACTCGACAGATCGTGAATTGGGCAGATTCTTGGATTCGACAGATTAGCTACACGGCAGAAAATGAACAGTTGTGTGTGTGTGTGTGTGAGTTGCACAGAATACTGATCATTGCAAAAGCTGAACTAAGTAATCAAACTACAACACATTATAGATTCGACAGGCGAGGGACTCTTATCTAGACAAAGATTATAGGAATATATATAAATAATAGGAATAGGTAAAAATTGTATAGAACCAAAATTGTTGAAAATTTTATCAGCTTTCACAAAAATTCCAATGACGCATCGTAAGCAGAAAACTTCCCGCGGGGGATATCCACCGGGGGTGGGCAAGCAGCGCCCCCTGCAGAACAAATCTACCACCGAACTAACGTCCCCAACCCGCATGCCCAGCGTGGGGATTATGGTCCCCCGTACCCCCCGTAATATAAAAACCAACAAGGCGCTTGGCAAATGCAATTACTCAAAAACCACAGGGGGCACAAATGCCGCTGCTCGGCCTTGGAAGTGCACAAATATAAGCTACCTTTTAAGCTATTTTAAATTTGGCTGAGGCTAATAGGTAAAAATCATGCCGCTGCAGTAACGTTTTCAGACGTTACTGCAGCGGCATCTTAGTTTCGCGAATTACTCCGAAACCTTGATAGGCACTAATTTTATTTTTGGGGCACATTTACAAGACGTAGTGCTCTATTTTTTCTATAACTTTCATCTTGATCCGAGTCTACTTGCCGCTGGGGTAACGCACACGCTTATCAAGGGGAGGCTGGGTTCCGGCTGTGGAGATGGAGAACTAAAAAACGGGATCTTTTTGCCCCCACTCCTAGGGCTATATAGTTTTATACCTACTTAAAAGTTATACCTACTTAATTATTTTCATTCCTATTGTTTTCCATGTAACTTTTTGTGAGAAGCTGAGAAGGTACAAAACATCAGTTTGAATGTTTATTTCGTTATTTCCTAGTTACTTACTTATATACCTACATAAATTGCGGTTCATGTTGTATTGGAATCGGTTTGTGTTCGGTGAAATTCGTTGCTGAATGTACTGTACCCACTGCGTACCGTACCGTACCTACCTGCGGACGTACTGCATTGTACCTGCTGCGAGTTCGATTCCAGATTACCTACATAATGATTTGTTTTTAAGCACAAATGTTTTTTTCCCGGTCTGGCTGTTTTTATATGATAATAATATTATCATATAAAAACAACCTTGCCTGGAAGAAATCGCTCTCAGCGATAAGGCCGCCTATTGTACTAAGTATTTGGTAAATGTAGATATAAGGTTTATATATGTTATTTTTTTCAAGTACAATAAAGTGTTCATTCATTCATTCAGTATTATGTGAGTATTTTTTTGTAGGTACGTGTACGTAACGTACCTACAAATTATAATACCTACCTACTATAGAACCAATACCTATAACATACATATATATAGAACTAGGTATGTAGCCTACCTACTGCATATTCACGAGTAATGTAATAAGTAGGATCATGCTAAGCTAGCATTATCTATCAACTAAGTAGGTAAGTACCTAGGTAGTACTACCTAATACAATTCTGTTACCGATTTTGCTCTAGGTACTGTAGGTAGGTAGGTACCTATAAGACGTAATTGTTTCAATTCTTGGACAACGGGGCTGAATTTTGTTTAGAATAGATAAATCCTGAGAAATTTAAAAAAAAAGGTTATACCTAGGTACCTACCTAGTTTTTGTTTCTATTTTTTGATGGTAGGTAATTTTCTTTGTTATTAAAGTACTTATTTATTTTCAAGTTACTTAATAAATTTAGGTACCTACCTACTTAGTTATTACTATACCTACTATTTATAGCTATCCTACTAAGTACCTATTCAAATTTCATGTATTCATCAATTTAAGTAGGTAAGTACCTACCTACATATTGTAGGCATAGGTAGGTACTATTTTTCAAGTCAAACCATAACCAATGGTATTTTCTACTTGCCTATCTACTTAGGTAGGTATATAAAAACACTATGGTTAATAAGAAACTGTTTATAGGTAGGTACTTATATTACAATAACACAGGTAGGTACAGGTAGTATTAGGTAGTGGTAAGTAGGTATAGTTACAAAATTTGTTTAATTTGTTATCCCAGCATTTGGTCGCTCTCTGGCTATGATAGGTACCTAATAGATTAAAAAAATGTAAAGTCACTGCTCTGTCACTGCTTGTAGATTCTTTCTGTTTTCTTCAGTCTTGAAGTCAACCTCTTTTAATAATATTAATAATGCTGGACAATCCACACAGCATCATCTAGCCCCAAAGTAAGCAGAGCTTGTGTTATGGGTAGGTCTAGTACCTTCCAATACATAGATAACTAGATATTTTTTTATACACTGTGTATCTAGAGGGGTGGTCGTGAATCATCGGATCTATCGATTTAACCCTTGTAGTTACCTATGTTCTGCGATATTCAGTGGTTCAAACAAAATTTATGGACTTTGGTAATTTTTTTGGACTTTGTTAATTTTTTTCTCAAAATCTGATACCTATTTCATTCTGAACTTCGCAATTGCAGCCAAACTATTAAGTCTGCGACCCTGCCTTTTTAAAACAAGATCAATAATGGGTCTTTTGTACTCTTTTACCAATCTGATTAGATATATAAAAATCCAAATAAGAAAACTGCCTTAGTCAATTTTTTTCAATGTCTGATAGCTTTGACATTCAATGGTTCAAAAAAAATATTTAACATATATTTTTTTTCTACAACCTATCTCAATAACTATACCTACTGGCTTTCACCAAGAAACCACTGAAAATTTAATTGGGCTAGAACTAGGTACTTAGATGGTGTATACTGGGTAGATATTGAAAAATGGACTTAAATAGTCATAAGCGCCAAAAATCCGTGATTTTTAAAGCCAAAACCTACTTTATAAACTAGAAAAGAAATGTACCTGCCTAGGTATAGAAAAAGTGAGGAACGCACGCAGGTAACTTCGCTTCTTATCAGGTAACAGGTAGCTGGTTTATGTCAAGAAAAGGATACCTAGCTAAATAAAAACACGGTGTATACCTACTGTTAGGTACTTTTTTTTGACGACTGATAATAATAAAATAATAAAAATATCTATCTATGTAATGTAGGTATTTTTTAATGTTCAAACCGAAACCTTTCCTTTGCTTTCCTTTGACATCCACTTCGATATAATAGCACCCTCTTTTGATAATTTTTTTTTTGAACATATTTTTTTTACCGTTTGATTTACATTGCGTGTTTTATTGAAATTCTGCAATCAATGTAAAACCAATCAATGAAAAACATGCAATGTTCATAAAACTTATATTACATACTACCTACATTGGTCGAATATATTGCTGCGTGGAACAATGTAGGCTATGTTTGTTCTTTCTTCATCATACCGTGGACAAACTAATACTATTATGCATGTATTCATTTAATTATTCTATGATCATAGGAGTGGGTCCTAGCGGATTATGAAAGGAGTGTACGCACCTACCTATCTAGTGATTATGCACTTATTTCAGATGAATGTTGTTGCATAGTTGCATCATAGACGACCTCAGTGGTGCATCGGACGAAGGTCTGCCCGTGACGCGGTTTCAATATAACATAACGACATTAAAACTTTAGGTTTCAATTCAAATCGCCTTTAAAATTTACACAAGGATATGAGCCTTCATACACAAATTTGCTGACATTTTATAACAATGCGATAATGTTATGACTATGAGGTCCCATTCCAAGTCAAATAGGTACTTTTAAGAGTTCCGTACCCGAAGGGTGAAAACGTAACCCTAATAAGTACAAAGCCTTCGCTGTCCGTCCGTCTTTCAGAGGGCTCTATCTCATGAACCGTAAGAGGTAGACACTTGAAATTTTCAGAGAACGTGTAGCTATTTCTTTTGCCGCTATAACAGCAAATAATAAAAATAAAATAAATATCCAAATTAAAAGAGGCTTCCATACAAAAAACGTGATTTTTTGGTAATTTTTGCTCTTCCTTTTTCGATATACATCCGTCAGCCAGATAGGTATACCTACAAGTATCTAAATGGTATCTTTTTTAGGTATTTGTTCAATTGGCAAAAGTTCAAATGCACTTGACGTATCTTGTTAGGGTTTCGAAGATCGGAGATCGGTTTCGAAATCCTTATGGCATAGCTTTTTCTGTCCTTTTTTGCGTCTTTAATATCTCAGCAGCTACAGCAGCAAATAACGTGAAATTTGAAATAATAATACATTTCGTGCGCCTGTACATATTAAAAGAAAAATAAATAAAAATAAATGAAAAATGAAAATGTAAATTTTCAGTACAAATAGAGATGTCGAAATTTTAAAAGAGACCTACAAAATGTCAAGTGGGGTATCAAATGAAAGGTATCAGATTGTACATTTCAAAACAGTTTTTGAAATTTCGGTAGGTTTCATACTTTTTGAAATATTTTGAAAAAGGTCAAAAAAATACCTAATCCCCCCCCCTATCTCCGAAGTTTGCTGAGCGATCCATCTGAAATGTATGTATCGTATGTAGATATTATTATTATTATTATTAACTCATTTAATTCAGATAATACATCCATAAAATATACAAAAATGTCACAATAAAAATTAAAATAAAATCTTAGCTTAAATAATATGATGAATTAAATTAGACAGGTTTTTGATTAAATTAGAATTACATAATAACATTAATTACATAACACAATTACACACTTACTAACCTAACTTAAAGCTTAAATGGAGCTACTCCCTATTAATATCATCATCCACTTAAACAAGATATGAAATTATATTTTACAGGAAAAATATAGAGAAATCTGTAAATAGACCACTTTTTGAAAAATGGTCAAAAGGGGGGGGGGGGGGGGATAATTTTCAAAAGGGGGGCTACCTCACCGAGTGGGGTATCAAATTAAAGGTATCGTTTTGTACATCTGAAAACAGTTTTTGAAATTTCTGTAGGTTTCATACTTTTTGAAATATTTTGAAAGAAGACGAAAATTGTCGAAGTTTGCAAACCGATACATCTGAAATGTAGGTACCTACCTTTAATTTTTTGGCATTCATCAAATAGCAAAGTCTCTAACAAGTACCTAGTAGATAGGTATTGGTTTAGTTTGACAATCGTTCGAAACCCTCGGCGCGCGAGTCACACTCGCACTTGGCGGATCTTGTTTTAAAATGACCCTTACTACGTTTTGATTTTGGTCGGCCAAAAACAGTCATTCCTTTGATATAAGACCTAGGTAACTATTATGAAATAGGAGAGTTGTTTATGTTACCGCGCGACAACGCACGGTTAGATGAATGCCATCATTGATTCCTAGATGTACCCCCACTGAAATCAGAATCAGTTTATTCTTTCGGGAGGGAACTATAATTGTAGGGACAGAAAAACGTATAGATTAACACGTAAAGCACGCGTTTGTCGCTGTAGTATTTTGAGTAGGTACTTACTATTTAAATTTAGGTATCGCGAACATTGTGTATACGCTAGCTGGCCGAGCCGTGTACGAGCGCGTAGCGCTTGCGGAACGTGTTCGAGCTAATTATTCAATTGTTTTTGAGTGTGTAGCCTGTTGAATTTGAACCTTATTATGTGATGGAGCCTGCTGAAATTGAACCTTATTATGAGGGGAGCAGGTGGTTCTCACGCAGTGGCCACTTTTATGTGGCTACACGTACCAGAGGAGCCACCACGTCTGTACGCTGCTACAGCGATAGATGCCCTGCCCGCTTTCTTATCAGGGACGGGCAGGCTGGACCTGTCACTGGTGAGCATGACCACGACCCAACACCGTGGATTCCAAATCGGTGAGTAAAACCAAACAACAAAATTGGTGATCAAACGCATTACTATGCATTTGGAAACATCATCCTGACGTACAATCTCGTTTAAAGTTCGCTTATCTCACCTATGGCCAGCATTGCAATGGTCGGCGAACAGGTGCACCTACCCTAATACTAGCTGGTGCCCGCCCGCGGCTTCGCATGCGCTTTTTAAGTACCTTTGGGGGCAAAGGTGGTATTTCCCCCAAATAGAGACAGAGGGAGATCTCCTCTGTACCGGGCCGACCCAACTGGTCCACTTGCCCGGGGTCTTTCGACCAACAGTTGATGTTGGGTACTCGTATATGTTCAGTTGTAACTGAAACATGCGTTAGCGCGATCCAGGATTCATACTCTTGCGCTGCCAATTTTTGTTAGAATTTGTCTTAACGACATCTAGCGGAGATTCATGGAAGCGCTTAGGTAGGTAGCTAGCTTCAGTTTTTCCAGTGCTATTTTACTTGAGCGACTTTATTGACAATAGCTTTGTAATTCAGCTGTTTTCTACTAGAGGTCGCTACATACCCTATGTCCATCCCTGGTACACCATTTACCCTGCCAAATTTCATTGAGATCCGTTCCGCCGCTTAGGCGTGAAAATGTAACAGACAGATTGACAGAGTTACTTTCGAATTTATAGTAGATATACAGGTACTAGCTGTACCCGCGACTTCGTTCGCGATTGCCGTGCATTTGACCAGTTTCTCTCATATAAAGTAGGTACCTACCTAACGCTGTGCAAAAAAAAAACTTCAATGCGCAGAATTGAACCTGTTACACTTATAGTTACCTATATTTAGGCAGGTACCTAGTTAAATTGTGTATAATCCATGTAGATAATGAGTGGAATTAAAAATCATATTTTTAATCATATTTTTGCTTTGTAGAAAAGCTGATGAAACTGATTTGTTCGAATTTTTTTACAGGAATGCTATGTTCCAAGCCCTAAAAAGGAGAGTTAAGAGGGAAAATATTGCACTGAATGCAATATACGAAGAGGAGGCGGCCAGGTATGTTCTTATTATAATATTACTAGGTTCTGCCGGCGGCTTCGTGTTTTCTTTGTGGCGATAGTACCACAAAGAAAACACGTCAAAATGATCAAAAGTGCTTTACGGTCGCGATCAAATTAGAATTTAAGAGTTCGTTGGTTTCGATTGTGTCCATAGGTACCTACCTACAAGCGTCCATAGGCACAACACTCGCTCCTACCTACCTGGCTTATCATGAAATGCACATTATTATTAACTACAACTTAATGAAATGCGTAATGTTGCTTGCAGGTATCCAGATGCGGCCCCTCATTTGATGTTCGAGGCGGTTTGCTCGTCAATGCGCAAGTGGCGGAGAGCCGCGCAGCCGCCTGTTCCAGCGAGCTTGGACGGTTTAGCGGCAGCGCTCGCGGATCACCCACGCCATAGCGATATGCTGTTGGCTACGGTCTCCGCGGGCGGTGCCCATGCTATTATATTTCACATGCCGGGCTCTTCAAGCTGTCTGCAATCGTGCCATAGCATGATTGTAGATGGCACATTCTTAACCGTACCTGCAGGAATGCCCGCCACCCAAGTACTGACAATTCATTGTGTCGTCGAAGGTCACAACTTCCACCCCATTATAGCTTTGATGCAGAGTAGAAGGCGTGCTCTGTACGAAGCTGTTTTACAGCGTATTTGGCAGGCGACAGGACATCCACACCCAGAACGCATCATCACGGATTTTGAGCCTGCCCTTCAGGCAGCACTCGAGTCTGTGGCTGGAGTGCACGTTCAAGGCTGCCTGTTTCACTATGTGCAGGCTCTGCTGCGGCGCGCGCGCTCAGTGGGGCTTCAGGTGGGCCGCAACAGCCCTGGCTGGCGGCTGGTCCACCTTGATTTCCCAACAACCATTTTGAACATCTTCCAATGAGAATACAATTTTTATTTTGCCCCTCGCATCCATCAGCAACCAAACGAATATTTGTTATACCTACCCGTTTTGTCGGTGTTACATAAACGATGATATCTAAACAGCGGAAGCCACCAAATTAGAATATTTAGAGAATTCATTTTCTGTGCAATGATGATAAGTACACACGTTCTTTCGCTAAAACTATTTAGTTGCACCACACAAACAATTATAAATCAATAAAAACACAGAGACACATTTGTATGAAAATTTCAACCGACGACGCACTTGTCGGATATTGTAATTTGTTTAATGATAAATATATATTATAACAAGTGTATGTAGTGGTAAACAATAAGGCTTTAAAAGATATTCAGTAATAAAATGTAACAGGACTGATTTGCTACTTGTTTCCCCGCTCAAATTGAAATACTAGTATATATAAAACAAAGACTTTTTTTTTTACTTTTTTTTTTTACAAAGTATTATTAGGTATTGTGTTTATTTTTCATTGTTTTGTTTTTGCTTTTATTATTTTTTCCTTATGTATAGGGGAACGGAGGGCGCAGTGAATCACTTTTTTTTTAAATGCTTTATTTGTTTTAATATTAATAATTAATTTGCGTTGTGTCAAATGTGGGATGATGTTTAAGCTACAATATATTGTGATAAAATCGTTAATAAAAGAACGTAAGAAATAGGGATTTTTAAATAACATGGAAAATTATCCACTCTGCCCCTACCAAGGGGCACAATGGATTTTGACTAGGGGTACTATTATGGATCACGTTGGGGTGCAGTGGATAGTTGCCTTAATTTCATCAAGTGGTTATTGTAGGGCCACAATGAACCCACTGGTATGGTATCAAAATAATACAAGAATTCATATTGTTTTAAAACTTTTATTAATTTATGAAAATCTTACTACTAGAAATCTTTTAATTAAAATGGTTAGATGGAAAGGAGACCACAATGATATCACCAAATTCTACTTATTTTTAATTAAATCGTTTGTTTATTGTATTTTTAGGAACTTCTTAAATCACTTCATTCACTATAAATATTTTGCAACATAAAAACAAATAAACAATAGTTGGTGTTTTAAGTGTTTTTATAATACAAAGGGGCTGCAGTGAATCATGATCCACTGGACCCCAAGACAGAACAGTCCAGTGTGCCCCAGTAGGTGAATTTGAAAACATTTGTGAAAAACCGTTAGTCATTATTTAAAACATAACATTTGAACACAGATTTCCATAGTTATTGAAACCGTGGTATATACAAAATAAAGACATCAGCAATACTTTCGTTGGGTTTTACAAAAAAAGTTCGTAAAATGGATAAAAAAATTGAAATGCAACTCACCCGTCGCGGTGCATCTGTAGCGCGCTTCCTCGACCTCGTGGTTCAGCGGTCACTGGCGCGGGGGAGGGGCGTTGGGTTAGTCGGTGCTTGGCTTGTGGTTGCGTGTGTGCGTGAGTCGTAGTAATTGAGATATAGATGTTTATCCACTGTGCCCCGTGATTCACTGCGCCCCCCGTTCCCCTACCTAAATACTGTTTTTGTTGATTTGTTATGTTTTCCTGTGCTGTTTGTGTGTGAACTTAATAAAAAATCTTCTATCTATCTTCTATCTAAATCAGTTCCATTAAATGAATAAGCTGTAACATGGTGTATCCAATGGTTATAATTTGTTGAATAATAAATATTATAATATAATAACTGTATATTGTGGTAAACAGTAAGGTTTAAAAGATATTCTGTAATAAAATGTAACGGGCTTGATTTCCTATTTGTTTGCCTCTCAAATTCAAATACTAAGACAAATCCGTTTTGTTTAATAATTAAGCTATTCCATATTGGATGTACCTACAAATTATCTTAATTGTTAATTTATATTTAAGAACATTTGTCATGGATATTTTATCATATTAGAAAATATTTCAATGTATTTAGTAATAAAATGATGTGCCAAACCCTCTAAGTTTGACGGTATCACTCGAAATGTAACGAACAAACCAGTTCCGTCTGTTGAACTAATGCTATAAAAAAGAAAGCCTGTAGGCTGGCTGACCCTCTCACTCTGTTCTGAACCTGTAAGCTGAAAGCATCTCTCATTATGGTAAGCTTTTGTATATTGTAGCACCTTTTTCTAGATGTGTCCTAGCTTGTTTTAGCTTTGAAATTGTTGAAGGTAAAGTTTGAATTATAAGGATATGATTGTATTCTTTTAGAATGTTTCTATTCCTATGGTTTAATTTAATGCTTCTATTCAAATACAAACATGTATTAGACACATAAGTGATTATATAAATGTGCTGGTGGTTTCTGTTTCACTTCTTCCACCAGTGGACAAAAGATTGAAGTGAAGAGAAACTCAATAACACTTTACTTCTTATTTAATAGTAATTAGTGGTTGGTATTTCACTTGTCTATCTATGTGCTTATTTTGTAAGCCTAAAGAAATAAAGTTATTGACTTCTGACTTCTGATTTCATTATTCTCAATTCCCAAAATATTAGGTTGCATAGTAAGGTAGTCAATTCCATGATTCTATCGAATTAAGGTAATTTACAAGGTAGGTAAAGCCCTTTAAATCTAACACACTAAGATCACGCGCCCGCTTGGATGCCTGTGATTGGTTGACGGAGTCAAAAGGCCGGGTTTGAGTTTATACTAGGTATACCAAAGATTGCCGCATTATTTTAAACATTTTATTTTAAATTCCCTAAACGGCCTTATCAATAAGTCATTTATGTCAAATTTTATAGATTGCTGACTTTGATTCTATACCTACGAATCGTTTACGGTGATAATAGGTAATTATATTAATGTGTCGTCGGTCTTCAGCCCGCTAAATGGAGGAAGGCGCTATGAAACATTAATAAATAATAGTTAATCTGTCACGAAAAGTATCAAACTGCCTAAATATTTAAACCACTAAAAACATAGCATACCTAGGGCAGTCGTGTAAAAATATGTAGTAGCGCTATGATTCAGATTCTTTATTGGTAAAATAGTTACAGGTCTAGTCATGTCATGGCACATACCTACATTCTGTCTGACTTAATACGTAGGTAGGTAAGTAGTAGGTACATAATAATAATACAAATAAAAATGTAATAAATAGCACTATAAATTCAAAATTGCATATGCACACTAGCGCTCCTACCCTGCATTACCCTTTCTTAAACTAACTTTATCCTATGGATTACAGGTAGTTTTATAACATCCATAGCCTTCATCGCGTGGAGGCAGGAGTCCTGGTGATGGCGGCGTTATGACAAGAATGAAGTTGTAAGCGGCTAACAGGGGCCACTACCTACTCCGAAAACGCACTACCAATATTTTTATTAAACTCTAGTCACGTACATACCTACTCTAAAGGACTAATAGCGATAGCAAGGCTAATAACTAAAATCACGTCGCGCTCGTATCCGCCATCTTGTCAGAAGCGACAAACCCGTCCACGCATTTGATATGGATTCCTCCACACTAAAAAAAGTCTTTTTGCTTTTGTTACGGTAAAATGAGTACCTAAATCATGTAGACTAATCAAAGAAAGTTAAATGATTGCTTATATTATATATTTATTAATGTTACATTGAATCATGTGGAATTTTTCTCATGGTCTAATACGGGCATGTAAAGTTGTTTTTTATTTTAAAATAATGTAAGCCGCTGCGACAAGTGTGATTTCGTCAGCCATTGTTGCCGATTTGTGTAGTCTGCAATTCTGCATCATGAGCCGACATATCGCAACACATGGCACGGCCTTAGATTGTTCGGACATCATACCTAGGTACATACTTTTCGAATATTTTAAATCGAAAATTTTACCATTACCTACCTATAGGTACCTACTTACTCCGAAGTTTGCAAACCGATCCATCTGAAAAGTAGGTACCTACTTTAAATTTTGGGTATGAATTAGCAAAGTCTTTTACCGGTACCTACTGTACATATTGGTATACTTGACAAACGTTCGAAACCATCTCGGCGCGCGTGTCACACTCGCACTTGACGAATATTATTGATCTCGTCTTCCCATATCCAAAGCACAGGAGAAAATGTCTGGCTGATCTCACTCCGTGCATCGTCTGCGACCTGCATCGGAAACGGACGATCCGACGCAACGTAGCAGAACCTGCCTTGGACTATTCAGTTAGAATAATCTGTAGACAGGCGTAATAATCACTGCATTTCCAGGGTTCAATTCATCATAAACGTTTGCACGGTACAGACAGAGCGCCTTGCTTGTGAGAGAAGTTTGTGTCTTGTGGCGCTTTCCAGAGATGATTTTGACTGGTAGTCCGTGAGATATAATATCAGGCTGCCCGCGCCAGCGGTAGCTGGCGCGGGCAGCCTGATATTATATCTCACTCACTAGGTACTTAAGTACCTACCTAAATGAAATGGCCATGCATCCGCTCCGATACAATTCTGTCAATGTCCGTTTACTTTTGTTTTGTTTGCAGAAAAAAGAAATAAATCTCCAACCGTAGATGGATTAGGTATTCCCTTTCTATGTCTCCAACATTCGACAAGAGTTTCCCGTTATACAAAAGTACTTACTTTGTGGACAAGAGTCAAATAGGTTACTTTTGGTACAGAGTATACATTAACAGTGACATTATCATGCGATGATATCCACAAGCTAGTGATTGTAAACGCAGCATAGGATAGAACGCCATCTTGGCATTATTTTCCAAGATTGTAACTTCCGTGGCTGTGAATGGTCGGTACGTCCAAATATTTCACTGCCCCGTAAAACACAACCAAGGTTAGTCCAGCCCCGGAATTTTCTGCCAGAACGCCAGATTTTCTATGGCTGTATTTTCATAGGCTGAGCAATATTTGTACAGCTCGGAAAAAACAACCCCAGAAATTACAGCCTTGGAATTTGCAACCATCCATGTACAGAAATTCCTGGGCTGTAACGTCCCTGGTTGTGTTTGACTTGGCCGTAAAATGTTGGCACCCCACAAAAACGGGCGGCGCCATAAAATAAAGAAGTTGAAGTTGAAAACAAATTGACTAATAAACGGCTTTCTTGGCGAAATTGCGACAACCCAGTCGCAGAAGCCATCTGACAAGAAGAAGAAGAAACGGCTTTCTCTCATCTTCTAAATTCTGATTATTGTACGACTGACTGGACGGACAGTGGTTATATTCTCTTTGGACTGGACTGGACTGGCTGTCTACCTACTTTTTCCCGACGCGACGATACTGCTTGAGAAATTGATACCACGGCATTCTCCTGGATAACTGATTGGCTTATTATACGACTGGACTGGCTGAAGATCTGACTGAAGTATGTCTTTGCGATGTATTAATTGTCGGCTTCGGTATCTCGTATTAGAAGACATTCTTTGGCGGATGAAAATGAAGAAGTGATTGAGAGAGTGAGAAGATGGGTTTACCCACAAGATGTAAGTATGATAGACATGCTCCTCAGCGTAATTTCACCTTACCTACATAATGTATGAAATGGATATAATATTCGATAATTATGTTTTAACTAGGTATTACAAATTGCCATGCTCTGACCAGGTTCATCTCAATTGTCTACTATATTCTTAGAATGTGAAGACTTGGTTAAGCTGCAATAAACTGATGAATACTGATATACATCCTACCCGTACACAAATATCTACCCACTTTTCTAATAGAAAACTGCCGTTACAGGTATCTACGCATGACTATATTTGTCATGCATGTTGGGAACTAACCCAACTTAACAGTGAAAGTTCACAAGAAGCTGGGGCTGGGACATCACAGCAAATTGGTCATAGCCGTGTTTGTGTTGGATGTGGCCGATCCATATTACGGATAAGAAGTTGATTGGTTTTAAGACCAGAAGAGCAAGGAAATGAAAATGAGATTAGCATCTCATTTTCACTAGGGGATCTCACCCCGCCAGGTATGCTAAACTGTATCAAATAAGATATATTGAGTGTAGTATATTCTTATGGCCTAAAAGTAGGTTGTTTTCAAGTAATCTAAATTATAAAACTAAGGTAACCTAATCCTCATACTACACTCAGTACCTATGGCAGCAGACAGTCTGCCACACAGTAGGCTGTACTGTGCATTCTCTAAAAAACTTTTTACTTTCAGTTACTGCCCACGAGTGAAGCGTGTGTATCTTGCTGGCTAAGAGCGCAACAAATGGCACACAACCATCAAAGTGCGGTACATAGTGCCTCGCCTGAAACAACCGCAGCTGGATCTGTTAATGTGCCTATCCCTGTATCTGCAGATGTACATGTGGCTGTACCTATGGATCTACCTGAAATTGAACCAGCGGTTGCACCTGTTGCCATTCCAATGCCCTCCAGTGCGCCTATCCCTGTACTTGCAGATGTATCTGCGGCTGTACATGTAGCTGTACCTATGGATGTACCTGAAGCTGAACCTGCGGTTGCATTTAGAGAGGACTATTTTAATAAAAACTGTCCCCATATAATGAAAGACTTCTCGATTGCTGCGGCACTATTAAATCATTTTGCGGTACAATTTACTGAAAGAAAAAATGTCGCTGAAGTTATTGATATAATTCAAGAAAAAATAATGCAAGAAAATGAGGTGTGTCAGTTTGTACGGGAAGGAAATCTAAACATGAGGCACACTCTGTTTCACACAATTACAATGACAAATATTGTTTTCCCAGAGCTGACTATTGACGATCTTCAACTTATTGCTCTGGGTACTTAACAAATTCGACAGGCAAAATCATATGTCGGAGAACACTTGAGAACTCACGGCATGTACGCAATAGAGGTATCTAGAGATGAGTCACAGTTACGAGGGACAAACCTTCAAGGCATTGATCCCTTCATCTTACGAGCCAAATTAAAATCTAGGCATACTGGCAGTAGGTCTTACTTCGCTTACATTGTTGTTGACAGAGGATTAGTGGGATGAGGAGCTATTCTAGGCTATTATTGTTTTTGTGCAGCAGGTAAAAGAACTGTTGGGTGTTGCTCACATGTAACGAGCATAATCTGGCACCTGGGTTATGCAAGAAATCAACCAAACCTTCAACCACCAGCTGCATTTTTGGACAGTCTTCTTATATAACTAATAGTTATTGACCTGGATTTGCAATGCTGATTATCTACTTTATATATACGTACTGTGTGATCAATAAAAATAGCAAAGTACAAACATGTTTTTAAATACCTACCTATCTTTAGTTGTTGGCACAATATGTTTTTTAAATAATGATGGTTTTTAAGGTTAACACAATTCATAAAATATTTATATATATTATTAATCATAAAATATTTAGTCTAATTACTGCCGGTAGATGTTTCTGTGAACTTAATAATTCATTTAATACACAAAAAATGACGCTAACGACGATGATGATATTATTCGAATTTTCCGATGAGCATCATGTCACTTGCGTACGATTACTTGTGAGAAACCGTAAATTTGACCGAACTATTTATTCCTTTTTCATAAAATTCATTAAAAACAAATACTTGGATTGCTAAACAAGGGGTCCCTGGGCACAAGACACGACGAGTTCATGGCAGCCATGTTACGACACCCGGTGGACATCATGGCTATCAACGAGACCTGGCTGCGGGAGGGCGAGGAGGCGCGCGCGGCCGCGCTGCCCGGTTACACGCTGCGACCCGCGCCGCGGCGCTACGGCAGCGCCGTTGGTGGCCGCCAGCGCGGCGGCGGAGTCGGCTTCTACATCAAGCGCGGCGTCAGCGCTCGCTTACTCGCCCACCCGGAGGCTCCAGACGTAGATCAAATGTGGCTTCGTCTCACTTTAAACGGCCTGAAGATAGCAATAGGCACAGCCTACCGCCCTCCTTGGCAAAATGTCGAAATCTTCCTAGACGCACTTTCAGATACGGTAACGTCGGTATCAACTTTTGACTACATTATTCTAACGGGCGATTTTAATGTTAATATTTTAGAGCCCCACTCAGACGAGAAGAAACTTACAGATTTTTTTACTTGTTTTGGTCTAGTTCAATATGTTCAGGTTCCCACACACTTCCCCCATCACAGTGCCACTTTGATAGACTTATTGTGTTCTAACTTGCCACTTATTGATGTTGTTACGGACTACATACCGGATTTATGCAGTCATTCGTTTTTAGCATGTAAGCTCTCAGTAAAGAAGGTGAAACAACCACCAGAATGGATTATCTACAGGCCCCATATAGACATTAATTTAGAACTTTTTCAGAGTGATCTTGAAAATATTGATTGGGCTGCTATTATTTGCACGAACGTTGATAAGATGGTAGACGAACTGGGCTTTAATATTTTGAATTTATTCGATAAGCATGCACCTATTAAAAAGGTATTAATGAAAAATAAGTCACCCCCCTGGATCACGTACAACATTCGGGAGATGATGGCGACTAGGGATAAAGCCCATACACGCAGCCGTGCATCTAACATCGAAGCCCATACGAAGTACTACAAAGAGTTAAAAAGTATTGTCAATAGGGCATTGCATGCAGAAAAAGAAGTCTATTTTAATAATCATATCAATTTAAATTCAAAAAAACCCCGTGTGTTGTGGAATAATATTAAGCAAAATATCGCGAATTTCAAAAATAGATCCATTGATTTGCCATCACACCTCCAAGACCCTAATTTAATAAACAATCACTTCTTGACTATCCCTGGTAACATGTAAATAAGGTGCATCGGGGTAAGAACGGATGCTTTTTTAGAAAACTATAAGGATGTTACAAAATATTTTTTTCGTAGGTTTTAAAAATGCTGGCCCACCTATAAATATACCAAAGTTTCGTTTAAAAGATAGGTCTATAAACCAGAGTATTTGACAATTCTCTAAACGTAAAGATGACAGAGCTAATCACGATTAAAGTTACAATAATATTTTGAAAACTACGGGAAAGATCGGACGTTGACGGGGTAACATCGGACTACCTTCTAAAACCGCTTCTGTAGCTCTGATCTTAAGTGCTATAACATAAAATTATCCGGTCTTAGTCAAGAAAAACATTTTTCACACACATTTCCATTTTCACACAAATATCACACGTCCTACACGACCTAGCGGCTGACGGCAACTGATGGGGGGGGCTCGACAAAATGGCGTTGCCGACTATGTTGCCAACAACCCAAAAACACCCTAGATTAGGGAGTTATTAGATTTATCCGATCTTAACCCGAATACGATCTTACCCCGATGCACTATATAAATGACTTGACTTATTTTGAATTTAATAGATTCGGTCCATCCATTTTTAAACTGCAAACTATTAATGAGAGCGATGTCAAAAAAATAATTCGTACTTTTTCTACAAACGCAACAGGCGTCGATGGCATGTCCAGGGATATGATCATGTTAACTCTTCCGCAAACACTCCCTCTGATTACATCCATAGTTAACACTTCAATAAATTCAAATATTTTCCCCAAACTTTGGAAAACTGGTATTGTTAAACCTCTGCCCAAGACCAACCACCCTAATAGTTTAAAAGATTTGCGACCGATAAGCATATTACCTTTCTTGTCTAAAATATTGGAAAAAACTGTTTGTACTCAAATGACCTCGTATTTAGAAAAAACTAAAATATTACCTGAAAAACAGTCGGGCTTTAGAAAGGGTTTTAGCACAACAACTGCTTTAATGGATGTAATGGACGAAGTTCTATCTGCTCAAGATAAAGGGGAAGGCACTTTAATAACGCTGTTGGATTTTTCGCGCGCCTTCGACACTATAAACACAACAACACTTTTATCTAAATTGTCTTATTATGGTTTCCATCATGATACGACCAGATGGTTTGAGAGTTATCTGAGTGAGCGCCCGCAAATTGTCCAGATTCGTAAGCATGATGGCACCATTGTTAATTCTAGTGAGATGTCGGTGTTGCGTGGTGTACCCCAAGGATCAATTTTAGGCCCCATATTATTTATTTTATACTCCGCCGATATTATCAATAACATTAAATATACTAAATATCATATTTATGCTGACGACGTCCAACTATATACATCCTTTAAACCTACAAATATGAGTCTCGCTATTTCAGGACTAAACAAGGACATAGATAGATTAGTGGATTGGTGTGATGCAAACAGTTTACACCTAAACGCCAATAAAACGAAATATCTTGTTCTTGGGTCCAAAAAGCAGAGGTCTCAAATTATATCACAGGGCCCAAAGGTATATGTAAAAGATGTCCTTAGAGACCGCGCAACTGAAGCCCGCAATCTTGGATTGCTGATGGACGGACCTATGCACTTTGAGGAACATGTCCTCCAAACAGCTCGCAATTGTTTCTACCGATTGTCTGTTTTGTACCGCGTACGTGACTATCTCAAGACTGACCTACGCATAGCGCTCTGTGATTCACTAATCCTATCTAAACTCAATTACGCCGATAATGTTTTCGGAGAATGTCTTCTCGGCCGCTCGAAGAAGCTGTTACGATTTTGTTTTCCCATTCCGCCTAGATCCCATATCTCTCCCTATATAAATAGCAACAAATTTTTGAATATGTCATCACGTCGTTCACTTCACTTCGCAACTTTACTTTTTGGTATAATAAAAAGATATACGCCTGAATATTTGTATGAAAAACTGAAATTCTCTAGCCGCCAACCGCGTTTGGCGGTGCTTTTAATATGTCCAAGCTATAGATCGGCCGCATTTCGTGGCAGCTTTCGTTACGCTGCCACGAAATGCTGGAATAATCTACCACCAACTAAGAACTAAGAAATTCAAAATCATTTTTCAGTTTTAAAATCAATCTAAAAAAATATCTTTTAAATCTTCAATGTGATTCGTATTAATGTGGTCGATCATGGTTTCTGTTTAGTTTATTTTGTGCGCTTATTTATTGTTTTCTGTGTTTGGTTTCTTTTACTTTTCTATTTCAATTTATGTGTCATGTCAAAAATGTATTTTAGTTCGTCACCTGTGTCTTTAACTCGCAAATGTTTTGTTATATTTTTATAAAATTTTACTAAATACGTAATTTATGTTAGTTTCATACAAACTTATATTGTAAAGAGCGTGTCCATAGCCAGTAACGCGCTCTACGCTAAGGTGCCACGGAAGACCAGCGCTGCAGCTGCTCCCCAAGCTCCTGCAGCACACGCTGAGCGGCAGCCTTTTGGTCTCACATTGTTTTTTTCTTTAATTCTTTTAAAATTGTATTTTCTTGTGTGTTGTAAGTTGTGAACCAATAAAAATTATCTTATCTTATCTAATTTACGTAAAAATGCGTCTGTCTACCTACAGATACATACATTGTGTCCTGTAGATACATTTATACTCGTACAAATAACCTACCATCGATATAACTTTATGTCTCTAACAGGCATAACCTACAATAACTTTTTTCTCCCAACTTGTAAAAGGTTTATTCTATTGATTTCGTAATCCATAATTTATGTTTTATTCATTTTAAAGAGACCTGGGTAATGCACGGCGCCAAAAAAGTTGGGTCAGCAGATGTATGGAACCTTGCCATCCTTCTTTCTTTTTTTAGTTCTCTCATAGTCTTCACAATGTTTTGCGAAGTTAGGACATCCATATTCTCCAATATCAACGACGTTACCTACAGTTGTCATGAAAGTTTTTAATCCATTTGATTTTTTCGGAACCCTTGACTACAATTTTCTTATTATTCAAATACGGTCTAATAGTGTGTTGAATTCTCTGTAGTCAATAAAACCTTCACTCCAAAAAATACCATGATCTTTTTCTAACCACAACACTTGTCTTCTTTCTTCATTAGTTAATTTTGTGAAAGGGTACGGTGGCTTTACATGAAAAATGACGGATTTAGTGCGAAGTGGCATCGGAATTGTCGCAGACTTGCTGATAGAGGAGCTAAAAAAAAAATCTACTTGTTTCACGCTCAGACCACTTTTTTTTCGCATGAGACTCTTGGTTGTTGTTATTAGCCGCCATTTTGTTTTCCAACTCCTATACGATCTAGCTCGGATGAGTAGAACACGGTCCGAGTCTACTTAGATCGGACGCCGTCGTCCGAGTGGGCTCGGATTAGAGGTTGCTACAATCCGAGTTGCGTCCGAGTAGGTATCCGAGTTCACTCGGTCCGAGCTGGCTCTGATCGTGTCAACGCGGCTTTAATACAGATTTAAGAATAGGTATAAATTTTTTTTAATCACGCATCTTCTGTACTTTTTTTAACTGCTACAGCAGCATGCACAATTTGGTGTTTCATTTTTTTTCATAATGTAATTATCATAATGAAATGATGTACCTACCTACCCAAATAATAGTTACCAATATTTGCTTTTATATTTATACCTCAAAACTTAATTAAAATATAGTCGAATTATGCTGTTGTTAATTTTTTATGGAAAAAGCACACTTTGCACATGCAACGGCGTGACCACATGGAGTAAAACACGAGTTCACCGGATTTTTATAATATATCTTGCACAACAAATGTGATTCAGTTGAAGACAGTTGGAGTTTTGAGTCGACAGCTCATGGTTCCTTTCCTTTGCTTATAAAATTAAGATTCACAAATTCATTCACATGGCCAATTTATAGCTTTTTGGATGAATTCTTCGCCTTTCATTATTAAAACATATGGAAAAGATGTACAGTACCTAATGTGCATGAATAATCCAAGGCTGGTCTTTAGGTGTCCAGTCCTTAAACTTTCTATCGCAATAATAACATAATAGGTATCACTTTGCCACTTATTCCCGTATAAAAAAATCCAGCTTCAGCCGTATTTTCTGGTTGTTGCGTTAATCCCATGGGCCAAGACTTAAGCTTTCCAAACGTCTGCTTTCGAGGGAATAAGACATGCTCAGGATGTAGGTACCATTTTAAATGACAAACACAACCAATCCACTTTACAATTCATCAAGGTATGAGTCACAAGAGAACATTTAACTAAACGTGAGTAGGTCTATAAGTGTATAGTTTAGGCATTAAACAAAATATAATTATCAAAGTTTTTACGATAACAACCTTTGTTTTTCTCACAGTCTTTATTAATAACAAAATAAGTGTATGGCTCTTCCCAAACATTTGCACACATATTTCTAAACTCTTGCCACGACATGTCATTGTCTGTATCTTAGAGCATTAAACCAGAACGGAGAAGACATGCGCAACAATAGGTACATACCCAAAAAATTCTGCCGCTTTCAGCGGGGGGTGAGGTAACACTCATAGACTTTTTTCGCTATAAACGCACACAATCTTAAACTACACGCACACAATCGCATACTCACACAGTCGCACACGTAATGATGTCTGTCAGTATACAACACAATGGCAGCAATAATTAAATATGGTAGTGCTTGACATTATCGATATTCGACTATCGATGAATTCTAAAGTTTACCAGGAACACTTGATTATTTTTACCCAATTGCCGAAAGAGCGGAGGGTAATAATTTCTGAATGTGTTTATGTATCATTCATTCATTGGTTTCACCTGTAGTCTTAACGGCTGGACAGACTTTAAATATAAGGAATCACTGGATTGCTCTTTATCTGTAGAGTCTCGAAAGCCATAATATTTTACTAATATTATAGTATGTATAGTAGAATTTCATTTCGTCATAAACAACCCATCAGGTAGGGTGTCAGAATAAAGGGTTTTAATAACAAATACACTACATGTATGTTTAAACGTAATTTTAAAAAGACAAATTGCAAAGTAAAATTCTACAGTTAGGTTTTCGTTTTCCTAACGTACATTGTTATTTGACAGGGGCTAATTAACTAATTAACCTCTTCAGAATTATCTGAAATGAAATCAAATCCAAGGTTTACGTAACCGTAATGTCTTTGAGTGCTTGATATATACTCCGCAGATTTTTTTATTTTCATTTCGTCAAAAACCAAAGTACAATATATTTTCTTCTCAGGATTACACTCAGCTCTTAGTTTCAATGCAACCAACGCTTCTTTTGTAAAACCTGGCTGCCCGTCGATAGAACTGTACCATCTTGTATGGGTTCTTGGTGCAGGTAAACATGTTTCAAACGTTTTTCGCACGTACCTATAGGCTTTGGGCGAATAGAAAAGTAGGGTTAAAGCGAAACATCTAAGTTCAGCAGAATATTTGGTTGTAGGAATTTTTCCTGTTTTGCTTTTAATTAGCTGTCTCTTAAAAAGTTCTCTCTCTTCTATGTTAGCAGATTGCGTGTATTGTGCCAGGTGGATTGAAATGAAAATACACTCACGGTCATATCATGAATTATATTCTCAGCATATAAACAGATATAACGGCATCACATAACTAGGATTAGTAGAATATACATAGATTATCTCAAGGAGCAATTTATACAGGACATTGATCCGTCCATGTTGGAATCGGGCAGTGAAAGAGACAGAGCATGCACGAGCGAGATAAAAGATCAAGCAGAGCAGTTTGAGTGACAGCTGACATTGACATGACAGGTGTCCTGGCTACATTGTCAAGAATACATAATCTAACACTTCCCTTTATTCTTTACAATGATTATAACATAGAGGTTTCAATCGTCAAAAACAAGTGACTTTATAAGACATGCTTTACATATAAAGTTCTAATCTACATGCACTTATCATTACATTTTGCTCTACCTACATCAAGCGAACAAGTCACAAACTCTACATTAAATCATTCAATAATTCATGTATCCATATCCAATAATACCTAGTACATTTAAATAGACACAATTAAAACAACTTAATACATTAACTAACATAAAATAACAATGTATTAACTTAAATTCAAATCATTCACAAAATTACTATGCTTTGCTGAACAAAGTGGCTTAGTGAATATATCGGCTATCATAATGTTTGTAAGCATGTATTTAACATTAAAGTTATATTTCTGAATCAAATCTTTAACAAAATGATATCTTAAATCTATATGCTTTGTACGTTTATGAGAGTACTCCTTAGCCAACAACAATTTTAGTGCGCTTTGATTATCATTAAAGATAATAATATTAAAGTGTTTACAGATAATTTCAAACATGAAATTCCTTATAAAGCACAACTCTTTTGCGACATCACAAATGGCCAAGTATTCAGCCTCTGTACTGGATAAGGCAACGCATTGCTGTTTTCTAGATTCCCAGCTAATAACGTCCTTGCCCAGTTTGACAACAAAACCTGTGTAAGATTTCCTATCTTCCATATCATTTGCCCAGTCAGCATCAGCATAAGCTACAATATTTAATGCTGCATTTTTATAAAAACAAAGACCACGGTCAATAGTACCTGCTAAATATCTAAGAACTCTTTTAGCAGCAACCCAATGGCGTTTATCAAAATTTGTCAAGTATTGACTCAATTGACTGCAGCTAAATGTTATGTTAGGCCTAGTACAAATTGATAGATACATTAAACAGCCGACCAATTGTCTATATTGATAAACATTATCATCTAATTCCGAATTCAATACTGATTTACACAATTTTTCATTAACATTCATAGGTGTAGAAACACTCTTACAATCAAGCATATTGAATCGTTTTAACAATCGCTTAATATATTCAGTTTGGTCCAATTTTAAAATATTCTTATCTCTAGTAATTCTCATTCCTAGACAACTTCTAAGCGAACCCAAATGTCTCACAGAAAAATTGTCTTTTAATAATTTATATAAATCATTGGTATTATTGGTACTCATAATATAAAAGTCATCAACATAAAGAGCAATAACAGTCAGATTATTATTAATATTTTTAACATACACACATGGCTCACATTTATTTTGTAAATAACCATTTTCGGACAACAATTTGTGTACTTTTAAATTCCACATACGACTGGCTTGTTTTAAACCATAAATACATTTTGATAATAAACAAACCTTACTTTCATCAGAGGCAAAACCTTGCGGTTGTTCCATATAAATCGTTTCATTCAAGTCACCATGTAAAAATGCTGTCGTTACATCAATGTGTTCTATATTCATATCATAATGGTGTGCAAGAGAAAACAAAACACGCATTGTTGAATGACGTACTACAGGAGAAAAAGTATCAGAAAAATCAATACCTTCTTTTTGACTAAAGCCGCGAGCAACTAAGCGTGCTTTATATCTATCGAGATTCCCTGATGTATCATGTTTTATCTTAAACACCCACTTACATTTGACAATATTTACATTTTTAGGTTTGTCAACTAATTGCCATACATTATTTTTCAAAAGTGATTCATACTCTGACCTCATTGCATTCAACCATTCATTGCTATCAGAAGATGTAACAGCCTCACTGTAAGTTTGCGGTTCATCAAACAAAGAACTAGCATACATACTTAATTCATAATCGCCATACCTTAACGGTGGCTTACCACGGTTATTACGTACGGGGCGGCTTCCTACAGTCACAGGTAATACTCCTGTACTAGTGGCGCCTTCCCCTCGATCTAAATTCTCTCCAGAGAATGCCGCCTGTGCCTCCAGCACCTCCGTCGAGAGGTGGTCATTTACATCACTGCTGCCCGATTCAGCGTCTGTAAATTCATAAGAAAAATCGTTAATTTCATTCACTTCATTTATTGAATTATTATCACAGCTTTTATTTGAAATATCCTGAGCATCCTCATTACTAGGAATAATATCCTGATTAAGCTCATTACTAGGAATAATATCCTGATTAGACTCATTACTTTTGCGATATTCTTCTTGTACAAGCCTTGCACGAACCAGTTCTGAGGATAGTATATTAGTGATTGATGCCGTTTCCAAGGCTGACACTAATGTATCAAACTCCTGAGGAAGTCCACTCAAAAGTATTTCCGCTATTTCAGCATCTTCTACAATTTTACCAATGTTGGCCAACTGCTGTACCAATGTAAATACATTATCAATATAAGCAGTCATATTAGGAAAGGTCGTGAAATCTACTCTGTGCAGCTGTCGAAGCAAGCACACTCTTCGAAATAATCAATCAGTGTTTAATTATTAAGAATTTGACCTTTTCTAAGTATACATTTATTGTATTTATGGAAATAAAGAGTTTTTGACTTTGACTTTGACTTTGAAAATCCCTTGTCTTCATAAATCTTTGAAAGTTTTTCCCATGCCTGTTTGGCTGAAGTGACATCATACAACAATTGATACAATGAGGGCTTTACACATAGTGATATTCTTGCCAACGCTCTTTGTGATTTGTAAGCGTCTGTATCTTCCCCGGTAACACTGTTCCACAGGCCTTCAAGGATCAAGGAATTTTTCATGGAAAATTTCCATGTCTGAAAGTTTGACACGCCGTCCAATTTCTCGAAGCCAACGTAAGAAGATAAGGGCGCAGGCATTCCACCCGGCACGGCAATCCCGCCCGCCGTAGATGGCGCCAAATCATCGCCCGCCATGTGTCGATAATAAAACTCGTGCGTGAGACCGTGATGCAACCGATTATACCGTAAAACTATTCTGACCTTCTTAGTTTTCTCAGGGACACAGGGCACAGGTCTGTGCCACCTTCCTTCAATTTCCACCCTGGCTGGATCTTGTAGAAATTATCCTCTGGGTCCATAACCTGTTAGCAGATTGCGTGTATTGTGCCAGGTGGATTGAAATGAAAATACACTCACGGTCATATCATGAATTATATTCTCAGCATATAAACAGATATAACAGATATAAGTAAATGTAAATTACCTCGGATAATAATTTCAAAGTTGGGATGGAGTCCTGTTTCAATCTTTTCTTGTTATTTGACTGTGTGATGAAACAGGAAGTTATGAAATGTGCGGAGCAAATGGTGCTCGTTCGTTTAGGAGTCCATGTTTCATGGTTCCCACATGCTTTAACCCACACAGATCGAATCTCAATATCCTTTGGAAATCTGTAAGAAAAAGAATAACGAAATTTTATAAGTGATTGATATTTTGTGGGATGATTGTACGAAACTGAACTACTTTGTCTAAAAGACATAGGTCATAATTTGATAATATAGGTGATAGTGTTTAGATCTCTCCTACCCTTACAAAACTAATTTATCATGGTATGTCCAAAAATATTTCTCATATTTCATAAAATATTTGTCTTATTTCAACCTAAATTTCTTGGGGGAAGTTTAAATTTCATGGGTAGATTCATTTCTCAAATTATCATCCACTAATAAAAATCACCCTGTATAAGAAAATGATATCGATATTCGCGATTGTGCTGTCCTAGCACTTATTTTCGGTTTAATACTTTTTTACATATATAAAAAAATATAAATTAAAACAAAAAGAATATCGATATTTCTGATTGTGCAGTCCCATCACAAAATTTGTTGAGGTGCTGCCAGATTCTTTAAGTTGAAACTGATATTTTTTGGTAAAATGTCGACTGAAATTATAATTCAACTAGAAAGTGTAATAATAATCTAAAACATGCATAATAAATTAACTAATAAAAGTATTTTCTAAAAATCTTTGCTGTTTTGAAATGTACCCATATAAATGCGGTGATATTGCAGTATTTCCCTAAAAATCACACGAATCTATAATAATCATTATTGGTTCATTACAATAGGAAAATTTTATTATTGATTGTAAAATAAAATATTCAATTTTAGTGTTAACTCAACTACGAAACTTGCTCTAGAATATTACACTGTATAACTTACTGGCAACACCTTAGTACAGACGAATATTTTTCTATTTTTGCTATCTAAGTGCATTATTTAATAGTATTTGGACAAAATAATACTTACAGATGAAATGTAATATTATCCTTTCGTAGGTTTGAAGTTTCTGACCTATTTTTGCACCAAAAAACACTGCAACTCGGCATTTTCAACGGAGCTTATTCTGCGCGCATTGCAATCCGACAACTGGCGGCCGACGCGCGGCAACTAGTTTTATAGAGGTATAACGGGTATGACCGCCGCTCTCGTACCTTTGGCAGAGGGGGTACGCCTATGATTGTCGCCTCCGTTCTGGTTTAATGCTCTAAGGTCTGTATTGACGTGTTCATCGTAAATATGTTTCGTAGTGGTTTCATCTTGTTTGAAAAGTACAATAAGTACAATTTACATTATATCTTATAAGTTGCTTAGATATTTTACTATACCTATTATTATTATTACCTATTATTATGTTGTCAATTGATTTATGTCATCCCATAGCAAAGTAATCCCGAATATTGCTTTGATCGTCGCACGCAACGTCATCAAATATTAGGGGTTAAAATGAAATTGCCGATTTGTACAGAAAAATTGAAATTAGTTTCTTTTTTTAATTGAACATATTTATTTAAACAAAATAATTACCATTATTATCTATACATTGCTGCCATCTAATAGGAAGGTCATTTATGCCTTTGCGGTAGAACTCTGGTGATCTAGATTCGACAAACTGTGTGAAAGCATTTTGAACTGCCTCTTGGGAAGAAAACTTTTTATCACAGAGTTAGTTCCGCGTCGGAACTCGTATTCAAAAACAACTCGAATTTTCGAAGTATTAAGCTGAATAAAAAAAACAACTGAAAGTCGATAATCGAATGTTGCAAATTTTTTAAAAGAAGAACCTCAGAGGTACCTTTGTGAAAAAAGTTTTGCTCTAAAATCTCAAACCATGAAGATTCTATGTCAATTCGAAGTACCTATTACAATAAAACGGCCATTTCATACTTTAACCCCTAATAATGAATTTTTTTTGCCGGTTTAGGAGCAATACTTACGTCTTCGTTTTTGCAATACCTACTTTGAAAACGATACTGATGGAACTAATTCTATAATTTATTCCAGATACAGGTATTTTGGTTGATATAAGGTTTTTGAGTACACATAGACGTTTTAAAATTGTAAACCGTTTTCGTGTACTAATAAACCCAACATTAAATTTGTTAGTCCACATATTGTACAGCGTATTGTATTTGGTAATGGTTTACTACGGCGTAAACATTGCTTCTTAGATTCAAAACTAATTTTTCAAGATTTAGTGAAATCGGCTGTCTGACGAACTTCATTGTGGGAGCGTTTTAAACAAAATACTACTCGTGTAATCATTCATCCCGTTTTATATACACACTGGATGTTATTTGAGGGGTTAAAACATAACGGAAACACGAGATATTGGGAGGACTACAACACGAACGAACAAAGTGCAGCGGAACAAAGTGTAGCGTGTAACGAAGTTCGTGTTGTAGAACTCTCAATATCTTCCTACTGCTGTTTTATCAATTCCTCACAGTCGGGGGTTGTATTAAATTATTGATTTCTTTTTCGAATACTTTCTCCATCGTCGTTTTTTAATATATTTTTATTTTGTTTATTTAAATAAGAATATTATTTTGCCCACTTGCTGTATTATTTTTATTGTGATTTTTGTTGTTCTATTTTCTTCTTCTTCTTCTTCTTCTTCTTGTCAGATGGCTTCTGCGACTGGGTTGTCGCAATTTCGCCAATGTCCGTCTCATGACAGCATCACAAGCTTTATGGATTGCACTTTTTAATAAGGTACATTAAAAACTTATTAGTATTTATAAAAGAAAAACATTCATACCAAACAAAAAAAAACACCTAATAACTACAAAACAGAACAAAAGGAAACAGTGCTACAATAACTCAAAACTGCAAAATAATTAAATTTACAATAAATAAACACAAAGGAGCTACTACAACTACTAATTACAACTTTATATCATTATTATATACAAATTTACAAATGGCATAGTTAATTTAAGGGGAAAAGCATAGAGATAAAATACATTTCATAGAAGTTGGAAGGGGGACTTCAGGGGGAAGGGAATCGTATAAAGAAATAGAAACAATAGGGCAACTGAAAAAAATGTGGTCCACGTGACCTTCATCTAAGCCACACTCACATAAGGAATGGTCCCTGATCCGAAGTCTCGCCAGGAAGACAGGAGTGCAAGAATGACCTAGCCTTAGCCTGCAAATTGTCGAGGTGGTAGTTTTATTAAATTTTCGAAACTTAAAAAACCACGGAGATCGAGGGATGTCCGGCTGGACATCGGCATAATACTTGCCTTTAACAAGTTTTGAGGCATTCCAGAGGTCTGTCCAAGATTTCTGGAGATAAGTTTTAGGAAGGAGGCATAAGTCGTGGCAGAATGAATGGAAATGCTCAAGCGAACCTAACTGCACCGCTGCTTTCGCACAAGAATCAGCAGATTCATTACCTGGAATTCCAGAATGACCTGGGACCCAGGCAAGAACTACATCAATGCAGAGATTATTGCACTCATAAAGGGCCTGACGAATTTGAAGAACCAGAGGGAATCGTGATATGTCTCCAAAAGGATTAGAAATAATTGATTGGAGGCAACTTCTAGAATCAGAGAAAATTATAGATTTGTTTAATTTATGAGATTTAACAAACAGAATAGCTTGTAATATAGCAACAGCCTCACCAGTAAAAACCGACGAGTAGGAAGGGCATTTAAAACTTAGCGTAATATTTGTAAAAGGCATCCAAACCGCTGCACCAACCTCACTATCTGTTGATAACTTAGACGCGTCAGTAAAAATAGAGTGCCACCCACAAAATTTTGTATCAACTTCCGAATTAAATATTCCTCTCGCATCAACAGAATTCTTAAATATACCAAAATGCAATAAAACCTGTGGGCGGAAAACCAGGGCATCATAAGGAGTGGAATATAAAGGGTTAGTTGGAAACTGCATAACAGGATATGGAAATTCTGAAAATTTTTTGAAGCTACGGAGTAGACAGGGAATTTTCTCAGTATATCGGAATAAACTAAGAAGATGGTTTAGTTTTGGGAGAAGAGGGTGATTAGAGTTTTGAGCTAGTTTGAATAAAAATCTATCGGAAAGAAATTGTCGGCGCAAAAATAATGGAGGTTCGCCACACTCAACCTGCATAGCATTTATAGGCGAAGACTTCATGGCACCAATTATTATACGTAAACATTTATATTGGATTTTGTCAATTTTGTCAAAACCTACTTTGTTGCACATGCTAAGAAGGAAGGAGCCATAATCAAAATGACTCCTTACTATCGCATTATATAACAATTTCTGGGTGTATGGGTGAGAGCCCCACCACACACCGGATAGAGACCGGAGTATATTTGTATTTTTTTCACATTTTTGGGCAATTGAAATAAAATGTTGAAAACCCGTCATTTTAGAGTCCAACGTTATGCCTAAAAATTTTGCATGACTGGCTATAGGGACAGTGTCACCATTAATAAAAATATTTACAGGCGGGACTATTCGTTTTTTAGTGAAGATGACAGCAGAACTTTTTGCCGCAGACAGAGACAGACCATGATCTATAAGCCAGTCATTGAGGTATGATAGAGCTGAATTGATTCGGGTACTTGCCTCATCAAGGGAAGAAGATGATATGTAGAGAGTTAGGTCATCAGCATATTGTAATACATTACAGAAAGAATCAACAGTCTGGTCAAGATCATATGTATAAAGGCTATATAGTAGAGGACTTAAGACAGAGCCCTGAGGTAAACCCTTCCAGACTAACCTAGGTGGAAGGAGCCCATGGCAAGATTTAATGACCACTGATCTTTCCAATAGAAGGTTACCAATAAATCGGACCAGCTTCTCGGGAACACCAAGTTGATGAAGCTTCCTCATAAGTAGCGGAAGTTGGACGCTATCATACGCAGCAGCAATATCGAGGAATATAGCTACGAGGTATTTTTTTTCTTTGAAAGCTATATGTATATCTGAAATTAATAAACTAAGGTTATCTAGAGTTCCCATGCCTTTTCTAAAACCAAACTGAGTTTTAGAGAGGATAGATCCATTTTCAGACCACCATTGTAGGCGGCGATTGACCATCTGTTCCGCCACTTTGGCCATAACTGACGACAACGCTATGGGCCTACGACTGGATGGATCCGAGGGATCTTTGCCAGGTTTGAGGATAGGTACAATAATTTGGGACTTCCACTGATCCGGTATAACACCAATATCAAAAAATTTGTTAACTAGAGACAGGTATACCTGTTTAGATTCGGTGGAAGCTTTAACAAGAAAAGAATAAGGGATTTTATCTATGCCAGGGGAAGAGTCTGTCAGTCCGTCAAGAGCAAGAGTCAGTTCACTAAAAGAAAAAGCGGCGTCTAAGCCGTTAGTGGAAGGAAGAAAAGAAGGGGGGGATGGAATAGAATTCAAAGAAGGGGCAGAAGGGGGAGCAAGTTTATCTGAAAAGGCCTCCAACCAAGAAGAGGGATTAGCTGTCAGATTATCAATTGCACAAGACCCTCTAAAGCGCCTTATTTGCCTCCATACAAGTGATGAAGGAGATCTAGGAGATAGGCTTTCACAAAAGCTTATCCAGCCTTGTTTTTTCTTTTTAAAACACAACTTTCTAAATTTTGCCGCTGATTTTTGATAACTCAAATAATTTTCCATGGTCATAGAACGACAATAAGCGTTCTCAGCCGACTTACGCTCAGCAATCGCCGCTGTGCATTCTGAATCCCACCATGGGGTGGAAACCTTAAAATCACGGGAGGCCTTTTTTATGGGGACATGGCGGTCTGCACATGCAATGATACAGTCGACAAATTCACTATAGGAAGAAGCAGGGGAATCTTCAGATATAGAAAAAGATTCCAAACTAGAATCCAGCGAAGATGAGTAAGATGACCAGTCAGCATGAGTAGTGATATATTTTGAACATGGAATGGGGTTACGAAGTGGAGTGACGCTATTAGAGTTATTAATGGAGAGAACTATAGGAAAGTGGTCGCTACCAAATGTGTGAGATAAGACTTGCCACAAAATATCAGGAACAAGTGATAAGGAACAGAGGGAGAGATCAATAGTGCTTTTAGGATTTTGATTGGGAAGAACCCTGCGGGTAGGTGACCCATCATTAAGAATGCAGAGGTTAGCTTCATCAATAATTTCTAGAAGGGAAAGACCAAACAAATCAGAGTGACTGTGACCCCAGACAGTGTTATGCCCATTAAAATCTCCCATGATTACCTTAGGAGAAGGAACGGAAGAGAAGAGAAGAAGGATATCCGAAATCATAGTGGAGTTGGGATGAGGAATATATACAGATATAAAAGATATACCAAAGGACTTGACACCAACGGCGTTGATGTCAACGGGGAGGGACGGTAGGGTGATTTGAGAGAAGGAAAGGGAACGCCGTACTAATAGAGCGCTCCCGGCATGCCCGTCAGCTCTGTCCGCTCTAAGACAAGAGAACCCTGATATCCGGAAATGGGAACCAGGCTTCAACCATGTCTCCGAGACGGCAATTACTGACGGGCTATATGTATTAATTAAGTGTGTGAGTTCATGACGTTTGGCTCGTATGCTTTGACAGTTCCATTGCAGAACAGTCAGAAGATTCATTCTGGGAGGTTATGGATATAAGTTGTGACAATTTTGAAGCAACGTTGTTCGGTAAAGGAAGTGAATTCGTAACAATTATGTTTATGATTAAATTTAAAAGAGTTTCTAACATGTTATTATTTTGGGAAGGTTGGTTGAGTGCACAACCATTAGGCTCCAAAGAGGTCGGCGTAGAAACAATATCTCTATGGGCGACCTTATCGTAGGTCCTAACTGGTGAGAAAGAAGGTTTTGGGGAGGCGTAAACAGTTTTAACATACGATCGCGTAGGTTGTGGGACAGGTCTTCGAGAGGATTGTGGGGGAGATTGGGAGAAAAGGTCTTGGGAGAATAATTGGTCTTGAGCAACTTCGGTATAAGGGCGTGAAACTCTTGGGAATCGGGTAGAAGCCTCCTCATAAGAAATACAATTTTGCGCCATAACAGCCTTGATGGAACGTTGCCTCACTTGCTCCGGGCAAACTTTGCTGGTAGCAAAATGCCGCCCTGAACAGTGCAGACAAAAGGCTTCCACCTCAGGAATGTCGCAGCTGTCTCCAGGGTGTTCTTTAGAACACCTGAAACACCGTGGATGTGATCTGCATTGCATTTTCGTGTGACCATACCTGCAGCATGAGTGACACTGGATCGTGGGGTAGGTGTATAATTCTACTGGCAAGGAGTTATAGTATAGGAATATTCTGGGTGGTAGGGACTGACCTTTAAATGTTACAACAACTGTTTGAGTTGGAATCCATGTAGCTTTGCCTTCATCCAAAACTTTTCGGTTTAAGCGTCGGGCTTTTAATATTATTCCGCATCCAGTGGGAACGACCGTGTCCTCTACGAACTCCTGCATAGGTAGGTCAGTAGGGACCTGGCGAACCAGTCCCATGCGTGTAACGTTGTAGGTTGGGATCGATGCGACCATCTTCGACATTGGGAGAATTGAGGATTCAAGGAAGCTGTTAGCAGCCTCAAAGGTTTTAAATATCACTGATATTTTGTTCCGACCTACCTGCTTCACACCTTCTGTACATATACCCTTAATTTCATTGTTTGCTAAAAACTTACCGAATTGTATGGCCTTAATGGTAGTGCCCGCAGCAGGCTCCGGCTCCACACGGGAAACATTGACGATAAATGGGCCTTTATCAGATTCGGAATAGGACAGATTATTAGCGCCCACCACAATGGATGGGTGAGTGTATACTGTCTGTAAAGACGGTACCGTAAGGTTGGCGGTAGATTTTTTCGCAGGGACGGCGGCCTGGCTATCAGCCATCGACCTGCAGGAGTCAGCCTCAATCCTTCTCTTGGTCCCTTTTGAATCCCTAGGATCAGGGGGTTCCGGGGGGATGGGGGGGACGGGACTACTCCCGTCCATGTCCATGACGGACACGGACACGAGCGGTCACGGGATAAACTATATATATATTAAAATAGTACCTAGGTACCTACTAAAATAAAAAAATAAAGAATTTGGAAACTAAATAAGTTAATTCTAACTAAACCAAATGAATTTTCTTTGTAAATAACTAAAAACTGAAAAAATCACGCAAATTTTTTGTTTGCTTGTTCCGCTGTCAATCGACCCTCTCTCTAAACCAAGAAAATGTTCTATTTTCTAGAGTAGGTTTAACGTTTATGTATAAGATGTCTTCTTCTTCTTCTTCTTGTCAGATGGCTTCTGCGACTGGGTTGTCGCAATTTCGCCAATGTCCGTCTCATGACAGCATCACAAGCTTTATGGATTGCACTTTTTATTAAAGGTACATTAAAAACTTATTAGTATTTAAATGGTGCGGTCATGCTATGTCATGTAGGTATTGTCAAATAAAAAACGTAACGTAACGTTTGACGTAAGTGTACTCACACTCAGGTACCTACAAATATGCTCCTAGGTGGGTGGGTGCCTTTCTAAAAACAACACAAAAGTATTTTCCTTGGAGATAGGTTTATTTGTACGCCACAAGTGCAAGGGCCCGCGGCGATATCTTCTCGTTGAATATCTTCCTATACGCGCATTTCTCAACACCTTGCTCTCGCAAAAACATTAATCTATCGAACAGGATCAAGTTCTCGGCCACTTCCTGGACAGCTTGCTGCAGCAATACGAAGATTCCAGCTTTTTTCACTGTCGTAGAACTAGTTATCTGTTGCCATATGTGCCTGAGTTCGTGTAGGTCGAACTGTCTGAAGTCTGTGCAGGTAGCGCAGGCGGGGGCGGGGGCGGTGGCTTGGGCGGGGGCGTTGCTGATGAGGGAGAAGCCGTAGACTGCACTCTGTATGTAGTTCTCGAAGTTGTTCTCCATTTCTTTCGTTTTCACTGCTTTTCGTTTGTTGCGTTTTATTTTGCAGTTATCTGGAAAGATATAAATTTTATGGTACAGTAGAGCAGTATGAAGTTATAAGGTTCCTACTTAGGCAGGTAGAGGTAGGTACCTATTATGGTAATATTTTATTATTTAAAGTAGGGTAGGTAGGTAGGTAGAGGTACCAACGTTTAATTTGGAATATTTGACTGTAGCTTCTGCCCGCATTCATTCGGGATAAAAACAGAACAGACAAACGCAATGAATGAATAAGTACGATGTATAGGTATAATATATACATTTTTGTGTCAAGACTACTACCGAAAAATGGGGGGATGCAATCAGACCATGATGAAAATATTTACCAAAAAAAAACCGCGAAGAAAATGTTGACCCAACAACGTCCTTTTTTAATTTTTATCTAAGTAAATACCTATAGTACAACACTATAAGAACACATCTTCCTAATTATCTAATTTAATTTGGCAAAAAACAAATAAAGCTAAAAATACAGCAATATGTAATCCAAAACACAACAAAACTCGCGAGTAGTCGCGAGTGCGGGCGCTATCGCTGTCCACAGCTGAAATCCGCGGCCGCGGTCATCCCCCGGCCCCCGGCACATAAAACTTCCGAGACTACAAACTTATCTTTACATAAATAAGTAGCACCTACCTACGATTTAACTCGCGGCCATGAATGACCTTGAAAGCATGCCAATAATTGATTAGAAACTTAAAAATTTCAAACACATTTCATTGGTCTAAAATAAGTACCCACGTTTGTTAAGAACAGCTGACACATCCGATTTTATTTTCAGAGGTCATCGTCCTAGAGAGTCCTAGAGCGTACGCGCGTGAAAAGACATTGCCGACAAAATTTTTGCAAAGGAAACTGAATCTTATGTCTATTACTTTACAATTACTCAAAGGAGCGATGTCGGTCGACGGCGGCGCGGCGGCGATTCAATGAAATTTTCGGCTTTTATAAAGGCCATTTTCCTAAATTCACTAATGTTTTAATTATTTGATTTTAGTACGTGTTTATTATTCGGTCTGAATACTTGCGCGGTGCATAAACGTACCTACTAACCGTTTCGTGATTTTCTTTTGTTGTTATTTATTAGTAGGCAGTTTACTTTACTTAATATTAAGTTTTCAGTTAGTTATTGGTGTGTGTTTTATGAAGTGTGTGTGTATTTTAAGTAATAGTTATCCTTACGACTTAAACACGAGAACTGCCGAGGATCCTAGGTACATACCTGGATCGTATTTATCAGTCAACTGGTTCGACCGAGGCTATAGCGGAGTTAGGTAAGTACCTACGTACCTACAACCTAAGTTATTTGGAATTTGCCCTTACCGCTCTTAATTTTCCACAATGCCGGCAACGATTACCGCAAACCTTATTAGAACTAACTAAAATATAACGTAAAACGAATATAACTCAGTTCATTACATAAAGAAAGGAATATAAAATTGGGGCTTGTACTTGCGTTGACAGATAGTACAGTTAGCAAATAAAATAGCACGTCGATAATTTTTTTTCAAATTGAAAATAATAAAAACATGACCGTATCATAAGGTTACACAAAATTAATGTATCTTTTAAAGGGCAATGTAAACGCTTCTAAGTTCTACAACAAAACTCCTAGTGAGTTGCAAAAATAATCAGTAAATAAATTCAAACAAATTGTCAAAACCTTCTTGTGTAAAAAGGCCTACTATAAAATATCGGATTATCTAGAGGATAAAAAAGCTTGAGACGGGATTTCTTCCAACTCGAAAAATAACAACTAACAGGCTAAAGATTTCTTCGTCGCTTCTTTACTTTAGTCTACATACCGAAGCGACTGAAATCAAAAATATCACTTTATTTCCGTGTCAGTGTTTAATTATTAAGAATTTGACCTTTTCTAAGTGTACATTTATTGTATTTATGGAAATAATGAGTATTTGACTTTGATAAGATCGTTATTGTTGTTTTTATCGGAAAAATCGTTAAGATATCTCAATAAAGAAAAAAACACATTTTCAAGTTTCTCTCGTAATTAAATGATACGGACATAGTGTATGAACGCGTAACAATTCTTTAAAAACTATCTTTATCAAACATTAAATATTATACAATAACACAAAAAGAACGTTCCTGTCCCCGCACAGTCCAAAAAACAAAACTTAACAATAAATCAAAACTCAACAACAATAACAAACAGGTAACAACGGAAAAATAACAGAAAATTATAACAAGGAATTCGTAAAAAAGATTACTGAGCGCGTCAAGACAGCGTGAAAACAAATCGAGACTAATTTTTTTCTGCCAGCGGTACGCGCGAGTGTGAGTATAGACGGCACTAGTGTGCAAGCGAGATAACACGATAAGCACCGCCATTTTAGATTCCTTTCTTTAATTAACTGAGTTATACAAAATTAAATTCTAAAAATTAACGATCATAACTTCATTTTATAAATAGCCCTGTTTAACGTTATCAGTTCGCTCCACTCGCTGACGAACGCGTATATTGTAAAATCGCTCGTACACCGGACAGCCGATCATTGTACCCCGCTTGTCTTTCTTGGCTTCCAGTGCTATTCACAACTATTTATAACGAGGAGGTACCTACATTCAGTTTCTGACCTGCGCTGCGGTGGGTGCACATTGTATTTATTAGCCTATGATAAGATAAGTGTACGAGTTGTTGTATTCATTAGTTAATATACTAAACCATTGAGACTGAGGCTGACGGACAAGCCGATCAACGGTTTATGTTAGCTGTTGCATAAGTATTTAAATAAAGTTTAATATAAAAAATAAAAAAAAAATTATACAGTTCTATGAATTCCGTTAAAAAATCCTTTGAATAACTTCTTACGTCACTCATTTTTAAGATTTACGACATGTCGTCAAAAACATTTTTGCCGGACTGAAGCACGGCTTGAATGACGACCACACGCTCAAGCAAGCACGTGCAAACTGAAATTGCGCAGTTTAATCTTCAGCGTGTCAGGCGTTATCTGCGCAAACTGGTTTGGTACGTGTACATTCATCATCATCATCATCATCACCAACCTATCTTAGTCCACTGCTGGACATAGGCCTCTCCCAATGAGCGCCATAGCGCCCTGTCTTCAGCTTGCCGCATCCAGCATCTGCAGCCTGCAGTCTTTCGCAGATCGTCATCCCACCTGGCCGGAGGGCGTCCTACACTACGTTTGCCGAGTCGCGGTCTCCACTCGAGAACACGTTCAGCCCAGCGGTTGTCGGTTCTTCGCGATTAATGGCCGGCCCACTTCAGCTTGCTGATTCTCTGAGCTATGTCGATAACTTTGGTTCTCGTGTACATTGCTGGCTCGCAAAACAAACAAAAACCTTACAAAATTAATATCTCCGGCTACAATTTTTTTTTCGGTCTGCGCTTTTTTTTATTGAATTTGTTTTGGGGGGGCGCATCACCCCCCTTTGTTTTCGGTAGTCGTCTTGACACACCTGTACATACATATACTTTAAAACCATACTATAATAATAAAATTCGAAAGTCACGCCTAAACGGCTGGATCTCAGTGAAATTTGGCAGGGAGGTAGATGGTATCCCGGGGACGAACATATGCTATTTTTTCTTTGGCAAAAAAGCGTGCAAAGTCGCGGGTAGCAGCTAGTAATAACGGTCTGTCGAGATGCAACGCGACACGGAGGGTTGGGAGACCTCCCACTCGATGGACCGACGACATTGTAGCGGTCGCAGGGAGTCGATGGAGGCGGCTCAGGACCGGTATATGTGGCGTCGTGTGGGGGAGGCCTATGTCTGATATGATGAGCAACTACGAGCAAAGGCAGTGTACACTCACGTGTGTGCGCGTACAACTGCAAGGCAGCTCGCGCCAGTAGGTTGAACACTAGATGCTGCAGACTCTGGGCCACGGACGCTGGCTGCGCGCCCAGACGCAGGAACGGACCCCCCATGACCTCCCAGCATGAGAGCCGCTCGAAGACTGACCTCATGCTGGAGCTGACCGGGAAGTTCGGGAAGCGGCCGCCCACCTGCAAATGTATACCTAAACATTATTGTTATTGTTGTATGTTGACATCTGATCTACGAAATATGTTTCGGTGGCATCAGATTGTTCGTGTGTGAGGAGCTGCCCTCTTTGTGTGCGGCTAACATACCTAACTCGGTACCAAAGTACACTAGTTTTAAAGTCAATCTACTCAAGCACTAGGTACTTTGGAACTATACATTAGCCAAACTCGATGTAGAATGTTTGTAAACGACACGACACAAATAACTAATACTCACATGTTTGGCGTCGAGTTTCAGACATAATTGTAAGCAACGGAAGACCAGCGCTGTAGCAGCTCCCCAAGCTCCTGCAGCACAGGCTGAGCGGCAGCCTTTTGGTCTCACATTGTTTTTTTTCTTTAATTCTTTTAAAATTGTATTTTCTTGTGTGTTGTAAGTTGTGAACCAATAAAAATTATCTTATCTTATCTTATCTAATCAATATTTTATTTATATAATATTTATAAGGATCCCATATCGACAAGTAATGTAAATTGCGTATAAAAAGAGGCGTTAACGTATAGGCGGTTTGTTTACAAACATTCTATGTCGAATTTGTCTAGTGTATAGGTAAATGTTATGTATAAAATATCCAGCATTATCTTACCTCCCGCATCTTATGGTAACAGCACGGCATGAGAATCAGTGCTTGCGCATCCGCACTCTTCAGGAAGATATTCAACGCGTCTATGGTCAGATCTGCGCAGGAGTGCAGTCCTGTGATACAGTACGGTTGCTTCCCGAACTTCTCCAGCACGAACCTCTGCACGGCGCATTGTGAACTCGCGCTGACCGTGTATTTGACGTATTTGACGTTGTCTAGAGAGTTCTCGTGGTATTTGCGCTGTCGTTTTTTGGCGGTGACATAATGTTTATCGTTGCATTCAAGGCCTATGACGTTGAAGGAGGTGATTTCGTAGATTCGCTGGTCGAGATATCCCTGGGAGAAGAAAATATGTTTTAGTCATCAGCATCAAATCTTTACCTTGTTAGGTTGTTAGTTTTCAAGTTGGAGCAAAACTTGTCCCAAGCTTTTTTATCCTCTAGATAATCCGATATTTTGTGGTAAGTTTTTTTACAAAGGATATGTTTGACAATTTGTTTGAATTTATTTATTGATAATTTTTTTAACTCATTTAGTATTTTGTTGTAGAAGCATATAGGTACATTGTCCTTTAAAAGATACATTATTCTTGTGTAGCCTAGTTGTGGGCACAGCGAGTATATCCTTATTTCTAGTATTTAAATTATGTATATCGTTATTTTTAGGGAACCGTTTGGTATTCCTATGAGTGTACAACAAGTTTTCATAAATATATTGGCATGCTGCTCACCAGCCCAGAACCAAAGTCCACCACCGTACTGCAGCCCACGCGGTCGCAACACTCCTTTATTTCCTTCGCGAGGTGCAACACTTCGTGCTTCTTCTTTGGCCCGAGAGGCACGTTGGCTACTCCTTTGAACTCTAGTTCGTCATGTTTGTCGTGGTCTTCGTAGCTAAAGACGGACACAGAAACTAAGTACATATTTGCAGAAAAACACGATTTAGTCTATAACTAAGTACCTACCTACCTAGGTCTCGCACGTTTTTTTCGCTGTAAAAATGTAGGGTTAATTCACCGTGTGTAGGCACGGCGGCGGCGCCCCGCCGCCGTCAACAAGCTTTCATAGTGATCCCTAGAACACTGACGACCATGCCTACGCACGGCAAATTATCCGTAGAGTTTTAGGTACGGCGAAAATAATAAACGTGTGTGAACACGAACCCTTAGCGTAGATTGAGTACCTAGCCTTCATATTCTATGGCCCTTATAGGCTGATAATAGATTAACTTCGGCCCTCAGCTTTGCATGATTTTTACCGGGATAAACAGTATGAGCGTTGAGGGATCCCTCAGTATAGGTACTCTT
Source organism: Eupithecia inturbata (assembly GCA_963662085.1). Classification (NCBI taxonomy): domain Eukaryota; kingdom Metazoa; phylum Arthropoda; class Insecta; order Lepidoptera; family Geometridae; genus Eupithecia; species Eupithecia inturbata. The sequence continues at coordinate 8,372,923 of OY759203.1, forward strand.
TTATAAATGAGTAGACTCAAGACTGGCTGGACTCATAATAATAGGTATCAAAATGCACGAGGACTAAGATATACTAAATAGACACATAGTACACGCACCAGCTCCAAGAGATGAGAAGCTAACATCGCACTGTGTGTAGTTACAGTGCTTTTTAATATAAGAAAAGTATTTTCTAGCTAATTAGTGAAACTTCAACTATTGCACAATACAAAATATTTTTAATTTACGGAACCTTTTTTTGGTTGATGTTACTGTAGAACGGGGAGGCTATGTGCCACATTTCAAGGTTATGTACCTACATATGTGTTAGCAAAGCCAAAATAAGTTATTTGTTAGGAAAAAAATACAGTTAATGCTCTTTAGATACTTGTTTACATGATCTTTAAACTCACCATTAATATATGATCATATTTTGGCAAAAAAAATAAAAAAAAATGGTGGCACATTCTCATCTGACCAGCCGGGGCGCGGGGTGAGAATGTGCCACTCCACAAATCCCTTCTTAAGGCCGGCCGCAAACGTTCGGTTTCCGAATAATTAGGTTTCCAGATCAGGAATTCAGATTCGGCAACCTGAATGCTCTGTTTACATACAAAATATTGAACAAGGCGCACATTATTCCTATTTCTTCCGAACGAAAAAAAACCTAGCGTTCAGTTCGATGCGTTCGGATCGTAAAAACGGAAAAACCCTAATGACGTCGTCCCGTGCGCAGCACTCGCGTACATTTTGGTTCGTCCGCCGTACACACACGGAAATTTCAATTCAGGCGTGCCCTGATTTTCCTTTTTACGAGTACGGACTCGTAAAAACGAAATCGAAGTTTCTGATTCGTTTTCGTGCAAACGCTAATCTTATAAATAAATAAATAATAAATAAATAAAATTTATTCAAAGAACGTAAATCGACAATACATTAGTGCACTAAACGAATACCTATATATAGCTAAGTATAACAATTTAGCCTGAACTAGGTAATCCTGTGTTTCAGGCGACAGTAGTGCTTATCTATACTTATAATTATGCAAGCGACTTATTAGTTGTTTTGTACGAAAACGAAAAAGAAACTTCGATTTTCCTTTCCCGAGTAGGCCCCTGATCCGCGCGAGTCTTGCACCGAGTGGACGTCTATCGACCCGTCGTCATCGCAGGTAACAAAATGTGTGAAGGAACATTTAATAATGGTACCCAGTAGGTAACGACGATTCTTCTTGTTTAGCGCCATTAAAAGTGCAATAGCAACCAATTCGTGTTCGTCTTCTATGATTACTTGTGCTTTCACAAGCAGGAATACCAATCGGTTCCCTAAAAATAGCGACATACATAATTTAAATACTGGAAATTAGAATAAACTCGCTGTGCTCACAACTAGGCTACACAAGATTAATGTATCTTTTAAAGGGCAATGTTTATGCTTCTACAACATAATACCATATCAGTTGAAAAAATTATCAATAAATAAATTCAAAGAAATTCTCAAACATATCCTTTGTAAAAAGGCTTACTACAAAATATCAGATTATCTAGTCTAGAGGATAAAAAAGCTTGGGACAAGTTTTGCTCCAACTCGAAAACTAACAACCTAACAAGGTAGTTTTCTTGTTCGCTTCTTTACTTTACCTTAAAAATATTGAATTTAACAAAATCAAAGTGATCACTTTATTTTCTAGTTTTACTTTATGTAATTTGAATTTTGTGACGTGTCCAAGAGGTCTAAAGGAAATAAAGCACTTTGAATTTGAATTCTCTCTACGTACTGGTCGTATAAAATTCCGAATAAAAAAACCGGACGTTTGCGCTAGTCTCATGTAATTCCGAATCTGAATTCCTCATCTGCAATCCTAATGCGGAAACCGAACGTTTGCGGCTGGCCTAACTCTTACAATTAATGAAACGGCACATTGATAACTGTACTTCGAAAATGATCCACCTTAAAAACAAAAACATGAATGATGCCATCAAAAAAATTACAAAAAAGTACGATTTTTTCTGCGTACTCGTGTCAGTCCCAAAACTTGTATGGCTCTTGAGTGCCAACCTCCGCGCAACTTGTGCCCTGCCGCAGGAAAAGGAGTTATACTGCTAAATTCCTTCCATAGATGCTATATTTTATAATTTACTGCATTTCCTTCAATGCAGTTCGTTTTTTTTTAAAACCTTGGTACCTACTACGTGATTGAGGGAATTACCTAGTTGAAAGACGACAGTAAATAGAATGCGACCTGGTTGTTAAAATGCGTAATAATACAAATAAAACACTATTTACAATTAAATAGTTCCAGCTATAAAGGCGCTTTGCCCTTTAATTTGGACGATAAATATTTCTATGGATACCGTACTTTTCTGATATAGCACGTACAGATATTTTCTTTGATTTCGTCTCATCTAAATTTTTCTTCAGTTTTTGTAAGGCCTGGCCCCAACCCTACGTATATAATGCCATGACATTATGTAAGAACTGAAACACTACAAAAAATCGAAGATTCGAAATTTAAAAAAAAAATCCGTCTATCAGTCAAAACAAGACATTATCATATTGATTTATATTCATTCAATCATCATTAAATTGCCAACAAATAATACTACCTTATCATACCTCGATTACGGATTTACGACTGCTTCCATAAATTCCGCTGGAAATGAAAGTTTACACCTGTTTTCAAATTCGACCGCTTTTTTTATAAACTTCTACAAACTGAATGACATTGACAGATGAAAGTAACTATTTTGTAAAATGAACTAGAGATGGGAAAATGTTTTTAAAATTGATTATTTCAAGGAAAAATCAGCATATTCAAGGTAAACAAAGAAATCGATAATAATCTTGCCGATGACCCCATTGCACATTCTCACGTGCGTGGCACATAGCCACCCCATTCTACCGGTACTTATTGAAAACACTGGTAATATAATAAATCAATTGTTATGAGAAAGTTTTGGATGAGTTGACCACTAAACATTTTGTATTGACCAACTCATCCGAACTGGATGAAATTAAGTGGATGAGATAACCACCTACTCTATTCCAGTTCCAGAACTTTGTGCCGTAGGTATTTTGGCGTTGTCTTGTCCCAAACATCTTGACTTAGGCCTATTCAGTACCTACGCGATATTCGCTACTGCTCTGGGTAGCGAATACCGCGTTCAGACTTATTTAGATCGCGATACAGATCTAAACAAGTCTTTACAACTATAACTACACTACTCAACAAAGTCTAGGGAACAAGGATATTTTAGTGTATATTTTTAATTCAACTTTTTTTTGTCCCAGATGTTATACATCAAAAGAAGCGAAATTTATTCTTGATTTCAAATAGGCAATTAAATAAAAAGCGTTCATGTAAAAAATTAAGGTTTAATTAAAAAAAACTAAAATAGTGCGTAAACAAAAAAAAAACAATTTTCTTCAAATTACAAAAACATATGACGCTTACGTGGAAATTAAATGAAAAAACATTCTTTGCAGCTGTTTAATAATCCATTGGACCTCCCAGGGAATTAGCCACGGCCCTACATCGGCGTCGCATGCTGAATATCAAGTTATCAATTGTCGCCTGTGGAATAAGGCTCCATATTCTGGAAAAATGCGAAAAAAGTTGTTCTCCCATGTTCAAATTTTGAGGAAAATCACTGAAAGCTCTTCTTCCGAGTAAATCCCATGCATGCTCAATTGGATTGAGATCGGCGGACTGAGCAGGCCACTCTAATACATACACTATAATACTACATATATACACTATAATACAATATTGTGCTCGCTGAACACATTAATCACTTGCCTTGCTGTGTGTGGGCGTGCATTATCCTGCATGAACACGAAATCTTGGCTAAACTGCTGGTGGTGGGGGATGACCATAGGATGCACTACCTGTTCAATGTATTGCTCTGCATTCAAATTGCCTCGTATGCGAACGAGATCAGTTCTCCCACCCAGGCGAATTTCAGCCCACACCATGATCGTTCCGCCTTGATAAGGATGAACTTCCTGAGGATTTCGGAGTCGATTTTGGCGACCAGGAACACGCCAAACACGCACTCTCCTTGAATCAGGATGAAATCCGAAGCGAGACACATCGGAAAAGAGAACACGTGCCCACTGATTGTCGGTCCATCGCAAATGTGCATTAGCCCACAATAAACGACGCCCTCGATTTCAAAGTCGCAAAGCTGGAACTCTTAATGGTCTGCGAGCGCGGAGATTGACTTCATGTAATCTTCTCCTGGCAGTTTGGTCACTGATAACCACTTGGTGCTGGGACTGGAGTCTTCCTACCAACTGGCGAGCTGTAATTTGGGGCTGCTTTCTTGCAGCATTTAGCAGAAATCGTGTCTGTGGGTAGTGACCCTGTATCTTCCTCGGTGACGTTCAGCTACATCTCCTGTAGGCCTGTAGCGTACCCATAATCGGCAAATTACGCTTGGCTGTGTGTGAACAGCGGAAGCGATATCGCGTTGACTGCGTCCAGCTTCCAACATACCCACAGCCCTAAGAATCTCTTCCCGCTTTAAATGACGACGTGACATAACGCTTAAAGTTTCAAAGATGTCGAAAAAATTGGCGGTAATAGTTTTTCACAAGAAAAAAAATCGATAGGTATATGACAAAAATCACAACAACTTTATGCTAGCATACCCCTTACTCTGCGACCAAGTTAGGTTTTTCCTTCTTATTTTGAAAAGCTTTCGCACTTATGTTTTATTTTTTTTTTAATTTCGAAAAAATTATTTATTCCTCTTCCAACCTTAATTTATACATTTTAGTGACCAGTAGGTAGGTAGGTACTTTTTTCACAAAAAAGTTGAAGTATTATTGCTTGTTCCCTAGACTTTGTTGAGTAGTGTAGTAGGTGGTGTAAGTTAACCTCCAACAACATCTTCGTGATCATTTTAATTTCAAGTCCGTATACCTAACTAGTCTAACTAGTCTACCCAGTCCAGAGCTGTCCAGTGCACTTCAGTAGGTACCTATGAAAGAAAACACATGGAGCCCCCTTCAGGAACCTTTTATCTCAAAAACCCCGTGACGGATTTGGCCTCACTAAGTTACCAGCATAATTTCAAGTCTTCAAGCGAGCATACCAATCAAATTTAACGCAAATCGGATCAACGGTTGGACGGTTATGCACGAAGTGATTTTTTCACCATACAGCCAAATCACCCAAGCTGTCACTGGGATCTTCGCTCAGTCCGATCAATAATTTATAGTTAGTCTTCAACAAAAATTTCCGAAGGGGTGTCAACATTCAAAAGCATTTTTAGGTAGGTACCTTACTGTTATCTCCCTCGCACTCCTATAAAACTCATTCAAGAACGGATTCCGTGTCGCCAACGTGCTAAGCCCCTCTTTGCACACATCACCATCCTCAACACCACCGAGGTCAATCGCGTCGAAGACGTTGTTGAGTAAGACGTCGGTGTTGGGAATCGTGCAGAGAAACTGGTAGCGGCGGAAGAACTGGCTGGCTGCTTCGAAGTACTCCTCCGCTGTTTGGAAGGCGGGCGGGAGGCTCATGGTTGTTATGATGCTGGAATGGGTGATGATATGGTTCAATACGTGTGGGGTGTTAAAACTTTGGTACCTTTCTAAGTAGATTTAGGCACGTGTTCTTCAAAAAGGTGATCGGACAATTATAAATAAATAAATTACCACACAGCATTATCATCTATCCATATCATGCTTGTTTGACAACTAGGTAGTATAGAAAAAAAAAGTTAGGTAGAGCTTGTGCTATGGGTATTATGTAAATTGTAAGACATTACATTATTTTGTATTATACATAGAAAACACCCGAAACAATATATCTGCAGGTACCTAGTACAAACATTTGCATCGAGGCGGGAATCTAACACGCAATCTTTTGCGTCGCACGCAGGCAGACCTAATATATTTTATGATATTCTATTGATATTTAATACTTGGGAAAGTAGAAAGAAATAAAAGATAACGTAAGTAAAATAATATTTATTAACAGTCTCAACAATTGAACTCCGAAATAAATACTTTCAAACAAATATTTTCACATATTGAACTAAATACAACGAACCAAACAATATGTTTTCACCACTTAGTGTATCTTTCAGATATAGTTTTAAAGCTGTTTGTTCTAAGTAGGTATAGTGGCTTTCTTATAACACATTTTTCCTAATTTCAAGTCGGGTTCTTGAACGCTGATTAATTGACCATTATTGTTTGACAGACTGGTCAACTATTCTTCGTTCAAAATCAACCCTTAACCACTTGACAATAAGGTTTGTTTGACATTCATTAGATTGATCTTCGTTAGAGAACCCGGCAGTACCTAGGTACATGTACCTATCTAGATTTCTGAGCTTCTCTGAGTTAATTATACAATACAAGCAACCTACAGATCTATGACTGTAACAATAACAGCAACTATCTACTGCCGAAAACACCTCTGCTTGGCAAAAGGCTACCACTACACTTAGTTGAAGCAAATTTTGTCTCTTTCACAAATAACACTATGTAACTTGCAGACAACAAACATAGAAACAAACACAATGTTATTTTACTATAAAAACTATCGTAGTTTGACGAATTCATTACCGATGTAAGCGGGATAACTACGAACCTTATTTGTGTTGGAAGAACACCAACGTTTCATCCCTTAACGAGGGACTTCTTCAGGGTGAGTGCGGTTCGCGACGCGCCTGTACCGCTTCCGTGCGCGCACTACGGGCTAACGCCAGCAATGACAAACAGCAAAACGACAGGCGTCGACAAAGCCCGTGTCTTGTCTAGGGAAAAACTCTTTGTTCCCCGCAAGATACGCGAGGCGATTGAGATTGGACGACGGCCTAACTTCAATTGAGATAGAGGTTGGACTTGGAACCTACCACCCGCTTGGAAGCCGTGTCTCCATGGAATGTCAGATAGCAGTAGAGATTACTGTTAGTTCCGCATGCACATAGAGTATACCTACCTACACTACCCGGCACGACGGGAGCTCCGCGAGAGGATGACTCTCCTACTCTCCAGCATCGACAAGCAGCGTACGCCCCACCACCCCCGCCCCGTGTATTGCGGGCGTTAGCCCGTAGTGCACGCACAGAAGCGGTACAGGCGCGTCGCGAACTGCACTCAACCTGATGAAGTCCCTCGTTAAGGGACGAAACGTTGGTGTTCTTCCAACAAAAATAAGGTTCGTAGTTAACCCGCTTACAACCGTAATGAAAACACAATGTTCTTAATGATGAGAGTCCAATAAAGTTACTAATTCAGGATAACTAGTTTGAAGACTAAGGTACATAGGTATTTGTAAATTTTTTAACGTTAAGGCCATGTTCAGATGACAAAATTTTGACGCGCGTTTTCAAATCGCGCGACTAGACATCGTAGTATTTACATACAACCGATCACATAAGCGCGCGTTAACACGTGTCAGCGAGCGTTGACGCGGCGCTCAGAGAAAAAGTCTCTAGACGCAGGCGATCGCGCGTTGACGCGTGCTTTGTCCGTTGACTGTTCAGTTGAGCATGCGCTTCCATCGCAATTGCACGTACTTTTTCACCAGACTGACGAGTAGTGACGAGTGTTCTCAACGCGCGTTAGCGCTTGCCATATGAACACTTTTTAAATTTGATCGTGCGTTGACGCGCGTCAACGCGCGTTACATGTGAACTTAGCCTTAGTCTCCTCGCTGTGTCGTCAAGGGTTAGATTTTCCACTAAATGCAATTCGGAATCTTGGCTATAAACTCTATGCTGGACCAATCTGAATGTTTGCTTGCACATTTCTTATAGAAATAAACTCTGCTGCATGAATCAAATACTTTTAAAGCAAGAAAATCTACCAACCCTTTATTGGTCCAACATGTTTTAAAGCTAAGAATGAAATGGGAAACCTCAACAAAATTTAGATTGATCGACTTTATGGCCAGTGCAGTTAATATGCCTTGTCATTCAAATCTTCCCGACTGGATAGAATCAATCGAGAGTTCCCAGGCGCCGCCGTTCACTCGAGTCCAAACGCCCGGTGGCGTGGCCTCTACTGCTGCGGTCCGCTGATTTTCTCCCACACCTCGCCGTCTTTCTGCAGCGTATGTCCTTTCGTGTCTCCGATGACACACTTACCGAACCGCTTGCCTTGGTTTAGATACTTTTCACAGACTTCTAGTAAATCTTCCCTCTTCACGGATAAAACCCTCTCCCTTTGCGTCTTCCAGATGTCATAGGACAATCCATAGAGGAATAGATCAACCCCCTTCATGTATTCCGCCACTGGCTGGTCCATTTGTTGTAAAATAGACAGCTTAGCTTCAAATAGCGTCTGATCGTTGACCAGCCCTGCATTCTTTGCCATCCATGCCGCTGTCTCATCAAATACATCGAGGGTTACGCGGGAGTTAGGATCGCGGTACGAATAGAAGTTAAAGATGCCATCTAGGGTTAACATGGCTCCGCCGCCGTATGCGCCGTTCTGCTCTCTCACGAGGGGATGAAGGTATTTGGACGTGAGGAAGCGAGACAGCACTCTCAGACGCGGGTAGTCTGGGTCGGTATACGGAACAGCTGGGATAACCTTCGCACAGAAGTTGACAGGGACATTCATCTGTATTTGGAGTCCACGGTTTTCATTCGGCTTCGTCACATTGTCTGTCCAGTTGATACGGTTGGGTTCCTTCGCATCTCCGCCTTTGCAGAGCTCCTTGCAGAAGGTTTCGATATGATTGTTAATGGCTGTATTCGTATTGCTGTAGTGAAAGGTAGCTCGTAGATTATTGCCGGTTAAGACGCGCTCTGCGATCCCGGTGACCAGAGAAGAGACTTCTTCTGTCTTAAGAGTCTTCTGGACCTCCTGCATGTTCAAAACGTGTCTTAACCCGCTAAGGCCTTCTTTACAGTCGTCTACAGATGACACCAGCGCTCGCGCGGCTTGCATGGCGTACGTATGTCCACTGTCAATAATGCCGTTTGTCAGTGATGAGCAATAGTTGGTCAGAAGCATCGACATCCGATTCATGTTGGTGAAATCTGGTTTGCGGAAGATTTCAAGCCAGATATCAAGCATTTTAGGAAGATTTTCATCAAGGCAGTGGCTGGCGACCAGAACGCCCTGCTCGAACTGCCCTTGCTGATCGATATGCTCCGTCACGTGGGTTATAACGCTGAGGCCAGATGTGCTTTTGCTGACGTGTTTATCGAATTTGCGGAAGTCGTAATTTTTCGTGTCGAATTTATCGAGAATGTAGTTGAAGAAAGGGAGTAGTGGACGTTCGACGTTACGTAGGCCTTCGGCGCCAAGGACTCCTTTGAAGTAAGAGACTCCGTTCGTGTTGGCCTGGCACAACTGCAGAGGAATGCTCTCAATCACGGTGTGCGATAGCGGCGGGGCTGTCTTATTCAGCGTAATATCCTCGAGCCGTAGACACGGTAGTACATCCAAGTTTTCATTCTTCTTCTGTGCTTTCGATAGCTCTAACCCTTCCTTGTAAATTAGTCCCTTCTGCTCGAGAGTCAGTGAGCTACACTTACTGTGAAGCAGTTTAGACTCGGCCGCTATGAGGACGTCGTCAAATTTAGGGTCCGGTTTCATAGTCATGACTAACTTGTGGTTGTTCTTTATGAAGTACTTCTCAATAACGCTTCTGACGTAGTCTGGCTTCATGAGGTTGGTTTTGAGTTGAGTGAGGAGGTCGTTGACCTTTAGGGCGCCCAGTATAGGCCCGTTGTGATTCCAGAGAGGCATGAGGTTGAAGAGCAGGTTTAACCCGAATTTTGGCGATTGATGCTTGATGGAGAGCTCGAATCCGTGGAGAACACTCTCGATGTGGTCTTTGTCGAAGCCTTTGGTGTAAATGTCCTCGATAGTTTGATTGACAATTTTCTGAACGAGTTCGAAGTTTTTCTCTTCAACGTCCCTAAGTCCAACAACAAACAAAGTATCTCTGATTTGATTGTCATAGCCCGTTAAGGAATTGTATCCACCAGAAATGCTTTTTTCAATCAGGCTTTTGTAAAACGCTGAGTTTGGACCAATCACCATCAGTTCTGCCAGGGCCATGATCATAAACGTCTCGTAAATGTCTGTTATGTCCGCCATAACGTAGCCTATGGCGATTTGGTTCTGTTTCTCGACTGGTCCCCCAAACTGATCGACTCTGCACGATATTTCAATGTTTTTAGGTTTGTCCCATCGTTTTTGTGGTGATACGACTGTGTTGGCCGGGTCTAGGTACTGGTACTGACCTAGGTAGGCTTCATTGACGATTTTCAAATTGACATCTAGTGGAAAATTGCCATATGAGTATATTCTTGCGTTACTGGGATGGTAGTAGGTGGAGTGGAATTTCTGCAAGTAGTTGTGACTTAGCTGTGGAATGTGCAATGGGTCTCCCCCCGATACATACCCATATGTTCCATCGGGTAGTATCTTGTTGATAAACTGCTGGCCAAATAATGAGCTTGTTTCAGAAAAAGCTCCTTTCATTTCATTGTACACTACCCCCTTGAAAACCAAGTCCGAATTCTTATCTTCTAACTTGGAATGCTCCAGCCTCCACCCTTCTTGCAGGAAATCTAACCGCAACAGGTTGGGTTTAAATACAGCATCTAAATAGACTCTTTGTAGGTTTCTGAAATCAACTTCATTCTGAGAGGAGAAGGGGTAGAAGGTGTAATCAGGCCCCGTCAATGCATTCATGAAGGTAGCAAGTGACCTGTTCAACATTTTAAAGAAGGGATCTCTCACCGGGTACTTCTCCGAGCCGCATAGCACGGTGTGCTCCAGGATGTGAGGTGTGCCCATGGAGTCTAGAGGGGTAGTGCGGAAGCCAATAGAGAACACATTGTTGGAGTCATCTCTTTCTAAATGTAGGTACTCAGTTTTAGTCTTTTCGTGCTTGAGGAGGTATGCTGTCATGTTGTACTCTTTGATAACTTCAACTGCCGTGCACAAGAAGCCATGGATGGTCTTACCCGGCTGTATCAGACTGGAGACACTCTCCTTCTTTTTCAGAATCCCGCTGCTGTAGCTCCTGTGCTCGAAGCGGTGCAGGGGCCCTCTCCAGAGACAGGTGAATCTTGAATACATTTTCTATTTTTGCTTTTGCATCCACTATAAATCCTGCAACGATACACATCACTTTTCACTCATTGCACAATGAATTTATGACTTATCAAACCGTACGGAAAACCCGAGCAGGTCATTCGAAACCGTGGAAAATGGAGAAACAAATGAAAATTATGATTAAATAGTAACAAAAATGATGCAATATGGCAAAACTTACACAAGTTATGGAGATAATGTAACGTTTTAAAGGCGTGTCACTGATCTTTTCTATGTGGAATGTGTTGCTTTCAGTCCAATATTTCCCTAATTTTACGAAAAACTAATATTTATAACCTCGACAGACACCGGCCATCGCAAAGGCGGCCATTTATTACTTGTCAAAATTATTTGACATTGACAGCAATTTCATCCATTCTACTTGCCAACAATTATAAAAAGCTTCTCTTTCTTTAATAAAAAAATCACTTTTTTGAAAATCTGATGAATTTGTAAAGTTTCTGTTGATACTAAAGATACAACAAAAAAAATTTTGATAAAGAAAAATTACACGAAAGTGGTGTGGTGAGATAAACGAGAAAACCAAGAGAAACATTGGTTTTATTTAACTAAAAGAATTCCACTAGACAAACATAATGATTAATAAATACCAGGTATGACAGTTGACACATTTGGTATTGACAACACTATGGAGATCGTATACGGTGCGGTGTGCGGAGGTCGCATATCACCTCATTCTCCCCCGGTTCAGTTTTCACTCTCATTCCCATCAACCACAAAGTCCGCAAGGCAGGAGGGTAATTTTCGCGTCCTATTAGATCTCCTGGGGAGTCCAGTCCGAAGAACTGGCGTAGACGTCGACGGTTCTTCTAAAGGTGATCTTCGAGGCGATGACGAAGGAGCGATATTTTCAGGTGGAGGTGTGGAGTTATTTTCAGATGAAAACGTGAAGTTATCATCTTCGGAGGCCGTTTCAAAGTTATCGTCTCTGCTATCAATAGTACTGGGAAAGGGAGCCAATTGACGGTTTGATACCGTTGACGTTTCTCCATTATCCCGTCTTATGAGAGAGTAGTAGGGATTGGTCTCTAGGAGCTCGGCTTCCTCGACAAGAGGGTCCGTTTTTGAAGAGCGGACGTTCTTCTTAACTAAGATCGGTCCCGGAGTGAGCCAAGATGGCAGTGAATCTCCGTTCGGGGATCTTCTAGGGTATATGAAAAGTTTTTCGTGCGGAGTAGCGTTTGTTGCTGTACACAGGAGGGAGCGAACGCAATGCAATGCGTCCTTCAGTACTACTTCCAAATTTTCCACCGATAATGCCTTTGACCGAAGGCTGAGTTGAATAGTTCGCCAGAGCGTTCCGTTTAGTCGCTCCACATGGCCATTACCCTGGGGGTTATAGGGCGTCGTTCTGGAAGAGGCTATGTTTGACTGTCTTAGGAATGATTTGTACTCTTCGGACATGAATGACGACCCTCTATCACTATGAATGTAGAGAGGTTGGCCAAATGTCAGAAAAAGATCTTTCAGGCAAGTAATGACGGTGGCTGAGGTCATATCCTTACATGGGTAAGCAAAAGGAAACCGACTGTATAGTACATACTTACGATTATATCAATAATCGTAAGTATGTACTTGTTGGCTGTTTTAGAAGGCAGTGGTCCTTTAAAATCTATGTTGATACGTTCAAACGGTGATGTAGCTTTTATCAATTTACCCTTGGCCTTAAGAAACCTCGGTTTTATTTCGGCGCAGATAGGGCACGAAGCGGACATCTCCTTGACATCATTAGCTGTGTAGGGCAAGTTTTTAGATCTTACCCAGTGATACATTCTAGTTACTCCCGGGTGGTTGAGTGCGTTATGTAGTTCTTTCAACTTGTTTATATTCATGTAGGCGCATACGCGAGATAGAGCGTCCGCAGCAGCGTTTTCAGTGCCTGGTCTATAAACTATATCGTATTTGAAGCAAGACAGTTCTAATCGCCAACGTTGGATCTTTTCATTTTTTATCTTACTATTATGTTTTTGATTGAACATGAAGGCTACCGATTGTTGGTCTGTTATAAGAAGAAAATGTCTACCAATCAGGTAGTGTCTCCATTTCTTTAGGCTCTCTACTATCGCACAGGCCTCTTTTTCGATTGAGGATTGTTTGCATTCAGAGTTATTCAATGTCCGAGAGAAAAAGGCAACTGGTCTTCCATGTTGGGTCAGCGTAGCCCCTAACGCAAATTCTGAAGCGTCTGTTTCGACAGTAAACATTTCATTGTCGTTAATGGCTACTAGAGCGGCTGCCTTGATATCTTGCTTGAGTTCTTCAAAACACTTGATCGCATCAGGTGGCAACGGGAAAGTTGTCACGCGTGTAAGTGGCTTTATTTTTTCGGAGAAACACGCAATCCATCTAGCATAGTGAGCGAGCATCCCTAGGACTCGTTTTAGTACACTAGTTTTAGTTGGAGCGGGAAGCTCTAGAAGAGGTTTTAGTCTTTCCGGGTCAGGACTGATTGTATTATTTTCAACAGTATAACCAAGCAAGTTGATTTTAGTTTTACTGAAAACACTCTTCTGTTCGTTTAGAGTTAAATTAAATTTATAAGCGGCGTCCATAAAGCGTTTTAGATTGTGGTCATGATCCCTTTGATCTTTGCCGCAGACGGTTACATCGTCTAAATAGGAGAACGTTCCTTTTAGTCTCTCTTCTGATATGATGAAGTCCAGGGTTCGTTGAAAGGCTGCAACGCCATTAGTCACGCCAAATGGGATGCGTGTAAACTGGTACAATTTGCCGCACGCTTCGAAAGCTGTATATATCTTTTCATTTTCTAAGATGGGTACTTGATGATATGCGCTCTTTAGGTCGATTTGACTGAACACTTTAAATCTTGATACATTGTTCACGACTGATGCTATGTTAGGTAAGGGGAAGGCATCCAAATCGGTGAATTTGTTTATGGTCATGGAGTAATCGATGACAAGTCGTTTTCGATGAACCCCTCCTCCCGCTACAAGGACTTGGGCTCTCCGGGGGGAAATACTTGTTTCAACGACACCGTCTTCAAGTAATTTAGACACTTCTTCTTTTATAAAGTCCTCATCTTCCTTACTATAGCGCCGGCTTCTCACGGCGATCGGTTGAATGTTCGGCGACAGATTTGTAAATACGGAGACTGGCGGCACCGAAGCTCGTAACACGTTGCATATCTCTAAAGGTTCACCAGGCCCACCAAGATTGAAATTAATGCTAGAGTGATGTTTGAGCAAGTCATGGCCGACGATTACGTCGGCACAGAGGTTGTCGACAACTAGAAGAGGTGTTTGTTTGTAAGTATGCTTATTCATTGAAAGGGTAGCAAAACAGACACCTTCGACAAAAGAAACTTAATTGAGAGATGCGAGATTGACTGTCTGCTTGCAGGGTTTTTTGCGTAGTTTCATTATGCGAGCAACTTTACTGTTAATAAAGCTGACCGAACTTCCTGTATCAACGAGAGCATCAGCCTTGTATTCATTGGCCATGATTAAAATTGTCGCACTCCTAAGGCTCGAAGGAGAGGCAGCAGAAGTAGCTCCACTGTAGAACTGGCCGTTGTTAGAGGTCGTTGGATCTTCAACTGTCGTGGAGTTCAAGTCAATATTGCCCGATCTACAGACGCTTGCGAAGTGTCCTTTCTTTAAGCACTTTTTGCAGGTGGCTTTGTTGGCTGGACATCTAAACCTTGAATGAAGACTCCCGCCGCAAAAAAAGCAGGATTTAGCCAGAGGCGGCGTGGTCGGGGCGGCTTGAAAAGTTCGTGATGATGAAGCTGCTGCATGATTTTCGGATTCCTTGTCCCGTGAAGTACCTTGCGATATGGCAGTAAGTTGCGGAGAGTTGATACCAATAGCAACTGCATCCTTCTCTGCTGTTTCCAGAGCTATGGCTTGATTAAGTGCTTCTGAGAGAGTAAGTCTAGAGTTTTCTAATAACCGCTCGCGAATCCTTCGTGATAGTAAGCCGGATATGAGAGCACTACGAACTGCTTCGTCTTCATGCTCTTGGGCTAAAACGTCTTCGAATTTACAATCTTTCGCGGAAAGTCGAAGAGCTCTAACATAATCAGAGATCGTTTCGTCGGCTCGTTGCTTGCGATTGAAGAGAATGTGCCGAGCTAGAATAATATTTTTTGGTTTGACATAGATGTCTTCTAGAAGTTTCATCGAATCTTTTTTGGAGCATGTTTTGATATGCTTGTAAATTGATGCCGATAAATGGTTAACTAGCAGCATACACTTAAGCGAGTCTGGTAGATAGATAGATAGATAGATTATCACTTTATTGCACCATCAATACACTTATAAAACAAGAACTTAATACTAATTATATATGATGTGGCACAATCGGCGGCCTTATCGCTAACAGCGATCTCTTCCAGGCAACCTTTGGATGGTACATCTTCGGTAATCTCTTCTGCTAGGAAGCTTTCGAATGTCGATTTCCAATGTACCCATTTTACATCGGCGTCCGCGACATCAGGCTCGATATCAAACCGATCGGGTCGCAGATATCTTGATAGCGAAGGCTTGCTTAGTTTTTCGTCAGGCATTTTTAGTTAAATAAATTGTGGTGAGATAAACGAGAAAACCAAGAGAAACATTGGTTTTATTTAACTAAAAGAATTCCACTAGACAAACATAATGATTAATAAATACCAGGTATGACAGTTGACACATTTGGTATTGACAACACTATGGAGATCGTATACGGTGCGGTGTGCGGAGGTCGCTTAACACCTCAAGTGGGACAATAAGTGTAATTTTTTTTTTTGAGAATGTTTTTGTAGGATATTGTTAGATTGGAGTAGCAACACAAAGAGAAGTGCGTTCTGAAACATGATACGTGGGTGTGCTTTCAGATACTTTTGTACACATAACAAAATTGTAGAACATTTTATTTCATAGCTTTGAAAATAGTTCTCATTAAGTTGTGTATGAACGTGTTTGTTTTGACGTTTCTTTCTTTTCAAAACACGTGTTTACGTGTGGAGCTCGCATGCTCCTAATTTTGTGATACATGTAATAAATACACAACAAAATGAGTTTATACAACTTCAAAAAGATAGCTGTGGTGCCCACGGCCAAGGTGAGAAATCAAATCGTATAATAATACAGGATTATGTAAAGTTTTCCTGTAATGTAAGTGTAACCTATAAATCGTCTGATTTTCGTATTTCAGGACTTTATAGACATCATTTTGTCTAAAACACAGAGAAAGACACCTACTGTGGTGCATAAACACTATAAAATATCGAGGATACGTGGGTTTTACATGAGGAAAGTGAAGTTTACTCAGCAAAATTTCCACGATCGCTTGTCACGTATTATACAGGTAAAAACATATCCTTCTACCACATTATTCATTGTGTAGTACTCATTCAGTTTCAGTAATGTGTAGGCTAATCGAGAGAAGTAATCTACAACATACATTGAACAGCAGCTAGTTTTTCCTGGGCTGAAAACTTCACAGGATTATTTACTTTCGAAAGTCTGATTTCTAAAATGCGAATTTTTACATGATATAAATGCCTAATATAGCAAGTAGTACCTAAAATTGGTTGGTCTTAGTTGTGATCTTAGCAAAGTATTTCACGAGAATTGCACAATATTATTTCCTTTTAAGAAAGTACAGTTCATACTAAAAATTCAACTTTATCTAAAGGGCTGTTTAGGTACAAACCAATTACTTTTTTAAAGCCATTGGCAAACTCAGAAAATGTTTTGAAACCTGTTCCACCCACTTTAAGCAACCAACAAGTAGTTTAAAGAATATAAAGAATAAATAAACATATTGTTATTACTTTTGCCCTGTTTATTTTTTATATCTGTATGAGGGTAATGGTGTTGATTACACTGTTACCCAAATAAATAAAAAGTAATAACCAAAACTTATGCATTAAATGATTGACTAGGTATAGTAAAAACAGAATCATCAAACTTCTCTGTGTGATGACAGGAATTCCCTAAACTAGATGATGTGCATCCATTCTACGCAGACCTGATGAATGTGTTGTACGACAAGGACCATTACAAGCTGGGCCTCGGCCAGCTCAACACGGCCCGCCATCTTATTGACAAGTGAGTTTGACAGGTTTATTAGCATGACAGGTACAGGGGGACCAATCTATTACCAAAATTACTATTGGCACTGAAGTATTGCATGGGAGTGATTCCCCTAAAAATGCTCATCAAAGCTTTTCCTTCCTATGTATCAATTATCACATCACATCATCAGCCTACACCTGTCCACTGCGGGACATAGGCCTCCCGACAAGTGCCATGAATAGCTGTCCACCACCGACTTGCCAGAATTGGCTCATATCATTAAGGGATAGTGAAATACACTCCCATGCAAGATGTCTGTGCATTTCCCAGTTCCCCCATTTAGGGGGGTAATGTCATAATCCCCATGCTGGGAATGGTTTGGGAGGGCAGTCAAGGTGTTAATTACACACTGAAGGAAGGTGACCTTCCTCTGGCGGGTTACCTTTGTCGCCTGACAAGACATCCACTGACTGGTTTGGAAGGGTTGATAAGTATGCCGCGGCCACAACAAGAATCAATTAAAATAATAATGCTGGATCAATTGAGCCACACACAGGCACCATGTCATATTGGCTCAAATCATCGACCTACACTGCCGGCCAAAAGTTTGAGACCACCTACATCAAAGTAGGAAAATGAAATAAAACTCAAAATACAAAGCAAGAGGTTTAATTATGAATTAAAATACTTATTTCCTAATACACATACATTATGAAGAAAACAAAAAAATCAAGAAAAATCAACCATTTACTTTAAAAATGTCGCTCATATTTTATACAGATTTTTCGTCGAAAAACCCTCCCTTGCATTTTATTACTACTTTCACTATTCTTGGCATACGAGCAATCAATTTGTCGATTGTATCTTGTGATATATTGTTCCAGCTTTCTTGTAAAGCCTTCCACATGTCTTCTTGCGAAGTGGGACAACAACTGCGCACATTTCTATCAAGCTCTTCCCACAAAAGCTCAATCGGGTTGAGATCCGGACTCTGAGGGGGCCACACCATGTTTTTTAAAACCCCTTCTGTTTCATTGTGTTCTAAATAACCCCTGCATAATTTTGAACTATGTTTTGGGTCATTATCTTGTTGGAAAAAAAATCCATCTCCAATTATTCTTGAACCAGACGGAATGGCATTTTGCTGTAGTATTCGTTTATATTGCTCCTTTTTCATGATTCCTTCGACTCGTACCAAATCTCCGGTTCCATGGCCCGAGAAGCATCCCCAGACCATAATGGAACCACCATCATGCTTGACTGTTGGCACCACACAGTCTGGCATCATCTTTTCCTCGACGTTAAGTCGAACAAAAATTCGTCGTTTTGAACCAAATATTTCAAATTTGGATTCATCTGACCAAAGAACTTGTTTAAAGTCTTCTTCAGTCCAGTCTCGATGGGTAAGGGCCCACTGCATCCGTTTCTTTTTGTTTTGTGGCCTTAGTAGTGGTTTTCGAACGGCGACGCGACCAAATAACTTAGCATCTCTCAAACGTCTTTTTACTGTAGTCAATGATACAGGTTCTGATCGGGATTTGTTCACTTCTACGCGGATTTCTGGTGCTGTTAGGCGTCTATTCCTCTTGCTGGTAGTGACGATGAAGTGATCCTCGCGAGAAGTGGTAGTTCTCGGCCTTCCCGAACGCGAACGATCTTGATTACTGCCAGTCTCCTTGTATCGGGTTATTGTGTTATGAACACAAGTCTTCGACAACTTAAGTTGAGAGGCAATCGCACGTTCAGATTTGCCTTCGCCGTATAAAACAACTATGGCAGAGCGAGTTTCACTGCTAATTTCGCGAACTTTTCCCATTTTAAGATGTCTTCACTGTAACAACGACGAGCTCAGACTAATAAGGTAGAAAATAATTTACTCCATAAAAACTCAGGTACTAAATATGTTTTAGGAAGCTAACATAATCCCTGATATCGGTTAACGCGAAACAAACCCAAAACAATAAGTAATGAGCAGATCATAAAAATATTACAATGACTCTACCACCTGGTCCTTGCGCGGCGCTCATTGATGTTTTGAAACAATAGACCTTTTTAGGATGATAACTTAAACAACAACATAAATAATGACTCTTAGAAATTCTTTAATAATAATAGAATACGCAGGTGTTCAAATTAGCTCATTATCATATGTGTACTTTGAAATATTTTGTTGGTGACAAAGATTTTTACAGTGGTCTCAAACTTTTGGCCGGCAGTGTACCTAATTACGAACTTTAATCAGTTTAGAATCAATAAATACCAATAATAATAATTAATTTATTAATGTACCAATCTCAATTCTGCAGTGTTGCGAAGGACTACTGCCGCCTCCTCAAGTACGGAGACTCCCTGTACCGCTGCAAACAGCTGAAGCGAGCAGCCCTGGGTCGCATGGCCACCATCATGAAGCGACAGGCCGCCAACCTCACCTACTTGGAACAGGTAAATAAATAATGCTGGACAATCCACACAGCATCATCTAGCCCCAAGCTAAGCAGAGCTTGTGTTATGAGCACTACATAACTAATATAATACACTATATAGGTAGATATTTTTTATTATACATAGAAAAAATCCAGAACAAATATCTGCAGATTGTACAAACATTTGTGCCAAGGCGGAATTCGAACCTGCAACCTCCTGCGTCGCAGGAGTACCTTCGCCCGCCGCGCCACAGAGGTCGTGGTGGTACCTACGTAGGCTTACATCTCAGCCCTTCACTCTGGGCAGTGTGAGTGAATGGAAACAAGTGTTAGCCCTGGCCTGCAAGCTGTTGTTCCTTCTGAGCCAACTAAGCTGTTGTTTCCTCTGAGCCAACTAAGTCTCTTCAAGACGTGAGTCTTTTAGGCCTTTCTGATTAATTGTCTTGTATTGTAACTATCGTAAGCTATAAAAAACAGGATAGATTGCAGCTAAAAGAAGGCAGGCCCATGCCTTTTCAGGAGGCCTATTTACTCCAAATTTCGTGTTTCGTTTCGGTCAATTGGTGTACTCTAATACACGGAATTAGAGTATCAATTTGCACAAAAAAAAAAAACGAAATAATCGATTGCTTATTTTGGAGAATTAAAATTGGCCTTCAGACCTAGGCGGTATTCAATACCCAGATCGGTAGCGAAATCCGAGTATGCAGGAATGCTACTGTACACTAAACTATCTACTTGGCGGGATACCGCGTCAAACCGAGCGAAACTGACGCTACAACTCAGGGCACCAAATACCGCGTAGGTCTCAACAGGCCATACACCTAAAGCATACTTTATAAAACATATGAAAATGTCTTCGGATGCAGCGACTCGTGTTATTACGGTCAAACACTACTTAAGAAATTGACTGCCAGCCTCGGCCTCGTGCAACACGCAGCGGCGCGCCGGCGCTCCACGGGGCTGTAGGTGCGCATGTGCAATGAAAGTGTTTAACGTTGTGTTCCATAGGTGCGGCAACACCTGGCGCGCCTGCCGTCCATCGACCCCTACACGCGGACCATCATCATCTGCGGGTTCCCCAACGTCGGGAAGTCCAGCTTCATCAACAAGGTATGGTTCAGTACAGTTCGGTACCACCATGGTACGCTCTGGTACTGTAGGTATCCCTTCATTTTCGTAGCAAAAACACGCAAAAGACAGAAAATGCGGTAAGGTCATCTGCCTAGGTCGACCTATTTCTATGTGAGAGAACTCCTTCATTAAGAATATAAGCGGTTTAACTACGAACCTAGTTTGTGTTGGAAGAACACCAACGGGGAGGGACTTCATCAGGGTGAGTGCGGTTCGCGTCGCGCCCATTCTGCGTCCTTGCGCACACTGGTGTTTTTCCAACACAAACTAAGTGCGTAGTTAACCCGCTTACATTCATAATGAATTCGTGAAACTACGAAAGTTTATAGTAAAATGAGAGAACCCCTGACTGATAGCTAATGGCAATAGATTGAATTCTAAGAAGGGCCTGACGCAAGGTGGAGTTATTCGCAAAAATATTCTTCGTAAGTTTTGTCAGTATGCCACCGTCAATTTTTATTCTAATCCATCCTGGCTAGCATTCAGGCCACCCAAAGGTTGCCTGGGAGATATCGCTATTAGCATTAATTTTATGCTGTTTTTTGCCGTGTGGTGCCCGGGTAGAATTGCACCACCCCACTTCTCCCCATGGGTGTTGTAAGAGGCGACTAAGGGACATACACCGGGGGACGGGCAGTAGCGCCCCCTGCAGAGCAACTCCACCAACGAACTGCGATCCCCAACCCGCATGCCCAGCGTGGGGATTATGGGCTTTACCCCCCAATGATAAGTCGACAGAAAATGGCCCCCCCGTCCCGGCCGCCTCGCTATTCCTGGCCATAGTAGCGGCCACGGTAACGGCGGGGGCAGGGGGTGCTAGGAATCACCGGGCTTACTCAGGCTACCATAAAGAACTGACCCTGGCAACGTTTAACGGACGCACTCTAAGGCTTGACCATCATCTAGCGCAGTTGGAAGTGGAGTTAGAGAACATTAAATGGCTTGTTCTGGGGTTATGTGAAGTCCGTAGAGGGGGGGAGGACACCGTAACCCTAGACTCGGGCCATCTTCTCTGCTTTCGCGAGGGTGATAAAACATCCCAGGGTGGCGTAGGTTTCCTCGTCAATAAGGCCCTCTCTAACAACGTCCAAGAAATCTCTAGTGTGTCGACCAGGCTAGAGTTCCTGATCCTTCGGCTATCCAAGCGGTACAGCATGAAGGTCGTTCAGGTCTACGCACTGATCTCGGCACATTCGGATGATGAAGTGGAGGATATGTACAAAGATATATCTAAAGCCTTACACAACACCACTAAGGCTCACTTCAACGTTGTTATGGGGGACTTTAACGGCAAGGTAGGAATCCAGACGGGCAAAGAATCCCGAATAGGCCCGCATGGTTATGGAGCTAGGAATCACAGGGGGCAAATGCTAGTCAACTTCCTTGAGAAAGAAGGGCTGTTCTTAATGAACTCGTTCTTTAAGAAACGGCCCCAAAGGAAGTGGACATGGCTTATCGCAGACACTGACACAAAAAATGAGATCGACTTCATCATGACGGATAGCAAGCCCATATTCAGAGACGTCTCAGTGATCAACAGGTTCAATACCGGATCTGATCACCATCTACTCCGAGGCTCTCTGAATATCAACTTGAAGCTTGAAAGAAACCGTCTGATGAAGTCCACGCTCCGACCTAACCCAATCCAAATCATGGCGGACACCGAGAAGTTTCAGCAGCTTCTCGAGGATAGATTTGTTTCCTTGGAACCCACTGATGACGCTGACGAGACCCTACACAGTTTGGTCAAAACGTTAAGGGATGAGGGCATTGAGTTTTGCAAAAAGCAGCATACTGGCAAGAAGTCCAAACTCTCGGATGAGACTCTTGGGCTGATGACAAAAAGACGGGAAACCACCCAAGCGACTTCGTCAGAGAGGTCAGACCTGAACAAGCGAATGGCGAAGATGGTACGGCGTGACCTTTGGAGCTCCAATACACGCCTCATTGAAGAGGCGATAGAGCGAAACCGAGGGTACAAGGTATTCACTCAGCAGCTTGGCAGGAGCCACCTGACGGAAATTAAAACGCACGACGGGAGGACCGTATTGTCGAAGCCAGAGATATCCGCCGAGATAGAGGATTTTTATTGCCGGAACTGCCTGATATCAGTCAAGACGAGATCGTGTTAGCTCTGAGGCAGCTTAAAATGGAAAAGCCCCCGGTGAGGACTTAAATTACATCAGAGATTCTGAAAGCCGGAGGAGCCCCTGTAATACAGGAGCTACAGAACCTTTTAACACCGTCCTGCACAGTGGGAGAACTCCTAAGGCGTGGAGCGGGAGTTTGGTGGTGCTCTTTTTTAAGAAGGGCGATAAAACCCTCCCTAAAAACAACAGACCCATCACACTCCTGAGCCACGTCTATAAGCTGTTCTCGCGAGTGATCACGAATCGTCTCGCCGGGAGACTTGACGAGTTCCAGACGGAACAAGCCGGGTTCCGAGGAGGATATGGCACCATAGACCACATACGCACAGTAAGGCAGATTATACAGAAGTCCGAAGAGTATAACCAGCCCCTGTGTCTCGCTTTTGTGGACTATGAGAAGGCCTTCGACTCCGTCGAAACCTGGGCTTTTCTGGAATCCTTACAGCGTTGCCAAGTAGACTACCGTTATATCGAGGTGCTGAGATATCTCTACGAGGTCGCCACCATAAGTTTCCAAGTACAGGGCCAGCAGTCTAAACCCATCCAATTGCGCAGAGGAGTGAGACAGAGAGACTTCATATGCCCGAAACTGTTCACGAGGGCGTTGGAAGATATTTTTAAGACGCTGGACTGGAAAAGGAAGGGCATTAACATAAACGGCGATTACATCTCGCACCTACGATTCGCTGATGACATAGTCTTAATGGCGGAGTCGCTAGACGAGCTGAACCGGATGCTAGATGGCCTAGCCACAGCCTCGCGATGCATGGTCTTGGCATGAATTTGTATAAAACCAAAGTCATAATCAATGGCCACATTGATCCAGGACCGGTCGTCGTACATGGCCACCTTCTCGAAATTGTTTCCGAGTACACTTACCTCGGGCAGATTCTGCAGTTAGGTAAGAACAATTTCGAGAAGGAGGCCAAGAGGAGGATTCAGCTAGGCTGAGCAGTGTTTGGGAAACTACGTCGAGTCTTCTCGTCATCCATACCGCAATGCTTGAAAACGAAAGTTTTCAACCAGTGCGTCCTACCCGTTCTGACCTACGGATCTGAGACGTGGACGCTCACGGTAGGGCTGGTCAACCAGTTCAAAGTCGCTCAACGAGCTATGGAAAGAGCTATGCTCGGAGTTTCTCTGAAGGAAAGGATTCGTAACGAATATATCCGACAGAGAACCAAAGTTATCGACATAGATCAGAGAATTAGCAAGCTGAAGTGGCAGTGGGCTGGCCATATCTCGCGAAGAACCGACAATCGCTGGGGTAAACGTGTTCTCGAGTGGAGACCGCGACTCGGCAAACGTAGTGTAGGACGCCCTCCGGCCATGTGGGATGACGATCTGCGAAAGACTGCAGGCAGATGCTGGATGCGGCAAGCTGAAGACAGGGCGCTTATTGGGGGAGGCCTATTTCCAGCAGTGGACTAAAATATGTTGATGATGATGATGATTTATTTCATGTGAGGTACAATCGGCGGCCTTATTG
Source organism: Eupithecia inturbata (assembly GCA_963662085.1). Lineage (NCBI taxonomy): Eukaryota > Metazoa > Arthropoda > Insecta > Lepidoptera > Geometridae > Eupithecia > Eupithecia inturbata. The sequence continues at coordinate 8,397,227 of OY759203.1, forward strand.
CTAAAAGCGATCTATAAATATAAATTTATTGAATTTGTTATTTAATAATTATTAATTGATTTTTAATAAAGAAATGCTCTGTCTGAGTGGCGTGTGTCTTCCATGTTAGCTTGTCCACTCTCATGTGTGGTTCTTTTCCAGATCACTCGCGCAGACGTGGAGGTGCAGCCGTACGCGTTCACCACCAAGAGCCTGTACGTCGGACACACTGACTACAAGTACCTGCGCTGGCAGGTGAGCACTCTGCTATCTATACATAGACACATCAAACAAACGACCTGTTTGTGCCAAATTAAAATATCTTGAATATAGAATAGAATCATGGTCATTTTGACATGAGTCATGTCAAAATGACCCCAGAGATCAATCAACATGAAATTACTAATACATGGCCAATACATTTGTACTATGTGCAACATGACCGTTAAAACAAATATTCCGTCTTCCCGTCCAAGTGAGGAAATTAAAATGTATCCCATTGTAGGTGAACCGTGGTCTGTGAAATTAAAATGTATCCCATTGTAGGTGAACCGTGGTCTGTGAAATTAAAATGTATCCCATTGTAGGTGAACCGTGGTCTGTGAAATTAAAATGTATCCCATTGTAAGTGAACCGTGGTCTGTGAAATTAAAATGTATCCCATTGTAGGTGAACCGTGGTCTGTGAAATTAAAATGTATCCCATTGTAGGTGAACCGTGGTCTGTGAAATTTAGACAATTTTAGATTATAACCGTTTTTATTTATACCAGGTGATCGACACACCCGGAATCCTAGACCACCCGTTAGAAGAGCGCAACGTGATAGAGATGCAAGCTGTCACCGCATTGGCGCACTTGCGCGCCGCCGTGCTTTACTTCATAGACATCAGCGAGCAGTGCGGGCACACGCTCAACGAACAGGTCAGTACAGTACATGATACAATGTGATAGAGATGCAAGCTGTCACCGCATTGGCGCACTTGCGCGCCGCCGTACACGCTCAACGAACAGGGGGCCCACTCGTAAAATGCAAATCAGAGTTTCTGATTCGTTTTCGTGCAAATTCTACTCTTAATGATGAAGATTGCATTTGCAGGAAAACTAATCAGATACTTCGGTTTCGTTTTACGAGCTGGTCTTCGGTCAGTAAAGTGCAGAACAAAACGTGTCCACCCTATTTCGTCACAGGCTCTTGAAGGCGATGTCGAGCTTTAACACCGCCTTTACTTTATAATATTTTAGTTTTGTCCAGAAGTCTCTTGCTCGAAATAATTGTTTCACTAAACATCTCTGTGTCAATACTTGAACAGCCCTAAGAAGGTAGTTTTTGTCCCTGGAAGCATATTGCCTACATGGCTTACCAAACGATTAGTTATTACTTTTATGTCTCATTTTAAAATAGCGAATGCTGTAAACACTATTGGAGCCAGCCCTACAGTCCCCTGTCCTCCGCAGATATCTCTGTTCGAGAGCATCAAGCCGCTCTTCTCCAACAAGCCTCTGATCGTGGTGCTCAACAAGATGGACGTGCTGACTCCCGAGGAGCTGTCAGCAGACAAGCGGGCTCTGCTGACAAAGCTGGAGGCAGACTGTGCTAAAGGACACGTTATCAGGTAAATATGTGTGTGACAATTAAATTTGTTTATTAATTCCAATGTTACAGTATGTACGTACGCTAGTGTTCACAACAGTCCTGGCTGTACGAACTAAGTTACATAGTTGTTACAATGTTTAGCTGTACGTACACTTGTACGAAACAAATTGACACTGAACTTAATAACATAAATGTACTTTTATGAATAACTAGCTGCAGCCTGCGGCTTCGCACGCTTTTTTCCGGAATAAAAGGTAGCCTATGTCCGGCTCCGGGATACCATCTACCTCGCTGCCAAATTTCACCGAGATCCGTTCAGCCGTTCTTGAGTTATAAATAGTGTAACTAACACGACTTTCTTTTATATATATAGATTTAAAAATGTAATTTTATGAGTAATAATGAGCTTACTTGAATGAAACAATTTTTATTTATTTTTATTTTTATAAATAGCTGGTGTAATAACTCGTTCCAAATACTTCCACCACCTTACTACCTCCTTCTCTCTAGCGGCGACAACGCGAACGGCCTGGGCGCCGTGCCCATCATGCGGACCTCGACCGTCTCCGAGGCGGGCGTGCAGGAGGTCAAGATCCGGGCTTGCGAGACTCTGCTGGGGCACAGGGTCACGGAGAAGATGAGGACCAAGAAGGTATGCTCACTTCTTTCATCGTGTGATCAAACCAATACATTTTATTATTAGGTCCTTACATATGAAATTGGCGTTTTGTATGGGAGAAACAAAAAGTCGAATATTTTTTAATATAATATATTTAATTAATCAAAGTATGAACCATTATTTTCTATGCACTTTTGCCATCTTATAGGTAGTTCATTGATCCCTTTACTAAAAAAACCAGTATGAACAATACCGGCACTAGTCCACCAAACGCTTACAAGTAACTTTTTTGGGGTTAATTTTCGCTTGGGGCAGGATTTGGCTGGCTGGCCAGGATCCAACCATTGCGCTGAGCGCTTCCGATTATCGTAAAGAACCCATTTTTCATCACAGGTAATGATTCGGTTTAAAATACCTTCATTATTGTGCCGGTTTAGTAATGTAACGCAGCAGTCGACGCGCGTTTGCCGGTTTGCTTCAGTCAATTCGTGAGGTACCCACCTTTCAAGCTTTTTAATCTTCCCAATTTGCTTCAAGTGAATTAAAACAGTTTTATCACTAACATCGCAGCCTGCAGCTAACTCGGACGTGGTTTGCGATGGATCCGCTTCCACAATAGCCTTCAACTCTTCATTATCAACTTGAGTCTCAGGCCGTCCACGGGGCTTGTTCTGCAGGTCAAAATTTCCAGAACGAAAACGTTGGAACCAAAAACGAACTGTGTTTTCTTTTGCAACACGACCGCCATACACATCATTCACCCTTCGAGTTGTTTCCGCAGCACTAGTGCCACGGCGGAACTCGTACTCGTAAATAATGCGATATTTTAAGTTTTCCATTTTGTAAAATGAGTGACGCAAACAGAAAAAAACAGAAAAAAACAAAACAAATGAATGACGATCATCGAAGCACAAATACATGAGTCTATAGCTGTACAAATTTGAATTTGGAATTCCTTACCAAAGAGGAGAAATTTGTGATTAAAGTGGCCAGTACGAAAAACGCCAATTTCATATGTAAGGACCTAATATTATATTAAAAAATATTCGACTTTTTGTTCCTCCCATACAAAACGCCAATTTCATATGTAAGGACCTAATATATGGTTTGCGATTTCCTATTTTAATTTTGCAAGTTTTAAAGCAATGGCGTAAAATGGGGGAGGACTTCGCGCAGAAGTTAATAATTAATAAATAAATAATAACAATGCACATACCATCATCTGTAATAGCTAAATAAGTGAATCAGCGTTGGTTTTTTAAATAAGCAATTTAACAATGACTTATAAATTATAATATAACACATGAAGGGGGATAAAACTCCTATTTAATTGTAGGTATAACGCATCGAGTTAGAATTCTATAGAGTCCCAATCTATAACTGACAGCACTCAAATAATGTCTGAGCGCTGTTCTACATACCTATACATTTGTTATTGTTCGGGTAAACCGACCACTCAGCAGTTATGCGTTTAGCTGCGCTTGCAGTTGAATGCGTATTTGCTCGCGGTTACCTAAATTTACTCAGTTCGCGATCGACCGCCATCGTCACGAGTTCAAACCAACACTTATTACCATTTCGTACCATTTATTCCATAAGTTGGCGGCAGGAGTTTAATTTACCATAAATAACGTGTCTTGTGAATATAGTCCGTACCATACCACACCAGTGACTTTCCTTGACCTCCAACCAAGCTCCATACCAATTACCAATCTCAAAGGGCAGTTTGGGGATCAACCAGCACCATCTACCACAACCCCCAAACCACACCCTTTTCAGTTATTATATAGTTCACAATGATATTTAAGTACGCGAATTAAGACGTTATCTTGGTTGTATAATGTTCAATGTCGCTTGTACGCAATGTCATAATAATGCACCGAAGACATACCGAAGATGACCGAAGTCGTACGGCCATGCGTACGAACAGGGAACAGGGCGAATGGAGACACTATTTGTACTATATATTTGTGAAACGTGAGTTTATAATGTACCTACCTAGGAGCTAGGAGGACTCCGGAACTAAACATCTGCTTTCTAAAATTATTTCACCATGCCGTAAAGGCTTAACTGAAATGTAGGTCGCGGCTGATCGCGCGCGCTGTCAGCCGAAATAGTTTTATATCAAATGTAGGTCGCGGCTGATCGCGCGCGCTGTCAGCCGAAATAGTTTTATATTAAATGTAGGTCGCGGCTGATCGCGCGCGCTGTCAGCCGAAATAGTTTTATATCAAATGTAGGTCGCGGCTGATCGCGCGCGCTGTCAGCCGAAATAGTTTTATATCAAATGTAGGTCGCGGCTGATCGCGCGCGCTGTCAGCCGAAATAGTTTTATATCAAATGTAGGTCGCGGCTGATCGCGCGCGCTGTCAGCCGAAATAGTTTTATATCAAATGTAGGTCGCGGCTGATCGCGCGCGTTGTCAGCCGAAATAGTTTTATATCAAATGTAGGTCGCGGCTGATCGCGCGCGCTGTCAGCCGAAATAGTTTTATATCAAATGTAGGTCGCGGCTGATCGCGCGCGTTGTCAGCCGAAATAGTTTTATATCAAATGTAGGTCGCGGCTGATCGCGCGCGCTGTCAGCCGAAATAGTTTTATATCAAATGTAGGTCGCGGCTGATCGCGGGCGCTGTCAGCCGAAATAGTTTTATATCAACAGTGTGTTGTACGTGAACCCGTACAAAGTTCCTATTTCATTTTACCATGAGTCCAGCAGAAGTAACGTCCCCTCGCCACAGGTGGACGGCATCCTCAACCGTCTGCACGTGGCGACCCCCGCCCCGCGCGACGGCCGCGTGCGCCCCCCGTGCATCCCCCCCGCCGTGCTCGCCAAGAAGCAGGCGGCGCAGGACAAGGAGACACGGAAACGGAAGCTGGAGAGGGAGATCGAGTTAGAGGAGGGAGACGATTATGTGCTGGGTGAGTGAACGAGTTTGATGTTTTTTTGGTTTTGTATAGAAAATGCTCCCGAGGTGGTCCTTTTAATAATGCTGGACACAATTGACACAGAATCATCTAGCCCCTTGCTAAGCAGAGCTTTTGGCATTCCCGAGAGTTGGTCCTGCCTGCGACGCTTGACAGTGGAAATATAAAGTTTGTTTATATAAAGTTTTAGTAATTTCAAGGAATCAAAGAAATATTTAGAATTTTATGTAGTTCGAGTTTTATACCACAGGGATCCCGTGAGTACTGAGATCTAGGTCTAATTTGACAAACAAACCCGTTAGGTTCGCCTCTTAGACGAGTCCATTAGCTGAACAATTCCAACAAGAAGCTACTTACAACGTTGTTGTTAATTTCAGACCTACAGAAGAACTATGCGGATATCCCGGAGGAGGAGAGACACGACCCTATCCCGGAGTTCTGGGAGGGACACAACGTGGCGGACTACATCGATCTAGATATATTCGACGTGGGTTCAATAATCATAAGAGCCTTTAGATTATCTCTCATAAAGGGCCTCTATGCTGTTGGCCTCGGCCCACGCGCCCCCCATAGGACGGGGTCACATATGGCAATAGAAACACATATTAATAATTATTGATTAATATTATCTAGTCGTGTCGGTCGCGGCGTAAGAGTCGACCCTTGCACCTCAGCTCGTGCATGTCGTAAAAGTCGACCAAGAGAACCTGCCGGAGAAAGGGCAGCATCTTCCTTCTGTGAATTATTGAAATCTTCCCTGAGGTCACTAACCCGTCTGCCAACCGTGATTATGACACAACCCAATTGGTTGAGGGGAGCGTTCAGCCCTGGGTGATGTGAGCTGATCCTCGTGCCCTCATCTGAACACGTTAATCGTTGTACTAGCCAAACTCGATGTAGAATGTTTGCTAACAAACCACGACACAAATAACTAAAACTCACTTGCTTGTATTGCGTCGAGTTTCAGATGTAATTTTAAGCAATATTTATTAAAGGAAAGATCGCAAATCGACAAGTAATATAAATATTGCACAAAAAGACGCGGCAACAGAGTGAATTTAAAGGTTAAGTATCGGCGGTTTGTTTACAAACATTCCACATCGAGTTCGGCTAGTGTAGCCTACATAGGCTTTGTTTTATCTAGGTAGCCGCCAGCAGAAGCCAGTCTTAAATATAAATAGATGCATTTAATTATTTGGTGTTGCAGAAACTGGCTGAGCTGGAGAAGGAGGAGGACCTTCGCATGGAGGGCGGCGTGTACGCGGCGCCCAAGATAGAGTACGACGAGACGATGCGCGAGATCAGACAGCTGGCCACGCAGATACGGTCAGTACAACTCACTTGTTACTTCCGCACGGCTTTGCTCACTGGCGTCGGTCGGCCGAGTCACCTAGGTACCACAGCCCGCATTAGTGCACCCTTCGTCCAGAAACGCTAATTGTGTTAAGGTTCGCTGATTTAGACTGGCAGCTCCATCCACCAGTAAAGTATACAATTAATTACGTACAGCTGTAGAGGAGGAGCGGGCAAGTGGACGAAGAAATGAAGTACCTACATGTAACATCTAACACTAATCTATTTATGTCTACTCGTACTTATCTATTATAAGACCCGTGCGCATTCAAATAACTATCCTAGCAAGGTGGAAGTAATATTTTACAGCGCCGGAGGAAGTAGGCAGTTGAGGTTGACTTTACAAACTATAGTTAGCCAGAATTTAACTAGATGTCGTTTCTTAAGCGCCTTCTAATTTGACCTGTGGTGACATATAGTTAAGTTCCGGACTCGACTCTGTCCTGAACTAGTCCTGATTCTGACGCCTCGAAGAACCCATATGAACCAAGGATAATTGGTTCCCAAAACTTAACTATATTATATGTCACCACAGGTCAAATTAGAAGGCGCTTACGAAGCGACATCTAGTTACATTCTGGCGAACTATAGTTTGGTCGTTTATTGTATAAGGTTTGTTATACAACTGTTTTATGTATATGTTTAGTTCTATGCAACTTACAAATGGCAAGTCAATCATTAATAATAGGTACCGGAAGTTCCGGTCGCACAATCACCAGCGGGGTGAGGTGTGGGGTGTGGGGCAACAGCAGACTCCATGTTTTGAATAACACCTAGAAATTAGAAATTTTAGAAATTAGATGAAAATATAAGAAAAAATATAACACATAATTAAAAAGAAGAAACGCAGTTTCTCTAATAGTTAGAGAATTTTACAGCGCGTGCGAAGCCGCTGGCAGCAGCTGGTAAAATATTGGCTCGAAATTTGTCAATTTCTTGGAACTTATGATGGCAAAGCTTGTCATAAGGATTAGGCCTAAAAAAAACAATGTTTTTTAGTAACGTTTATTTCTGTAGGCACCAAAAATGAGCTTTTTTGGTGCCTACAGAAATAAACGTTACTAATGTAGTAAGTCATAAGTCTAATTTTAAACAAAATTATTTCAAGTAAGACAAAGTGTTAATTAATTCTCTTCACTTAAATTTTTTGTCCAAATTCAAATTCAAAGTGATTTATTTCCTTTAGACTGTACGGGACACCTTTATATGATAGAAATGATAAGAAGAGTATATGATAAAAACTCTTATATTGATATTATAAATTAATTGATATTTGAGCACGCGCCTACCATGATGGGGTGAAAACGTGAACTGATGCAATAAAGTAAGTGGAAGGCGCGTGTAACAATTGACCTTAATAATATCGATGATTTGACAATAATTAGCTAGCTTATACCTAAATGCACGGTTGCGCTGCACCGTACATGCTCCCGGGCGAGAGATGTAGGTAAAGATGCTGTATGATAAATGATAGGCTTAGTAATATAATCTAATGATAAAATGATATGATGCGTTAACATAAGTAAATTTAAACTTAAACGCTATGTTAGTTAGATGTCATGATCTACATCATTTGCGTGAAAAGTAGGAAAAACTCTAGATGGTGTGGTTGCCTTATCGATCATTTGAACCTTTTGATTTTTATACAACACTGAAACAACTCTCGGTTGTTCGACTAAACTAGATACACTTCTCACTGATTGAACACTAGGCTCATTAACACTTTCACTGGCACTAGCACTAGCGATGTCGCTGAGGGCGACCCTCGGAGCCGGCTGTGGCGCCGGAGCAGCAGCAGTGGTGGCGGTGGCAGCAGCGGTCCGCTCCCCGCGGCCCGCGCGCACCCCCGCCCGCCATCGCCTCCACAGGAACGCGACGCCTGCGACGCACACAACCGCGACCAAAATGTATATGACCACGTAGTGATGAACGTCGTGGCTGGAAATCTGTTCGATTTCACTTCGTTCCGATTTCATCTGCTCGATCTGTTGACCGATCCTCTTCAAGGACGTCTGTCTGTCTTTGACATCCACGTCCGATCGATTCTCGCTCTCATCGATTGGTACAGTTAAATTGATAATGTTGTTAACTGGGGGAATATCGATTGATAATAAATCGGGTTTTGCGTGCATCTCATTCATGTGATGATTGTGTGAATAAATCATGAATGAATCGGCTCTCAATGTACAGTCATTGCCCATGGATAGCACGCCGCCCTTGCTGATGTGTTCAAATGTGACCTGATCGCTACACATCAATCGTAGTGTGCATTTGTTGCAGCAATAAAATAAATAATTGTTCAATTTATTTAATGCAATCCAGTTGTTTTGGCACATCTTTGTGATTGTTTGACATCTCTCCATTGTATTGTCCTTGACACACAAGTTTTGATCGCTATGCATATGATAAATAGGGCTCTGAACCTCACATAGTTTTGTGGTAGGATTTAATTGATAGCATGCTTGTAAATCTTTCTCTGTGATAGGTAGGTACGAATCTCGTTGTATATTCATCGCAATGTACTCTGTGATAGGTATGATAGTAATCGTTTTACCTCTGTTCATGGTAGGAATAGGTATAATCTTGTAGATATCATAGTTCTCTCTGGTAACAAGTGGGATCTTCACTTCTAGGAGCATGTATTGATCTGTGACTCTCACCTTAACCCTCAATAAATGATACAGTTTTGATATGCCATCTCCTCTGTGAAAGTCATCTATAGGTAATGATACATCCTTTGATAAATGCCCAGAAATTATACTCAACTCTTCTTTGATTTGATCCGGTGATATGATATGGATATTGAATTTCCCGTGATAAATATCGGTAACCGTATCTAAAAGAGTTTCCTGTATCTGTTTTAGATTGCCTAGTATATTATTGGCGATGATCGACGACAATGTAAACTCATTATTAGCTATAACACTCTCTACCTCCTGTTTCAGAATTTCATTTTTCTGCGCTTGATTTATCATGTGTTGATAAAATAATTTATGCTGTTGGTCTACTGATAGTTCTAAACGCTTCAAAAAGGTATATTGTGCTTCAATAATTGATGTTTGATTTTTCCAAAGGTTGGCGAGGTGATTTTGATTCTTCATAACGAGGTCAATGTCGCGCTGATATTGTTGTGCAAAATCATCATCTAGTACTCCGAACAATGCATGTGCTACGTTTCCTATTCCATTGATGAGACCTCTACGTACTCGTGTTCCTATGACGTTGGATTGTTTATTAAGTAACAGCTGATCGTAGTATTGTAACTCGATAAACCCGTGACGTAATTGCAGTACTATCAGGTCGCACTGTGCTCTTTGTTTTTGTTTTGAGCATGACGCATGTAGGTGATTGATATAGTTTGACAGTAACTTTGTACCTTCCCAGTAGGGATTCATGTCGTAATAAATTACCATTTTCCATTCGTCCCTGATAAGTTGCATTGTAGATAATTTGTCAAAATAAAGGCTCTGTTGCTCTTTAAAAAATGATACGTTATGTGTACAATATGCGTTTTGTGCACACATAGTAAACAATAACAACATTGTAAGTATGAAGTTACTGAGTTTACTGCGCATTCTTTTGACTCTATCGGGCTTGGGACTCTGTTGATTATCTTTGCTCTGTTCCGTATCTTTTTCTGGTGACTGATTTTCAACTGGTAAGATTGATAATTTTGTGATTGGTCTCTTGATAACGCCATTTTTTGTCTTCACTGAGACTACTCGCACATAACCATCGGTGCCGGGGTGAACATCAATAATTCTGCCTAACGCCCACTTCCCCGGGGGAAGGTTAGGTTCGTGTATGATTATGATATCGTCAATCTTGATGTTTTCTTTGGGCTTCAGCCACTTGCTGCGTGATGATAATTGTGTTAAATATTCTGCCTGCCATCGTTTCCAAATATCTCCGAACAACTTTTGTGTAAGATGCCATCTTGTCCTTTGATCTCTTTCTGTTTCGACAATACTTAAGACTGGGCCGCTTGATAGAAAGTGGGATGGAGTCAGGTAGTTCAGATCTTCCGGATCTTCCGTCAGCGCGCAGAGCGGCCGTGAATTGAGGACGGCCTCCAACTGGGTGAGTAGAGTCGTATATTCTTCAAAAGTGAGCTTTTGGTCTCCAACTACACGTCGAAGGTGATACTTCACGCTCTTTATGGCCGCTTCCCATAAACCTCCTGCGCTCGGGTTGCTTGGTGCATTGAAATGCCAGGTTATCTCCATCTCACTGACCTCTGATAAAAGTTCTGGATTGATAATGCTTCTGATCTCTTTTATCTCTTGCTTGAGAATTTTGTTAGCGCCGACAAAGTTTGTACCATTGTCGCTGTACATATGTGATGGTGTACCGCGTCTTGCAGCCATCCGTCTCAACGCCGCTAAGAAAGCGGACGCAGTCATGTCTGACACTAACTCGAGATGAACAGCCTTTGTCGCCATACATATAAATAATGATATGTAACCCTTGAAGCTTTTCATGCCTCTGCCCTTGCTGGACTTCACAAACACGTGACCTGAATAGTCAACGCCTGTATGATAGAATGGCCTTGAGGAATTTGACCTTGATTCGGGCAAATTTCCTAAGATTTGATCGTGTTTTGAAGGGTTATTTCTTCTGCATGTGATATATTGGCGTAAACGCATTTTGACAGCTCTATTACCACCAATTATCCAATACTGTTGTCGTAGTTTTGCTAGGGTAACACGTGCTCCACCATGGTATGTTTGTTTGTGTGCATGGTCGATGAGTAGGTCTGTCACGTGACCAGAGTGTGGGATGATGAGTGGATGCATCATGTCTTTGCTTATGGAGGCGTTTGTAAGTCTGCCTCCCACTCTGAGCAAGCCTGCTTGGTCTAGTCTCGGGTTTAAACACAAAAGTTTGCTCTTCGAGTCGACTTGATTATATTTTTGTAGAGATAAGATGTCCTTTCCAAATTCAATTGTTTGTATGTGTTTGATAATACGAAGTCTCGCCGCTTTGAGTTCTGTGGCGGTAAGATACTTTGAGTTATTATTTTGCTTGAAACGTAACACGTATGCTAGTATACGTGTCACCCGAGTCCAACTACTATTATTATTTAGTAGCGTTGATATGACGTCATCTTGCTGGTGTGACGCTGTTGTCGTGACGTTTATTTGTTTGGGTTTTTTGACCTCTTCATTGGTGATAAAACTTTGCTTTTTTGATTTTGTTTCGTCGAAAGTCAAAAGCCAAGCTGGTCCATGCCACCACAAGGGATGATGAATAACCTGTTGCATGGTTATACCCCTACTAGCACAGTCAGCTGGGTTCTCGCTTGACTTCACGTAACGCCATGTTTTGGGTGGTAGAATCTTTGTGACCTGCACTACTCTATTAGCTACGAAAGTTTTCCAGCGTCCCGGATCGCCCTGTAGCCAACCTAGTACGGCCATCGAGTCACACCAACCAAACAGTTTGATATTATAGCCTGATAAACATGTTAAAACTTTTTCCATTAGCTTAGAAAGCAATAGAGTGGCACTTAGCTCTAGTCTGGGCAATGTAACATCCCTCTTCGGTGGAACCAATCTTGATTTAGCAGCAACTAATATAATAGAATTATTTGAATTGCCGTACTGATCTCTTCTGATAATTTTGCAGTATATGACGCAGGCATATGCATTGTTTGATGCGTCACAGAATCCGTGCAATTCGATGACGTCATTCTCACAAATCTGTAACCATCTAGGGATACGTAATTCACTGATATTTTTTAAATCCTGTCTGATTTTCAACCACTCGTTACTAATGTCAGCTGGGAGTTCATCGTCCCATTCAATGTTGTGAAGCCAGATTCGCTGAAATAGCAATTTGAACTTTGTTGTAACTGGAGTAAGCCAACCAAGCGGGTCGAATAACTTTGATATATCTGATAGTAAACTACGCTTTGTATGTTTGACTGTTTCTGATAAATTTATCTTGAGATCGAAAGTTAATTCATCTGAATGTGGATGCCACCGAAGTCCAAAAGTCTTTGTCGTGGCTTCATCTTTGAAATCATATTGATCACTGCTGTTTGCCGTGTTGACATTCTGCAATAGTTCTTCTGTATTAGATGACCATTTACGCAAGTTAAAACCGCCTGATTGCAATAATTGATTAAGATCTGATTGCAGTCGTTTCGCGCTTTGAATGTCGTGATTTCCATTGATAAGATCGTCCATATAAAACTGTTCCCTTAATGTTTTTGCTGCTGGACTAGATCGATATTTATGGCCCTCATCATGAGCCAATTGCTTCAACACCATCATGGCAAGGAATGGTGCTGCTTTCTGTCCATAGGTGACCGTTGTGAGAACGTACTCTTTCATGCTGTCTGATGTTGATTCGCGCCACACCACGGCCTGAAGACATTGATCATCTTCATGAACTGATATGTTTCTGAACATTTTTTCAATGTCAGCTGTGTAGGCATACTTGTACTGCCTCCACTTGATGATAAGTGATAGTAAATCTTGTTGTAGATTTGGACCACGATACATGACGTCATTCAAACTGCGGCCGCTTGATGTTTTTGAAGAAGCGTTGAACACCACTCGAAGGGCCGTAGTCGTGGAATCTGCCTTAATCACGCAGTGATGAGGCAAATAGACGGCAGGTTTCAATGACTGTGGTGCAAGCTGCATGTGGTTTAAAGTGATATATTCTGATATGAATAATTTGTAACCCTTTTGCATGTCTGGGTTTTTGATAAATCTTTTCTCCAACTGCTTCAATTGCGCTATTGCCCTTGGTTTAGATTCTCCTAGCTGTTCTCTGGCATCTGATATCATAGGTAGCTTGACGATGTATCTTCCATCTGTCTGCCGAGTCGTGGTGTTCTTAAAATATTCTAAGCAGTGAGCATCCTCTTGCGATAAAGAAGTTTCATGAGGAATATCTTCTATTTCCCAGAAGCGTTGAATATCTTCCACGTTATTGATGATAACGTTACATTGGAAAGATTTTACGTTTCCGCATAAAACCCAACCAAGGCGCGTTTGTTGTGCGACTGGCAATGATTTGTCAGATGAAATGATTCCACTCAAAATGATGCAAGAGTAGACATCGGCCCCTAAGAGTAAATCTACCGGTCGATTGACGTTAAAGTCGGGATCGGCTAGCTGGATGCCCTCTAGGAAAGACCAAGTAGGCTTATTAAATGTATGATTAGGTAAATTGTTTACCAAGTGTTTCATGATATAAACATCTGTTTCAAACTGATAATCGTTGTACGTTGAAGAACAAATTATGTTCAGAGCGCCTTTACAGTTGTTTTCCTTGGCTCCTACCCCAAAAATAACGCCTTTGCACCTTTGTCTAGGTAACTTCAGCATTTGTGCTGCATTTTCGGTGATAAGAGAGGTTTGTGATCCTTGGTCGATCAAGGCTCTCAATTTGATAAATGTCCCATCAGCTGATTTAACCTTCACCATGGCTGTTGCCAATAAAGTTTCAGCAATATCATCTTGAGACACATGTGTAACATTTTTCTCGCTTTGTTCATTTTCAGTGGATGGCTCGTCAGCAAACGCTTCATGAATTAAAGTATTATGCCGACCATTGCATTCACGGCAGCAAGTATTTGATAAGCATTTTTTGCCAAAATGATCATACAAACAATTCATGCATAATTTTAATTTCGCAATTGTATTACGTCGTTCCATCGGTTTCATTCTAAGGAAAAGTTTGCAATTAAATATGCGATGAATTTTTTTGCAGAGTTGACATCCTGTTTGCTGTTTTTGTACAACGTTATTCATTTGTTTTTGATTGTTATTATATGATTTATATTGATTGTTAAATTTTTGGTTTTGTTTGTCTGTTTGTTGAACACATTTTGGGTTATTTGATTTATTCGGAGAACGTTGTGATTGTGACGCCTCCAATGATGTGAATTTGGTCTCCAAGAAGTCAGTAAAATCCTTGATAGTCGGAAGAGCCCTAGGATTTTTCAATGATTGACAGTACTCCTTGTCGGTCTCGAGATCCAGCTTCTGCTCCAAGATGAACATCACCAAAGGATCCCATGAGCTGATATCAACGCCCATGTTTTTGATAGAGTTTAGGCATTCGACGACACAGTCATGCATCTTTTTCAGTTGAGTTACTGATTGCTGTTGGAGAATAGGTAAATTCATGATAATACCTATGTATGAGTTGAAAATAAATTTGATGTTATTAAATCGGTTGTTAAGAATGTCCCAGCATACTTGATAGTTATCAGCAGTGATACGCAGATGCGAGACAATTTGTTCAGCTTCTCCCTTCAGTTTCCCTTTCAAAAATTGCATTTTTTGGCAATTAGACATAGACCCGTTATTGTGGATAGCCTCGATGTACAGATCTTTGAATGTCATCCACTTTTGATAATCACCGCTGAAAGATGGCACTTCTGTTTGAGGTGTTGACCTTTCCCTGTGGCTTGCTGACGAAATCTTCAAGGTGACTTCCTTCTTGATTTCTAAGTATTTTTGTTCATACCTGCTGAAAGTTTTCTCATATTCTTGATTTTCTTCCTGCAGTTCACTATCGATTTTCCAGTGTAGAGAGTCGATAGTAGACCAACGCAAGTTTAAGTTTCTCAAAAAATCTTCTAGTTCGTAGTTTTCAGTCATGTTGGTGTAATTGACGTTAGAAATAGTACGGGAAAATGCTTTGAAGTTACTTTTCTGATAGCGCATCATCTCGTCTAATTTACTATTATTACCACTAGAAGAAAATTGAGGAGGGCATGAGCTACCTGGTACCGAGGGGAATTCAAACGATATGGTCTGCTGCTGTGGTGTAGACGCACCAGAGCGACCTTCCGCTGCTGCTGATGTTGATAGTGATGGGCCTGGGTTATCCAACTTTCTCGGCATAGTGAAGGGAGTTGGGGGTTTAAGGAGAGGTTTCTCCTTCGTAATTTCCAACAAATAGTTGTTAAATAATGCTCGTGTGTCGTTAAAAAATGATAAGGTACGTTCGTAGCAATTTTCTTGAAAATATGCATGCGATTGTTCCTGACTTTCTAGTAATTTGCTATGATTAGTTTGGAACTCCTGCCAATATGCTTCCAGAGTATCCAGTTTTTTCTTGATGTACGGAGCGGTCTTTCGATCGGCCCCGTCTTTCTTAAAATTTACAAGGAGCTGATTCATTGCTCCCATGAGCTGATTTTGGGTCACAACAAGATCCTCCATGGTTGTAATGATAGAGATGTCAATGATAGATATTAAAAGGAAAGATCTTACTTGTGTGCCGCTTGCAGTCTTCTAGAATAGGTGTATCCTTCTTCCCTATGCACTGCAATCCATATGCTGGTAATACCACTTACGCGAACACTGTTATTAGCCCACTGTAAGTAGCCCTTAGTCGAAGGACCAAAAAGATGTACGGGACACCTTTATATGATAGAAATGATAAGAAGAGTATATGATAAAAACTCTTATATTGATATTATAAATTAATTGATATTTGAGCACGCGCCTACCATGATGGGGTGAAAACGTGAACTGATGCAATAAAGTAAGTGGAAGGCGCGTGTAACAATTGACCTTAATAATATCGATGATTTGACAATAATTAGCTAGCTTATACCTAAATGCACGGTTGCGCTGCACCGTACAAGACCTTACAGGACTCTTGCACTTATCAACATCAAAGTGGGTCTTCTTATTTTCCTATCCAGCAAATTGTATAAATCTGTTTGAAAGTGAACCTATTCAACCCTGTATTTTGTTAATTCCAGCAACAAGAAGGCGGTCCTCAAGGACGAGTCCCGCCTCACCAAGCAGTCCACCAAGCCGGTGATGCCGCGCACGTCGCGCGCGCGCGCCAAGGACCGCACCGCCGACAAGCTGAGAGACGAGATGGAGAAACTAGGTGACTGCTTCTACTTACCTTTCTATCGTAGACACACCGAGCGAAGGGCTTCAGTGGCGCAGCGGGCCCACGACGCAGGAGGTTGTGGGTTTGATTCCCGCCGAGCGGCAACATTTTTGAAACAATATAGCGTTGACTTGTAAAGTCTCAAATCAAAACTCAAATATTGTAAGTACAGGTTTGTGCGGCGTCGTCGCCGATGATTCAAAAGTCAGATAAACAGGGGCGACTTTACAAAAGTATTTTCGATGAAAATTACTTCATTTATTGTTTACTCCTCTCTCTTTAAATTATATTAAATATCGTTATTTCAAGACTAAACAGATCCATAGGATCAAAATTGAAGTTTTAGTGATTGAATGCAGTATCCCCTTCCACTTCCTATTGCGATTATCGCTATGACATAAAATGGTGTTGTACTAACACAGTGATTCTATCCCAGGCGTGGACATGTCGGACACAAGCTCGGCGCACTTCACGCGCTCGCGGTCGCGCTCGGTGTCGCGCTCCGCGCCGCCCGCCAAGAAGGCCAGAGTGGATGTGTCGCGGTCGCGGTCCGTGTCGCGCCCCGCCAGGGACGAACAGGGAGTCAAGGACGTCGCGGTATGTATCTCTCTCTGGATTGTTGATTATAGTGTCCAATCGAAGGCTCAGCTACGTTTTGGACAAAAATCGTGCGATCTGTCAAACGCGATCATGACACTGAACATTATGGATTGGTCTATCGCTAAATCGAACTGACAGCAGATCTACCAATGAGAAAATAAATCTCCTGGAAAATATCTGATACGCAAAACATGGCTAAATAAAATCTGAGCATGTCAAACTACAAAAAAAGTCAAACGCATAATGTAAGGTCTAAACGATCCGTGGACACGTCAGAAATTACAAAATTTTGCTCCTTTGCTAGAATCTCCATAGGGTTTTCTTTCATTGGTCATCCATTTCTTGAATCGCAGTTATCTCAACTAATTCTCTCTTACTCCCACAGATGGCGCGGCGCGGGAAAGAGATGGCGCACGCGGCCATCGCGCGCAAGACCAAGAAGATGGGGCTCAAGGGCGAGGCCGACCGGTTCATCGGGACCAAGATGCCCAAGCATCTGTTTTCAGGGAAGCGCGGGGTGGGGAAGACGGACAGGAGATAGGGGGGCTTGTAGCTGTGGAGAGAAGGTGGAGGTTGCTATGTACAGCTTATGGGCAAGCGAGTTGGCAATACAGACGGGAGATATGGAGATTTGTGATGATTATGGAGATGATAGGAAGAAGGTGGAGTTTGCTCTGTGTTACATCTTACAGGCGAACTACTGTACTGTTATAAGACTAGTTTACGTTCCCAACGACGAAATCGACCAATCAGAAACCAGCGGGAGACGAGCAAATTTATTTCGAATCAATGTGATTGGTCGATTTCGCTTCGCGTTAGTGGGAACGCACCTTTACAATGGATGTAACATCTTGTGGACAAATATGAACTGCTGTGACAGTTGGAGTGCACTCTGTAACTCTGTATCTTCTCAGGAAACAACTGCTGCGGTAGAAACCGTTGTTATTTCAACTGCAAGATACATTTTCTAAGTCTTTCTATTCTTGTGTTGAGGATCCAAATGAAGTGTATTTATTTCAATTATAGAAAAGTGAAGTTTTACTTTGTGTAACATCTTTGTTTTAAAAGAAAATTTTAATCTGCGTTTAATCTGCGTTTATCGTTCAGAATCTAACCACAACAGCGACCTCTACGCCGAGTGCGACCTCTCCGCCGAGTGCGCCCTCGCCGCCGCGTGAGGCCGCGAGGTCGCTGTGCATCTGATAGTTAACTATATTTAGTCTAAGTATTGTAAATGTACGAGAAATATATGAGTCTTTTTAATAAATATTCTGGTACAATATATTGACTTTTTAAATGTAGTTTCGCCCATTGATGGGCGAAACGATACTATAAAAATAACTATACACTAGCCAAACTCGATTAATATTTTTTTTTGATTAAAATTAATTATTCTGACGGAAAACAATATGTTAGACGCCCCCCGAACAATGAAATGGATCCGAAGTACACCAAGAAAGTAGTGAAACATGGAGGGGGAAATATCAAAGTGTGGGGCTGTTTTTCAGGACTTAGTGTCGGACCTGTCAGGAAGATAGAAGGCAATATGGTTAAATACCAGTACAAAAATATTTTACAAGAAACCATGCTGCCCTATGCTGAGCAAAATTTACCGGTCATTTGGACTTTTAAACAGAATAATGATCCGAAACACACCGCAAAAGTAGTGAAGAAGATTAGGAACCAGTTTGTGACAGTTTTGGATTGGCCCCCGTACCCGTACAGTCCGGATTTAAATCCAATCGAAAACTTGTAGTACCAGCAGGGCTAAGATGCGCGCCACGAGAAGCGTGTTTCTTCTCGATAACTCGAGAAAAATGGCGGTATCTCGATTTATCGACCGATGCTAGCATGCAGCACTAAATGTCATCACGTCTCGTCACGTGAACGATTTTAGTGAATGTATATCTTATCTGTGGTAACCTTTCTCGTCAAACGCTAAGATGCGCACCAAATTTTCTCAACTTTTGATCGTTTAGCGCGGGATAACTATCGTTTTTCAATTTGAGCACGAGAAATCTCGAGAAGTTTTTCTTGAATATTTTCTTCGAATTTTCTTGGTTTTAGTGGTCCCGTATCAAAATTATTTATTGGCAACGTATTTAGAGACATGAAAGATTTTTGTAGAAGTATCTAATTTAATTACCAGTAGGTACCTACCAAGTATTTAGATACCTACTTAATGTAGGCTCAAGGTGAAGCTTGGGAACGATGCCTGTATA
Organism: Eupithecia inturbata; assembly: GCA_963662085.1. Lineage (NCBI taxonomy): Eukaryota > Metazoa > Arthropoda > Insecta > Lepidoptera > Geometridae > Eupithecia > Eupithecia inturbata. Next base: position 8,416,400 of record OY759203.1, read on the forward strand.
ATGATAACGTGTAGGTTACGTATTATTGTAAAATATCTCCAAGAGCTATGTAGTTCTAATTTAAGTGCTAAGGATGAAGCACATCATGTTCACATTTTTCTTGACCTTGTTATAAGATAGGTCATGGGTCAGGCAAGCGCATAATAGAAAACATACATAATACTTATTGTAGCTAAACTACTCAAAACAAAATAGGACCCACTTCAAATATTTTTACTAAATTGAAGCGGAGATTTTCGTCCGCCAATGTTGAAATAGCTTCTTCTTCTTTTTTTTTGTTAGGTTGTGTTTCGACTGTTTACCACCATTCTACCAGTGAAAATGTTCAAACTACCAATAAGAAGGTGAAAAATAAGAAGGTTAGTTTATTTCTTCCGTGCAGTTCACAAAAACCATAGACAATTGACTGAACTAAACGGGTGTTCGTCTGGGCTGTCTCTACGCGAGAAAGACTACTCGACAACGAGTATTATGTTATGTCTTTCGTGGTGCGCATGTTAGAGTAAACGAGAAAACCACTGACGACGACAAAAATAGACGTCACGCGCGCGACGTCTTTCGTGGCGCGCATCTTAGCCCCCCAGGTGAAGAAGATATATTCCTAACCGCCCCATTAGCCGCCCCATTAATGGGTGGTTGGGAAAAAAATCCCATCCACCCCATTACTCAAGTCAATGCGACAAATGGGAATTTTCGCCCCGTTGACTTAAGTAAACCACCCCATTGACTTTTTAATAATAGAAATGTTAAATCTCACTATTAATTTTCATAAAGTATTTTCTATTCATTTTACTATTCAAATAATTGAGTATTAGTGGAACAGTCGGAAATAAAATAGCCAACTTATTTGAGCAAATGAAGTTCTGGTATATTATCAATAAAAAATTTCGTAAAATAATCACTACCTACGCAAAATTGTAAAATCAAATAATAATCTTAGGAAAAACAGTGATAGTGTGGTCAAAGCATTATTCGCAATTACTAAGGCCTCTCAGGTACAAAAGCCACATTAAAAAAAAACTAAAAATCCTCATAAAAGTAAGTAACATTTAACAATATATTTTTATTATTTATAAAATAACTATATAAAAATCATTGTAAAATATAGTGTGATTACTGACACCATATTTTACAATTATTTTTCTGACAAATAATATCGTAAGTGCTACATTGACATATTTTTTATCAATCAAATGTGTAATCATCACATTTTTACAATAATTATCTTTATAAAAACTAAGGCATCTAAAATACAAGAGCCACATAAAAAAAACTAAAAAATCCTCATAAAAAAAAAGTAGGGATGCAACGATATTTCTATTACGATACCGATACGAATGACGAATGCATCGTAATAGCGGTTACGATTACGAAAGCATTACGATTCATTTATTTTACATTTAATAAGAAAGAGAGTTTCAGTTTCATTCATTTTTTTCTCAAAGGCACATTACATTGCACTTAAGAAAGTCTTACAAATAAATTAAAAGAATAGGTACAATTTGGTAAAGTGAGTGTAGGGTGAAGGTCCCTACACTTCGTGATAAATGATAAAATGATAATTTGATAATAAGGATGGGAGCAAATAAGAACCACCCGAGTCCGTGTCGTAACGTGAACTGATTTATTTACTAATACTTATGCTAGGTACATGATGCGAGCGGCTTGTGAGAACCGCCACGTTGGCAAAACAATGTACTTGACTGTACATCCTGGCCACTCGGACAAGATGCCTAAAATGATGATGATTTTTGATAACAATATAAAATGATATACTATGCTAAATGATAAAAACTTTGATTGTTATAATGATACAATGATGATTAATTATTGATTGTTAGTCAAATTAAACCTAAGCTAAGTCTATAACACTATGACGATAAACTTTAGATTTAAAAACTACAGGGGATGTGGTCGTGCACACTCTGTCTACACTACACTGTGGCTCGCTAGCCCCTAACATTGGCTCACCACTGACACTAGCACTGTGCACTGCACTTACACTGTGGATCCGCGGGCGCGGCTGCGGGGCAGCCGCCGGAACCGCAGGCTCGTACGCGACCGCTGGACCTGGGCGCGCCACGGCGAGACTACGATCCCTTCGCAGCCTCCAACCAGTGGCGATGATGATCACGACGATCACGACGATGATGATGATGTACATCATGTCATGACGTAATGATGCACATGATGAACGCTTAGTTGCGAAGTAGACTGTTCTTTTAAGACTCGCATTTTACTCAAAAGCTCATTCCAATCTCTCTCTGCAGTCGGAGATAAGGCTGGTTCGTCTGATGATGAGGCTGAGGTATCAATGATCTTGTTCAAAATAGATACCTCTGGGGCTTTAAATTCTGATTCGATGTTGACTTTGCTGAAGAAGTTGTTATGCGTATAACCACCGATTTTGACAGGTAGTTATCGATGTTGTAAAGGGTGTTTTTTTAGAGGTATAGAACTTTGAAATGGAATAAAACAAAGATATTTTTTTAAAATTGATATGAAATTTACTTTATTCGAAAGATAATCTTCTGCCATTATAATTTAAATATGACCACCACGGCTGGCTCGGACGTAGTCTAATCTGGAGGTCCAATTTTCGATGACTTTTTCCAACATTTGTGGCCGTATAGCGGCAATAACGCGGCGAATGTTGTCCTCCAAGTGGTCAATCGTTTCGGGTTTATCGGCGTAGACTAGCGACTTCACATATCCCCACAGAAAATAGTCAAGTGGCGTTAAATCGCAAGACCTTGGAGGCCAATTTACGGGTCCGAAACGTGAAATTATTCGGTTACCAAACGTTTCCTTCAATAAACCGATTGTGGCACGAGCTGTGTGACATGTTGCGCCGTCTTGTTGAAACCACAGCTCGTGCACATCATGGTTGTTCAATTGATGAACGAAAAAGTCAGTAATCATGCCTCTATAGCGGTCACCATTGACTGTAACGTTCTCGCCAGCATCGTTTTTAAAGAAGTATGGACCAATTATTCCACCAGCCCATAAAGCACACCAAACAGTCAGTTTTTCTGGATGTAACGGTGTCTCAACATACACTTAAGGATTATCTTCACTCCAAATACGGCAGTTTTGTTTATTGACGTATCCATTTAACCAAAAGTGAGCTTCATCGCTAAACAAAATTCGCTTATGAAAATCGGGATCAACAGCAATCATGTTTTGGGCCCATTCACTGAAATTACGCCTTGCTAGGTGATCGCGTGGCTTTAGTTCTTGCACGAGTTGGATTTTGTAAGCACGCAAACCAAGATCTTTCCGCAAAATCTTCCATAAAGTTGATGGACACATATCCAATTCCTGTGCACGATGGCGGATAGACTGATTCGGGTCTTCCTCTACGCTACGCTCTACAGCAGCAATGAATTCTTCTGTACGCACTGTAGGACATCTCTGTGGATGCTTATTATCATTTAGAGTAAAGGTGGTGCGAAAACGTTCCATAGTTAATCGAATTAATTGCTCTGATGGACGATTATGTCGACCGTAAAATGGCCGTAGTGCGCGATACGTGTTTCGAACAGAACCATGGTTTTCAAAATAAATTTGCACAATTTGGAAGCGTTGTTCAGGCGTCAGTCTATTCATGCTGAAATGCCAAACCAAACTAAACGTAAATCACTTGACAGCTCACAAAATGGGCGCCAGCTAAAAAAGTGTTGCCAACTTAAAGTTCTATACCTCTAAAAAAAACACCCTTTACAAGTAGCGTCGTTGTTCGATAATAGTAACTTGATACTGCATAGTGATTGTTTAAGTTGAAGTTCGTAAAGCGGCATTTGTAATGGACACAAAATGATTTCATTTGTCGCATTATTATTGTAAATCGTTATCGGACAGAAAGGCGGCTATATCCTTCTTCAAGTTGTAAGCTATGTAAGGCGCCACCGATGATAGATATTTGTTATCCTTGTTAAGTGGGATACTGATAATTCTGTCCAATTCGAATAGATCGTTGCTCAGTAGTGGGATCTTGATTTCCACTAGAAGATAACCGCCATATAATTGGGCCGCTACCTTCAAAAATTTCTACATGCTGTTGATACTTTGTTTATCTACAGGTAACATAAGATGGCCTTAACCTGCCCTGCGATAAGGTTCATTTGATATTCCATCTCCTCGGGCAATAATAAGTGGGGTCGATGCGACCGTAACTTATATCTGCAATTGTGCCGATTAGAGTTTGTTGCATTCTTCTTATATTTGATAAAATTATATTTGCTGTTAATGCTGATGAAGTGATAAGAAGGCCAGTTCTGCTGTCGTACTTTACGCGATTTTCTGCTAATGATAAATTGTGAATTTGCTCTTTGATAAACTTGAACTGTGATAACATTCCTTTTTAATTTTTCTTCATATTATTGATATAGTATGATATTTTTGATACTCCATGCCAGTAAGTCCACTCATCATATTTCCAATCATCATATTTTGTCAAAAAATAGTGTCTGACTGCCATACAATGCTGATACGTTGAAAGTTGCTTGATCAGGCGTTAGCTGCATGCTCGGCGTAACTACCATCACACACATCACTAACATAGTGATAAAGAAGTTGAAGTTTCGAGGTCGAGGCCGCAACTGCATTCTATTGGGCTGACTTTGACCTTGACCTGATGTTGATTATGATAATGTTGGTTGATCTGCAGCTTGTTGCTGTTGCACTTGCTTGTCGCTTTCTTGATCTTCGTGTACAGGTAGGACAATCAATTTGCTCACGGGTCGTTTGATGATATTGTTGCATGTTTTTAACGAGACCACACGAACGCACCCATCTTGACCTTGATGTAGATCTTGAATACGCCCCATGGCCCATTTATCCGGAGGCATATTATCCTCCTTGATAAGGACAATATCGTCAACCTTTAGGTTTTTATTTGATCTTCTCCATTAAGTTCTTGTCTTGGAGTTGTTGCAAGTACTCTTTAGACCATTTTCGCCAAAAATTCTTGTTCATATTTTGAACCAATTGCCATCTTGTTGATAATGTGATAGATTCCGGCTCCGTCTGTGGCCGTGATAAGAGTGGGCCACCGACTAGAAAATGTCCTGGAGTCAGGTACTCGTCATTAGGACTTTCGATGAGTTGACACAGCGGCCTTGAGTTCAAACATGCTTCAATCTGATGAAGTAATGTTGTGAATTCCTCATAGTTTAGCTTCTGATTTCCTAAAACCCGTTTGAGATGATACTTCATGCTCTTGACTGCTGACTCCCACAATCCTCCCGCTGTAGGCCAGCAGGGTGCGTTCTTGTGCCACGCAATGTCAAGGTCGTTGATATTGTTGAAAAAGTCGGCGTTGAGGTTTTGCAGTATCTCCTTGTACTCTCGTTTTAACAAACGATCTGCTCCAATGAAGTTTGTTCCATTATCGCTGTACATGTCATTGGGGACGCCCTGTCGAGCGCAAAACCGCCGAAATGATGCTAAAAATGTTGGTGTGCTCAAGTCGGATACCAGTTCGAGATGTATGGCCTTTGTAGAGAGGCACACAAAAACTGCAATGTACCCTTTGCAAGTCTTTACCCCGCGACCCTTGTTGATCTTCAGTTCTACGAATCCTGTGAAATCCACCCCTGTATGGGTGAAGGGGCGCGATGGAGTTACTCTTGATTGAGGTAAATCTGCCATGATGTGCTGATTGTTCTCGCTACTGAATCTACGGCAGCGTACACATTGTCTCAACTGACGTTTTACGGTGCGTATTCCGCTGATAATCCAGAATGTACTTCTGATAGTTGATAAGGTCAGTCTAGGCCCACCATGTAAGGTAGCCATGTGTGCTTGATGTATAACGAGATCTGTGAGTCGGCCGTGACATGATAAAATGATAGGATGTTTTTCTGAAATGCTGATAGCTGCGTTACGCAGTCGTCCTCCAACTCTTAACAAACCCTGATCGTCAATGTAAGGGTTCAATGATATAATCTTGCTTTTCGAACCCACATGTCCATGTTCTTTGATATTATTCAAGTCGTCTTCAAAGTCCTGCCCTTGAATTTGTTTGATAATGAAGGTCCGAGCTTTATTCATTTCGCTCGATGTCAGCACATAGTCGTGCGAGTGAGATGTACGAGCTTTGTCCCGTACACACTTGATGAAACGTAATACCCAACCAAGTACTTTGGTTGCTCGTGTTACCGAGTTATGGTGTGATAACAATTCACTTATGAATAATGCTCTATCCTGACATAGTAAAGTGGCATGTACACTTGCCTTCTTCGTTTCAATGTTAGGATTTTGATAAGTGATTTTTGGTTCATCTGGCTTGTATGTTAGTAACCAGTCTGGACCTCCCCACCACAATATGTGCTCTGATAGTTGTGTTGTTGATAATCCTCGTGTGGCACAATCAGCTGGATTTTGTTCTGATTTGACGTGCCGCCAGGATGCGGGGGGAATTACTTCTGATATCTGTTTTACTCGGTTTGCCACAAATTGCTTCCAACGGGTGACGTCACCGTGTAGCCAGCCCAATACTATCATTGAATCTGACCAGGCATGTACTTTGATGTTGATACCCGAAAAAGCTTTCAAAACTTTTTTGGTAAGTTCTGATAAGAGAAGCGCACCTAGTAGCTCCATCCTAGGCAATGTTACTTTTTTAGCCAATGGGGCCAACTTGGTCTTTGCTGTTATCAATGATGTGCGCTCTCCTTTATCGTTGGTAGTAACTACATATAACGCTGCGGCATATGCATTGATTGAGGCGTCACAGAATGCATGTAGTATGTAGCACGTACCTTGTGTGTCACCTATGTGACGTGGAATGTTGAACTGATCTATCTTGATAAGATCATTGCGAAGCTGAATCCATTGATCTTGTATCTCTGATGATACCTTGGTGTCCCATGTTGTATTATTACTCCATGTACCTTGGAATAGCTTTTTGGCGCGAATTGATAAGGGTGATAGCCAGCCTAATGGGTCGAAATTTTTTGATATCTCTGATAATAGCTCTCTTTTTGTTAGATGCTTGTCACTGCCTTCTGTAACTTGATTTTGAAACGTGAAACTATCCGTTTTAGGGTTCCACTTGAGGCCGAGAGTTTTTCGTGTTTCTGTTGATTTGAATTCCAACCCGCTGTTTTGTTGTTGTGATGATAAGGTTGATAAAAGCTCTGTGCTGTTGCTACTCCATTTTCGAAGGTTCATTTTTGCTGATTGAAAAATGCTGATAAGTTCCTTTTGTAACTTAATAGTTTGTTCAATTGAATTGCTGCCAGTTAGTATGTCATCTGTGTAGCAAGATGTTTCTATGATATCGGCAGCTAAGGGGTAGTTTTTTGCTTCATCCCTTGCAAGTTGTTTTAAGGTACGCATTGCCAACCACGGCGCGGGTTTGTTCCGTAAGTGATACTGCATAGTATGTACTCTTGAAGTTGATCATCCTTGGAATCCCTCCATATTATGCATTGGAGATGCTGATCGCTATCTCTGATAAGAATTTCCCTAAACATTTTTTCTATGTCGGCCGTGATAACGTACTCGTGCGTCCTCCAGTGGAGTATGATTGATAAGAGATCTTGCTGAAGATTCGGACCGGTGTACATCACGTCGTTGAGGCTGTTGCCACTTGATGTTTTTGCTGATGCGTTAAACACGACGCGAAGCTTGGTGGTCGTGGAATCCGCTCTCAATACACCATGATGAGGTATATAATTTGCTTGATTAAGAGGTTTGTCAACCTTGCGCATGTGACCTAGCTCGAAATACTCTTTCATAAACTGTATGTAGCTTTCTGAGTATGTAGAATCCTTTGCCAGGCGATTTTCCAACTGTTTAAATTGGGCGATAGCTTTGTTCTTCGATGCCCCCAGCTGTTCTTCATAGCCTGATTTCATGGGCATAGCTACAACGTATCGGCCGTCTTCTAAACGTTGTGTTGTTTCTTGATAAAAATCCTCACAGTACTTTTCTGACTCGGTCAATGTTGACGAGGGGTTGCTGATGTCTTCAACTTCCCAGTAGCGTGAAAGATCTTCTTTGTTTGACATGATATGATCTTGATTGATATTTTGTACTACTGCGTAGCATGATAACGGGGCAACACAGCCTGATAAAATCCACCCCAACTTGGTTTCTTGTGCAATAGGTGTGCCCGGGGGGCCCTTGACAAGGCCTTTCATGATGACTTCGCTGTAAACATCCCCACCGAGCAGTATGTCTATACGACGCGAGATGTTGTACTGCGGATCTGCTAGCGGCAGCTCTTGAAGATATGATAATGATCCATGATTAAAAGACGCGTTTGGCAGGTCATTTGCAACCTTTGAAACGATGAACGCCTCCGTTTGTAAATGATAATTTTGCTGAATCGAATTGACTTCCACTAATACGGTTCCGTTGCACTTCTTCTTGCACAAATCGATACCTGTGATCGATGATGATAATGATGACTTATATAACGCTTGAGCCCCAGTACTTGTACAAGGTGGTCTGATATTATTGATACTTGTGCCGCTTGATCTAAAAGTGCACGGGGGGCCTTTATTAGTTTGCCATCTGCTGCTCTTAAGTTAACCAATGCAGTTGGTAACAGAGTTTATTTGTTTAACATTCCAAGATGATGAACATTAGTTTTGTTCTCTGTGCTTGTTTTTTGTTGCTTGGCAGTGGGAACCGAGGTACTTGCATTGTTTACACGTGCAGGATCATGTAACAGAGTATTATGTTCACACTCACACTCCTTGCAACGCTTCGTAGAAGTACATGGTTTGCCATAATGCTTGTAGAGGCAGTTTTTACAAACCTGTAGCGTGCGAACGGTTTGCGATCTAGCCGCCGCCGGTGTCATTTCTTGGAACTGTTTACATGCGTATAAACTATGACTTTGTTTACATAGGTAACAATTTGTGTTGGTGGTCGACATGACTTGATAATTCTTATTTCTTTGAGAATAAGATTGATTGTTGTTGGGCAACTTTGCTTGGTTGGGATTTGATTTAGGCTTGCTTTGATTTGATGATGATGATGTTGACGAAATGTCCTTTTCGTTGATAGGTTCAAGGGCCATAAACTTGTTTTCCAAGAACTTCATGAACTCTTCGAATGTTGCCAACTCTCTTGGTTCCTTTCGATTTTCCTTGAAATCTATGTATGTCTGCGGGTCCAGCTTCTTACACAACAGATGAACTACGAGCGGGTCCCATGCCTGTGTGTCCACACCTAGATTGTGGATAGCGTGGATGCACTCGTTGGTTGTGTCATACATTCTCCGCAACTCAAATGATGATTGTTTAGTGACAGGTTGCTGATTGAGCAGAATTTCAACATTTTTAGAGAAGAGCATTTGGACGTTGCTGTACCTATGTACCAGAATTTCCCACGCTGTGTCGTAGTTTTCTGGTGATATGTGAAGATGTGATATAAGGCGCTCTGCTTCGCCCTTGGTTTTGCTCTTCAAATGTTGGAATTTCTGGGCCTTTGATAAATTTTGATTATTATGAATTGTTTCTATAAATAGGTCGAAAAAATTTAGCCAATTGGTGTACTTGCCCGTGAAGGTAGGTATTTCTAAGGCTGGAGTACATTGTTTCATGTAAATGTTAGATTCAAGTTTATGATTAAGAGCTCGTTTTGCCTTTTTGTATAATCCCTCGTTAAGTAAAAATTCGTCTTCGTAGTCGTTGTCTCCTCCAGATAAAATGTTATCTATCTGGATGTGAAGAGAGTCGATCTGCGCCCACTTGTGCTGAAGGTTGCGTAGTTCGTCGTCGATTTCCCACCTTTCTGATATGATATCTAAATTGATGCTTTTGATCTGGCGGTTGAATGATCTGAATTGAGCACGCTGAAGTGATAAAAGCTCTTCCACCTTACCGTCAGGCATTGTACCTTTTTCGGCTGTTTCGGCGGACTTGCCGTATGATGATATTGCGTGCTTCAGCTCGTTGTACAATTCTCGTCCAGCGTCGAAGGTCTCTGCTGTATTCGTCGACTTCGGCATTACCTTGAGTCTCAGAGATTTGCTGATGATTTTGGAGGAACTCTCCCCAGAGGTTCTCGAGAGACTCAAGCCTTTTTCTAAGATAGTCTGTTGTTTTTCTCGAAGCTGAGTCTTTGTTGAAATTGCGTTTGATAATTTGAAATTGCGCTAGTGTAATTGATTGGAGAGCTACAAGTTCATCCATGATGATGAAATATTAAGAACAGTCTTACTTGGTAATGCTGCCCGTAGAACTCGCTGATACACGATAATAGAGAAGCGGTTGCTACCCACTTCCGCTGATGATGATACTCCGGTGTTACGGTGATAGGTGACCCGGCTCTGCTAAGCCTGGGTCACAGTCCGCAGGCTCAGGGATGAGAGCCGCGGTGGTGAATGATAACCAGACCAAGGGGAATTGCCCAGGTCTTTGATGATAATGATAACTAGACTCTGTTTGAGCCCTAGTCGATGATAAATGATAATGTACTGCACTACAATCCAATCCTCCAACGCACAACGCGCATTTTAGGTATTGTTCACCCACTATGACCTCACGCACGATGAAGGCCAAAAATAAAACGTCCTAGCGCCTAAGGACACTCGAAGGACTAAAGAAATGTAGGGTGAAGGTCCCTACACTTCGTGATAAATGATAAAATGATAATTTGATAATAAGGATGGGAGCAAATAAGAACCACCCGAGTCCGTGTCGTAACGTGAACTGATTTATTTACTAATACTTATGCTAGGTACATGATGCGAGCGGCTTGTGAGAACCGCCGCGTTGGCAAAACAATGTACTTGACTGTACAGTGAGAGTTTAAAATAAAATGAAAATTTACCATCTAACTAAATGACATAATATATGTAATAAATTTCTGGTAAATTGTTATTAAAAAAACATTTTTTTTCTGGTTTCTGTCTGTTTTTTCTATTCATGTGGATTAAACCAGCTGTGGATAACAATATTTTGTTAACTAAACTAAGTAATAAGTATTAGTCATCTTCATCTCAGCTTGATGCATTGCAGTTTAAAAAAATCTATTTTCTATGTACCTACCGATTTTACTTATTTATTAGGTATAGGTATTTATTAGGTAGTATCTGAAATTCTAAACACATAAAGAAAACTCACTTGTTAAAAAGATTGATAGAGGTTCTTCCAAACTCTTTGTCTGATATTATAATTATGTTGACAAACATTCTATTTTGTTATAAGTAGGTTCCAGTATTTATTTGAATTTGGTTTGTGCATGATGTGGTAGAGGCATCCAACTCTATTTCTTGATGCAATCTCTCTTTTACATGTTCAACAGCAAATGATCTATATCACCATAGCGAGTTCCCATTATTCTCACTGTCTTGCATTCCTTTTCACGCAAAATATAACATCAAACCAAAGTTTCAAGAATCGTTATGAATCGTAATACTTTTTACGATACCGATGATCGTCAAAAATAACGATAACCTGCGGTTTACGATTATCGGCATCGGTATCGTTGCATCCCTAAAAAAAAGTAATATCTATCAAAATGTTTTTTATTATTTATAAAATAACTCTACATAAATCATTGTAAAATATAGTGTGATTACGATTACTGACACCATATTTTACAATAATTTTTGTATGAGTTATAGCTTTTGTACCTGAGGCCTTAGTTTTATAAAGAAAACAAAACAAAACAATACGTAAATATGATCACATCTCAATGTTCAGAGCTCAGTTAAAATGGCTTCCAATTCGTCGCCGGCGTGATCTACACGTTCTCTAGCTTCTTTATAACATTCTGAACAATCCTTTTTCTCCTTCTTACCTTCGTGAGCGTTTTGAGTTCCTTTACCGTCGTGTGTGTGTACGTGTACCGTCGTTCGTGATAGACCCTGCAGAACATCTTTGTCCCTTATTCTTATATTCCCTGCTCACTCATCCAGCCGTTACGGTGGCTCCTTTACCGTCGAGTCGGTTAGGTTATGGAATTCTCTCCCACACGATATTCGTGCTAGCCCGTCACTCTTCACCTTCAAGCGTTAAGTTAAAGAGCATTACCTATCTTTATGACTCTGTTGTATTTTATGTATTTATTATATTATTACATATGTATATAAGTATTGTATGATTAGGAACATAGGTATTGTATATATTGAAATAGGTATCATATTTGTAGTAATAATATGTAGTAGTCTATTAATTATGTAGTTAAGGATTAAACCACTTTCTTTTCCTGTATAAATTTTGTGCACACGTAGATACCCACATAAACTTGTCTCTCTCTCTCTCCCAATAAGATTTGCTGGAAGAGAACTCTTTTTAGGGTTAAGCTCGCCTTTGCCTTTCCTTCTCTAGTTTTATGTATGTTTTATTTAGTGCAATAAAGAATTATAAGAATTACAAAATACTATACATTACTTAAGATATTATTTGTTAGAAAACTAACTCCGAATAATGCTTTGACCACACTATCACTGTTTTTCCTAAGATTATTATTTGATTTAACAATTTTGCGTTGTGATTATTTTACGAAAATTTTTATTGACAATATACCAGAACTACTACTAATACTCAATTATTGGAACAGTAAAATGTACCAGAACTACCACTCATACTCAATTATTGGAACAGTAAAATGTACCAGAACTACCACTCATACTCAATTATTGGAACAGTAAAATGTACCAGAACTACCACTCATACTCAATTATTGGAACAGTAAAATGTACCAGAACTACCACTCATACTCAATTATTGGAACAGTAAAATGTACCAGAACTACCACTCATACTCAATTATTGGAACAGTAAAATGTACCAGAACTACCACTCATACTCAATTATTGGAACAGTAAAATGTACCAGAACTACCACTCATACTCAATTATTGGAACAGTAAAATGTACCAGAACTACCACTCATACTCAATTATTGGAACAGTAAAATGTACCAGAACTACCACTCATACTCAATTATTGGAACAGTAAAATGTACCAGAACTACCACTCATACTCAATTATTGGAACAGTAAAATGTACCAGAACTACCACTCATACTCAATTATTGGAACAGTAAAATGTACCAGAACTACCACTCATACTCAATTATTGGAACAGTAAAATGTACCAGAACTACCACTCATACTCAATTATTGGAACAGTAAAATGAACACTTATATGAAAATGAATAGTGAGATTTAACATTTCTATTATTAAAAAGTCAATGGGGCGAAGCTACCCATCTGCCCCATCGACTTGAGTATTGGGGTGGATGGGATTATTTTCCAACCACCCCATTGATGGGGAGGTTAATGGGGCGGTTGGGAATATATTGTGAAGAAGACAGTGGCGTCAAAGCGTACATCAAACGTCGATCAACTTTACACAGCTTTTACAGAAGCGTGGGAACAAATTCCGGTACAAGTTTGTACAAAATTGATCGCTTCCATGGCTAAGAGATGTCGTGCTGTTATTGCTGCAAAAGGACATGCGACCAAGTATTTATACGCATCGGAATGCTCTTTAAAATTGTGTTAGAAATCTAACGTACTAAGATAATTTCAATGATAACTATTTTTTTTTGAAAAGTTACTAGCTAAGTTTTGTTGTAAATGTTTCGTTTTAACAATAAACAATAACAAAAATAAAAAGTAATTGTGCAGGAAGTTACAATGGCAGTCTGATAAAATATATGTATACCTACCTACGGGAGGAATAGCTTAGTTATTTCAATATACTTCCAGAGCCTTTATTTATGTGACCACCACTGTAGGTACTCGTAGTTGTTAGCAATATATATTGAAGGATCTCAAATCGACAAGTAATATAAATTGCGTATTAGGTGGTTTGTTTACAAACATTGTACATCCAATTTGTCTGGAGTATACATAGTGTGTACTGTACAATTATTCTGTGTCGCTGGGCCCGTTGCGTTGAGGAACTCCTTTACGCTTCATTGCTGGTTTTACAAAATGCAAATATTTCACAAACAAAGTTATATCGAACACTAGCGTCCGCCCGCGGCGCCGCACGCATTGTTTCAGTTTCTAAGAAATCGTTCAAATGTTATTTCTATAACATGTGAACTGATATAAAATGGGATAAAAAGTAGCCCATGTTTTGTTTCAGATGTAGAACTACCTCTATGTAAAATTTTAACACGATCCGTTCAGCAGTTGTGGCGTGAAGATGTGACGAACATTCAAACTTACCAAAACATTCCGGAACACCTGCGTGTGATGCGATGGGAAACGAACGTCACTTGTCGAATAAAACACTTTATACGCTAAAATCTTTAATACATATTAACAATGATATACTCTACAAGTTACAATAAACTTTTTATAAATAAACACACTACTACTTCATGTTATAATTAGTTATTTGGTATTTGCACGACCACAAGGTTGCGAGAGCTGGTTCAGGTAACATTGGTTAGGACCACAAGTTGCTTCCAAACATGTTTTACCATTTTTGTTTTGCTAAGGGTCGGCTCACACCTAGACGTAACGTGACGCGACGCAGCGCGCTCTTCATATGACTGTGATTCATAAACATTGCCCGCGGCGTCGCGCTGCAGCCGGCAGCCGCAGCGTGCAAGAGTAGCGCTGCGCCGCGTGACGCAGCGCGACGTCGCGAGGCTCAGCCTGAAGCCGTCGCGTCATCGTCGTAACGACTTGTCTCTACTATTTTCTGTCCAGATTTCGTGTAGAGGCGACGCAGTTCAGTCGAGTGCTCGAGTGAACATTATAATGTACCTATTTGCCTCGTCGCGCAGCGAGGCGTCGGGGCGCGCGGGCGTCGGGGCGCGCGGGCGTCGGGGCGCGCGGGCGTCGGGGCGCGTCTCTGTGTGAACTGACCCTAATCCAAATAGGGTGGTCCTAGCTCTATTGCAATGTTCTCTAACCATTATGTAAGTATTTAATTTGACAGTAATAATTTTGGTATAAAAGTAACGAAAAAACATATAAGTAGGTAGAACAGGCTCATTTGGTGAAAATATTAAACTGATCTCAGAGATAAATAAGTATTCTTTGATAGCGTTAGACGTTAATTAACATTTTCACTAATTGAACATAACATCGAACTCACATAAAACTTAAGACTACAGTTCAAATTGGAGTTTAGTAAAAATGTTGGTAACTTATTTAATTTTAGTTTAATTATGTAGATTTTTAACCCAAACGTTTCGATTTCACAAATAGATGCAGTTTCGAATCTTGCCTAAACTTTCGTCACCGATTGTGTAAGCTACCAAAATTCAAACCAAGCTCTCCTCAAACTTAACAAAGGATTAAGTAATACAAACTTAATGTAGGAAGAACAGACCTCAACGTACGACATACTCCATACAGTTTAAGTTACAATGACTAGATCAGTTAACGAGATCCTCGAGTACTTCGAGACTATTTCTTATTTGGGAAATATGCTAAGTATATAGTAAGCCGCGCTGTTCTGTTGGCTGACTGTATTGTCATGTGTGTGTGTGTGTGTGTGAGTGCGTGTGTTCTAGTAGCGCCGTCCGCTGCGGTCGTCGGGGTGCGGGCGGCGGGGGGGCGGCATGCCTGATGGTGGAACATACTGTTATTTGATTTGCATACATTTGAAACTTTTAACGGAGGATGACGAGATAAATAAAGCTCTCCAATACCTTTACCACACAGCACAAAAACGTGCATTCAAATATGGGCTTTAACTCGTTATCTTGAGATAAATTTCACAGTGACAAAATGGATTCCCACAAGCTTCAAACGAGTGGTCCGCGAGCTATCCGCCATCTGATGCCGTCAATATAAAATTTGAAGCAGAGTCCCATCCACACACTTCATCGTGATGAAGGTGACTGTACTTTGTGATTAACATCTACATACAACTCCATCATTTCACTCACGGATGAGGTCCCGTTTTATTATTTATTTATATAAGTGAGTAGGGAGAGAGAAGTCAGACAAAATGGCTACCACTGTACTAATAGAGGTAGAGGGCTACTGTCAAACATTATTACGGAGTTAGATAGATAGATAATACTTTATTGCACACTTAACTTAAAAATAATTTGCAAAAGAATAATTAAGAATAAGCGACAATTGGCGGTCTTATCGCTCAAGAGCTATCTTTCCCAGACAACCTTGAATGGATAGGATCGTTGGATTGTACATGGGGTAATATCTGTGTGCATAATAATAATATATTAGGTCCTTACATATGAAATTGGCGTTTTTCGTACTGGCCACTTTAATCACAAATTTCTCCTCTTTGGTAAGGAATTCCAAATTCAAATTTGTACAGCTATAGACTCATGTATTTGTGCTTCGATGATCGTCATTCATTTGTTTTTTTTCTTCTGTTTTTTTCTGTTTGCGTCACTCATTTTACAAAATGGAAAACTTAAAATATCGCATTATTTACGAGTACGAGTTCCGCCGTGGCACTAGTGCTGCGGAAACAACTCGAAGGGTGAATGATGTGTATGGCGGTCGTGTTGCAAAAGAAAACACAGTTCGTTTTTGGTTCCAACGTTTTCGTTCTGGAAATTTTGACCTGCAGAACAAGCCCCGTGGACGGCCTGAGACTCAAGTTGATAATGAAGAGTTGAAGGCTATTGTGGAAGCGGATCCATCGCAAACCACGTCCGAGTTAGCTGCAGGCTGCGATGTTAGTGATAAAACTGTTTTAATTCACTTGAAGCAAATTGGGAAGATTAAAAAGCTTGAAAGGTGGGTACCTCACGAATTGACTGAAGCAAACCGGCAAACGCGCGTCGACTGCTGCGTTACATTACTAAACCGGCACAATAATGAAGGTATTTTAAACCGAATCATTACCTGTGATGAAAAATGGGTTCTTTACGATAATCGGAAGCGCTCAGCGCAATGGTTGGATCCTGGCCAGCCAGCCAAATCCTGCCCCAAGCGAAAATTAACCAAAAAAAAGTTACTTGTAAGCGTTTGGTGGACTAGTGCCGGTATTGTTCATTACAGTTTTCTCAAATCTGGCCAGACTATTACGGCTGATGTCTATTGTCAGCAATTGCAAACCATGATGGAAAAGCTAGCGGCTAAACAACCTAGGCTGGTCAATCGCTCCACGCCACTGCTGCTTCACGACAACGCTAGACCACACACTGCGCAACAGACGGCTACTAAATTAGAAGAGCTTCAATTGGAAAGTCTAAGACATCCTCCGTACTCCCCGGACCTTGCTCCAACAGATTACCATTTTTTTCGAAATTTGGATAACTTCTTGCAAGGGAAAAAATTCAACTCCGATGGGGCAGTCCAAATCGCCTTCAAAGATTTTATTGATTCCCGTCCGACTGGTTTTTTTAGTAAAGGGATCAATGAACTACCTATAAGATGGCAAAAGTGCATAGAAAATAATGGTTCATACTTTGATTAATTAAATATATTATATTAAAAAATATTCGACTTTTTGTTCCTCCCATACAAAACGCCAATTTCATATGTAAGGACCTATATATGTACATTATCTGAGAGTGCTTCAACTAACTTTCCAGTAACCATGTGAGTGAAGTCGGGGCAGAAGCTGGTGGCGTAATTGGCAACGCGTTCCCGCACAGAGAGCAAGGTTGCGGGTTCAATCCCCGCCTGAGTCGTTAATATTTAGTATATAATGGGTTATTGGTAAACACGGACTGGTTCTGTCCACCATCTCACCACGAACACGTTCGTGGAGACGCCCAGGCCAGCTCACGAACACGTTCGTGGAGACGCCCAGGCCAGCCCACGAACACGTTCGTGGAGACGCCCAGGCCAGCTCACGAACACGTTCGTGGAGACGCCCAGGCCAGCTCACGAACACGTTCGTGGAGACGCCCAGGCCAGCTCACGAACACGTTCGTGGAGACGCCCAGGCCAGCTCACGAACACGTTCGTGGAGACGCCCAGGCCAGCTCACGAACACGTTCGTGGAGACGCCCAGGCCAGCTCACGAACACGTTCGTGGAGACGCCCAGGCCAGCTCACGAACACGTTCGTGGAGACGCCCAGGCCAGCTCACGAACACGTTCGTGGAGACGCCCAGGCCAGCTCACGAACACGTTCGTGGAGACGCCCAGGCCAGCTCACGAACACGTTCGTGGAGACGCCCAGGCCAGCTCACGAACACGTTCGTGGAGACGCCCAGGCCAGCTCACGAACACGTTCGTGGAGACGCCCAGGCCAGCTCACGAACACGTTCGTGGAGACGCCCAGGCCAGCTCTTCATTCTTAAAACTTACTATTGGTACCAGGTATACAATATTCGTTCATCAGAGGAGGCTTTATTTCACATTAAACTTCAATATGGCTCTGCTCTGAAATACCAGTGGAGTGGGACATCGGCCTTTCTTTAGTAATTAATTGAGTTCTGGACAAAGGTGTTTTTACATTTTGTTTGAGAGGTGATACACATAAAATTTTAAGAATGCGTGCTCGTAATGATGGGCAGAGCAGTGTCAGTGAATGACCAGTAACCTTGTAGGTACAGTAGATCTACACTACACAGTTGTGGCTCTGACCTGGGTGCAGCGGCGCGGGCGCGCGGCGGCACCATGTGCCCGGATTCATCTGGAACACACGACATGGACGTCACAGGTGGCATGCATGCGCGGCGACGACATTAACATCTATACACTAGCCAAACTCGATGTGAAATGTTTGTTAACAAACCCCGACACAAATAACTAAAACTCACTTGCTTGAAATTATAAAATATTGCTTAAAATTATAAAGTTGAAACTGGGTCGAGTTTCAACTTTATAATTTTAAGCAATATTTATTGAAGGAAGAATCTCAAATCGACAAGTAATGTAAATTGAGTGTAAAAAGACGCGGCAAAGAAGTGAATTTTAGGTTAAGTGTAAGCGGTTTGTTTACAAACATTCTACATCCAATTCGGCTCGAGAGTGTAGTCTATGAGAGCGCCCGGTCTCGGCGCGCGCTCCTCGGGGGCGCGGGAGGAGCGCCCTGCACACGCTAAAGCCGCCTTTGTCAGATTCATGTTCTGTCCACATTAGTCTATCTGGCATATCTTTCTGGGACAAAATACATTTTCGATTCTAGAACGCATACAAAATACATTTTCGATTCTAGAACGCATACAAAATACATTTTCGATTCTAGAACGCATACAAAATACATTTTCGATTCTAGAACACATACAAAATATATTTTCGATTCTAGAACGCATACAAAATACATTTTCGATTCTAGAACGCATACAAAATACATTTTCGATTCTAGAACGCATACAAAATACATTTTCGATTCTAGAACGCATACAAAATACATTTTCGATTCTAGAACGCATACAAAATACATTTTCGATTCTAGAACGCATACAAAATACATTTTCGATTCTAGAACGCATACAAGATACATTTCGGCTTGTACCTCTCCGTCAGAGCGCTAAATGGCTAACCGCTGTCTTTCTGCATTGAAATAGAGGGCATCTCTTTCTACAAAATGCAAAGTGAGCGAGAGAGACTTCAGACCCAGCTAGTTAAGTAACGCACTAAAGGTGTGGTGCAGTATTACCTGTCTGAAATGATAGTGTGGTCGGTAGTGGTGCAGGGGCGGGCGGGGCGCGGCGTGCGGGGGGTGCTTGCGCTCCGCCCCGCCCGCGCCGCGCGGGGGCCCGCCGTCGCCGCGACTCTCCGAGCTCCTGCGATACAGACATTCTATTTGACACAATCATGCAAAATCAGATTTCACAAAAACTAAACTCATTTGACAATACAATATTGTACCGCCCCTTTTGAGGGTTCCGTACCCGAAGGGTGAAAATTGATCATATTAGCCTCTGCTGCCTGCCAGCCCGTCCGTCTGCGGGCTGTACTCCTACCTCATGAACAGAAAAAGGTAGACAGTCAAAATATTCCATTATGAAATCCGTTTGTTAGGGTTTTTTTTTTTTTGTACGATGGTACGGAACCCTTCGTGTGCGAGGCGACTTGCACACGCCGGGTTTAATTTATCGATCTAATAAAAAGGATGGCTGTAGGAATCGCGGCTCGCTCTTCCGGGATGCAGATATAACAGTCGAGTATATGTTACAATATCTGTATTGTATAAAACTACGACTAATTATGATGTTAATGAGTGCGATTGGAATGGCTGCTGCTGAAGCACTGCCCTCCGCAGGCGCCCGGCCCGCGCTCGCGGCACGACCAACTAACTGCTGAAGCACTGCCCTCCGCAGGCGCCCGGCCCGCGCTCGCGGCACGACCAACTAACTGCTGAAGCACTGCCCTCCGCAGGCGCCCGGCCCGCGCTCGCGGCACGACCAACTAACTGCTGAAGCACTGCCCTCCGCAGGCGCCCGGCCCGCGCTCGCGGCACGACCAACTAACTGCTGAAGCACTGCCCTCCGCAGGCGCCCGGCCCGCGCTCGCGGCACGACCAACTAACTGCTGAAGCACTGCCCTCCGCAGGCGCCCGGCCCGCGCTCGCGGCACGACCAACTAACTGCTGAAGCACTGCCCTCCGCAGGCGCCCGGCCCGCGCTCGCGGCACGACCAACTAACTGCTGAAGCACTGCCCTCCGCAGGCGCCCGGCCCGCGCTCGCGGCACGACCAACTAACTGCTGAAGCACTGCCCTCCGCAGGCGCCCGGCCCGCGCTCGCGGCACGACCAACTAACTGCTGAAGCACTGCCCTCCGCAGGCGCCCGGCCCGCGCTCGCGGCACGACCAACTAACTGCTGAAGCACTGCCCTCCGCAGGCGCCCGGCCCGCGCTCGCGGCACGACCAACTAACTGCTGAAGCACTGCCCTCCGCAGGCGCCCGGCCCGCGCTCGCGGCACGACCAACTAACTGCTGAAGCACTGCCCTCCGCAGGCACCCGGCCCGCGCTCGCGGCACGACCAACTAACTGCTGAAGCACTGCCCTCCGCAGGCGCCCGGCCCGCGCTCGCGGCACGACCAACTAACTGCTGAAGCACTGCCCTCCGCAGGCGCCCGGCCCGCGCTCGCGGCACGACCAACTAACTGCTGAAGCACTGCCCTCCGCAGGCGCCCGGCCCGCGCTCGCGGCACGACCAACTAACTGCTGAAGCACTGCCCTCCGCAGGCGCCCGGCCCGCGTTCGCGGCACGACCAACTAACTGCTGAAGCACTGCCCTCCGCAGGCGCCCGGCCCGCGCTCGCGGCACGACCAACTAACTGCTGAAGCACTGCCCTCCGCAGGCGCCCGGCCCGCGCTCGCGGCACGACCAACTAACTGCTGAAGCACTGCCCTCCGCAGGCGCCCGGCCCGCGCTCGCGGCACGACCAACTAACTGCTGAAGCACTGCCCTCCGCAGGCGCCCGGCCCACGCTCGCGGCACGACCAACTAACTGCTGAAGCACTGCCCTCCGCAGGCGCCCGGCCCGCGCTCGCGGCACGACCAACTAACTGCTGAAGCACTGCCCTCCGCAGGCGCCCGGCCCGCGCTCGCGGCACGACCAACTAACTGCTGAAGCACTGCCCTCCGCAGGCGCCCGGCCCGCGCTCGCGGCACGACCAACTAACTGCTGAAGCACTGCCCTCCGCAGGCGCCCGGCCCGCGCTCGCGGCACGACCAACTAACTGCTGAAGCACTGCCCTCCGCAGGCGCCCGGCCCGCGCTCGCGGCACGACCAACTAACTGCTGAAGCACTGCCCTCCGCAGGCGCCCGGCCCGCGCTCGCGGCACGACCAACTAACTGCTGAAGCACTGCCCTCCGCAGGCGCCCGGCCCGCGCTCGCGGCACGACCAACTAACTGCTGAAGCACTGCCCTCCGCAGGCGCCCGGCCCGCGCTCGCGGCACGACCAACTAACTGCTGAAGCACTGCCCTCCGCAGGCGCCCGGCCTGCGCTCGCGGCACGACCAACTAACTGCTGAAGCACTGCCCTCCGCAGGCGCCCGGCCCGCGCTCGCGGCACGACCAACTAACTGCTGAAGCACTGCCCTCCGCAGGCGCCCGGCCCGCGCTCGCGGCACGACCAACTAACTGCTGAAGCACTGCCCTCCGCAGGCGCCCGGCCTGCGCTCGCGGCACGACCAACTAACTGCTGAAGCACTGCCCTCCGCAGGCGCCCGGCCCGCGCTCGCGGCACGACCAACTAACTGCTGAAGCACTGCCCTCCGCAGGCGCCCGGCCTGCGCTCGCGGCACGACCAACTAACTGCTGAAGCACTGCCCTCCGCAGGCGCCCGGCCCGCGCTCGCGGCACGACCAACTAACTGCTGAAGCACTGCCCTCCGCAGGCGCCCGGCCCGCGCTCGCGGCACGACCAACTAACTGCTGAAGCACTGCCCTCCGCAGGCGCCCGGCCCGCGCTCGCGGCACGACCAACTAACTGCTGAAGCACTGCCCTCCGCAGGCGCCCGGCCCGCGCTCGCGGCACGACCAACTAACTGCTGAAGCACTGCCCTCCGCAGGCGCCCGGCCCGCGCTCGCGGCACGACCAACTAACTGCTGAAGCACTGCCCTCCGCAGGCGCCCGGCCCGCGCTCGCGGCACGACCAACTAACTGCTGATGATGTTGAATACCTTCGTGATCGATGTATCGAACAATGCCATTATTCTTAGTGCTGTCAAATTAGTTTGAAGTTTTGGCGACATCCGACTAAATGTCAGATGACACCATTATGATTTAGATGTGAGATGGACACCATTAACTTATAAAATAGTACAGAAACTAAATAAAAACACGGAAGTATGAACACCTGGTGGCGTACTGTTGTGAACACCTGGTGGCGTACTGTTGTGAACACCTGGTGGCGTACTGTTGTGAACACCTGGTGGCGTACTGTTGTGAACACCTGGTGGCGTACTGTTGTGAACACCTGGTGGCGTACTGTTGTGAACACCTGGTGGCGTACTGTTGTGTACACCTGGTGGCGTACTGTTGTGTACACCTGGTGGCGTACTGTTGTAAACACCTGGTGGCGTACTGTTGTTGAAGTGTACTCACCTGCCCTGATAGCCGTGTCTCTCCAGGTGTCTCTCCTGTACATTCAGCATCCTGCCCTGGGCGGTGCCCCCTTCTTGTGCGTTACTCATATCCATAGCGTTACCAACTGTCCTGTCTTGTGTGTTACTGCGCTCCTGTGAGCTTTGACTGTTGTCGTGCACGTTATCCTGTGCGTTACTCTGTACTTGGAGGTTTTCCTTTGTGTTTTCGGAACAAACATCAGCCTTGTCATTCTTTTCTTGATACAAATCCTTTGTGTTCGTCCCTCTGTTGTCCGGCGCGTTGTTGTCCTGACTGAGTTGGTTTGTCTGGAGGTAGTTCCTATAGTTACGCTCTTGACAGCTGTTTCTGTCTTGAACGGTCTTATCTTGGACATTGCTTCTATTTTGGGGTTTTTCTTGAACGTTACTGTTTCTATCCGAGTAGTTAATCCTGTCTTGAACGTTGTTCCGGTCTTGTGCGTGACTAGTTCGGTCTTGAACGTGACTATTTCTGTCTTGAATGTTACTCTTGTCCTGAATATTACAACTTCTGTCTTGAATATGACTCTTCTCTTGATAACCACCCTGTTGAGTATAGTTGTTTCTATCCTGCTGACAGTTGTGTCGATCGTTGTAAGTGTAGGAGTGTTTGTAAGTGTGTCTGTCTGTTTGTCCGTCGCCGCGTCCGTCCGTCTTGTCGTGGCGGTCCCTGTATTCGTAGCGACGGTCTTGGTTGTGATCTGAGGAGGGAAACAGTACTCGATTGAATCAGTTTGTATGTTCGTTACCTCTTCACGCTAAAACGACTGAACGAGTATTTACACAGAGGTAGTTAGTATCCCAGAGGAACGCAGGCGAAGCCGCGGGTAGAAGCTAGTAAGGATATAAAGTTTAGTTTCGACTTCCACTTGAAGCACATGGCATTTTATACAAAACATAAATGTGTTAGTGTACCGGTATTTATCTTTCATGATGAATGACTGGACCCGGCGCGCGGCGGCTGCGGCCCGGCGGCGAGAGGACGACCCGATGTCGGCAGATCATGTGCATTTACGTCAGTCAGTCCACTGACTGACTCCGACTATTATCGCAGCTCATTGTTCTTTTTTTGCGCGTATTCAGAACTCAGCCAATGAGCGGTAAAAATAGTCTCCACGAATCATACAGTAAATACCATTAATTAAGTTGACTTGGCCGTTAGCTGCACGTCACTGCTACTAACAAACAATAATATACTCACATGTGTTGTTGGCCTGCAGCTGTCGTATGGAGTTGACGATGGCGCGCGCCGCACCCGTTAGCTGCACGTCACTGCTACTAACAAACAATAATATACTCACATGTGTTGTTGGCCTGCAGCTGTCGTATGGAGTTGACGATGGCGCGCGCCGCACCCGTTAGCTGCACGTCACTGCTACTAACAAACAATAATATACTCACATGTGTTGTTGGCCTGCAGCTGTCGTATGGAGTTGACGATGGCGCGCGCCGCACCCGTTAGCTGCACGTCACTGCTACTAACAAACAATAATATACTCACATGTGTTGTTGGCCTGCAGCTGTCGTATGGAGTTGACGATGGCGCGCGCCGCACCCGTTAGCTGCACGTCACTGCTACTAACAAACAGACTAAAGTTATGGTCAATAACAGTAAAATGTAATACCATTTGTGTTGGAACTAGTAACCTAATCGGTAAGCACTAGGATCACTAATTGGTTCACTCGAGCTGTCAAAAGTAAAATAAACGCGTGAACGGAGTATAGTCCTGATGCAAGGTTCTTTAGAAATAATGGAATGTAGAAATATACGTAATATTGTGACGTGTCCAAGAGTCCTGTACTGTAAGGTCTAAAGGAAATAAAGCACTTTGAATTTGATATGTCTGAAAATTATTTTGTAATATTTTTTTAAAGAAACATAATATACAAAGGTTTTATTTTTAAATATTTTGCAATACTTGTTTGCTCCTAGTGCTAGTGCTAGTGCTAGTGCTAGTGCTAGTGTCGGCCCGATTTGCTACTTTCGTCTAGAACCAAAAATGTGCTCTGACCTCTCTAAGCAAATACATATTTATCTAAACACCCCCCGCACCCCCGCCCCGCACAGTGCACACGTATCAACACAAAACCCGTATTCAATTATTTTAAATACATTCAATTAAAATCAAGTGATTAATTCGCTCTAAATACTAGGAGCTCATAAAGTGAAAAGTACTACACAAAGCATCCGTTACGAATAGCTGCCGCACCGCCGCACCGCCGCACCGCGCCGCCGTCTGCTGCGTGCGACCACTCTACTCCTGCTTGCCCGTGTGTATCGGTGAGTGCTAACAAAGCCCGGTCACGCACACTAAGCTACTGCCTGCTCACTGCGTACACGCGTACTGGCCTTGTCTACGCTTGCAAGCGGCGCGGGCGCCTGAGTGCAAGCAGAGTAGCACGCTGTAGCGCTGCTTGAAGCTACTGCGCTCACTCACTGCCTGCCGCGTTCTGCGACCCTGGTACATACTGTGCTGCGCTGCAACGCTCTCCCCCGCCCGTCATACTAACTCATTCAACACCCAAGACGGACATAACCAGCCAGCATGCAGCAAAACCGACGAGTGATCCTAATATAAACCGGCCCGATGAAGCGCCCCTTGGACGTAATTATTAGGACGCGGAGGTTCCTGATACGTTTGAACAACTTGTGAATTGCGCAAAATTCTCAGAAAAGCAAATCAACCTTTAATATACCTATAATATTTGTCCATGCATCGTCAAATACAAAAATATAGAAGTAGGCGCGCCAAAAGAAGCTGTTTGGCGTAACCGAAGCCCTTAAATTCCTTTTCACATTGTCTAATAATAGTTTGTTCAGTTATAACCTTAACCTTTAAATACCTATATTTACCTTTGAATAATTTTAATGCATTATGTTTTTTTAATTTTTAGTTTATAGATATACTGTAACGTATTTAGCGTCCTACGTGGGTTGGATAAAATAAGAACACAGACGTAGGAACGTTAACATGAAAATTTTTATTAATGAAGGTAGGTCGTAGGTTCTATGGCCCGCCTAACTTTCGCTCAACACTTTCTACGGCACTTCCCTGTAGCGGAGGCTTCTAGTAGAACGTAGGTAATGTTCAGCGTAAGAACTTGTTTTAGAGTTCCTTGGCGTAAAACTAACCACTGAAAACCTTTATGGAAAATAAATGTAACATTTTACGTTACAATACATATTTTAGATTTAAATAGTGTAATAACTAATAAGACACAATATTAGGAGAAGCCTTGGGCCCTGTAACACGGCTCGGCTAGTGCGGGATCGGATCCTGTGGACTTAATATTAATTGTAAAGTTTGTTTGTGTCAGAAATAAACGATTCGACTATGTTCCACTCAATGAGTAGTTAAACGACTCACGTATGTTGCGGATATCTCCCCAGTATACCGTGCCCATTGTTCCTGATGCTGCGGTAGGCGGGGGCCCCCTGAGGGGGACTGCTGGTGGGCCCCCCGCGCTCGGCGGAGGGGGGCGTGGGCGCGCGGGGGGCCGGGGTCGTGAAGACGGGCGCGCACACTGGGTATTGCGGGAACATCTGTCGAGAGAATAACATTTTAGAAGAAGGTCATGTATACAGGCTTAACAAAAGTTATGCAAAATCATGGTTATAACTGACTTTTTCATGAAAATCACAACATAAAGTTTCTGCCAGGAAACTAGCATTACCACCACCTTTTTGTAAAGTAGTACTTTAAATTTATTTATTAAAGTACTACTTCAAAGTTATTTAAAGTTTCTATTGAATTAGGTATCTACACATTTCAGGCATACAGTTTAAGATTTCAGATTCATTTATTAATAGCAAAATATGTACAAGCTTAAGTTGTAATTATATCTAAAGTGAGTACATACACCCTGTAGGGCAGCAATCTATTATTTTGTCACTGATTACGATTATTAGTATTTTTTCTTTTTGTTCTTTACTTTTCATAATCATTACGCTACATATCTTTACAAGACATCACAGGTTAAAGCTATAGGTCTAACGCTACCTGTGGATACAACAGCGTGTTGTAATGGTGCGGATACAACAAGGGCGCGTGCGGGGGCCGCGCGGGGAGCCCGCCCAGCAGAGGGGCACCGTACGGCAGCGCCCACGGGACCCCGTACACTCCCCCCACGGGGTACGGGGCTGCGGGGGCCAGCTCGCCGCTGTAGCCAACGCTGTAACTGGAATTATATTGTTCAATAAAATATGCGTGGGTTACCTTTAAGCCGGCGACTGATGGTAGTTGATCGTAAAGGTGGCATCAGGATGTCAATGTTTTGTTAATTTTCCTCTTTCAGGCAAGGTGACGTCTACACAAAAAAGTGACAAACAGATTCAATAGTGAACCGATTTAACGATACGACTTGCTGTTTGCTTATTTGTGTACGGACGTATTGTACATTTGTAATAAAGTTAGTTAAGTAAGTTATTGATTATTGAGTGCTTAGTAAATATCACAGATCACATCACCTTTCAAAAGTTTATTGGAATAGTTACACGTAAAAACACATACAAAGTAAATGTTCCTTTACACGTTAGTAACGCGTCGCGGTCAGTGTCGCACTAGTTTAGTTAACACGGGCGTAAATATGACGATTCAGTCAAATTAGATACATAGGTAGAGTCCGCGCAGTTTAATGAGCTCTGTGAAGTTGGCTTCAACGGCTGCGCACTAAACCGAAAATAAGCCATTGAGGGGAAAGAACGGGTGAAGAGGGGATCTGTCTGTCAAACCAGGGTTCCCAGCAAGAATTTAGGCGTATTTTTATTTTGTCTAGCACATTTTGTTATGCAATAACTTTTTTTCAATTCAATATTGATAGAATATAAAAAAAAAACACCTTATATTCAATGACAGATTATTTAAAACCTTAAATTTTAGAACATATTAAACTTTTTATCTTACGCAATTAACCAAAGTTTGAAAATAAAACAATTACAATGTAGCAAATTGATTTAAGACCTAGTTGGCAATACTGTCGAATCGTGATTTGAGTACAATGACGCAGCAAAGTCTTTGATGGTTGTTCGGTGCTTGTTTTGGTTGATTTCATAGTTTGTTCTTGTGATTTTGTGGAGTATTCACTGATATTGGTTCTCTTATACGTTAAATATGCCTCGCGGGCGGTACAAGATAGATAAGTTTTATTGTAATATTCTTTGAAAACTTTTAAATTTACATTTAGTAAAGTCCTGTTGCAGAAAATAGCACCTTAAAGCCTTGCTATTAGGGTTCAATTGTTCAAGACTTACATTGCGTCATCACTTTCAAGGTCTATCTTTCGCACGGGTGTGAAGCCGGGGCGCGTCGCTAGTTGTTAATGATGGCTTTTCGATTTGATATTGCTGCTTGCGCATATTTGTTTCCGTGCCTAAGATCAGAGAGCTCATAAAACTTTGCGATCACTCTACCTAGTACGTCTTTGTACATGAACCCTAAAGATATATATGTATATACCTACATTATTTAGATTCTGCCGGATAGTAACATTCGGCATCGTTCCCTCGTGAATATTTATCCGAGAAAGTGTCTGATATCACCTTTACGTACCATTTGCGCCACGTAGATAAGGATAGAAATTTAAAAAGTAATTGAGTGTGTGAGGCATACCTTCTCTGCTGCAGGGGGCCCACGGGGGCCTGGGGGCCCAGGGCGGGGGCCACCGGGGGGTCCACGTAGGAGCTGTACTCTAGCGGGGGGTACGGGTAGCTCGCGTCTGGAACACAAACATACCGAGTTGTTACCTAATACTATACAATACAAATGTTTATTCGGTAATAAAAGATACAATAGTTTTAACCATACCTACATAGATGGAAACACCTTTTAAGTACAGTTTTATACTTGTGTTAGGTGTTAATGTTCTTCCACGTCTTCACTTATGTAATATTTTGAGGCGTTGTATTTAAAAAATTGATCGAATTAAACTATATTTGGTCGAAATAACGTTATTGAAAATAAATTGAAGGTAGGACCATAATTAACAAGGTTTCTCAAACAAATCATCGTAACGAAGCATAAGTTACGATGATTTGTTGCCAAGTAAAAAATAAAAATATTTATGATGTTGCTAAATAGTATAAATTGAAATCTTTTGTACAACTTTGAATTTTGTTTAACGCAAAGATACTACTGGGCTATGTATGTATGTTATACCGGGTGCGGCGATTGAACTGTCCGTCTTTAGCTAACTGTTTTAAAATTCGAACCACTGAATCGAACGCCGCCAAAATTTCAAATGTTGGTCTTTGACATATTCTTTATCATCATTTGAAGTGATTTTGTTGTGAGAAAAACACATTCGAATTTAGAACAATAAATTTAAAACGAAATTCAGTGATTGCTCTCCCTTCATTTGGGGGGAAAATCGAATATTAAAATACGTCGAGCGCTGCCAAATCTTCAATTGAACGAGAAATTTGTGCATCGCACTATTCAACGATATAATGAGACTGGTAGCGTTAAGAAACGCTACGGTGGCGGACTACGCTGTACTGCAACAGGGCCAGCAGTTGTCGAAAAGGTGCGTCATCGATTAGACAGAAATCCAGCGCGCTCAGCAAACCAGCTCGCGAAGGGTCTCAAGGTGAGCGATCGCAGCGTTCGTCGCATATTAAAGGAAAAGCTTAAAGTCAAACCATTAAAAAAAAACCTTTCTCAGGAACTCACTGCGTTACAGCGTAGCAAACGGTTGGATCGATCGAAAGAGCTGATTCGCTTGCTCGACTCTGGCGAGCTTCCCAACTTGGTGTTTTCAGATGGGAAAACTTTTTGCGTTGAACAGTTTTAAAACAAACAAAATGACCGTGTTTGGTTGGAGGGACGTGTCAGCGACCATTTAGACGAATTGCAAGTCACTCGACGCCAAGGAGCCGACCAAATCATGGTCTGGGCGGCGGTGTCTGAAAAAGGCCGTTCTCCGCTTGTTTTTCTTCCAATGGGTCGCAACCAAGTCAAAATAAATCAACTAATCTATCAAGATAAAGTCTTGCGACCAGGTCTGATACCGTGGGCACGCAACACATTCGGTTCTGAGCGTTGGACTTTCCAGCAAGACTCGGCACCATCGCACAGAGCAATTGGAATGCAAAATTGGTTAAAAGCAAACGTTTCTGTGCTGATCGACCAAGATATGTGGCCGTCGTCATCACCCGACTTGAATCGGTTGGACTTCTGTATTTGGGGTGTTTTACAGGCCAGGGCCTGTGCTAAAAAACACACTTCGCTGGAAGCGCTCAAAGTTACTCTTACGCGAGAATGGAATTGTTTGAGTGACGATGTCATTCGAGCAGCCTGCGCTTCTTTCAGAAAGAGACTTGAGCTTGTAGTAAAGGCTAAAGGCGGTTTTATTCCTTCGGAATAAGTGATAATAAAACTTTGAACTTTCTATTTTCACATGCCAAAAGTATATAAATAAATATTGAAAATTAACAGAAATAATTCATTTTCACATACGGACAGTTCAATCGCCGCACCCGGTAGTAACGCCTACCTCTACCTACAGTGAGGTCAGCTGTATGTTGGGGTTACCTATTCTGAAGGTGTTGTCCTGCGGAGAAGGCACCTTCTGTTCGTCCAGCGCCGGCGTCGTCGCGCCGTACAGTGGACCCACTGCTTCCTACAGAACACATATTGTATTGATAATCAACTTTCAAAATAATATCAGTCAAAAAACTCGCAGATACAGGGTGGGCCATGAATTCGTTTTATTTATAATATATGTAAATGTAACATCCTGTGCGTGCGAACACATGCCGTGCGGGGCCCGCGAAGGGGTCCTACCGTCCTACTAGCTTGTTTCTCGGAAATTTAGTTGCAATGGATCGCTTCACGGGACGGCAGCGTACCTTTTGTGTAAACAACTTTATTTAAACAATAATTCACTCATTACAGTGCGATGCTTATTTCGCGTTGAATACGATATAATACGACTTGAATCAGTTTCCGAGTGCTCCTTTGATAAAGAAATGGGTGAAGAAGTTCGAAGAGACGGGATCCACACCAAATGTGAAACAACCCGGCGCGGGCGGCCCACGGGCTTCTCGGAGCGAAGAGAACTTGCAGAGAGGTTCCGCTTCAGTTCGACGTGATCCAGACGAATCGACACGCAGACGTTCCGCCGAAGATAAGGATTATCCCGCACATCTGTACGCCGTATTTTGAAATCAGATTTAAATTAACATCCATCTAGGATCCAAATAGTGCAGGAAATAAAAGCAAATTATGTAAATATTCGCACATCTATTGGAGAAACAAGGATGAAGCAATTCAGCAATTAAGAAAATGTCTTATTTTCTGACTAAGACCATTTTCACCTGAACGGACATCTTTATAAACAGAATTGCAGATATTGGAGCAGTGAAAGTCCTCAAGCTAAACGTGAGAGGCGACTTCATTCACCTAAAGTAACTGTACGGGCTGTAATGAAAGCAAAAGGAGTCGTTTCGTTCAAACCACAGATATGTAAATAATATTCTTTACATTTCTGTGCAATGGTTCAAACCGTTCGTACATCACATACGTCGGTCAACTTTTGGCGCTCGCTTAGAAGAATGGTAATTTAGGAGATGTTATTTTGAAATAGTCTTAGCTGAAGAAGGGTCCCAAAGAGTTTGTTGACACAAATTAAATGAATATTCTAATAAACTCACAATCCTGCACGGTGCGTGTTGTACATAGTGGTAGGCAGAGGGCAGCCCGCTCGCCGCCGTCGCTCCGTACATGACGTTGCTGCTGAGCACCACGTTGCCTGCGGAATATAATAAATAAATCACCACCTGCCCTTGCTGTGAGCAGAGCTTGTGTTATCGGTACTAGATAGCTTATAAACTTAGGTCCAATTTCACCGTTGCAATTGAACGCTTTCAATATAAGATTATCTCAGTTTAGCGCTTTAAATATTAGATATTTGTATTATTATTATTTTTTTTTTTAAATATAATTTTAAGGTAAATGTTACGAATGTATAATTTATTTTTTAATAATTTCTATAGTTACTTATAATATAATTTACTAATTTTTTATAGGGACGAATGTGACGTGTAATTCTAGCAATGTACGAAATAAATGATTATTGATTATTAAACGAGTTCAGTGCATTTTATCCACATAAAGTAGATCCGGTTCAAACCGAGTTCATGAGCCGTCATGTCAGCTCTAGTCACACAATAGGTACTCGTATTACGAATTTGAACTCGATCAAGCTGAACTTAGTTTAGTTGATGTTAGTTTTGGCAGCAAACGAAGTGAAGTAAAATCGGACCGTACTTAATGTATGTAACAAAGACAGTCATTTGTTTAGTATAGTTTCAAGTTTCGTATAACTTGTCCTTTGTTACGTATTTTTGTTAGTGTACAATAAAGTATTTTGTACTAGCTGTTGGCCGCGGCTTTGCACACGCTTTTCAAGTATCCTATGTCCGTCCCCGGGATACCATCCCTGCCAAAATTAATTGAGATCCGTTCAGCCGTTTAGTCGTGAAAAGGTAACAGACAGACAGAGTTACTTCCGATTGTATAATATGAGTGCACTTGTGATGTGAGGTGAGGTGAGGTGAGGTGCAGTGTCGTGTCGTGTACTCACGGAGGTTGTGTTCGAGCAGCGGCGTGGAGGACTTGCCCAGCGGCGCGGGCTGTGCGGGCTGTGCGCTCAGCTCCGACACGTACTGACTCAGCTGGGACGGAGTCTGCATCTAGATAGAACCAACACAACAGAGACATACATTAAGTGATCCTATTAATAAAGTCTTCAGAACGCGTGAGATTTAAAATATCTATTATTTATTATTTGAATGCAGCCCGCGCCCGCGCCCGCGCCGCGGGGACGCTTCCGACTGGTATTGATATGGATCAGTTGAGCTACCTGTAGATTGATTGCAACAGTCTGCAGTTAACTCAATTGTTTCAATTGTAAAAACTAGTTCTAATTTGTCTCTATTCTTTGATTGTCATTTTCTTTATTAATAGAGATATTTCTTACGTAATTTTCTTTCTTATTTGATTTTAGTTTAAAACTATACTTGTTTATGTGCTTATTTTGTAAGAGTTAATAAAAAGCCTGAAATAAACATTATTCTGATTGTTTAGATGTACAGTACAAACTGTACCTCACTCAGTCAGGCTTCAGGCTTCAGGCTTCAGGCTTCAGGGCTTATCTTTTGTAGTATGTAACATTTGTTTTAGAAAACTATGGCAACTGACGAGGATGGGGCTCGGTCACCTACCTGTTCCTCATAGTGCTGGGTGTGGGTGTACAGCTGCGGCGAGTAGTACACTGTCCCCTGGTAGAGGTGCGGGGCCGGGGGGGTTTGTGTCGACAAGGGGGGCTCGGTCGCCGCGGATAGTGTTGTAGCGGGGAACTGTTGAGGAGGACTCTCCTGGAATTAAAACACATTTGATTTCAATTGGTCATGGTTGTGTTACAGTCAACTTGTAAACCTACATTATTTTATTTTTTGTGGTTGTATATTATGTTTTGTGTCTAACTAACTACGTAAAGGAAAATAATGTAGATTTTGCAGAGTTAATTGAATATTTATTTATTATTAAATAAACAAACTGAAATTATGGGACTGTTATATATATACATGGTTATTTGTAATTCACTAACTCTGCATGAACTGAAAATAAAGCCTCTCTTAAGAAAAGATTATTGAATGGAATGGGGTACTACTATCAATACTAAGTTAAACAACTAGGACCTAGCGCCTTCACAAACGAGTTCGTGATGATGGGTGATGGGAGATGACCACTAGCCCTGTAGAGACAGTGCAAGCGTGCAAGGTATACCTTCTCCTCGACATTGTCTTGGTTCCCTTGCATCTCGTATTCATACTGGTACTGTCCGGCCTGCAGAGACTCCGCCTCTGAAAACACAAGTATTTATGTAGACTTGAATTTACTACTTATATTTATATTAAGGTGAAACGTCAATTGATCCATAGATTGTTTTAGCGTGTGTTCATAGCAAAGCTTACGATGTGCGCAACACTTATCTGCCATCTAAATTACTTGTAGAACTTAGAAAGTAGTAAAAACCTGATTACTTTTTCACAAACCTCCTCAACTATAACTGAATACTTTAATTGATTGTTTGCCATTATTACCGTGGTCAATGAAGGAGTGTTGTTTGTCCAGTCGCCCTCTGCGCTTGTCGTTGCTTGTCTCTATCTGCGGACGAAGTTACCATCGTTTTGTAACTGTGAATGAGAACTTTTCAATCTGCACCAACACGCTGCCATGCATATGCTACTATTATTATAAAGTAATGAGCCTCGCTCTTGTCGGTGCAATGCTACAGTTTCCTCCACTTCTCTCTTCAATGCAGTATCTTTTACTTCTTTAAACGACATGACAGGCACTTTCTCCTTGATCTGACTTTTATAAACTTGACTTGTAATCATAATTATTTAATTTTTTTTTTACTGTATTGTTTCAATAACCTATGTATATGTTAGTAAGTACGTAGAATTTACAGTTACATATTATTATACAAAGCATGTTATCTAATTTTAGCAACCGTAATAGTAATTATTTTACACCTCTTTTTTTACTTTATTGTTTCAATAACCCATTATAGCTCATTATAGCATTATAACTCAACCTACTCGATATATATTTATATTATAGCAGCACGTACATATGTTTATGTTGCAATCAAGTTTTATCCTAGTTGTTTGTTACTTTATAATTCTAAGTGATTGTGATGTGTTTTGTACGTTAAATAAATAAATAAGTATAGTTAATTCTTGGTCCTGCATTGTCCAGCATGCATATTGTTTCTCGTATAAGATGTATCTTTCTCCCATATCTGTTTTAATATGGTTCATAAAAAAATGCTACTAAACAGGTAATAAATGATTAATGAGATATCAATATAAAAATAATCTAAGTCCTTGCTTAGATAGATAGTTTGAAAGTCATTTGGCGCCATTCGGAAAGTCTTGGAATGACACCGGTGAGTTTTACCCGAGTAGTAGTTGCCTGGTCGTGGTGTTGCGCGGGGTCGTACACATGCGGCGGGTTGTCCGGATCGAACCGGTACAGGCTGCCGTCCGGGTTGGTCAGGGGACGCCCCGTCTGCAATCACAACACAACATCACTTAGTTGGTATTCATCTCACCAGTGCATGCATGCATGCACTGGTGGACGTGCCTCCCTTCTGTGCTAGGTGATCGTGTTAAAACATACAAGGAAGCTGCTGCCCTTCCTCCGGCAGGTTCTCTTACGACATCGACGGGCTGAGTCGGAGGGGTCGACTCTTACGACATCGACGGGCTGAGTCGGAGGGGTCGACTCTTACGACATCGACGGGCTGAGTCGGAGGGGTCGACTCTTACGCCGCGACCGCTACGGGGTGTTTATCTACCATTCGTTTATTCTGTCACATTATTACTGACATATGCGTTCCCTGTAGGGGCCAGGTCTATTTTGTACCTGTGGGTGTATGACGGTGACTCCCGGAGGCACGCGCGCCATATCCGTGACCGCCCACACTACCGCACCCCCGGACGCGGGGGCCGGTACCGCGGGCCCCCCGCCCTCGCCAGGGGGGAGTGGCTCCGGGGTGCCGCCACCTGTAACAGAACGACAAATAAACTAGACCACATTTATGTAAAAGTACACCTTACGTAATGTCGACAAAAGTAATATTATAAAAGCCGCTTTGTTTATGTGAAGATATTTGGATGAACACAGCGTCAATACTACGGAACGGACCGAGCTGAAGTGGTGCATCGATTGAGTCCCGCACATGAGGCTGAGAATTGAGTCACGGATTAATATGTAGGTACGACGGGACAGTGATGGAGTGACTGAGTCGGTGCTTCGCAGACTGAGCGTCTTGTACCCCTAGTTAGAGGGAGACAGGCGCCAGCTGCTGGACGCCAGGTCACCTGCAATACTCGCCAGTGGGTGATGGAGTGACTGAGTCGGTGCTTCGCAGACTGAGCGTCTTGTACCCCTAGTTAGAATGAGACAGGCGCCAGCTGCTGGACGCCAGGTCACCTGCAATACTCACCAGTGGGTGATGGAGTGACTGAGTCGGTGCTTCGCAGACTGAGCGTCTTGTACCCCTAGTTAGAATGAGACAGGCGCCAGCTGCTGGACGCCAGGTCACCTGCAATACTCACCAGTGGGTGATGGAGTGACTGAGTCGGTGCTTCGCAGACTGAGTGTCTTGTACCCCTAGTTAGAATGAGACAGGCGCCAGCTGCTGGACGCCAGGTCACCTGCAATACTCACCAGTGGGTGATGGAGTGACTGAGTCGGTGCTTCGCAGACTGAGCGTCTTGTACCCCTAGTTAGAGGGAGACAGGCGCCAGCTGCTGGACGCCAGGTCACCTGCAATACTCACCAGTGGGTGATGGAGTGACTGAGTCGGTGCTTCGCAGACTGAGCGTCTTGTACCCCTAGTTAGAATGAGACAGGCGCCAGCTGCTGGACGCCAGGTCACCTGCAATACTCACCAGTGGGTGATGGAGTGACTGAGTCGGTGCTTCGCAGACTGAGCGTCTTGTACCCCTAGTTAGAGGGAGACAGGCGCCAGCTGCTGGACGCCAGGTCACCTGCAATACTCACCAGTGGGTGATGGAGTGACTGAGTCGGTGCTTCGCAGACTGAGCGTCTTGTACCCCTAGTTAGAGGGAGACAGGCGCCAGCTGCTGGACGCCAGGTCACCTGCAATACTCACCAGTGGGTGATGGAGTGACTGAGTCGGTGCTTCGCAGACTGAGCGTCTTGTACCCCGAGCTAGAGGGAGACAGGCGCCAGCTGCTGGACGCCAGGTCACCTGCAAATAAGGGGAAAATAATGATAATGATAAAAATAACCGCAATTCAACACAGCATTTTCTAAATCCCTTATTTTTCCTCCTACCTACCTATCTCCCTATTTTTAGCGATTATCGGCTGCACTCTGGTGCGTCCTCCTTATCAGAACGTTTGGCAAGTGATTTCTTTATACACAATGGGGCCAGATAATCGTGCGGCCATCTGATGGACAACTGTACCTTGCCTGCTGAGCGCGCGCGTGGGCGAGGGGTCGGTGTACCCCCCGAAGCTGTGCGACTTGGCCACGGCGCCCCCCCTCGCGCGCCAGCTGCCCGGGGGCGACGCGGCCTCCAAGGACTGCACCTGTGGAGGGGAATACGTTAACTGTCTGCTTGTCAGGGTTACAAGACTCGTTACAAGACTACAACAATTTATAAATCAAAATACTATTTGACACGTCCATTGTTAATTTCATAATAATTCAAGTCAGCAGCACAGGGGCAGGGGGCTCAGCCCCGTGCACCAGATAATGGTACAAACAAATCGAAATAAAAATCAAACTTACTAGTAGTATATTTTCGCTGATAGACTTGCTGACAGGCGGCTTCCCTCGAGAGCTTCGATAACATATGGCTTGGCTTACGTTTTATGGACATTATTTATTTATTTACTTAGATAATTATGAAGGTAAAGGTATTCTATGGTACTTTGAGAACTTTGAAGACCGTTTATTTAAAACTATTTTTTTATAAAATGATCATACTACATCATTACTAAATAGATTAAGCATTTGGGGACTCAGCCCCAAATAAAAATATAAACAAATTCAACAATAACCTTGAGTAGTTTGTTCCGGGCGTGTTCCGGAGTGAGCAGCTTGACGGGTCCCGCGCTCAGCCACGGCCAGGGGGACTCGGAGGAGGACGCGTTATCCTGAGGACATGCATGTTCACTCACAGTACCTTATCACCACATAATTTTACACTACTGAATATGACTCCCCAAAACAAGTGGATTTCGCCATAATGACCACCTTGTCAGGCGGTTGTTGATTGCAATCGTGGAGTTACATATATGACCACCTTGTCAGGCGGTTGTTGATTGCAATCGTGGAGTTACATATATACACAGCAGGAAGCTGCTGACCTTCCTCCGGTTTCCTTAGTCGGCTATTACCACGTCCGCGGGCTGGGTTGGATTGGAGTGCGTCCCCTCGCCCCCTTGCGCCGCCCCCCACAGGCATCGTTACGTTTACTTATTTATGCTTAGTGTAATTCAACCAGTCGTTCTCATGTTACTCGTGTATTCATCAGCTCAGCACTTTCATTTCGAAGCCAATTCCTGTCGTATCTTTTACGGCTGCCTGTAAAGGTAACTCCAAGTGAGTTGCAAAAATTATCACTTAATAAATATGGACAAACAAATTGTCAAAACTATTCTTTGTAAAAGGCTTAAAAAGACTGCAAAATATCAGATTATTAGAGGATACAAGCCTAGGACGGGTTTTACTCTAACTCGAAAACTAACAATCTAACAAGGTAAAGGTTTCTTGTTCACTTCTTTACTTTACCTTAAAAAGATTGAAGTGAACCAAAATCAAAGTGACCACTTTATTTCCTTGTTTTACTTATGTAATTTGAATTTCGCGCCGTGTCCAAGAGTCCTGTAAGGTCCAACGGAAATAAAGCACTTTTAGTTTAAGTTATGTCGCTCACCTGGCTGAATATCCTGCGTCTCGCTCGCTCATAGTCTTGCTCTCTCTGTTCTAGAGATTTGCTCCGCGCTGCCAAGGCGCCGCCGCCGCGCCCCGCCGCGCCACCGCACGCCCGTTTTAAGATTGACCTGTAATATACACAACAATTCACACAACGTCATTTAGCCCCCAGCAAAGCAGAGCTGGTGTTGAACCCCCAGCCTCCTGCGTCGCAGGCGGACCTGCCTCTGAGCTCGTCACAATAAGAACAACTTCCTCTTAGTGTAGTGTATGCAGCTACAGGACAGAAAAGGATGGCACAAATTAAAAGATACTTCCAGCAGTGGTTGACTTAAGAGTTGATGAAATTTGAATAAACACATTGTCCGATTACCGTTTGAAGTCCGGTGAAGAGCATGCGATGGAGTCACGTCTCGATACTACGCGACAAACGTAGTGTTCGTCGCTCCGTGGCCGGATGACAATCTGCTGGCAGATGCTGGATGGCGCTGGTCAGGGCGCTATGCCGCGAGTTAAGGGAGGCCGCCGTCCAGCAGTATAGCTAGGACGCTAAAATCGATATGATCGCGCTCACATGCGTTTCCGAGTCACCGTGAGCGCGACCACAATGTGTCGTCGTAGATGACGTCATTACACTCGCCATGTTGCAGAAGCACCGACCATGTTCTAAACCGAAATCAAAGTAAACGTCTCTGTCTAGAGTGACAGGTGGTTGTTTCTTGTTGGTTTTGCTTTTGAAAGGGAAATAAAGATTTTATGAGCGTTTCGAATCTAATACAAGCACTCAGCGGTATCTCAGTCAAGTCTCAATTTGGAACGCAACATAAGTGATCGTATAAATCATCTCGGAGAGCACGCATAGGTTGATGATGATGATGGGACACTTGCCGTCCCTTGCTAATACATTGGAATGTGAAGGACAGAGACACTCGATAGAAGCGTACTCACTTGGCTTGGTGCGGCAGGGGCGCGGGGTCGGGCGCACGCGCGGGGCTCGCGGGGAGGAATGACGTCACGCACCACTTGTTGAACGACGTGCAAGGGATGCGACCGCCGCTGGTCCCTGCACAGTCACAAGCAGACAGTCTACAGTAACTCGCCTTACTTACTGACAGACAGTGATGCCTACTCCGTTCATGCATTTATTTTCTTTGACTGAATTAAAGGATGAAATATTTCATACACACTTTTTTTTTAATAGTGATGCGAATCTGTCGACTCGATAAAAATCGGGACTAACGAGAGCTTCGATATTTATCGTGCTGACAGATTACGTGTCCATACAATATTGCATTCTTTCATTCAGACAAAGAAAATAAATGCGTGGACGGAGTATAGCTACCAACAAAGACGCAGCATTAATTTAATTTATTGATGGTGAAGTCACAACAACATGGAGCAACAAGGACAAAGACTGTGTTGGATGAACACCAACGTCTCATTCCTAACAAACAAGGGACTTCACACAAGATATGCGCTGAGTTACGGAAGGCCATTGCGTAAGATATTGCATATAAACAGAAAACTATTTTAAGTGGAGCTGCGCTCACCAGCTTTGGACACGATGACGCAGTACTTGTTGTACTGGTCGGGATGGTGCGACAGCTGGAACAAGGCGGCGCAGCGGTGCACCAGCATGCGGCCGTATGACGTCATCACGGGGAACTTCACTATGCACCGGCTGAAGCAAACACAGGACATCACTTATTTATAACGCAACACATGTTGTTTGAATACAAAATGTACAGAACAGGACTAAGTGTGGAGCCTTGAGAGACACCACACTTTTGATCCAGAAAATTAAATACTCTGTCGAAAGCTCAGCTGTACTCAAAGTGTACTGTGTGTTAAAATCACATGAATGCGATTTTGAATTTATAAATGACGTCTTCGGTTTGTGTAGTGTCGCTAGTAAGATGCGGGTTGAAGTTAGCTTAGCGAGTCAATTCACTATCGATGGGTGCCTTCTCCGGATGCCTTTTAGTCGTTCGAAAGCCATCAGAAGCAAGGGATTTTTAAATTCTAGGTTGAATTCGTGAGTGAGTAGTGAGACCCGGCATCATCGACAAGCACGTGTAACTTCTTCTCTGTCAGCGGCGGCCGGCGGGCCGCAGAGGTCGCGCGGTACAATCGGCCCCTTCCACTCAGCCCGTAGATGTCGTAAAGTAAGAGGCGACTAAAGGAACGCCACCAGAGCAAGGGCAGCAGATCCCCTCGTTCGGGGAGGTATATTCAGCAATGGTTGATCTAGCTGGCAGTAAGTGGATACCCGGCATCGTTGACGAGCGCGTGAAGTTCCTTCTCAATCTTCAGCAAGGCGGCGCGGTCCTTGGCGTTCTTGTTGAGCGTGTCGCAGATGAACTCGACGAGCTCCAGTCCGG
Source organism: Eupithecia inturbata (assembly GCA_963662085.1). Taxonomy (NCBI): domain Eukaryota; kingdom Metazoa; phylum Arthropoda; class Insecta; order Lepidoptera; family Geometridae; genus Eupithecia; species Eupithecia inturbata. The sequence continues at coordinate 8,457,162 of OY759203.1, forward strand.
CCGGCTCGTCTGTAACCACACGCGACATACTCGTGCTTACAATTTCACTCGGAATCATTTTATCTATACACTAGTCAAACTCGATGTACAATGTTTGTGGACAAACCGCCCAAACTTAACCTAAAATTTACTCTGTTGCTGTTGTCTGTTGCTCTGTTAAGAACTTTATTGCGTTGCGGTTAGAATACAAAATGTATTGTTTGATTTATAATATAAAAACCGCCAAGTGCGAATCGTCTCGCACACGAAGGGTTCCGTACCGTAAAAATCAGGCAACTTTTTCAAAGAACATCAAATTTTCACTTGTTTGGGGAACCATTTAAATTGTCAATTTTATTTTATTTTTAGTATTTGTTATTATTACAGTTGAAGTGTTACTTAATTATAGAAAGTTACATGTATCTGCCTATTGTAGTTCAAGAGATGCAGCCTTGAAAAATTAACAGCAAAAATAGCCAAAAAAATCACGTTTGTTGTATAATTTTGATATATATTTTATTTTTATAATTTGTTGTTATAGCGGCAAGAGAAAAACACATTATCTGAAAATTTCAACTGTCTACATCTTACGGTTCATGAGATATAGCCACGTGACAGACGGACGGACGGACGGACAGCGGAGGCTTAGTATTAGGGTTCCGTTTTGATCCTTCGGGTACGGAACCTTAATAAAAAATGCTATTTCAAAATAAAGTAAAATAATAAAATAAACTTTTATTCATCTAGGATTGGGAAGACAAATCCAAGTTTATTAAAAAAAGCTTGTAAAATATGAACACTTTCCCACATTTTTGTGTAAAGCCGTAAATAATGTAAATAATTTTTAATTCACAAACAAGCAACATCCAAATTAAAAGTAAAAAAAAAAAAAAAGTTAGTTAGTTGCTAGTATTGATAAAATAAATAAATGAATAATGTAAGGAACACAACAATACCCGAGTCAGCCCTGGTGAACGAGTGCCTGGGCTTCTCTCTGCGCTCCGGACAGCGGCAGTACTCCTCGGAGTCCAGGCTGCTCGCCTTGCGTACGTCCGCGACCTCTCCTGCAGGATGTATGCAGGCTTGAGACAGGTACCACAATATTATCAACAACAAATGTTTTACACTATTAAGACTACTAGAATATTGAAAAAAATATTAAAATTATATAGATCCCGTACGAAATATAGGCTTTTCTTATGACGACAAAAGTGAAGTTAAGTAAAAAACATTTATTAAGCCCAGGTAGTATTTATATCATCTCCACTGCGATCATGACCGCTCGCCAAGCGTGTTGAATATACTTATAACAAACCGCCCTCGTTTGTGGGAGGCATGTTCAGCTGTGGACGTATGTGCTGATGAGGGTCCATGAGACTGTAGCTGGTATACTGACCGTTGGTCTCGCAATCCGCGCACTCGTCGACTCCGATGCCCGAGTCCTGCTTGTTGATGCCGATGTACCGGCGCCGACGGCCCCTGAAATATGAAACACAACACTGTACAAACGTGAACTGACCAAAACACCAGGTCTGAGCGTCTCGAGCGCCGCTTGTCCCGAGAGCTGGTGAGTAGATGGCGCAGCGCATCAGCATTGCCATACAGTGGGGCAATGCTGCAGTGCGGAGCGACCGGAGTACGCGGGGTCAGACTGCCAGGAGTTAGTATACCTGCAGTGCGGACAAGGTGCGCAGGCGCCGCACACGCAGGCGACGCGCGGGTTGTAGGAGAGCAGGTCGCGCGACCCGTCGCCCGCCGAGCGCGCGCCGCGACCCGCCGCCGCCGAGCGACCAGGGTACGTGGCGTCAGACTGCCACGAGCCTGGCGTTATCTACCAGAGAAAACATTCAAGTGAGAGGAATGATCTGGACCAAATTGATAGTGATACGATATTGACATTATGAGATTAGAGAGAGATAGAAAGTAACACGAATAAGCCTCCTTGTAGGTTCTGTATGAGACAAACTACATATATACAGGGCGCTATCGGGTGGAATGGCGCACATTCAAATTGTTTTGCCAGCAGGTGGACCAGTAAATCTGTAACTATTGAAGCTGATGGAGGTGATTAAATCCAGAGTAAAATGACATTTTCAATATGAGAGAGAGTAAGAGAAAGATAGAGAGTACGGATTTTAAAGTCTGCTAAAGATAGATTGCAGATGCTGGATGTAAGGGCACAGTGTAATCTAGCAACCTGTATCTCCACGGGTTGCCTCCTGTCTTCTCCACATCCGTCTCCATCCTGACTGGACTCGCTAGGCGCCTGGTCCGCGCCCGTCACCTTTACGTTGACCTTGTTGTCTCGCTCCCGCGGCTTACCGTCCCGCTCGCATTCGCGGAGGGACGGCGACACGGTGCGGGGCGGGGAGGCAGACTCGCGGATCGCTTGGGACCGCACTAGTTGTTTCGTTTTGAAGCTCTGCAAGAAAGTGGACTGGACAGTTAATAGACTTTGCGGAGGCTTTTCATTCAGTCTATTACGGATTTCGGTGTTTGCTGCAAGACTTTTGTAAGACTTTTGATACAATAAATCATGCCTCTTGTAAATCCCTCTATAAATTTATTATTTTAGGTATTCATATAATTTTAGGATTGTTACAACAAACATTAATTGGAGTTAAGACAAGGTTCACTTCTTGGTCTACTTTCATTTCCATTACATAAATGAAGAATGGCTACTATACAATTACTTAAGAAGATAATTACTCTGTTTCTGTTGAGATGACTGGCATCGTCGACTGTAGGACACTTTTCCACTTCTTGCCTTTCCATTTTGCCTGATGTAAACCTGAAAAGTTAATACTTTAAACTTGTTTCGGACGAAGCCAAACAAAAAAAAAAAAACATTTTTCAGGCTTACCTTACTTTGTTCTCCGGGAAAATACTTCCAAAACAGTTATTTCACAATAAGGGAAATTATTTTACAATAGATATAGAAGAATTTGGACCAATCACGGTTACTACGACTACTAATAAAAAGGCAACTATTAATTTAGTACTACGTTTCAAATAATCTCTCATCCAAAAACCATTAAAGCAATTCGTAAACCGAATTAAAGTTTTAAAACTCGGCGGCGGGAAATTTGAATTTGACTAATTAGAATTTAGAACACATGGAGTCGGTGATAAGCTCGTTGTTTTTCTTTTTGATTTTTAGGTTTTTTATAGAGTTCTGTTTGTGTGTACGGCTAGAGGGTGGACGGCGGCCGACGGAGTGCATTGTGAGAGGGGGGGTAGGGGAGGTAAGGGGAGGGGAGGTCTACGGGCGCGCGCCGGCAAGGGACTGGCTCATTGACCACAGCTCGCCCGCCATGCATCTGCAACAACAGAAAAGTCATCCTTAAATCCTTAATGGCGATCCAATCTGAACAAAGACTGCGCCAAACACAATTTGATGAATTAAGGTATTCACTGCCCAGCCTATAAAGGGTGCCACGTACCAAGTGTACTAAAACGAGACGAGGGTGATCCTGGACCCCAACCCCGATCAACTTTTGTTCTACGATTTTTTAAATTGAATTTTTGGAATGTAAGAGTACCGGCATGTGCGTCGTGGACACTGAAAGTGTTAGGTATTTAAATATCCTTGTGGCAACATCTACCGCCTCTTGAAGACAGTGAAAACTACAAAGACTGTCACCGAACTTTGCACCAAACCTGGCGAACTTCTAATTCTAATGAATCGAATTTTTTTTAATGTCCTTTCTCCCATCCATGGGACTGACTATTGAAATTAGCGTAATCGCCCTGCGGAGCAGGAACGTTCTTGCCTTGCTTTATTTTATAGGAACATATTATATACCCCCATCAACCGAAATACTATTTCTGAAATTTGCTTGACTACGAAATCCGTCGAGTAAAAATATTTTTAGAATGGACATTACTTTTGCTCCCAGGCTCGTAACGTAACATTACGTCTAGTCTGCTTTCCAATCAATCACGAATACTTATTTAAAGCTACACAAAAGGAAACTATTTTTAAATCGAGGATAATTCACTTGCTAATCCAACTGCTCATTTTGGACGATAACAGAGTTGCACGCCATGTTACAGGAAGGAATATTTACCTACCTACCTATTTAATTTTTTTATTTTAACTGTGAAATTTGTAAGGGGTAATTTGTGTGTTTGGTTGTTTGTATTGTAAGGGGTAATTTTTGGGTAATGAATGGAATGTTTATACACGGTTCTAGAATGTACCTTCAAGAAATAAAACAAAAAATATTTCAAAGATCCGTCAAGTGCGAGTGTGACTCGCACGCCGAGGGATTCGAACGTTTGTCAAGTTTATCAATATGTACTACAGGTACCGGTTAGAGACTTTGCTATTTATTTAATACCTAAAAATTAAAGGTACATTACATTTCAGATGTATCGGTTTGCAAACTTCGGAGTATAGAGGGTAATAGTAACATTTTCTACGTTTTCAAAATATTACAAATAATATGAAGCCTACAGAAATTTCAAAAACTGTTTTGAAATGTACAAACTAAAAAATACCTTTCATTTGATCCCACTTGACCTTGTAGATCTCTTAAAATTTCTAAAAATAATACTTGATCAACGTTCCTCGGGTTTCCTCGGCGCGCGAGTCACACTCGCACTTGACAGATCTTGTAAGTAATTGCACCATCCCGCCGACTATGGGGTGTAGATCATATTCAAAAAGTATATAGTAATATATATAGTAATAAGTATAAGTATATAAATAACACTGGACACTTCACACAAGGTAACTGATAAACTTAACAACAATACAATACATAGATATATTTTTTATGATACATAGAAAACATCCAGAACACCCGGAACAAATATCTGCAGACCGTACAAATATTTGTCCCGAGGCGGGAATGGAACCCGCAACCTCCTGCGTCGCAGGCGGACCTGCGCCCGCCGCCGCGCCACAGAGGTCTTCGCCCGACACATAAACCTTGCTCTGACCTTTATCATTACTGCAGACACCCCAACCCCTTCAACCCCTCTAACTAACTGATTGTGTAACATAAATCACCACCTCTTGCTTCCGGCCCAAGCTGTAGGTAACTAGGTCGTGCTACCACCGCACTGTGGACGCCGTGACTGCAGGCCGCGCGCGACACCCGGGCTTATTACGGTTCATCAATGGATTCATGGATGGGTAATATTTTTTTCCATCATCATCAGCCTGTATACGTCCACTGCTGGACTATATTCAGCCTCCCCCAAACGACGCCACGAATAGCGGTCCTGAGCCGCCTCCATCCATTGTTTCCATCTTATTGCAGGCATATAAACAATGGATTATGGCCAGTCCCAGTCAGATATGAAGCCCATAAATGAACGAAATTAGTAATTATGACACATTTTTGTCATTTTTAAATGGCTAGACATGATAGAAACATTATTTGATTGTTTTAAAAAACTAAAAACCGACTTAGAATCTGAGTTCGCTTTTAAACTTTTTTTTTTAAGTTTCGCGGGTTAAATATTCCCAATCATCCCATGCCAATATTTTTTTTATGGGACCATCTCAGGATACAACTACAAAATAATCATCCAAATCAGTCCATAAATTACGGAGAAATCGACGAACGTACCTTAAAAAATAACAAAGGTACATACAGCCGAACATAAGAAACTTCTCCTTTTTTCAAAGTCAATTAAAAATATAACGCATCCATGCATCTATTGACTTAGCGTAATAAGTCCTGCGGGCGGCCTTCACCGCTGCTGACTCAGGCCTCCACGGTCGGGGCCAGAGCGGCCTTCACCGCTGACTCAGGGACCACAGGGTCGGGGCTGCCAGCAAGGTCGCGCACGCGGGGGTATTACAATGTAATTATTGACAGATCACGGTGCCTCAGCATAATCTCTGCAAGCCTGCAGCTTTGAGTGTTTGGAACTCGAGCTAACTTATTATAATATTTAACTTTACCAAACGTGCACTGGTTTTGCACGCTTTCAACTTCAACACAAGATGGAAAACGTAAAAGCAACGTGAGATTTCCTCAACTAGAAACAAAAGTTCGAGCCGCGGATAAAGTGTTAGGCAATTATACACTAGCCAAACTCGATGCAGAATGTTTGTACACAAACCGCGACTCTAATAACTAAAACTCACTAGCTTGGCGTCGAGTTTCTAATAGAATTGTAACCAACATTTATTGAAGGAAGGATCTCTACTCGACAAGTAATGTAAATTGCGTATAACAACCTGTACGCATAGACCGTCTCCGTTCCGTCGCGGGTAAAAAGACGCGAAAACAGAGTGCATTTTAGGTTAAGTATGGGCGGCTTGTTTACAAACATTCTACATCGAGTTTGGATGGCGTATAGGTATACGGTATATACCCCTTTTAGGAGCATTTTTAACTTTGTTAAGTTTCCGCGTGCCGAGCCGTTTTGCAATGCATAAAGTTTAAGTAAAGGGAGCACTCTAAAAGGGGAAAGAAGCCCTGTCAATGAAAAGGAAAGTTTCACCACGTGTTGCCAAGCCGTTGTGTTGGTGATCAGTAACATTAAACAGTAAAAAACTTAGTAATAACCACGACAATGTCGATAACACTAAGTACAAGTAGAGCTTGGCGCGCGTTCTTCCTGCAGGATACAAAGTGGCCCAATAAATAAATAATGCTAGACTGGACAATTCACACAGCAGCATCTAGCCCCAAAGAGCTCAAAGTAAGCCGAGCTTGCTATTTACTAGATAACTGATATATGTACTTAATATTTCTAAAACCTACATACATAGATATTGTTTTACATTGAGAACGCTCTAAACAAATATCTGCAGAACTACTTACCTGAAGGTTGATACTATCTTCTAGGTTCTACAAGTACTTTAGATGGCATTAGAAGTGTTTCGCACATCGTACGCCATTTGCTATGAATCCTTGCTACAAGAAACTTTGAATCAATTTAAGTTTTGGAGTATATCAACATTATGTTGATTTTAGTAAAAAAATATATTAATGTCAATATACTCCAAAACGACAATTGATTTGTAGATTGTTTTAGCGTGTGTTATTAGCAAATGGCTTACAATGTGCGCAAAACTTCTTATCTGCTATCTAAATTACTTGTAGAACCTTAAAATAGTTTAAACCCATTATTTAAAGCGTCTGTAACCACCCCTGAATAAATGTTGATCGATTGTTACCCATCCTAACCTTCGACTGTAACGTATGAACGTGACCACACGAGACGAGATCTGCAGGGTAGGGCAGATGAACGGGGATGCGTAAAATCGAACGCGGCGGGGGCGGGCGGCTGCAGCGCGCGGGCGGGCGGGGCGGGGCAACTGGGTCACCTACTTGCGGGGCCGGCTGTTGACCCTGCCCGGGAAGAGACTCTACTATCTGTGCCGGAGGCTGCGGCCTACCTACTGGGAGCGTCCCTAGTTCCCTACTGACTGCTGGGTGATCTGTGGCAGAGGCGAGCGGCACTAACTGTTAGATCGTCTGTGGCGGAGGCTGCGATGCGATGCGACCTACTGAACTGGGAGCGCGTGTCGTGTCTCTGTCACTGTCACTGGACCAACCATTGTCAGATAAATTCAAACTAATTGTCAAAACCTGAACCTTCCCGTGCAAAATGGCTTACTATAACATATCAGGGATAAAAACCTTGAGACGAGGTTTGCTCCAACTCAAAAAATAATCGGGGTCATTCTCTATCTCTATACAATAACGAAATACTTTTAAAAATCGGTCCAATATTAACGGAGAAATCGACGAACATACACAAACGTATCTACAGCCGAACATAGACCCTCCTCTTTTCTACTAGATTGGCTCTCTCCTCATGTTTACTAGATTGGCTCTCTCCGCATGTTTACTAGTTTGGCTCTCTCCGGATGTTTACTAGTTTGGCTCTCTCCGCATGTTTACTAGTTTGGCTCTCTCCGCATGTTTACTAGTTTGGCTCTCTCTGCAAGTATACAAACAAAGGAGTCAAAGGGATACCAGAGAATATATAATAATATTAACCTATAGAATGGGCACTCCTCGCCCCCCACCTGACGGAGCTTCCTCACCCTGGGCCGCGGCCGGCTCCTAGGCGAGTTATTGCGGTCCAAATGCAAGGGTCGTACGGCGCACACACGGGGCGCAGATGGCATGGGTTATGGTTTTGACAGACGACGCCGATGGTGTTCGATGTTTTGTTTGTTTTATCGTGGACATACGAAATTTATATTGTTTTGAGGTTTGATTCCATCTTTTGTAAAAGAAAAATAAAGATGTCTTTTGAGATGTCAGACGCACAATATGTTCAAGAAGTGACACACACACACACACAGTTCCAAGTGTAGCGCAACGCAGTTGTGCATGTATGTGCCGAGACGCGACTTTCGTATGGAGTAACGGTCGAGTGTCCGGCGTGTGGTAATAAAATAAAAATGAGTTAGGTACATGTTACAATAATTTATAGTTCCGCACCCGTTCAACAGAGTCCCAACCTTAGGAGTCTAAAGAGTTAGGACCCTGTTGAAAGACTGCATGATGGCCGAAGCAAACTTGCTGCCTGCAACCTGTAGGATGGTGTGGGTACTGCTCCTTGTTCTGCGCAGCAGCGAGGCGGGTTTCTTGCGGATAGTAATACTCTACACAGCGGTTCTTATCTGATATTTGGCGCAGCAATTAACTTGAACAATATACAATATGATAGTCTACTCGTGTGCGATTTATTACACACAGTATCAACATTCGCCAGAGGATGCTCTCATAGGAAGTTAATCTATTATTGTGTGCGATTACCACACGTGCACACGTCATCTCGCGAGATGATACTTTCACAGCTTCACATCAACAACACAAACAAGTACAAGTATATGTTCTACAGTTCGTGTTTTGTGTATGACGAAAGAAAACAAATGAGTTCGAAGGCACGCCATGACGACGATAGAGCGCATTTTCACAAATACAATCATTCAAATGAAAAAAATATAGTTTTTTTGTTACTTTATACCACCGAGACAAGCTAAACAAAATTATAGAGGTACAGCAATCAAAATACGACACATTTCAGCAAAACATTAGCAGCAAACATCAGCACGCACTGAGCGACCTCGACGATGACTCACTGTTTGCCCGAAATCATGAAAGTGTGAACCACTTTATGGGCTATAGCAATAACAACAAGGTTCACGAGGGCCCAGGCGGCCCAGCTACAGAGGTGAATCATTCTGATCGCTAGCTGCATGCAGGCGGGCGGCTCGGCGAGTTCGCGGGCAGGGTGGACGGAGTCCGCCCCACACGATGTCGTACCTAGCGGTTAGGGACTGATTCAGGTAACCTGAAACATTGAAAACTAAAGTTTTCTACCAGTGCGTCCTACCCGTCATGACCTACGGAGCTGAGACGTGGACACTCACGGTAACGGCTGGTCCACCACTGCAATCAGATTCGCTCAGCAAGCTATGGAAAGACCTATGCTAGGAGTTTCTCTGAAGGATAAGTTTCGTAAGGAATACATCCGACAGAGAACCAAAGCTATCGACATAGCTTACAGTATCAGCAAGCTGAAGTGGCAGTGGGTCGGCCATGCTGTGCTCGGCTGTAGGTATGTTTTCTATGTACGAGTATGTTCGTCGATTTGTCCGTCAATTATTTTCGCTATTGTAAGGAAAAGTACCGCGAGGTCTCATTAAAGTTATCCCGGAAAACTTAAATAAGGTTAAACTTTAATAATAAATACTAAGTAATTTGAAGTACCTATGTTTTCACTGAGTTATGTGTACTAGTACATTCACACTTATAATATCGATGTATGTTTTTTTTTTCAAAACAATAAAAATTTTACGTTTGGCCGGCTAATTACCTAAAGTAGAATAGCTCGCGCGTGCTCATTTGGACATGACATCCCATTGACAATGTAGCGCCTCTCCGTTCAACATCCACTAGTTTCAAAGATAAATAATAGGGTCTATAGGGTTCCGAACCCGAAAGGAGAAAACGAAACCCTATCACTAAGCATCCGCGGTCCGCCCGTCCGCCCGTCCGCCCGTCCGCCCGTCCGCCCGTCGTTGTCTGTCACAGGGCTCTATCTCATGAACCGTAAATACCATTTAAAAACCGTAAACATTTTCAGAGAATGTGTATTTCTCTTAAAATAAATATACAAATTAATAAAATTTTTGGCTATTTCTGTTCTTCGTTTGTCAAGGCTGTATCTCTTGAACCACAATAGGTAGGATACATTAAACTTTCTTTATTAAGTAACACTTCAACTGTAATAACAACAAATACTAAAAATATAATAAAGTTAAACATTTTAAGGGATCTCCGAACATGTAAAAATTTGATGTTCTTTGAAAAAGTTGTCTGATTTTTACGGTAGGGATAACCCTTCGTATGCGAGTCGACTCGCAGTTGTTTATTGTAAAACGCGTCATTGCTCCCCGTGTGTTGTGTTGTGTTGTGTTGTGCTGTGCTGTGCTGGTGAACAACGTACTTGATGATAACAGAACTACCAGAGATGTTTCTATCTAACTATCTATACTTATTACAATCGAATATAATAATAATAATATATTAATAATCCGTTTTATTTGCTACTTGCTTCTGTCCGAGGCGCGTTTTCCGTATAAAAAATAAGACAGATTGAGGCCCTATAACTTTTATACTACTTATTTTTAATACCTTTTCATGGAAAAATCATCTAGAATAATCGGCGTTATGATAAAAATCTAAACTTTCGGGAGTTAGATATAATCCCCATATTTTTCGAGGCGACATATTAAACGGTCAAAGTTGAATGTATAGAATATTAAATATAATTATAAAAATATAGTATTTCATAGAAAAAAAAAGTTTATTCTGTCAAAAGTACCTAACTGTTACTTTTGTTTGACAGAATAAACTTTTTTTTCTATGAAATACTTCCTTCTGTCATAAAATCAATAGATCAATCATTTAGTCTTCATTCACTCACCAGTCAACAATTAAGGAACTTCTAGGTGTGCATATCAAACGAACAATAAATGCGTGGACAGAGCATAAGGAGGGCTGTAATGTGTGAAATGGTATAGGATCGCTTAGCTTTAACAACCGAGCGATGATGTGGGAAAAAGGCGAACCGCCACGGCCGGCGTGCGGCGTGCGTGACTCCCTGACGGCGGAGCGGAGGTCGCGTTATCTTGCGGCGCGGGCGCGGCGGGAGTCCGCGGCCAAGGCCAGGGGCGGTGTAGCTAGTGTAGGCGCTAGGGCGGATTTACAATGGAAATTAATTAATGCTCAGTCATCAACTTATGTTTGAGTAACGCTTTTGCCATAGAAAATCGTTACTCAAGCATAGATCGATGACTGAGCAAGCTTTCATAGTACGGGCCTAGGTATATAACCGTGCTCTAAGCTTGGCATACTTTTCGGAAACAACACGCATCTGAGAAAGCAATGCACCTTCACTGCGATCTATTTAACACCTTCACTGCGATCAATCCGGCTGACAAGCGCAGCGTGGTAATAATGACAAAAGATCCTCTTCATTTGGGGAGGCATGTTCAGCGCTGGACGCACGTACGTGTGCTCAAATACCCGTCGGCAGCGTTTCATAGAGACGACCTCTGTGGCGCGGCGGGCGTAGGTCCGCCTGCGACGCAGGAGGTTGCGGGTTCGATTACCGCCTCGCGTCAAATGTTTTTATGATTATATGATATAATAACAAGCCGCTGCCCGCGGCTTCGTACGCTTTGTTTCGGGATAGAAAGTAGTTTTATGTATCTACCTCCGCCAAAATTCACTGATATCCGTTTAGGCGTGATATGTACTCGTATGTAACACATTTATAATATTAGTAGGTACTAATGGATTACAAATCTAAATAATCTGATATAATTTGATTGTTTACAAAAAAACTATAAACCGACTTGGAATCCCTTCGTTATAAAATGTTTTTTTAAGTTTTGCGGGATACATACTAATGCCTCGGAAATAAACCTCTAGATCATCCTCTATATCTATACAACTGCAAAAGAATCATCCAAATCGGTCCATAAATGACGGAGAAACTGACGAACATACCTACATAAAACAAAGCACACATACAGCCGAACATGCAACCTCCTCCTTTTTTTGAAGTCGTTTAATATCTATACATGTATGTAATCATTAAGTATATATACCTATCAGTTATCTAGTACCCACAGCGGTGATGGACGTTCCCGTCCCTGGGTCTGCCGCGGCATCAGGGACGGGGCGAGGTGGCGCCCCACTGACCCGGCCCGACACGAGCACGGTACAGCTGTACGTACGTACAGACAGACATTTTACTTTGTACTCTCATCAGGTTGCCTTTACGATTTCCCCTATTCTGGGGCAATACAATGCTGTATTGCCGTAAATAGATATGCGCCGTCCTCGCATTTATTTTCTTTGACTGAATGCAAGTAGTCAATAAACAAGCAAAGCAAAAGCAAGTAGTCTATGCGAGTCTGTCGGCTTGAAATGTATCGGGACTAACGAGAGCTTCGATAGTTATCGAGCTGACAGATTACGTGTGTAGGAAATGTATCGGGACTAACGAGAGCTTCGATAGTTATCGAGCTGACAGATTACGTGTGTAGGAAATGTATCGGGACTAACGAGAGCTTCGATAGTTATCGAGCTGACAGATTACGTGTGTAGGAAATGTATCGGGACTAACGAGAGCTTCGATAGTTATCGAGCTGACAGATTACGTGTGTAGGAAATGTATCGGGACTAACGAGAGCTTCGATAGTTATCGAGCTGACAGATTACGTGTGTAGGAAATGTATCGGGACTAACGAGAGCTTCGATAGTTATCGAGCTGACAGATTACGTGTGTAGGAAATGTATCGGGACTAACGAGAGCTTCGATAGTTATCGAGCTGACAGATTACGTGTGTAGGAAATGTATCGGGACTAACGAGAGCTTCGATAGTTATCGAGCTGACAGATTACGTGTGTAGGAAATGTATCGGGACTAACGAGAGCTTCGATAGTTATCGAGCTGACAGATTACGTGTGCAGGAATTTTTTTATTCTTTTATTACCCCAGAGAAAATAAATGCGTGGACGGAGTATAGCAGATTGATATTAGATTAAAGCTACCATACGGTTATATGTATTACCACCATACGGTAACTAACGACTTTAAGGCAGATCGATTTACATTGCGCGGGAGATTCAATTTTTACGTAGCTTTTATCTTTTTCGGCGTTCTACCCATGTTTGACTACATCGATACTAGAGGTACAAGGAATAAATCCAGCGGACAAGTAATTAGCCGCAAATCTAAGAATTACTTGTTTACATGATGTTCACTTCTTCTACCTCTACTAGCGAGGGGACAAAAACATTAGTCTACAGACAAAATGTGACAGTTTGTTTGTTATTCGATAATAACATTCAGAGCTGGTTTTTCAATCGTCCAATAACATAGAGTGCGTGACCTAATGTACATACTAACTTCTACCCACGGCTTCGCACGCACTTTACCGGGATCAAAAGTAGTCTATGTCCCGGGGACGGCCCCGGGATACCGGCTACCTCCCTGCCAAATTTCATTAAGATCCGTTTAGCCGTGAACAGGTAACAGACAGACAAGAGTTACCCTCGGATTGATAATATACATAAGTATGGATGTAGTGTGTCAGTCGTCTACTCGTAGTACACACACATAACACAAGCTCTGTTTAGCTGGAGGCTAGATGATGCTGTGTGGATTGTCCACCATTATTATAATAATAGACCGTTCGTTATTTACTTATAGTTGTTCACGATTTTCAACAGAGGTGGAGGCTTAAAGGTCAGTCAAAGCCTGTGTACGCGCGGAGGCGAAACGCACACGTACCTACATGTAGAGTGGACGTGGACCTGCGTCACGTCGTATTTTTAGCGACCTGTCGATGGACTGAACTAATAAAACACGCTACACCGATATCAGCTAACGAACAGGCGTCGTCGCATGTTTGTGTGTCCTGTGGATTCATAATATACCGAGTAGTTGTTGCTTTATAGATGCGCGCCATTTTGTGAAAATTAGACTTTGACCCTTTCGCCTTGTAACACCTATGCAGGTTAGCCTTGAGTCTAATTTCTCTGATGATTTCAACCGTATACCAATTTAGATAGCTATATCTAGAGGTACCCTTCTTTTGGCGTTTTTTAGGAACCCATTTCTCCAATTGCCTAATAATGTGCTGTAAAAATGATCCACGGCTTTCTCGGGATCTAGTGTGTCGTACAGGTGATCTCATTCTACTGTCATGTGGCTATCGAGGAATACAAAGACTGAAAATCAGCTTTGAGTTAAAAGCTTCTACTTCAAGAGTCCGTTGGAGTTGGAGCCTCCAACGGAAGGAGAGTCGTCGGATCGTCACCGGTCGAGCTCGATATTATATTTATTTGTTTTTTTTTTTGTATTTTATGCTACAAGTAATATTATTATAAAAGAGCCTAGCTCTCGTTGGTGCAATGATGCAGTTTCCTCCACTTTTCTCTCTCCAATGCAATGTCCTTTACTTCTTTATACGAGCACTTTCTCCTTGAACTGACTCGTATAGCTAATTCTTAGTCAGATAATACAGCTAGCTCTGGCATACGATGAGTTTTGCTCACATTGTATGTGAGGCTGTGAATGAATCCATGCACAACCAAAATCAGTTGTCGTTTTGGAGTCAATTGACATTTCAAAGATTTGTTACTAAAATATTCTATAGCTTGGGGCTAGAGGATGACATTATACAGAATGTTCGGCAGACCATGTGCCACATGGTAATTGAGGGTAGGTGGAACCAAGTGCTTGGCGGCTTTTTAACCCTGAAAACCGCTCAGCAATTTTTAAGATTTTCTATACTTATTTAGTACGGGCTAACATGTCAGATTTACTTAATTTAAAAAAATATTAGTCATGTTATGTCGTACAAAAAAGTTGCAGCACTAAATAGTTGACATTTCGTAAAAGTACCAAAAAATCATTAAAAATCTTAAAAACAGCCGAGAGGCTTTTGAGGGTTAAAAAAGCCGGCAAGCTATTGCACTCGGTTCCACCTACCTTCAGTTACCAGGTGGCACACGCGCACGGTCGCGGCCGAACACCTCCCTCTTTAATATTTATTTATTTTATTAAATCCTAAACCTATTGTTAACAAAACACCTATTATTAAAAGTCAAAGTCAAAAGTCAAAAACTCTTTATTTCCATAAATACAATAAATGTACACTTAGAAAAGGTCAAATTCTTAATAATTAAACACTGGCACGGAAATAAAGTGATATTTTTGATTTCAGTCGCTTCGGTATGTTGACTAAAGTAAAGAAGCGACGAAGAAGTTATTTTTCGAGTTGGAGCAAATCCCGTCCCAAGCTTTTTTATCCTCTAGATAATCTGATATTTTATAGTAAGCCTTTTTACACAGGAAGGTTTTGACAATTTGTTTGAATTTATTTACTGATAATTTTTACAACTCACTAGGAGTTTTGTTGTAGAAGCGTATAAAGTGCCCTTTAAAAGATACTTTGATTTTGTGTAGTCTAGTTGTGGGCACAGCGAGTTTATGTTGTGGGCACAGCAAGTTTATGTTGTGGGCACAGCAAGTTTATGTTTGAGTTTGAGTTTATGTTAAACAATCGAAGTTCATTTATGCCTGGGCTTAGCACATGCTTAGCAACAGGTTAACAATCGGCTAGCTATAGGTACGTGTCGTACGAAGAAAATAGGAGAAAATATAATTTCCCGCGCGACTAGAGACGATCAGCCACACCGACACGACATCCGTAAGATGTCGTCGTGCTCGTCGCGTCCACACTCCGCGCTCCGACGCGACACGACACGACACGACACGACACGTGCATAGATCGCAATAAATCTACTTTACGTTCTGTTCATTCACTAATCATGTACAATGTTTGTAAACAAACCGCCCATACATTACATACAATTCACTCTTATACGCAATTTACATTACTTGTCGATTTGAGATACTTCCTTCATATTACATATTATTTTTTTTTTTAGATTATATTTTTATAAGATAAGTTGGGTATTTTATTTCCGACTGTTCCCACTAATACTCAATTATTTGAATAGTAAAATGAATACTTGTATGAAAATGATTAGTGAGATTTAACATTTCTATTATTAAAAAGTCAATGGGCTGGTTTACTTAAGTCAATGGGCGAAAATTCCCATCTGCCCCATTGACTTGAGTAATGGGGTGGATGGGATTTTTTCCCAACCACCCCTTGATGGGGACGTTAGCAGGGCGGTTGGGAATATATCGATTTAATGAATGTTTAATGTTAGTAATAATATATATTAATAAGGTACACTATTGCATTATGTGTCCTGTAAAAATAGTGTACGTTTTAGAAATAAATAAATATTGATTACAATTATATCTGAAACTCGACGCCAAGCAAGTGAGTTTTAGTTATTTGTGTCGTGGTTGGTTTACAAACATGCTACATCGAGTTTGGCTAGTGTATAGGCTAAGCGCGCGGGTTTGTTCTCGTGGTTCCTGGATAAAGTTACGCGTCCACTGGATCGGATCGTTACGGAGCGTACCTTGCCTACAAAGCGCAAGGATTTGTTATTTAGTATTGATCTCTAAGGTAGGTACAGCGTGCACTGGACCAGCACAATATAATATAATATAATACATGCTGATTCCGATGCTTCAGTTTGGTATGTCCGCCGAAGACATCATCCGAAGACTCGAGCGCTTTCAAAATACCAATCTGTACCTATTGCCTCTGCTAAATCCGAAAGCGGCAGACGCACCCTCCTATCGATACATTGTAAACTGGTTGCTGCCCGCGGCTTCGCACGCACTGTTTCTATAGAAACGATTAAAACTTATTTATATCCAATGGAAACTGATTTATGGGATAACAAAATATGTGTTTTGTCCAGGCCTGCAACTACCTGTCTGCCAAATTTCATACCGATCCATTCAGTAATTTCGCCGTGAAGAGGTAACGTAACAGACATCGTACTAATAATATAAATGCGAAAGTTCGTGTGAATATTTGTTACCACGAATCTCCGTAACTAACTTAACCTATTTAGATGAAATTTGGTATGTAGATAGTTTAAGTTCTGGAATAACTCAAAGGCGAATTTAATTTTCAAGATGTAAACTTTGAGGGTGTTAAAAAGGGTGGTAAAGTTTCTATGGAAAATATTATTCCTTGGTTTGATTAACTCAAAACTCGGTATAAATAAACTTTAAAGTAAATAATTTGATACAAGTATTTTTATTTTTCCAAAATGACCCCTAGGGTGTGGGCAATCAATCTCCACGCGGGCGAAGCCGCGGGGAGCTGTGTGGGATAATGTAATACAGCTTCGTATCCCGCGTTAGAGAACAGGTACCTGGTCTACCTGTCATGTATCTGAGCGTCTGCATACTCGGAGCGACGCGTCACCCGAGACCTGGCGGGTATCTGGCGCAGCATTGCCATACAGCGGAGCAATGCAGCCAGCGTCTTGGAGACGCTTCCGACTGGTATTGTTATTGATCAGTTGAGCTACCTGCAGATTGATTACAACAGTCTGCAGTAAGATCAACTGTTTCAATATATTAGTATAGTGCTTTTATTCGACAGCGCTGGCTCCGCGGCCACTCATCATCAGCGTCAGCTCCGCGTCACGACGTGACATTGACCGCCGCTGCGCTGGCGGCAGGCGGCAGTGATGTAACGCGGACGTTCGCTAAACACGCGCTATTCTTGGAGCCGGCTCGGGCTTGGGCATGGGGGTAGGTACGTCATCCGTATTTAGAGCGGACATATTGGCGCTGGTTGATATATGAGATACTAGGCTGCTGCCCGCGGCTTTGCACGCGCTGTACAAGTAGCCTGTGTCTGTCCCCGAGATACCGTTTACCTCCCTGCCAAATTTCATTAAGATCTATTCAGACAGTTAGTCGTACACATTTAAAGGAAAAAAAAATGGAAATAGAAAATAGAAAATGAAAATTTTCTGTACATATTGTGATGTCGAAATACAAATCATGTGGGGTAGGTATCAAATGAATGGTATCAGTTTGTACATTTCAAAATCTCGAAACCGTAAAAACATACAGCCGAACATAGAACCTCATCTTTTTTTCGATGTCGGTTAAAAAGTGACTGACGTCATAAACCAGTACTAAAGGAACATGATTATGAATGTTATTGTTACGTCGTTTGCACTAGGTACTAGGTACTATTACAGCAGCTGATCTGGTAGGTGCCTGAGTTCTGCGCAACTACGAGTAGGTACTGTTCTATAACAAACTGAGTTTTTATCAGAAGTCATCACTTTTCCTGTTTAAATGAACTAGGAACAATTCAAGTATGGACTATACAGTCAATCACAAAAACGGCAGAAAATGGTTAACTTTCAAAATAAAAATCAATAAAAGATGCCTTTTATTCAGACATTTTCCACTACGTAATATATTAACTTATACTATTATTTCTGCCTCAACACCTGTTAGCCTCTTTGGACAAAGGCCTCCTCCAACTGGAACCATTGTTCTCTGTTGCCATGTGCCCTGCTGTGACCTTTATATCATCAACCCATCATCGGGTAGGCGTAGGTCTACCTCGTTTGCTTCTTTTATTTCCTGTGAACCAATACATTATCGATTTTGACCATTTTTCGTGTCCTCTAATTGTACGCCCTGCCCATTTCCAGTTTAGCTTTTTGATGGTTACATTTGCGTCTTTTATTCTTTATTGTGGTCAATATTATTTTATCGGAAGCTTTTTCCTCATCATACTCCTTTCCCTCGTTTCTTTACTCGTTTTGGCATATTTCTAATTTTTTGTTGTGGGCTTTGGTGGTTGCCCAGGTTTGGCAACCATACCTAAGAACGGGCAATACACAAGTAAAACAGTATCAAACAGTTTACTTACATGCTTGATAGCTATTTTTGTTTGTTTGTTTTTCATTATGTCTCCCAAACTCCAGTATTGTATCCATGCATTCCCTATGCGTCTACCTATTTCCATTGAAGTTGCGTCTATTGGTGAGATGACTTGACCAAGATAGAGGTATTCGTCTACATAGTCTATTGGTGAGATGACTTGACTAAGATAGAGGTATTCGTCTACATAGTCTATTGGTGAGATGACTTGACTAAGATAGAGGTATTCGTCTACATAGTTTATTGGTGAGATGACTTGACCAAGATAGAGGTATTTGTCTACATAGTCTATTGGTGAGATGACTTGACCAAGATAGAGGTATTCGTCTACATAGTCTATTGGTGAGATGACTTGACCAAGATAGAGGTATTCGTCTACATAGTCTACTGTGTTGTTATTTACGCAAATTGGTTCTTTGTTACCATTAGTCATGGCTTTCGTTTTTCGTGTGTTCATGACTAAACCTGCTTTGCGTCTGACTCGGTCCAGGTCGATAAGCATTTCTTGTAGTTCATTGCTAGTTGTTGATAGGATTACCAGGTCGTTAGCGAATATTAAATGAGACAGATTCTCTCCGTTGATTTATATTCCACACTTTTCCTACTCAAGCTGGAGAAAGATTCCCTTCAGCGCAGCTGTTAAGAATTTAGGTGATACCGGATCACCCTGGCGTACACCTCTTTCCAATTTGATTTATTCACCCTCTTTATCCAGTTTTATTTTTGCTTTGCTTTTTATGTAGATCTTCCTAAGTATTCTAGCGTATTTATTTTCAACTCCTTAGTCTTTAAGCGCTTGCCATATCGCTTCATGCTCCAGAGAGTCGAAGGCTTTGCTATAATCTACAAAACAGCAATAAAGGGTTAAGTTGAAATCTTTGCCTTTCTTGAATAGTTGCTTCACAACGTGTATGTGGTCTAGTGTTGAAAATCCGCTCCTGAATCCCGCTTGTTCTCTCGGTTGATTCTCGTCAAGCGTTTTGTAAATTATGTTTAGAATAATTTTGGCGAACACTTTGTAGATATTCGACATCAATCTTATAGGTCTGTAGTTATTGACATTGCTGTCATTTTTATCTTTTTTCTTATTATTTAGTAGAACTATAGTTGATGTTGCCCACTGGTCAGGTCTTGTTTCGTTGTTCAAAACTTCATTGGAAAGATGTGTAAGGATTGGTATTAAGTGGTATTTATTTTCTCAGAGGAATTCGTTGCTTGTCCCGTCTGGTCCAGGAGCTTTATCTTTCTTTCGGGTTCATATCTCCTTCTCAACGTCTGCTGATAATATATCTGGTACTTCCTTTGCTCCGGTCAGATCTGTCGGTTGGCTAATGTCTTTCTTAGCATACAGGTCTCTGAAAAAATCTTGTTGCTAATGACATAATTTCCGGACGTTTAGTTTCGCTTTTTGTTCACACAGTTCTGTATCCAATCAGTTTTCTCTTTAAGTTTCTTTATTACTTTTTTGATTTCTCCGGTTCTTTAAATGCAGGCTTCCATCAGGTCTAACTTGTATATTTGGCGTTCTCTTTTTATGCTTTGTTTGATTGTTTTGCTTAATTCTGAAATGTTTTTTCTTATACATTTTGTTTTTTCGTTCCTAGAAAAGTATTCTGCTCTGTTTTTAAGCAGTTCTTTTGTTTCATTTTTAAGCCATTTTACGGTGTTTCTCTCGTTACTTTGGTAACCTTTTTCCTTTTTAGTCAGAAGATGCTTAAACTTGTTGTATTTATCTTGTGTATTTAGGTCAATGGTTGTTATTAAACAAATAATAAATAAATAGTATAAAATTTTCCATTCTTTCTGGAGTGTCGCTCTGACCATTCTGTGGTTGCTGTTGAAGTTGAGGTTATTTATAATATTACAATCTTTGAAGTTTCTACTTTGGTTAGTTAGGATATATGTAGTTTATCTCATTTTTATGTCGTCCATCTGGAGATATCCATGTCCATCTTATGTTGCTACGTTTTTTGTAAAGACTAATTTTTAAGTTTTTTTCATAAGATAATTGTATAAGTTTTTCGCCGTTCCTTGTTCTCTTTCCTGAACAGTATGGACCCAAAATTATCGCTTCTCTTGTCTTCTCTTTGTCCCGTTCTTGTGTTGAAATCGCCCATAACTATTAATTCATTGTGGGTGTAGTTTCCTATTCCGTCTGTTAATTGGTCATAGAATGAGTCAATTTCAGCACTGTTGGACTGTTCGGTGGGAGAATAGATTTGTATAATTGACCACATCTCGTTTTTAGGTGGTAATTTGAGGTTAAGTTAAGTATTACAATACACTCTGACACTCCAATGAATTCTTCAATGTAGGATCTAAATTATTTTTTGACTAGTAAACCTGTCCCATATTGATCTGGTGTCACCTTTGAAATGAAATATGTAGTTGCCATGATCTTCTATACTCTCACCAAGACGTCTTACTTCGCTCAATCCCACTATCAACCAGTAGATCTTTTTTAGTGCTAGGATCAATTCTGCCAGGCTTTCGTCTGTTCTTAGAGAGAGGGTATTATAAGTTGAAATGTGTATTAAGTAAGTATGTCACTCATTACTTTGTCGAGGCGTTTTCCGAGACAAATATGTTTCTTGTTGGGGAGGGTCGGTTGGAAGGTACGTAGTGGTTTTCTTGCCCCACGGTGACCTGCCGGCTTGGGGTGCTTTTTCCAGTTGTTGTTGTGGATGTAGTTTTGGTAATTATTTTATTCCGATGTGGGATCCGGGTGTCGGAGGCAGTTACAAGTTTTTGATGTTGCTGATATTGAGGATGGCCTTACTCGTAGGACGTTATTGAGTAGGTTAGGTCTCATTATATCCTTTGCTGTGGCCTTCCCACGAAGATTATTCCAAAGAGTTAAAATAAATCCAAACAAGCGGGAGTTTGGGTTTGTATACTTGCCGCTAGCCGCTAGTGGATACTTAGCATGTATTTTAATAGGGTTTATCCTTGATAAAACACCTAATCGTTATGAATTTTGTAAACTTAAATGAAAAAATTAAAATAAATCATCAGAAAAAATAAGTAGGCATGCAGTTTTTGTTTTCTTATCAATTGGGCCCATGACTCTTTCCACAACTTTTATCTGGTTTCAGATTTGGCTATCCTTTCCCATCTCAAAGAGCCACCCTGTATAAGTGTACAGGTCAAGCTCCATAATTCTAGAGAGCAGTAGACAAAAAAGTCAAGAAAAGCAGACCCCAGATTCAGATTGGAATATTTACTATTCAACTCAGGAGAGACCAAATAAAGTTAAAAAGTTAAAAATTTGGTTTAGAAAGATGACAATATTCTGCAATTTTTATCATTGAGTGTACCTAGGCAAGTAGAAGTGACTCGTAAAGAAAAAGGTAGTATTTAAGAGTCTGTGTGATTCACATGTGACAAATGTATTTACACAAATACCCGAAGGTAGGTTAACACTTTAAACATCTCTGATTGATCCATTATGTTATCACCACTGACCTAATAGCCGCCAATAGCTTGTGTTCTACGTATGTTCTATGCAGGTAAACAATGTGCATAATGTCAGGGCCATCTCGCCAGCTCACGGGTGAATCATACCCGTGCTGGAACAATGCCTATGGGTGGAGGAATGGGATTTAACGAGTAATGGGGTTTAGTCCATTGCTTAGTTTAGAAATGATCTAGTTGTGACCACATCTTCGCCTGCATACAATTTTAATTTATTGAACTGAATACTTATTGCTTGATAATTATTCTGCAATTCAGGATGAAGAGAAATCCAACAAATAAAAGATGGCCCGGCTGTTTTTGTGTTCTTTATGGTGTAACTAACCTGACTGTTTTATGATATTTTATGTAGGTATACAAAGATTATGTTTGAACACATTTGTGATAAACTTACAACTAGTTTTCATAAATGTGGTACGTAAGCATACAACCAGACATACTATACCTACCTACTTGCTTAGAACCAAATGTTAAAATTCCAATAGAGTTAATAGTAGCAGGTGGTAGCAGTAAGGAACAATGTGGGAAGGTACTGAGAGATAATAGGTAGGTAGGTACAACAAAGAGATCGCAATAATAAATAGTTTATTTTTATGGGAGATGTATGTATATTGAGTTGTTTTTCTATTTTTAATTCTAGTACTTAAGTATGTACCTACCATAATAATAATGGGAATATTTTTGGCGGCAACGCCTAAATCTAGCAAATCTGGGCAGCGGATGATTGCAATGCATTTAGAGTTGGCATTTATTTAGTTCTACTTACGCAATTGGACTGTCTTCCTTTTGCAATTCATCAGAAACACTCTATAAATATAGCTTGAACGCAGTCCGAAATAGACGAACCACCAAATGCACGAAAACCAAAGATTACACTTTTCTGTGTTTCATAGTCACATCAACAACTGTACCAGCGACGAGTCACAACACAGAAGATGCACTGAATAGTACACACTGCTGAAATCACAGGGGATCTGGTGGAAAACTGATTTTCAGGAGATGATTTCTCGAACACTTCTAAGGTAAAGTCCAGGCAGTTTACGGGAGCCAGTAATCACACAACGCAGCCACCTGCACGAGGACAGACCGCCAGACCCCGCCGCGTTCGCATTTATTCGCAATTTTCACTAGTTTTCACGGTATCACAAAACAGAAGTGTAAATGAAAATGACAATTATTTTTGACATGCGCACTCCGTCCGACCCCTATATGCGATGCGAATGCCATCTATTTTCTTGGAACTATTTTTGTTACGTATCAGCGCGTATTAGTCTATTTAATGCGCATATATTCAAAGAGATGTCGCCGCTTCGTAAATAGTGTTGCTACTCGACGCTAGATGACGCTTATTAATTTCAGTCAATAAAATCTAAGACACTCGACTCGACACTGTTTGGGGGATGATGTGATGATGGCATTTTCCATAACATTTTATGACAGATGAGCTATACCGTAACCTAGCTAATTGCTAGGTTACGTTATAGCTAGTATTAATTTCTACGTTATTTTACCTAGCAGCACACATACGCACTACTGAACGTGCCTCCCACAGACAAGGTTTTTCATTAATTACCTACTTACCATTAATATTAACCATCGATCTAAGTAAAAAAAAAATTAACATATTTTAGAATTCTGTCTAAATGATCATCGGGTTACCACACGTGGATTCACTCGCACACACACGCCAGCGCCAGACCGCCCCGCCCCGCCGCCGCCGCCTCGCGCCGCGCCGCTAGCCTTCTAGGAATCATGTCCAGGCACCCATGACGTCACCCCTTACGCAACCTCCCCTCAATGCCTAAGTAAGCTCATTCGACAACATTAAATACTCCAAAATTAGCAGCTTTTAATTTTTATTTAAAGTTTAATTTTTGATTTTTAGTCATACCTATTTCTACTGCTGATTTTTTTAAAAATTTTTGTTTAAGTATTAAGATCTTACAATCCAACCACGAATCCAACAATAGAAACATAGTATTAGAACTAGTATTTATAATTAAAACAATTTAGCTAACTGCAGACTGTTCCAACAATCTACAGGTAGCTGAACTGATCCATATCAATAGGTATCAGTCGTCCCCAAGACGCTGGATTGCCCCGCTGTATGGCAATGCTGATGCGCTGCGTGCGTGCGCCAGATACGTACCTACTCACCTCCTCTCGGGTCACGCACGCGTCGTCGTCGTTTCAACCAGACGCCAGAATTTTTTCTGGCGTCTGGTTGAAGAAGAAGACCAGGATAGTCTGGCCTCGGTTCACCGCGGAGCCAGGGTCTCGAGGTAGGTATAGGCACCTATTTGCCTATCTTATGAGCATTCCCCCCCCCCATAATTATGATAATAGCCAATAAGCCCAGTCAGTAGGTACCTACCTATAGGCTGTAGATGATGATAATGAATTTCAGACAGAGTGGTGATTTCAAAATGTCCGTTACAAGACTGGCATGGCAGCGCGCGGCTCGGCATCACATCGCGATCGATGACATCACTTCGACGCAAGTGCCGAGTTTTTCTATCCGCGCGACAGAACTTAGTAAGTACAGAGTAGGTACACGGGCCTTCGCGCCGCGCCCCGCCTAGTGTGGGAGCTAAAAGGTGCTTTGGCCACGCACGGGCCGCCGCAAGTGAAAGTAATTTCTTTTTGGATACTTTATCAATAGTGCTACAAAAAATATTCTGAACAAAAACCCTGCCAATTGATCAAATTCATTGCACAGTTTGCACAGTGTGCAAACACCGGTGCACTCTCTATTTCCTCAAGCTCTTTAATATTATACATCTACAACACCCGGAACAAATATCTGTAAATCGTACAAATTTGTACCTCCTGCCACAGATTTGCTCGCACGCAGGCGGACCTTTGCTTTTTCTTTTCCTTATTCTTTTTTCTACAAAAAAGAGCAGTCAGAGCTATTTATAGACTTGGAGCTAGAGAGAGCTTGCGAAACGTATTTGGTAAAGTTAATATTATGACTATGCCATCACTATTCATTTATCTTAACCTATTATAATTGAGGAAACATAAAGAACGTTATTCCAAAAATTGTGATATTCATAATTATGAGACGCGAGGAAAGCTTAAGTTAGCGTTACCTCAGACGAGACTAGCGAAAGTTAGCAAATCTTTGTCGTAAATAGTGCGCTAATCTTGGCGAAAAGGCCTTTAGGACCACCATCAAAAAACACCTAACCGAGAGAGCCTACTATGGCATAAAGGATTATCTCTCTGATCATAATTTTTGGAACGACATTGCATGAGTCAGCAATATTTGTGAAATTATTTTTTTATTTTTCTCTCTTGTTACTGTGTACCTATACCTAATATTTTAATTTATTTGTGAGACTTTCTGAAGTGCAATGTAATGTGCATATGAGAAATAAATGAATGAAACTGAAACTGAAACTTGCATGCCACTGAGCCCTGAGGTCCCCCTGAGGCCCGCCTGTTATTCCTCGCCTCATGTAGATACTTGCATTTTGATAATACCGTAACCGATCAGACTCAGCTCTTGGTCTATAACATCCGGGTCGAGACTGCGCTCGCGCCGATACATAATGCATTAGACGTCACTCAGCTGTTCGCTCAGCATTTTACAAACCTACACCAGGATTGTCGAGAGCCACAGCTTCTCTAAGCGCTTGGACTGTGTTGAAATCTTTGAGAAAAGCGTAGCAAGGACTTGTAAATAAACAGGCTTCGAGTTTCATTCTTAACCGTCATCGGATGGAGCGTAAGATCTTAGAGAAATATCGGTTCTGGAGAACTAAACACTTAGGTATATGTAGGCCTGTAAACTACGAATAGTCTTGACCGACGTTACCTGTTGGAGCCATGGAAGCCCAGGGTCCTGGGCCACATGCAATATAATTTCATATAATTTAAAGATCTTACAAAACTTCTGATAATCCGTCCACAGGTGATCGGAATGCTGGCTTCTATTTCGGTCAGTGAATTAGCATTCAACGAGGCAATGCTGCCAGCATTCTGGGCACTCTGCCTTCTGGTGAGGACTTTCAGGAAATACATATAAATGTAAATACTAGTAGTTGTAATTGTTTTATTCTGTTATTGTAATTTTCTTTGTTAATCAATCGTTTACCCAGATGGACTCCTTATAAAACTCAGGACTAACACTAAATATTATTTTCAAACTGCTCATCTTTTATCAAGCTTAATTCACGTTAATATTTCTGAAGGTCACAAAGGAAGGCAAACAAAGGGACCTCGGAATTTATTCAGATTTGATCAAATCCTAACAGAGTTGTAAAGGTCAGTTGCTCGTCTAGGTCGTTTAGGCCAAACGTGGGCGAATGCACATACTCGCTCGTATGTATGCCGATATGCTAGCCTAGGTTTATCGGCAGGACGGAAAGATATCTAGACAGATTTATGTGGGGTACGTACCAGCATCAATAGAGCAATGGCAGCTTGGCAAGCGAATAAATGTTGAATGTTTTCAATCCTGGATCTCTTGATTAAATAGATCGTGTTTATTGGTTTTTAGTGAAAAAGCTAAATCAAAGTTCTTTTTTGTTTTAAAAACTGGCAGTGCAATGTAGCCAAACCAATATGTGAGGGTGAAGGTTCTGAACTGATCAGACTAGAAGCCCTGGGACCAGACTGAGGCCTTTAGACAAGTTGATAATCAAAATGCCCGCGCTCGCGGGCGGGTGTGAGCGTATATCTACATCTATACCAGCTCTATACGCTTTAGGGTTCTATTAGACTCATGGCGAAAGAATGCTGGACTGGTGATGATGGATCAGGCAAGCTACAGGGTGCTATGTCTCTCGCTGTGGGAAACCGAGGAGGGAAGAATGAATCCGATTCAATCGGTAAACCCTATCGAAGTAGTAACCGCTAAAGCGATTTTTTTTATTATGTACGATTTAAATTAACCAATTACATTAGTTACTTATGATTTAAAATTACATAAAATCATAGAGTAAAAACGCGCTGCTGTCACAGTATAAAGCAAAATGAAAATTATCGTAGAGATACTTTACATAAACGTTTAAATTAATCAAATCAATCAATTGAATGAATGTTAATTGAAGTAAAGTTTGCATTTTCACGAACTTGGAATATCTTTACAGCTAGCTTAGCGAGCTGACTGTAACACCGTTGTAAATAAATCTTATGCAGACTTCAGGGACAAAAGAACAGAATCTAATGTAGTTTTGTCGAGCCACGGCGGAACTCCGGGCAGCATTAGGAATTCACGCCGGGCGTGTTTTTTGCTCGTTGCCTACGAGTTTGGCATTTTAATGGCTCGGCAGAATTTGGCTAACACAACGAGACGAGGGAAATATGGCTAATTCTTGTTAGACTTGTTTTTGGGTCCCTTAGCCGACGTGAGGAGGTGAGGGGAGTTATGTGTGTTTAAGTAAGCGAGCTGGACGAAACTTTGGCAACTTAGTAAGTAGGCATCTACACAACGTTCGATATAACGATGAAGATGATGATCATCAGAGCTCATTTGGCTTCTGATGACTACTCCGTGTAAGTAGACAGTCCATTTTAAACCGACTTCGAAAAAAGAACGAGGTTCTATGTTCAAAACTTAAAAACATTTTAAAACGAAGGGATTCGAAGTCGGTTTAAAGTTTATTCAAAACAATGAAATTATAATTTCTGCTGTACCTGCAGTCATCTTCAGACAAAATACAATATCTGCTGTACCTGCAGTCATCTTTAGATAAAATGTCGCAATATCGGCTTAGGACGTAATTTTATTGCAAATAGTAATAAATGATTGCGCATCGACTGCGTGGCGGGCAACCTCCAGCGTAACCTTGCTACTGTTCAAGATGGTGGACTCATCAGATACTTACAGCTAATTGAGGTCGATACTGTGTTTACTATAAATAAGTATTAGGTAGTAGGTACTATAGATAAACCAGTCTTCCTCAAGACTCCTTCGTCGGAGAATGGAGCTCACCAACACGCGATGCTCAACGACGGACTGATACTAACTAGTTCAAGTTTATTCAATGTTCTCTATTATCATAGAAAATTACAACCCAACAATAGAAACATATTAGAACTAGTATTTGTAATTAAAATAATTGAGCAAACTGCAGACTGTTGCAAACAATCTACAGGTAACTCAACTGATCCCATATCAATACCAGTCGGAAGCGTCCCCAAGACGCTGGCTGCATTGCCCCGCTGTATGGCAATGCTGATGCGCTGCGCCAGATACCCGCCAGCTCTCGGGTTTATACACACACATTTTATGAACCGATTTTACAAATTCTTTCACTTTAGTATACCTAGTGAATGATTCCGAGGTGGTCCCATGAAAAGTGTATTCCTGAGGGATTACCTAGTGTTTACCTATTTCGCAAAACTTTAAAAGCAATGTAAAATTAAAGGGTTCGAGGTCATTTGGTAGTTTTTTGAGAACAATCAAATTGTTTTAAAAGACTGATAAGTACCTACATAAACCGAAAAAGTTATTTCCTTGACTACAATAACTCGTATTCTCTACATAGGTGGAGTGAACCCACAGAGAGTGCCTACTGGCAGGTAGCGTAGGTACCGTGCAGCGTGGTTCTGGTATGTGTGTCCGACTGGAGCACTCTGTGCTTCTCATTCATATTGATATTATACATGTTTGGTTTGACATTTGTCTTCTAACCTTGAACATTGACATTCAGGAGAAGGGATTTGGAGTTCCGTTGGCGGATCGTAAAACTTTGTAACGTATTTGGTATACAAATACGAGTGGAAATGAAATCGTTGTAACATTATCATTATGAATACTGGTAAGCAAAGCAACGTATTATTAATTTGATTGTTTTGAAAAACTAAAAACCTTCAAATTCCAAAAGAATTCAAATTCCTTAATATTTTTTTATTTATTTACACTCTTTTTTAAGTTTCTCGGAACAAATACTAATTCCTCGGAAATATTTCTCCAATGGCGACATAATTTTCCAAATCGGTCCATAATTGACGGATAAATTGAAGGAGATACATAACAAAAAAAACATACATGGAAACTCCTCCTTTTTTGAAGCCGGTTCAGAATATTCAGCTCAGGTGTAAAAAAAGCCTTCATACAAACCGCTCTTAATTTTAAGCAATTTCTAAGCAGTGTTACCTATTTAACATTCCGGCAAACCTAGGTACAGTAGCAGGTACCTCCGGTCAGCTGAAGCATCGAACGAACGACTCTTAGCAATGGCAGTTGAGAGAACTGTACCAAATGTTTGCACCACACCCAACTCTTCCCGCGGGTGTCCAGAGGGGCGACTGACGACTAAATGATATCCACCCGGGGGTTTCAGCAGCGCCTCCTGCAGAACATTCATACCACTGATCTGCGATCTCCAGCTCGCATGCTCAGCGTATATGATGAAGATGATGATTGTGAGCGAATATCAATAGGCACATAATTTTACGTGACCTATCCTGTGATGCTGTACAGAACCCTTTGCAAAAAGTACCGCGCTCCGCCGCCATAGGCAAGAGATCCTCTCGTTTTTCTTTCAAATCTCGCAACGGTCTAACGTCGACGGCTGCGGCGGCGGCGGCGGCGCGGCGGCGGCGGCGGCGCGTTTCCGAAAATGGCAGAATTATTAACCTGTTTCCAAGTATTTTATATTATTACCGAGGACATGACAGTTCGAGCCATCGACTAGAATCTACAGATTAGCAATTAGACTCAGTTTGTATCTTGTTAGTGCGCCTTCTAGACGTGCCGTGAGTTCTCTGTGACAGCATCGAACTCAGGTGAGTTATTTGGCATATTTGCTGACATACATAACGGGCTTAAAGTTTAGCAAAACAATTGAACATAAGCTACTTATATACATAGTTTGGGTAAAATGATTCGTCCTCTGATTAAATAAAATTAGATGCATGTTTCAATCCAATAATTCGATTCATCTCTTGTATACGTAGGTTCAAAATAATGTTGACGAACCTAATAATTGTGTACCTACTATAATATACCCTTCGATGTCGGTCTACATTATACGATGTTAATAAATAACCGAAAGATTTGGTAAAATTCTTAGTCTCTCCTCGTTGTTGAACATGTTTAACTCTGTATGTGTTAGGTTAGGTACCAACGAGCGTAGATTGTAGAGCCTTTTGAAACGTGTTTTAGTGCAAGTGTAATATTGTTCATAACGATTAATTTAGAATAGGTAGTTTAGAAGCTAAATTCAGTACTACCTACTCAAACTCTGGCGGAAATAAGGTTCACTTGATTCTTCAGTCCACGAAGATCTTATCTGTTTCTGAAATGATCACTAACTTCGAAACGTTACTACATAAGTACTTAGGTAGTTAAATTTAGTTGATAATGTTTTATTGCACGCTCGTTCTAGCGGGCAATGAAACATATCAATGAAACTTTGTGTAGGTATATGTATGTTTGAGATTACATTAAGTTATCATTACTGAAGTATCCCATTGCAGGGCAAAGGCACAGATTTTAGCATAATTACATGATATTATTATTATTTTGACATACATAGGTAGATTTCATCTACTCGGCTTTTAGAGAAAAAACGGTAATATCTGAAACACACGGGCCTCGGCCGCCATTACCGGGCTCGCCTCGGCCAATTGCGCTTCAGGAAGGCGAACTTACTCGTATTATTATTATTTATTATACCTAGCCGTTTATTACACATTAATTTTATCCATCAATAATGGAACATAAGTAAAATTAGATTTAAATTACATTTTATAGATGAGGTTAATTGATTTATTAAATTAGTCTTTCGACATTTAATGTGATGAAAATATAACTATACTTAAAAAAACAAATAAATTTTCATATTATTAAAAATATTATTGGCACATTAGTACCTACTTACTACTTATAACTATAAGTACTAGGTATTTATTTATAACTAGGTACCTACTTGACACTGTGGCCGCAGAAACGCCCACAAATACATACCTACATGGATTTTTATTTTAATGCGTGCAACCCTGGTGCTGTTATCCGCTATACCTAACTATAACTATCCGCCAGTGAACGTTCCGTCAAAATCTGTCTATCCGTTGAGGAGATTACTTACTTAACTACCTCAAACAATGAAACACCCAAAAAAATATTGGTACCTACCATCGAGACAGAATCCTATCTCGATGGTACCTACCTAGGTATTTTGATTTGGGCACTTATCGTGTATAATGTCATAAGATGAGTAAAAAGCTGCTATTTGAGATTACAAACAGACACCCAGTTTTCCCCCGTAGTATGTATGGGGGAAATTTCAAGGGGGAACTAGAATACCTAGGCCAATTTTATTTAATTGTAATACTTGTATAGGTAGGTAGATAGGTTTGTTAGTGATATAAAAGCATTCATCTAAGATAGATTGCATCAAATTATGCAGTCGAATGAAATAACACTGTTGCGAATCAAAGCAAACTGTTAGAAAGCTCAGGCAAAATGTCCTTTATGTTAACACGGTTACGTAGTACGTAACCTGCTTCTTGTTAATTAATTCTTTGAACATCGGTAGGTTGAGGGGAGCCGTCGTACAAGTAGGTAGGTACTACCTACCAAGGCAAGGGTCGCATTACTTCAAGGTCACATAAGATTTTGATAATGTCAGAAATGTGTTATTTGAATAATACAATTCACCTTAGAGTGGAAAAACACAACCTTGGCTGGTTGCTAGGATAGAAACAGAGACCAGCATAAGCAGATCCCTAGAAAAAGAACAAGTTCTCCAAAACTGGTTTTGCCCAAATGCCAGATTATAATGGTTAGTATTTTAATAAATGCTAATTCGACAATTTAGAATCAGAGACGAAATGTTATAATAAAACTTTATAGCGTTTATACCTACACGGATAAAAACGAAGGCATTGATTTTATTTATGTAACAGATTTTCAGTTAAATCTGATCGTTTCTTTGCGCGCCCTCTATTAGCGAGTAGCAGAACCAAACCTGAAACTTTTAAGGAATTTAGATTTTCGAGCTATACCTAGTAAACCTATTTTGGACTTTTTTTATTTTTTTTTTATAATCTCGCAGATTACGGCTCACGTGCCTACACTCTTCACATAATCATAGAAACATAATCTGCTACTCGCTATTGAGCGCGAATAAGAAAACCCAATATTTTGTTCACTCTACAAACATCACACCATCTTGCTCGTGCAATCGGTTTACATATTTTATCTACCTACTTGGAAACACTTTGAGGTCTTTGACTGAGCCCACATGTCACCTTCAAAACACCAGGTAGGTACTGCCTACCTATCTCCACCTATAGATAGGTAGGTAGGTACCAAAGTTAGTTAGTACCTACCAATGTACAGTGACGTTCATCGATAGGTAACCCTCCCCCTCTTGGTCAATTTCTATCGATTCAGAAATATTTTGAACCCTATCTTTCATAATAAAACAACAAATTTAATGTTATTAACGTATAAACCAATACGTTATTAACGTATAACGTATATATACCAATGACTTGACATGTCTTGAAACTTTGAAGCCATTAGGGGGTCACCGATCTATGAGCCCCACAGCACCGAGAGTGCCTGCCGGCGCGCGGCTGGGCCGCGCCGCCGCCGCCGCCACTCTTGGTGCAGTGGGCTTCAAAGTGTACCACCAAGGTATACGGACTTTACGAACGAACTACCTACCTCTATTACAGCTCGTCGATTCAGATCTATTCGTGAGTGTATTACCTACTAATACGATTTCCACCCCTCCTTGTTCTTGGCTGCATTTTGATTGAAAAAACAAACAACAAAAGAGAATGAATAAAATGATGCGAGTGCGGGTCAGCTAAGCGAGTGCGGGTCAGCTAAACCCAAGCAGCTTACAGCTTGGCGGGTCCAGTATAACAACACGCTTAGGTTGCTGTTGCGAGCCGCGTTTCTGCAGTGCCTAGGCTATGCACCCAGGCACGCACTGACACCTTCGATGCCATCTGGCGAAAAAAGTCGGCCTTACTGATCAGCAGATCCCGCGGGACCAGCATCAGCATCCTAAGCGCGATAGCTGCATAATTAGACTGTCCTTTAAAGTATAAATTGGTCTAAAGGACAAAATCATTAATTAATTTTAAGTACTAACCCATAGTTATAATAAGCCGAACACTTTGGACTGTGAAATTGTCGCAATAAATAAATTGAATAATTATTAAACAATACAATGTGTGTCATGGACAATTTGGCGCCTCTTCAAGAAATATTATGTTCTATTTTTTAAACTTCGGAATGTTTCATACAAGAGCCATAAACGCGCTTCATGCATTTAAAGTCAAGACAGAAGTCAATAACTTTATTTCTTTAAGTTTACAAGATAAGCGCCCAGACAAGTAAAATTCTAAATTATTATCAAATACGAAAAAAGTGTTGTTTGTTGGTTTCCTCATCACTTAATTTTTTTGTCCACTTGTGGTAGAAGGGAATGAATTGCCTTAATCTTTTAAACGGTTATGATAAAACTGGGCAATTTTCCGCGGAGCGGCCTTGTTAGTTTGTAGAAAAATTTAAATACTCGGTTGATTCCGGTGGGACGGACAGGAAAGGTACATAATTCCCAACTGAGCGCGTTGAATTCTTTTGTGTGAAAAAGAGTTGCTTTATCCAGCCCAACTCCTCTAAAAGTTTTAAAGTATTAACATGTTTTGTGTGATTGCATTTAAAGCATATACCTGCCTAAGTGTTGACCTCTAAAGTCATTGACCATTAGAAGTGTCAAAGTTTTTATATTTATTACCCTCTCATTAGCAGGTACTTAGGTATGTTAACTTGATTACTTACTTAGTGAGGTTTAGGTAGGAAACTAATGTATTCATCCTATGAACTTAGACAAGGCCCTGTTCCTGGCTTTACTTGCAAGAATGAAAAAACTACATTATGAAGATTGACAAACAACTGATGAGAACCGAGGAACTTGACCTGGCTTGACCTGCCCTGAAATTATGAGCTGCTGTGACCAGGACCTGGGATGTTGCCCTGCGGTGACATCGACCTGGGACGTTGACCTAGCCTCTCCTTGGCTTTGTCTGTATTTACCACATTTCAGACATAGCCTGATAGAGGTTACGTTTAGTCCCATTGTATCTGCGAACTCCAGATTAGGAGAAATGAAACTTCAAGAACAGAAGAGAAGATGATCCCGGAATCGTAGTTTGTATTGTAACTAGACTGGCGGTGCCGAGGTGTCCAAGAGTCCTGTGAGGTCTGAAGGAAATAAAGCACTATACATTTGAATTTGAATCTGTTTATGTATGTAGTTACTTGCTTTACTCATAGAGTATTAACGTAGTCGATAAAAGTTTTGGATTGTTTTAGATAAAATTATGAAAAGTGAAAATACCTATTAATTTCATATTTTTTTTTCTGGTTACAAGAAGAAACCTTCTGAGCACTTCCATTAGCTGGTTTTATAATCTCGTGTATTTAGTGATTCTGCTAAACTTATTATTTGTAATAGTTCTTTTGTTGGAATGATGATTTCTAAGTTTTAATGTGTAGGTACATACATCTTGGCATTGGTGCTGATATAAATGATTTTAATTGAATTTATTTATAATAATTTAAAATACGCTAATCTTGACCGTGGTTACCGATTTGAGCCGTTTGGGGTTGAAACCCTTGGTCCTTGGGGTCCTGGGGCACACCATTTATAAAGATCTTACCAAACTTCTCATAGAGTCTACAGGTGATCGGAATGCTGGCTTCTAAGTCGGTCAACGAATTAGCATTGCCATTCAACGTGGCAATGCTGCCAGCACTCTCAGCACACTGCCAGATGGCAGTGTGCTGAGAGTGACGACATAAATTTGTAAGAAATAGATATAAGTATGTTAATATTATTACAATTGTTTAGATTCTAGTAGCTGACTCTGCCTATATATTCCGACTACTATGTTTCTAGCTATAAATAGATTATGTACCTAATTATTTTAATAATGTTTAAATAAATTGCTGCGCCCTTACAGGGTACATGTACGTTTACCCCTAAGCTAATTACCACCTGAGATAAAACAATGTATTATTGTATATGTATGCAATAAATAAAACTGAATTGTGAAGTGTAAATACCTACTACCTAGTTGTGTGTGTGTTGTCCGACATAATGCTAGTGTAAATACCTACTACCTAGTTGTGTGTGTGTGTTGTCCGACATAATGCTAGTGTAAATACCTACTACCTAGTTGTGTGTGTGTTGTCCGACATAATGCTAGTGTAAATACCTACTACCTAGTTGTGTGTGTGTGTTGTCCGACATAATGCTAGTGTAAATACCTACTACCTAGTTGTGTGTGTGTTGTCCGACATAATGCTAGTGTAAATACCTACTACCTAGTTGTGTGTGTGTGTTGTCCGACATAATGCTAGTGTAAATACCTACTACCTAGTTGTGTGTGTGTGTTGTCCGACATAATGCTAGTGTAAATACCTACTACCTAGTTGTGTGTGTGTGTTGTCCGACATAATGCTAGTGTAAATACCTACTACCTAGTTGTGTGTGTGTGTTGTCCGACATAATGCTAGTGTAAATACCTACTACCTAGTTGTGTGTGTGTTGTCCGACATAATGCTAGTGTAAATACCTACTCGGTAGTTGTTATTGTTTTATTCTGTTATTGTAACATCGTTTAGTATAAATAAATAAAGCCCTTTATTTATTTACTAGCTGCGCCCCGCGGCTACGCCCGCTTGGAAATTGATTGCACAAACCCTAGGGGTAGTTTAGTAACAAAAAAAAATAGTGTACCATTCATTACTTTATAGTTTATTACGAATCACAAACTTAAATAACCCGAGGTACCCCATTTTCGGGAAAATTTTTAAAAATCTTGAAACTGTATTCTTTAGTTTTGTATTCTTAGTATTATCTGTACGTTTCAAGCTAATTGGGCCACTGGTTAAAGAATTACAAAAAAAAACTTCCACCCTCACCAAAGGGTAAAACCCTTTTCTAAGAGATTTTTTGCAAATTCCTGAAACTTGAGTTGTGGAGTAATTTATTATTATATTGATATATACAGAAAATTTCAGGTCAATAGCATTATGCATTAAAAAGTTACAGACATTTCAGTACGGCGCGGCGGCGCGTCAAATTACGAATCACAAACTTTAATAACTCGTCTTACCCCATTTTCAGGAAAATTTTGAAAAATTCTGAAGCACGTTATTCAATAGTTTTGTTTGTATTCTTAGTATTCTCTGTAAGTTTCAAGCTTATTGGGCTACTGGTTAAAGAGTTACAAAAAACACCAAAGAAAATCAATCCCCTATACACCCCCTCAGGGGCAGGTTTTTAAAAATCCCTTCTTAGCGGGAGGTTGTGTAGTAACAGGTACTTGCTTTTCAAATTTCAGCTTTCTAGCTTCAGCGGTTTGGGCTGGGCGTTGTCTCCAGAACATCGCTTGTTCTTTTATATATTACTCGTAAGATTATGATTATCATATATCATTAATTTGCATTGTAAAACTCTACTCAACACAAACTGAAATTATTGTCTATATGATTGTCAAGATATTTCCGTTAGTAAGGTTGTCCTGAGATACCTACTTGTACTAGGTTCTAAGATTAGACGCGGATTGTTATTAATCGGTAAGCGTCAGGCTAGCGTGGGGCGCGCGGTAGAGCGGTCAGCGTGCAGCGGTCTGACCGGCTGCCCTTGATATGATACGAGTCCGTACATAATGTAACGTGTGTCCGTACCGTGCCTGTGTTACATACCGACCTAGTACCTACGAGTACCTACTGATATACATTATGGGCTTAAGCTTTTCGCACACCTGGAAAGCTTCGCTGCAGGACACCACAAAAATGTGCATTCAAATATAGTACAGCTTTAACTCCTTTAGATAGATGCATTTATATTGACGGCATCTGGTGACAGACAGCTCGCGGACCGCTCGTTGGAAGCTTGTGAGAACATATTTTGTAAAATGTCTCAAAAGATAACGAGTTTAAGCCCATGTTTGAATGCACATTTTTATGGTGTGTGGTAGCAGTATTGGATAAATGAGCGCAGTTGTTTAGCCGATAACTCAAGTGACACAATCCGATTGTGTTCTGTGTGCTTTGATGACCTCCGTGGCGCAGCGGGCGAAGGTCCGCCACGCAGGTAGTTGCGGGTTCGATTCCCTATAACTCTTCCGGGCATTCTAGGTGTTTCTATGTGTGATACAAATATATATATATCTATGTGGTATGTAATATATTAAGTATAACAGTTGTCTAGTTAGCAGTAGGTATAGGCCTGCCTATAACAAAAGCTCTGCTCAGTTTGACGCAGTGTGGATTGTACAGCTTCCATGTTTTGTTGCAATTAGTGGCAACTGGACAGTGATGTAATCAAGTGTCACTCCCGGAATGCCAGACCTTGTTTTTTGCATCATGTGTAAGTATTACGTATATTAAATCTGCAGAACACTAAACTGTACTGTACTCGTATGTATGACAAGGTAATGTATAACTATTAGAGAAACTGGTAAACTGAAAAGTCAAGCACAGAAGATTGAACTCGTCGTTAATAACAATACTCTGAGTGACGATAGGGACATACTCGTAGCAAACGCCTTTGTTAACTTCTTCACCAATATCCCGATAGAAAATACTAAGCCCCTTAACTCATGTGTTTGTAAAGCTAGGTCTTACCTCACTGTCAATAAACAGCACAAAGTGCTTGGATTCTGCTCCGTCGTCGACTCGGAAACTATCATTAAGACATTTAAATTTCTCAACATAAAGAAAACTGAAGACCTTTGGGGTATGTTCGTTTACTTTATAAACAAAATTAGATTTTTTTTGGCACCATACTTATCAATTATCCTTAATAAGTGCATAGATGATGGGACATTTCCAAACCTATTGAAATACACCAAAGTTCTTCCATTGTTCAAGAACGGCTGTAGTAAGGATCCCTCTAACTTCAGACCTATCTCAATACTACCAGTAATCAGTAAACTCTTTGAACGCTCGCTCCTAGATCAACTCACATCATACTTTGATAAGGAAGGCCTTTTGCATAAACAGTAATCGGATTTACTAGGGGTAGTTGTACTATAGATGCTGGTGTATCGCTAGTGAAGACTATTTTTGACGCCTGGGAGTATGCTTACGGTATCTTCTGTGATCTCTCGAAGGCTTTTGATTGCGTTCGACACGATATACTGGCTTTAAAACTACAACACTATGGCGTAGGGCCCTCAGCGCTTAAACTTTTAAAATGCTACCTTTCTGCGACAGCAAACGGTAGTGATAAATCAAAATAGATCATATGCCTTTTGCATTGCATTTCATCTTGCATTTGGTTGCCTGGAAGAAATAGCTTTAAGCGATAAGGCCGCGAGTTCCATTGCGGTTCCCTATAATATGTTTAATAGTACTGTCTGTTTTATAAGGTGATGCATAAAAGTATTATCTATCTATCTATCCATATGCTTCTCCAGTAAACATTGGGGTTCGGCAAGGCTTCATATTGGGACAATTCCTGTTCTTGGTATACATTAGAGAGAAAGAGAGAGAGAGAGAGAAAGAGAGAATCTTTATTTGTAGCAACTACACACTATATACTTAATACATTAATGAAACTTAAAGCTACAAAATGGCGTCCGACTCAGCATATGTAGTAATAGGCGTGGGCTACCACAACGCTGGTCTTCCGTCGGAACCATGTTGTGGACGTCACGTACGAGACGAGACACAACATTAAAAAACATGAAATACATTAACAAATATAAAATAACTAATAAAACCTACGATATATAGTTTATATAATTGAACAAACAACAGAAAATCTAATAATACATAGATTATAAAGTAGGGAATGGTCAGATACAGCTTTATTTTTAACAACAACAACAATAATGTAACAATATATAGAACAATTACAGATTTTTCTATACAATACAACAATAAAAATACAAGAACAAAAAATAATAATGATTAACAACGAGCACACAGATAGAGCAGGTTCTAGCGGGATTGGAAATCCATGTAAAAAAGGGAGTGCAAGAGGTTCGGGTAGAGCTTACTTACGATGGAGACTAAAGAAAAGAGATTTCATCACGGAGACCTTCAGTATTTTTCTGGTGGTCCAATATAAAAATTCTAAGTTTGGTCCTGAAATTTTGGAAACACTGAAGGTCCCGTATAGGTGGTGGGATGTTGTTCCAGCACTTTGCTGCAGCATACCGGAAACTGCCTCTAAAAGCTGCCGAGTGATGAAGGTGAGTCGACAGCTGTTTAGAGCATTCTCGTAAAG
The DNA here is from genome assembly GCA_963662085.1 of Eupithecia inturbata. Classification (NCBI taxonomy): domain Eukaryota; kingdom Metazoa; phylum Arthropoda; class Insecta; order Lepidoptera; family Geometridae; genus Eupithecia; species Eupithecia inturbata. Next base: position 8,496,704 of record OY759203.1, read on the forward strand.
ATCTTGTCCTAGACATCCAAACAAGCTTATCGTAGAGGTACCCAGGTGAATGGTACTTGATAACGCCAAAAAGTAAGCAAGCGAGATGGAGCTTTTGTCGCGCTTTCATTCTTGGGGTAGAATTTCTATTTAGAAATGGTGTGACGTGAGTCCGGGGGGGAATTTTAAAACAAAAACGAGCACACGCGTTTTGTACCCTCTGAATGAGTCGCTGCGTGCAGCCCAGCAGTCGAGGCCCGGTAACCGTGTCCGCGTAATTGAGTCTTGAGAGTATTAGGGATTCTACCAGCTGAACTCTTAGTTCCTCACTTAAATATGTCCTATTATTATACAGTACTTTGAGATTATAAAAACAAGATTTAACGGACTCAATAATATGTTTCTCGAATCTTAAGTTAGAGTCAAACAAGAGGCCCAAATTGCGCGCCTCATATACTCGCTCTACAGGCTCTCCCAGCAGTATGATGTCCAGAGGTGGATTGAAATTATTAAGTTTGTGCTTGATACCAAAGGCCATATATTTAGTTTTTAACGGGTTCAGCACCAGACCATTTCGGTCTGCCCAGTTAGCAATCTTAGCTAGGTCCTTATTGAGCTTATAAATTGCTGCGCCTGCATCCCCTGGTCTAAAAGAGATGTACAATTGGACGTCATCAGCGTCTATGTGGCACCTACAGTGTTCTATGTGGTGACAAATATCCGCAGAGTAGATGATAAAAAGTACCTAGAATTGATCCTTGGGGTACGCCTCGCTCGACGGATACCTCATCAGAGACACTGCAAGTTCCATCAGTCTTAGGTAGTTTAACAAACTAACGACGCCCACTCAGATAACTACTAAACCATTTGACAGCGCCAGCACTGAGGCCGTAATAGCTCAATTTAGACAGTAACAGGGTAAGGTTTAAGGAATCAAAGGCTCGGGAGAAGTCAAAAAGAACCAGCAAGGTTATCAATCCATCATCTTGAGCACTGAGAATGTTGTCAGTAATATCTAAAAGGGCAGTGGTGGTGCTACGGCCCTGTCTAAACTCTGACTGAACCTCTGGCAATACCTTATTTATTTCAAGATACTCGGTGAGCTGATTACATACCACCTTTTCGAGTACTTTTGAAATGCATGGTAGTATACTTATGGGACGAAGGTCTTTGGTAACGATTGGCTCTGAAATTTTAGGCAGTGGCAAGACAGAGGCAATTTTCCAGGAGTCAGGGAAGGTTGACGTGGTAGTATTTACAATGGATATTATTAATTCAAGAGTCACCGGCAGAGTCAAAAGTAACATCTTAAGCTTTATTTTGTCCGTACCTTCCGCGTTAGATTTAAGCGTAGATATAATTTTCGTTAATTGTTCACACCTTACTGTATTTAGGTTAAATACAGCTTCTCCGTACCTATGATACTCAAAAAAGGTTAACATAGATATATCAGTACGTGGAACACCAGGTACATTAAGAAAACAAATATTTATTAAATTAGGGTCATTAAATTGGGACGGCAGTTCACTAGATTTTGGGGGCAAAATCTATGTTTTTAAGTTTTTCCATAACGTTTTAGGCTCTTTGATTTTATTATTAATATAATGTTTAAAATAGGCAACTTTTTCAAAGTGCAGAGCACGGTTAACCTCGGATTTAAGATCTTTATAATAACATTTTTTTGACTCTAGTTTAGTACAACGAAATGTGTGGAGTGCTTCGTCCCTGAGCTTCATCATCTCCTTCACAGTAAAGGTAATCCACGGATAACCGCGCTCCTTGAGGACTATAGTTTTTAGAGGCGCGTGAAGGTCGAATAGAGAGAGCAAACAATAGTTAAACTGCTCTACCATATCATTTACCTGATTTAGTGAAGCAATTGTCTTCCATTGAATTGCGACCAAATCATTATTAAATATATCAAAAACAATATCATTAAGAGGTCTAAAAGTAATACATCTAGGAGGTATCTTATCGCGCTTAATTTTAAATTCACATAATATTAAGTGATGCCCATTCAAACGCCCAACAGAGTCATCAGTTATACTCTTCACAGGTAAGTTAGAACATACTACATCAATGAGTGACTCCGTGGTAACCGCGAAATGAGTAGGCATGGTAACTAATTGCGAAAGCCCTAGGCATTCTAAGAATGTTTGAAATTTATACAGATTGCAGTTATCATTAATATTAAAATCCCCTAGTAAAATTAAATGGTCTGATCTAGGAAATGCATTAATGGAGTCAGTGAGTGCATCAAAAAACAAATCAGTGTGTAAGCGGGGCGGCCGACAGGCAGTACCTATGACTAGTTTCTTCCCCTTTACTGACATTGCCACCCACATTTGCTCCACAGAGGCATGCAGCGGATCAAATTTTTATCTATAACCATTATTTATCTCACAATTTTTAACTATCGAGAAAACCATAAAATACAGCTGGTTTACATACATATGGAGGAAACAATCATGTGTTGGCAAATGTACTCTATTACTATATAAAAAAAGAGGTTTCTTATATAAGTTATTTTTTGGGCCCTTTTGCTGCGTTAATATTGTGTAAGCGAAAAATTAAGGATTGAAATTTATGAAATCACAATAAACACAAAAATACAAATAAAATAAACGCCTAAAAAGCTGATCAATATCTGTACATATATAGGACTTGGAATATGAACTGAGAACTAGATTGATTTGAAATGAAGTACAATATAGGTAGTTCCTCAAACTACCGCGAGGTAGAATAACTTAAATTAGAGAGATACTTTGCGTAGGACCTGTAAGGTAAACTAAGTGTTAACGTAATATATAAATAAGTAACATATAGTCTAGAGAATTTATCCACTATTAAATTAGTGCACTTGTTAAGACGCAAATCAAACTGATTCAGTTCCAAAAACCCGTGTTACTTCCTCCATTGATCGGAAAAAGAACCGTTCTTTGCCCTCTGCTTGCCGCGCGAAGACACGCCCCCTCGCGGTCCACGAGAAGCGCCACTGATGCTGGCGGTACTCCTCGCGGGTAAGTCGTTCATTTACGAAAATACGACTACTCGGTGGCGCAGTAGCACCGGCTATGGCGCTGAGGTCTCGGCCTCCGTCTGACAGCGTAAGAGCGCGGCGAACACGCGCAGCTTGCAGCATCTGATCCCGCAGGTGACGGCGCGCGAGGCGCACGACGATTCGGCGCGGGCGCGGAGCCTGGCCACCGGCGCCCGTCACCTGCGCTAACCCAGCGCGCTCGGCAAACACGATATCCCGCTCCTCCAGAGCTACTCCCAATTTGGCGGCAAGAACAGTAACAGTATGTACTACGTTTTCCCCTTTTTCTTCCGGTAGATGACCGATTTCCAAATCTGATAAAAGGGTGTCCTGATCCCGCTCATCTATTTCTCGCTGCAGCAGCACAATCCTGCGCCGCATGTCTGCAAGCTCGGTGGACGGTGCCTCGCGCTCATGTTCCACCGTTTCTAGTCTTTGCTCTTTATGATCTATCCTAGAAAAGAGACCCAGCATAGAGGACCGAAATTCAGTCATTTCGCGCCTGAACTCACGCATCTCCGTAATCCATTCAGCGAGCTCCCGGTGCACGTCATGGATGTTCAAGGAGGGTTCTTCCCCTGCGCGCGCGGTGGCGGCGAAACTTCCACTCTGTACCTGCACGGATGTCTTTAGCGTATCGTTCTTAGCAGCAAGGGCACCGACAGTCTGCCTCACAGGGGTGTTGTCGCCCTTCCGTATTCTTACAGTGCACTCGGGGCACGCCCAGCCTTTAACAGCAGCCGTTGACTCGGGCAGTAATACGCATCCCTTACGGTAAAAACCTTTATTTAACCATTAATGACTTGCCTTTTCTGGTTGAAAGATTTACAAACATATAACATACTATTTTCAGACGATACATCTTTAATTTTCATCACAACAGAAATCACAATGGTGCGAAGACAAAAATAAATGACGTACCTACTAGCAAGCATACATAAATAGTTTGTTTGGTGCGAACAATCTGCTAATAAACGCTCAAAAAATGAAATGCATAAAATTCACTCTGTGTAGACACTCTAAGGCTCTGAACATTTGCATAGATAAAAAGGAACTCTAACTTACTAGTTAGAGTTCCTTTTAATTTTTAATTTTTTTTTTAATTTTTAATTTTTTTTTTTAGAAACATAGTATCAGATACTTCTGATACTATGTTTCTAGGACTGCGCGTTGATGCAGGGCTGCAGTGGAGACCTCACGTTGGCACATTGTCAAACAAACCTAGCTCTGCTGCATATGCAGTACGCAGAATACGTGAAATGACGGATGTTACCACTGCACGTCTCGTATACTGCAGCTACTTCCACAGTGTCATGTCGTACGTCGTAATACTGTGGGGTACCGCGGCTGATGCAGAAACCATTTTCATTCTTCAAAATAGAGCTTTTAGAGCATCGAGTAGGATTCTATCTCGATGTTTTAGAGTTATCTATACGCTTGGCTCGCGAGTGTCCCTAAAATATATGTTTAAAACCATTGATGACAATGCCTTCTTTGTAATATTTAAATGAACATCATGTATGTCAGAAAAAATTTTGACCAGCAGAAAAAACAAGATCCGTCAAGTGCGAGTGTGACTCGCGCGCCGAGGGTTTTGAACGGTTGTCAAGTATATAGTAGAGACTTTGCTATTTGATAAATACCTTAAAATTAAAGGTAAAAGTTTAAGGAAACATTTAAGATGTATCGGTTTGCAAGCTTCGGAGTACAGAGGGTAACAGTAAAACTTTCGAGTTTTTCAAAATATTTCAAAAAGTATGTAACCTACGGGAATTTCAAAAACTTTTTTGAGATGTACAAATTGATACCCCACTCGACATTGTAGGTCTCTTTTAAAATTTCGACATCACTATTTGTACTGAGAATTTTAATTTTTAATTTTTTTTATTATTTTTTCCTTTAATCTGTACAAGCGCATAAAATCTATTATTATTTTAAATTTCACGTTACTTGCTGCTGTAGTTGCTGAGATACGGAAAAAAAGGACAGAAAAAGCTTTGCCGTAAGGGTTTTCAAACTGATCTCCGATCTTTGAAACCCTAACAAGGCGACGGGCATCTTAGAAATACCAGAAATAGACAAACTCACCTGTGAGGTATATAAACTAGGCTAGCTAGAATTTATAAGTCATTTATAATCAAATTATTATATAACAAATTACCAAACTACATAATAAATCAATTAGAAAATAAATTTAATAACATTGTAAAAACGTACTCTCTGCTTACTAGAGGTATAGTGCTAAAGACTATCTGGATGACAAAAGGGCCTGGGAGCTCGGCACATGAAATTAAACTAATTAAGTTGTTAATTGTTTTCATAATTTGGTTGAAATTTTCTTTGCCTATGTAAATCACTTACTTACAATAAACGAATTGAAACTGTAACTATGTATCTCTACGTAGTCCTGCATGCCTAGATCTACAGCACATCTACCTACCTATAACTTCAACCGGCGGCGCCTGATTCGGAGATGACCTCACAAAGTCAATAAAACGTGAATATTCCAATGATTCGTGGAGTTTCGATGTCTCAGGTAGTTACCTACTCGTACCCACGTAGAGCAATACATTTCATGACCTCACCCATCGGGCCACGGTCGTTGCGAAGGTTAACTATGGATTTAAAAATAATATATGTTTTTGATTAAATCATGACTAAATTAAATCACATAAAACGAATTGTTTTATTTAAAAACCCTAAATCCGTTCATCTGTGTTCTACCTGGCAGCAGTTATTCTACCTGGCAGCAGTTGTTCTACCTGGCAGCAGTTGTTCTACCTGGCAGCAGTTGCTCTCATTTATGTAGGTACCTACTATCTTCTGCCTGCGGCTTCGTTCGCGAATTTTCTGTATTATAAATAGCCTTTTATCTAAGTTAGGCTATGTTCTAAATGTACGCCAAATTTCATCTTCATCTGTTCAGTAGTTTTGGAGATGTTAGGTTACAAAATAAAATGTAACATATCGTTTTTATATTATTATTTATAATGTCATGAAATAGGAAGGTGTGTACTTACTATAATTGGGTGAGCATAATCGTAAAGTAAGTTGAAAAGAACGAAGAATTTACTGAACATCGTTTATCTGGTTAATTTTTTTGAGAGATCCAATAGGTAGGTACTTATTAGATAAATGGTGTATTGAATCAAAATCAATCTCTCATCATCACATGTCAAATATTATTAAATATTTCCTGTACAGCTTAGGTATGTATGTATCGCCAAACGATGTAAACTAACTGAAGGGGCTTATTGAATAAATAAATAATGCTGGACAAACCACACAGTATCATCTAGCGGCTAGCTTAGCTTGTTGTAGCTAGATTCTAGCCCCAAGCTAAGCAGAGCTGGTGTTATGGGTAATAGATGACTGATATACTTAATACAATACATACATAGATAGATATTTTTATTATTTATTTTAACAATATTCAGGAAATTAACAGCTAACTTAATGAGTAGATATACATATGACTAAATACTGATGGCTACTTAAAAATTTCCACAAAAAGCGACTGAAAATACATAATAGGTATCTACTAAACAAAGTTACAGGACGACTACTAATGGCTAAATTATTGTTATGTAAAAGTTTGTTCACATCTGTGACCTATCTAGGTAAGAAATTTCTACCCATTTTGGTTTAATAAATGACATAAGAAAACTAATCAAGTAGACGCTTCAAAAATCTACCACTCACTGTTATATTTAGTTGAGTGGAAGGATTAAAGCAAATATCTAAACCAACCTCTCTCTGGAACGAACGCTAGAACATCCGCATGCTCTCATCCAAAGTGTGTTCTGCCTGGAGGTAGTTGGTTTCACACGTTGGAAGATCAAAAGTCTTAGGGCACCTGTGAGTTCTAAAGTTTGTGTTAAGTCCGAGCTGTTGCAGCAGCTCTGCGCAATCTACTTTGCGAATAACAATGCCAGACACATATAACTAGATCCACTATGGCTCTTCGTTCCTGGAGAAAATGGTATTTGCGACATCTCGTAATAATCAGGCAAAAAACTGCACATATCGTAGGAATCTTCCTCTTTTTTTTTATAATACATGGAAAATCCCCAGAAAACCCGGAACAAATATTTGCAGATCGTACAAACATTTGTCCCAAGGTGGGAATCGAACCCGCAACCTCCTACGTCGCAGGCGGACCTTCGCCCGCCGCGCCACGTCGGTCGTCAATATTCATCAGAAAGTAATTTTTTTTTTTTTAATGAGAATATCTTTATTGACAAAGAAAATTATAATTCAATAATAAAAACAAATTAGAACTAGTATTTACAATTAAAACAATTAAGCTAATTGCAGACTGTTGCAAACAATCTACAGGTAGCTCAACTGATCCATATCAATACCAGTCGGAAGCGTCCCCAAGACGCTGGCTGCATTGCCCCGCTGTATGGCAATGCTGATGCGCTGCGCCAGATATCCGCCAGCTCTCGGGTCACGCGTCGCGTCGACCAGACACTCAGATAACTTTTTAAAAACCCGGAGAGCCTCGGTACCCCACGGACCTAGGGTCTCGACCCCAAAGGGAGCAAATATGTAGGCTCTGTCGAGACCTGCATATTGGTGTCTCCTGTTGCCCAGACTCTTACGAGACTGGTGTCCTCAGGTGATCCATCACTTAATGTTTATTTTGTAATCACTTAATGTTTATTTTGTAATTATTGATTTTATTTAGACATAACGTTGCTTAATATATTGTATGTAAAGAACCCATGGAAGGTGGTCCCCAAGATACAGGTTTATCCTAGTTTGGGGATCAACGATGTAATAATTTTAAGTCTCAAATATTTTTCAATAAACGTTATTATTATTATTATTATTTGCGTCTCTTGAGATCCTCGGCCAAATCTGCCGCCGCACCAGCCCTTACGGCTGTCCTCGGAAGATGGGAAGGCGCAAGTGTGTCGACGCATGTAGCGTCCCACACAATGGGCCTCCCCAACTCCCATGGGACCAGTGTCATGCCGTCAGGCCTCTTACCATGGTCACACAACAGACCATTCGGTTCGAGAATAGCTGGTACGTTAGCGGTGACAAAGGCCCGCCGGATGACGTCGTTAAGGCTGGCAAGACGAGATATCCGACCGGCGGCCCTAGTACACGATAATCTGTGATGACCAAGCTGTTCGACAGCAGTACCGCACTGGCATTGATGAGGCGCGCAACACATTGCACCCAACCGAAGACATGTTGCGATACGGAAAGTTACGGGATCCAATAAAGTGCCAGTGTTAAATGAAGGAAATGCTTGCAACCAATGTCCTGACTCCCATTTAGAAACGGCCAGGAGACGGGCACGATCCGCAGAGCTGGAGCACGTTTGTAACAAACCATTCCGTGTCAACTCACACAGAGGCCCGTCCCATTGCCGTTGAGACAAAAGAGATTTTGCGGGAGCAGCATTAGGGCAAGCATTATGCCAAGCCGTTCGAGCTTCGACTAAAAATGAAATTTTGAATGAAATTTCAGGTGGGACCAAACAAGATGACTTTAAAATTTTTTCAACTAAAGAACTAGTGCTGTAGACGGAAGACAGGAACGCTGGAAGGGCTACACTTGAAATGTTGCGTATACTTATGCTTCCCAATTTGACAGGCAGGGAGGCCTACGACCATGCCTTGCCATCTAAATCGACATTCAAAACTGATGATAGAGATTCTTTATTATGTTGTCTAAGCCTTCCAAGAGCTATTATTATGTACTATTATTATTATGCTATTATTATGCTTTTATTTATGTACTAACCATTGTTTTTATTCCGAAGACCGAAGACCTTCAATATTTATTTTTTATTAAATTTAACTCTATTTTGCTATTTTGACGTAAATTATTTTAAATAGTTTTAATTGATTAGTCAATGAATATTATCATTTTATTACTCACGTGCCTGCTCGTCTGAGCAGGCACGTCTCACTCAGGCCAGACGAGCAGCCAGCACGCACTAGGTACTGTCTTACCGCCCTACTCCACCTACCATGTCTTGTGTGAATACATTCCTACAACATACTGAATTACAAGTGAATTTGAAAATTCAAATTACATATGAATGGGTTGTCTCAACTTAGATTGGAGACCTGTCTGGTTGACACACCGGTGATTCTCAGATACCTAGATGGTGACGTCATTAGACGGGCGGCGGCGCCGGCGGCGGCTCCCCTTGACACGTCGTCGCGTCGTCACCGCGAGCGCTCGGCGCGCGCCCAGACGCGGCTCTCGGTCGGCGCGGCACGGAGCGACGCCTCCCCTCCACTCAGACGGCCCAGCCTCTTTATGTATCAATATAATATATTTATTGTTTATTGTTGTCAGCACATTAGCTTAATTGGTAGGTAATATATATATATATAAGTACCTATCACAATGGGTGGCAACAGGGTTCACCCTGTTGCTGATCCCACCCTAATAGAAAACTTGGTACAACACAACTAAAGAGAGAATAGTGGAGGTAAGCACAACCAACCAATACCTAGATGGCAAGGTCGTCTAAAATGTTTATAGTATAGGTCCTCATCATCAATATAGCCTATAGGTTTGTAGGTACCTATTTGGGTATTTGGCAATGATTGTCATGCATGACTTTAACTTTTGGGGTCATAAACACAAGATCGTTTGATCTTGTCAGACATGTACAAAAAGTGGGTGGCTATTGCCACCTAGAATATTTTAATTTAATTTAATTTTCTTCTGACTCTTTCTGATCTGTTTATTTTTTTGTTTCGTGTATTAGTTTTTAATTAGTTTAAGTAGAATTGTATTTTATGTACCTATACTATGGATCTCGTGTCTGGAAATAAAGAATATATTATTATTATTATTATTATTATAATATAAAAAGCTCCAGTAGTAAGGAAGTAGGACTAGGTAGATGTTGATTATAACAAGATAAACATGTTTGTATTTTTCTTTATTTAAATATAAATAAGTCCATAACTATTAGATTTTCTGTAGAAAATCCTAATCTAATATAAAAAACTAAAACAATTTGGTAACATATTTTATAGTACCGCTACTCATCGCTAGATGGCGGTAGTCAACAGCCTCTTTATACCTTTATCTTCCTAGACGTAATATCAAAAGTAATAATTACTCAAATGAATGTAGGTACAGGACATTTCTAATAATTATCCTAGAGAAATAAATTCAGGATGGCAAAGAATAGGAACCAAACTATTAAACTAAGACTGGCGCAGACAAGGTATTTTGGACTTTAACGTAGTTGCCATACGGTGTGCTTATGGTGGGAGGGCCGTCTGCGTAAGGTTCATACACCACGTTTATATTTTTGTCCACTGCGTTGGCTGCAACCACGGGCGCTCCGTTTCTGCTCCAGCCGGCTGGAAATTAAATAAACAACTAATTAAGCGCTATCTAGCCCATCTAAGACCGGTTTTCGAAACTATTTTAGTTCTGCTATTCCACGCTAGATGGCGTAAAAAGATACATAATAATATGTTGCACTCTCTAGATTCATCATCATCAACATCATTGGCACAAGCGTGACCCACTGCTGGGTAATCCGGTATCATCATCATCCTATATTAGTCCACTGCTGGACATAGGCCTCCCCTAATGAGCGCCATAGCGCCCTGTCTTCAGCTTGCCGCATCCAGCATCTGCCTGCAGTCTATAGCAGGTCGTGATCCCACCTGGCTGGAGGGCGTCACTGAGTCGCGCTCTCCGCTAGAGAACGTTTACCCCAGCTGTTGTCGGTTCTTGGCGAGATATGGCCGTCCCACTGCCACTTCAGCTTGCTAATTCTTTGAGCTATGTCGATAACTTTGGTTCTCAGTCGGATGTATTCGTTACGAATCCTATCCTTCAGATAAACTGTTACTCCGAGCATAGCACTTTCCTTAGCTCGCTGAGCGACCTTGAACTGGTGGACCAGCCCAACCGTGAGTGTGAGATTATTAGAATTTATAATTGTGTCTCACAATAGGCTGCGTGTTCCGGGGTTGGTTGTCCGTTGTGAATGTGGAGGTGTATCTCCTTGGAGGGGTGCGGGGGGGCCTCCCACGCCCCGTGGTGCGGGGTAGGGGGGGCTTCCCAGCCGTGGGCGTGATGCTTCTGGCTGAAGAGGGCGCCGAGCTGAAACATGAAATAACGTTGTAGGTAGGGAGGTAGTGGTAGCTACAAGAGTTGCCAATTTGTGGGGAATTCCCCGAATTTCGGGGAGATCCAATTTTATTGGGGATTGGTGTGGGGATTGGTTCTATGCGGGGAAAACGTGCATCTGTATCTACGCTTACATTAATCCACCGGTAAGTGATGCTTCGGACGTTTTATTAGTAGTATAAAACTATAGTCGATTTTATCAGTCGATTATTACCTACGAATTACCGTATTATTATTTTCCCAGTACAGGACATCCCTAGTTTGTGTATTAATTTGTAAATAGGACATCACTATGCGGGGAAACCCCTTGTCTTGAAACTCTGTTCAGATAGTGTTATTGTTATTAGTAAAATCACACTGTTACACTTGTATTATGTGTTCAATCCTACGTTTTATTTTATTTTGTGAAGAGTGCTTACGTTATTTGAGTTGGATAATGGATAAATGGATACTAAGAGGCCGAGATAAAAGGAACCTGATGATTCTAAGGTATGTAATTAACACAATATGTTTAAATTAATTAGCACCACGAGATCTTGTCGAGCGATGTACTCGTATATTGGTTGTTTATGAAAGTTTTCTAGCGATACATATATCGGTATGATCATCTCATCTCATCTCAACGAGGAGTACATACTACCTAGAGGTACTTACTATTTTGAATTTGTGATTGATGATAATGTTAACTAAGAACAAAGTTATTGAATGAAAGTGTAAGTGCCAGTGTTGTCAACAGTTTACCAAGCTCCAGATTCTAGTTCAGTTTTTATAAAAAAAATTTACAGCTAAGTTATAATATTAATAATAATGCTGGACAATCCACACAGCATCATCTAGCCCCAAAGTAAGCAGGGCTTGTGTTATGGTCATAAGTTGATATCTATTATTTCTTGTTAAGGTGTAGCGCAAACGAATGTATATGAAAATGTACCCAGTCCAGCTATTACAGATTTTTATAAAACGTGTCAAGGCTTTTACATGGAGTTCACATCGGACATTGTTAAGAGGTTCTATTTCAGAGACTCCCTATTCATAATAATACTGATCGTGAATCCAGCAGAAGCCCAAAAATTTACTGTTACATCTCTGATGCCTGTATTTAAGCGTTTTCCCATACTTGGAAAATTCGTATCAGCCCAGAAATTAGATAATGAATGGCGAGCACACGCTATGCTGGATTTCACTCAGCACGGACTTGACACGGTCGACGACGCCGAAAGCTACTGACGAAAAGTATTTAATTGTAAAAACGGCGCAGGACAAGATTTGTTTCCAAATTAAAAGTAGTGATCCGGGTTTTACTCGTGGTTCCATTCGCCAACGCTTCAGTGGAGAGGAAGTTCAGCGATTTAATACATATTAAAACAGCGAACAGAAACAGACTACACACAGACACGATAGTCTCCTTAATGTCTACTAGAGACACAATAAAAAAACAGGGTGGTACTGTCAAATTCATACCACCCAAAACAATGTTAAATTGCAAAATATGGCAAAAGCCCTAATAAATATGATTAAAAAACCATGAATTTTATTATTTTTCCCTTTATTTCTGTTGGTTGGGAATTTGTGGGGAATTTGAATAATTATCTCCCCCAATTTGGGGAATTTCGCTTTGAATTTTGGGGAATTAGACAAATAGGCAACCACAAGACAATGACGGTTGGTCGGGCTCGGCCGCTCGGGGCTTTATCAGATTCTTTATAAACCGACTTCGAAAAAAGGAGGAGGTTCTATGAAGGAGGAAGGCTGTTAGTTGTATGTATGTTTTTTATGTTTGTTCGTCAATTTCTCCGTAATTTATGGAGCGATTTAGATGATTCTTTTGCAGATGTTTAGAGGTTATCCTAAGGTGGTTCCACAAACATTTTATTCACGAACTTAAAAACACTTTTAAGCTTGTTTAAAACAATCAAATGATTGGTAACAATCTAATAAAACTGACATGTATATGTATACCTACCTATTATAGTTAGTTAGTTCCTTAGTTCTCACTTTCTTGTAACCACGGTCACGGTCACGGCACCGGCAGCGCGGGTGTGCCGCCGCGCCCGCGCTGCCGCCGCGCCGCCGCCCCGTCAGATCGTGATCGTCCTGGTTATGCACAATGTGCTTAACCGCGATGCCGGGATGCGTCGTGATAACAAATTGTTGTACCGATCGATACACTAGCCAAACTCGATGTAGGTATGCTTGTAAACAAACCACGACACCAAAACTCAAACACGCTTGCTTGGCGTCCCAGTTTCAGATATAATTTGTAAGCAATATTTATTTATGGAGGGATCTCAAATGGACAAATAATGTGAATTGCTTATAAAGACGCCAAAACAGAGTGAATTTTAGGTTAAGTATGGACGGTGTGTTTACAAAAATTCTACATCGAGTTTGGCTAGTGTATAGTATGTAGTTAGAACACTTTCGGTTGTCCATTGAACTATCTTCAAAAATGTAATGACGAATTCCGCGGAGAAAGTGACTTTCATCGTGTGTGTGGGGTAGGGTATGCACGGCATGTGTGGGAGCGAGACGGCACAGGCGCGGGTCCCGTTAGCACCGTGTATGCGAGCGAGACGGGGCGGGTCCCGTTAGCACTAGGCCAGCGATAGCGAAAGGAGCCTGTGGTCCACTTTACTGTTTCCTGATGAGCAGAGCCTCGAGTCCCGCCTGACGTTAGTAACGAGACGTGAGCGTGGCGTCTCCTTTTTCCATACTATTTGGTACAGCGCCTCTATCGTGCGGACATGGAACTGCTCTCGATCTCTTTACGTTACTAACGTAAAGAGAAAGTAAAAATCCCTAGGAAAATGACAGATTTTGACATGAATTGGGAGTCCGAATGATGCTTACGTTACTAGCGTAAAAAAAATCTTAAATATAATTAAAATAGAATAAAACTTTATAAGGGTACCTACCTACAAATAATGTCTGAAAATGCTTATCACATCTATAGCAGCAAGAATTGAGGTAAAAATATTTTTTCTCTATGGGAAGTAACAAAATAATATTTTGTAAGATGTCGCATTTTAAATATTTTTTATAAGAAAATATATTGTAATGCTTGATTTGAAATGAAGATTTGAGATAGTAGATATCTTTATTATTTTTGCAATAGGTACTATGACGCGGCTAGTTTTCTAAGAATTACCTTATTTTGGAATTTGTTGATTATCAATTAAATAATTTCCTAAGCGCTTCGTTTGCCAAAAATAACACCACCTTCTGTGATCGCTTCGCCCTGTTGCCATGCGCCACGCAGGTACCTAGGTACATTACCGATGTTGCTACAGCCTATTGGACTCCAGTATTACTACACAAACACTTTTGTACACATTACACTTGAAACTCGTTCTGCTTGCTCTCTATGGGTTATGGCTGAAAATCTGTTTTTGCTTCTTGAGCAAATTATTCCACTGAGCCATTGCCTTTTTCGAAGTACCTACTGCAGCACACTAGACATTTTACTTTTTATTTATGTATTTATTTAGATTTTAATTATGTTATTATTTGTTTTTATTACTAGTCAACTGTATTTTTATTATTGTTTCTTTTTACTACTATCCTGTATAATTGCTGTAGTCTGATATGTATGTGTGTGTCTGAAGTCGTGAATAAAAACCTTATCTATCTAATTCGTAGATGGTACAATCTTACATGGTGTATCCTCCAAACATGATCCAAGCTTACCTAAATTACAGTAGACTGTGTTATCGGGTTATCGCTTAAATTTTTCTTTTGGTAGAGAAAACAGTAGCAGGAACCTTTTTTAAGATTTCTTTCTTACCCCACTACATTGGTAGGTACATAAAGAAATATCCACACAACCAGTCTGTGACCAATGTTTAGTGATAAATCGATTTGTAGGTAGGTTCCTCAGTTTTGTCAGAGTGTTATAAAGTGATAAATAATACGTCGGCACCTAAAATAAGGCGTAAATTATATTTTTGCAGAATCGCGACTTTAACGCCATCTCTTAGTAATGCAACTACAACTATCATAGACTGTGAAGTTTTATATTTACCAAAATATGGCGCTCTCATCGCTTTATATTTTGTTATTTTAACAATGTAAGAATACTAATTCAATAAAATAACGAAGAATTTATGAGCAAATAAATTTGTTTTACTAAAATAATATGCAAATAAAAAAAATAATTTTGCCTTTGAGTCGTCGGGGTGTGAATATGAATGGTTCGTATACGAGCTGCGTTCCAGATAAGAACCATTTTTACATCCCTGCTCGACAGCTACTCGACACGTTCACGATGGCTACCGGACTACCAACAGTCGAGTCAGCGTAACAAAGTGACGTGAACTTCTAAAGGAATGCGATGGGAGAGCGCGGCCGGCATCCAGAGAGGCCCACCCAGACAACTGTTTGCAGTTGCACCTTTAAAACATCGGGCGCAACATGTCTTCGGTAATCAGACAACTGGGTGGGTACTTCTTAGTGGGTGAGTTCGGTTTCCTATCCCATGGTGTGGGGCAGCTGTGTAGTGCCAGCTTACAATTTGCATCACCCCAACTCTTCCCGCGGGTGTCGTAAGAGGCGACTAAGGGATATCCACCGGCGGCGCAGCAGCGCTTCCTGCAGAATAATTCTACCACTGAACTGCGATTCTCAACCCGCATGCCCAGCGTGGGGATTATGGGTATTAACCCCCGAGAGATAAAAGCCAATAAGGCGCTTATCAGGGACCCCCTGATGCTGGGCCTGGGCCCAGCAGTGGACCAACATAGGCTGTGGAGGTAGAGGAGGATGCGGGGCAAAATGTTTGGGCGTTCTAACTGAGGTAAATAATAATGCTGGACACACAACATTACCTAGCCCTGAAGTTACCAGCTCTTGTGTTACTAGATGCTGTTCGTTATAGATTTAGATTACTTATTAAATGGAATATTAAAACTCCAACAACAAATATTTGCAGATCATACGTAGGTACTGCCCCCCCCCCCCCCCCTCTGCGCCTCGCTTCGTCGAGATCCTCAGTAAATAAAGGGTTCAGCAAGGGTCAGGGTGTCAGCGCAACACCACCTCGCCAGACCTGGCGCTATGTCGCTCATGATGAGAGTCAGCATTGGACAAGCATAAATTGATGGCTCTCGCTCACCTTGAGCGCGCCGGCCAGCAGCAGCAGCTTGAGGATGAGCGTGGCGACGGCCAGCGTCTTGAGGCCGACCAGCGCG
Source organism: Eupithecia inturbata (assembly GCA_963662085.1). Taxonomy (NCBI): domain Eukaryota; kingdom Metazoa; phylum Arthropoda; class Insecta; order Lepidoptera; family Geometridae; genus Eupithecia; species Eupithecia inturbata. The sequence goes on from OY759203.1 coordinate 8,513,042, forward strand.
GCCAGCACGGCCCACGTGCTGGCCGCGCCCAGCTGGAAGATGACGGGCAGGAGCCCCGCCACCAATTTCTTGAACGGACGACCGAACGTGCGACCTGGAACGTGCGCAATCATGATAAGGTACATTCAGTTCAACTTAATACATTTTGAAACGAAACTAAACCAAACATCATTTGACGACCTCAGTGGCGCGGCGGGCAAAGGTCCGCCTGCGACGCAGGAGGTTGCGGGTTCGATTCCCGACTCGGGACAAATGTTTGTGTGTTATCTGCAGATATTTGTTTCGGGTGTTTTCTATGTAGTGTATTGTATTAAGTATATCACTCATCTAGTACCCACAACACAAACCCTGCTTAGCTTTGGGCTAGATGATGCTGTGTGTGTGGATGGTCCAGCATTATTATTATTATTAATAGCAGGGACGTCTTGTCTCGCAACACAAAAGTGTAGTTGCAGTTAGCTTTCCTCGTCAGCACACAACGTCCACGACTGAACGTGCCTCATCTGAATGTTACGAGCTAAAGCCCTTAGTTGAATGCATATTTTTGTGGTGTGCTGCAGCGGTGCTGCTCAGGTGTGCCACCGTGTCCGGAGGTACCTAATGTTGATTGTTGTGAGCGCCGCTCGTTGTTTGTCCGCGAAGAGAGACGAGCTCGAGGTCGCAGCGTCGCCGCGCCGGAACTAACGCGGCGATTGTTCGGCACGATTGTTTATTACGAACAAGTAAAAGTACGTTTGTTTGTTATGTTATGGGTAATCAGACAATCACTAATCACCGGACTTATCTCTAGCCAAACTCGGTGTAGAACTATCTCTAGCCAAACTCGGTGTAGAACTATCTCTAGCCAAACTCGGTGTAGAACTATCTCTAGCCAAACTCGGTGTAGAACTATCTCTAGCCAAACTCGGTGTAGAACTGTCTCTAGCCAAACTCGGTGTAGAACTATCTCTAGCAAACTCGGTGTAGAACTATCTCTAGCCAAACTCTATGTAAAACTATTTCTAGCCAAACTCGGTGTAGAACTATCTCTAGCCAAACTCGGTGTAAAACTATCTCTAGCCAAACTCTATGTAAAACTATTTCTAGCCAAACTCGGTGTAGAACTATCTCTAGCCAAACTCTATATAAAACTATTTCTAGCCAAACTCGGTGTAGAACTATCTCTAGCCAAACTCTATGTAAAACTATTTCTAGCCAAACTCGGTGTAGAACTATCTCTAGCCAAACTCTATGTAAAACTATTTCTAGCCAAACTCGGTGTAGAACTATCTCTAGCCAAACTCTATGTAAAACTATATCTAGCCAAACTCGGTGTAGAACTATCTCTAGCCAAACTCTATGTAAAACTATTTCTAGCCAAACTCAGTGTAGAACTATCTCTAGCCAAACTCTATGTAAAACTATTTCTAGCCAAACTCGGTGTAGAACTATCTCTAGCCAAACTCTATGTAAAACTATTTCTAGCCAAACTCGGTGTAGAACTATCTCTAGCCAAACTCGATGTAGAACTATCTCTAGCCAAACTCGGTGTAGAACTATCTCTAGCCAAACTCTATGTAAAACTATCTCTAGCCAAACTCGCTGTGGAAATATCTCTAGCCAAACTCGATGTAGAACTATCTCTAGCCAAACTCGATGTAGAACTATCTCCAGCTAAACTCGATGTACCTCGATGTACAACTTCCTTCACCAATACAACAAAGCCGACATATTCGCTAACAATATAAATGTGTTGTATAGGCTGACTTATATGTTTTTAAATGCAATAATGATAACATCTTAAACTATTTATTTCTTTAGTATTTCGTTTATGTAGTATTATTAGTTTAAATATTAGCATTAATAATTATAGTGACTCGAGATTGACATTAGGATTGATAATTATTTGTATTCATTGCAATGTATTGTATAATATTTAACTTACAATGTTTTTATTTGTTATTTTTGTGTGACTTCCTGACTCTAGGAAGTTTTGGTTTTAACTGTTAGTCCATTTGTAAAATTAAAAATAAAATATTTAAATGTAGAACTATCTCTAGCCAACCTTGATGTCGAACTATCTCTAGCCAAACTCGATGCAGAACTATTTCTAGCCAAACTCGATGTAGAACTATCTCTAGCCAAACTCGATGTAGAACTGTCTCCAGTCAAACTCGATGTAGAACTATCTCCAGTCAAACTCGATGTAGAACTATCTCCAGTCAAACTCGATGTAGAACTATCTCCAGTCAAACTAGATGTAGAACTATCTCTAGCCGAACTCGATGTGGAACTATCTCTAGCCAAACTCGATGTAGAACTATCTCCAGTCAAACTCGATGTAGAACTATCTCCAGTCAAACTCGATATATAAATATTTCCAGTCAAACTCGATGTAGAACCATCTCCAGTCAAACTCGATGTAAAACTATCTCCAGTCAAACTCGACGTAGAACTATCTCCAGTCAAACTCGATGTAGACCTATCTTCAGTCAAACTCGATGTAGACCTATCTCCAGTCAAACTCGATGTAGAACTATCTCCAGTCAAACTCGATGTAGAACTATCTCCAGTCAAACTCGATGTAGACCTATCTTCAGTCAATCTCGATGTAGAACTATCTCCAGTCAAACTCGATGTAGAACTATATCCAGTCAAACTCGATGTAGAACTATCTCTAGCCAAACTCGATGTAGAACTATCTCCAGTCAAACTCGATGTAGAACTATCTCCAGTCAAACTCGACGTAGAACTATCTCCAGTCAAACTCGATGTAGAACTATCTCCAGTCAAACTCGATGTAGACCTATCTCCAGTCAAACTCGATGTAGAACTATCTCCAGTCAAACTCGATGTAGAACTATCTCCAGTCAAACTCGATGTAGAACTATCTCCAGTCAAACTCGATGTAGGACTATCTCTAGCCAAACTCGATGTAGAACTATCTCCAGTCAAACTAGATGTAGAACTATCTCCAGTCAAACTCGATGTAGAACTATCTCCAGTCAAACTCGACGTAGAACTATCTCCAGTCAAACTCGATGTAGAACTATCTCCAGTCAAACTCGATGTAGACCTAGCTCCAGTCAAACTCGATGTAGAACTATCTCCAGTCAAACTCGATGTAGAACTATCTCCAGTCAATCTCGATGTAGACCTATCTCCAGTCAATCTCGATGTAGAACTATCTCCAGTCAAACTCGATGTAGACCTATCTCCAGTCAAACTCGATGTAGAACTATCTCCAGTCAAACTCGATGTAGAACTATCTCCAGTCAAACTAGATGTAGAACTATCTCTAGCCGAACTCGATGTGGAACTATCTCTAGCCAAACTCGATGTAGAACTATCTCCAGTCAAACTCGATGTAGAACTATCTCCAGTCAAACTCGATATATAAATATTTCCAGTCAAACTCGATGTAAAGGGTGTTTTTTTTAGAGGTATAGAACTTTGAAATGGAATAAAACAAAGATATTTTTTTAAAATTGATATGAAATTTACTTTATTCGAAAGATAATCTTCTGCCATTATAATTTAAATATGACTTCAGGCATATGACCACCACGGCTGGCTCGGACGTAGTCTAATCTGGAGGTCCAATTTTCGATGACTTTTTCCAACATTTGTGGCCGTATAGCGGCAATAACGCGGCGAATGTTGTCCTCCAAGTGGTCAATCGTTTCGGGTTTATCGGCGTAGACTAGCGACTTCACATATCCCCACAGAAAATAGTCAAGTGGCGTTAAATCGCAAGACCTTGGAGGCCAATTTACGGGTCCGAAACGTGAAATTATTCGGTTACCAAACGTTTCCTTCAATAAACCGATTGTGGCACGAGCTGTGTGACATGTTGCGCCGTCTTGTTGAAACCACAGCTCGTGCACATCATGGTTGTTCAATTGATGAACGAAAAAGTCAGTAATCATGCCTCTATAGCGGTCACCATTGACTGTAACGTTCTCGCCAGCATCGTTTTTAAAGAAGTATGGACCAATTATTCCACCAGCCCATAAAGCACACCAAACAGTCAGTTTTTCTGGATGTAACGGTGTCTCAACATACACTTGAGGATTATCTTCACTCCAAATACGGCAGTTTTGTTTATTGACGTATCCATTTAACCAAAAGTGATCTTCATCGCTAAACAAAATTCGCTTATGAAAATCGGGATCAACAGCAATCATGTTTTGGGCCCATTCACTGAAATTACGCCTTGCTAGGTGATCGCGTGGCTTTAGTTCTTGCACGAGTTGGATTTTGTAAGCACGCAAACCAAGATCTTTCCGCAAAATCTTCCATAAAGTTGATGGACACATATCCAATTCCTGTGCACGATGGCGGATAGACTGATTCGGGTCTTCCTCTACGCTACGCTCTACAGCAGCAATGAATTCTTCTGTACGCACTGTAGGACATCTCTGTGGATGCTTATTATCATTTAGAGTAAAGGTGGTGCGAAAACGTTCCATAGTTAATCGAATTAATTGCTCTGATGGACGATTATGTCGACCGTAAAATGGCCGTAGTGCGCGATACGTGTTTCGAACAGAACCATGGTTTTCAAAATAAATTTGCACAATTTGGAAGCGTTGTTCAGGCGTCAGTCTATTCATGCTGAAATGCCAAACCAAACTAAACGTAAATCACTTGACAGCTCACAAAATGGGCGCCAGCTAAAAAAGTGTTGCCAACTTAAAGTTCTATACCTCTAAAAAAACACCCTTTAGAACCATCTCCAGTCAAACTCGATGTAAAACTATCTCCAGTCAAACTCGACGTAGAACTATCTCCAGTCAAACTCGATGTAGACCTATCTTCAGTCAAACTCGATGTAGACCTATCTCCAGTCAAACTCGATGTAGAACTATCTCCAGTCAAACTCGATGTAGAACTATCTCCAGTCAAACTCGATGTAGACCTATCTTCAGTCAATCTCGATGTAGAACTATCTCCAGTCAAACTCGATGTAGAACTATATCCAGTCAAACTCGATGTAGAACTATCTCTAGCCAAACTCGATGTAGAACTATCTCCAGTCAAACTCGATGTAGAACTATCTCCAGTCAAACTCGACGTAGAACTATCTCCAGTCAAACTCGATGTAGAACTATCTCCAGTCAAACTCGATGTAGACCTATCTCCAGTCAAACTCGATGTAGAACTATCTCCAGTCAAACTCGATGTAGAACTATCTCCAGTCAAACTCGATGTAGAACTATCTCCAGTCAAACTCGATGTAGGACTATCTCTAGCCAAACTCGATGTAGAACTATCTCCAGTCAAACTAGATGTAGAACTATCTCCAGTCAAACTCGATGTAGAACTATCTCCAGTCAAACTCGACGTAGAACTATCTCCAGTCAAACTCGATGTAGAACTATCTCCAGTCAAACTCGATGTAGACCTAGCTCCAGTCAAACTCGATGTAGAACTATCTCCAGTCAAACTCGATGTAGAACTATCTCCAGTCAATCTCGATGTAGACCTATCTCCAGTCAATCTCGATGTAGAACTATCTCCAGTCAAACTCGATGTAGACCTATCTCCAGTCAAACTCGATGTAGAACTATCTCCAGTCAAACTCGATGTAGAACTATCTCTAGCCAAACTGGACGTAGAATCGACACAAACAACTAAAACTCACTTGCTTTCGAATTTCAGACAGAGTTTCAGATAATATTTATTGAAGGATGGATCTCAAATCGAAATGTAATGTAAATTGAGGCAACATAGTGAATTTGCGGCGAGCGCGTTCAAATCTTTTGTGAGGCATAATTAACGATTTAATAAAGTTCTGTGTGATTTCATTGCACTTCAGAGAGGTGATTCTGGTAAGGCGTGATCGAGACGTCGAAGTCTCGATCAAGTCTCGACTGATGGCAGGTCTGTTGCGTCCACGGTAGCTACCGTCCGGTAGCTACCGCGGACGAGTCGAGGAGCTGTCGAGCAGGGATGTAAAAGTACTTCTTTTCTATTCCCCCTGCTGGATTATTTAATAAATAAGTCACCAATCTTTGATGGTCCAGAAGGATGAGTCTACTATTTGAGGTTAGTAACAAGACGTAATCATGACGTCTCCTTTTTCCATACAATTTGGTACAGCGCCTCTATTGTGCGGACAAGGAACTACGCAAACCCCATACAAAAAGGAGACGTTACGATCACCTCACGTTATTAACATGATATAGACTACCCTCAGGTTTATAATATTTTTGTCCGCGGCGGGCGGGCCGGCGCGGGCGCCTGTGGGCTCGGGGCGGGCATAGTAAACAAATGTGTTTGTTAGATCAGAATGATCAGCCATTGCATAAAGTAGATAGAGCTCCAGTCATTTTATGTTTTTACAACAACTAATACTAAAACCGACTTCGGATTCCTTTAGTTACCTCTAGATGTACACTGTTTGTTAAGTATTGCGGGACAAATAGTAATACTTTGAGTTTATTAAGTATTGCGGGACAAATAGTAATACTTTGAGTTTGTTAAGTATTGCGGGACAAATAGTAATACTTTGAGTTTATTAAGTATTGCGGGACAAATAGTAATACTTTGAGTTTATTAAGTATTGCGGGACAAATAGTAATACTTTGAGTTTATTAAGTATTGCGGGACAAATAGTAATACTTTGAGTTTATTAAGTATTGCGGGACAAATAGTAATACTTTGAGTTTATTAAGTATTGCGGGACAAATAGTAATACTTTGAGTTTATTAAGTATTGCGGGACAAATAGTAATACTTTGAGTTTATTAAGTATTGCGGGACAAATAGTAATACTTTGAGTTTATTAAGTATTGCGGGACAAATAGTAATACTTTGAGTTTGTTAAGTATTGCGGGACAAATAGTAATACTTTGAGTTTGTTAAGTATTGCGGGACAAATAGTAATACTTTGAGTTTGTTAAGTATTGCGGGACAAATAGTAATACTTTGAGTTTGTTAAGTATTGCGGGACAAATAGTAATACTTTGAGTTTGTTAAGTATTGCGGGACAAATAGTAATACTTTGAGTTTGTTAAGTATTGCGGGACAAATAGTAATACTTTGAGTTTGTTAAGTATTGCGGGACAAATAGTAATACTTTGAGTTTGTTAAGTATTGCGGGACAAATAGTAATACTTTGAGTTTGTTAAGTATTGCGGGACAAATAGTAATACTTTGAGTTTGTTAAGTATTGCGGGACAAATAGTAATACTTTGAGTTTGTTAAGTATTGCGGGACAAATAGTAATACTTTGAGTTTGTTAAGTATTGCGGGACAAATAGTAATACTTTGAGTTTGTTAAGTATTGCGGGACAAATAGTAATACTTTGAGTTTGTTAAGTATTGCGGGACAAATAGTAATACTTTGAGTTTGTTAAGTATTGCGGGACAAATAGTAATACTTTGAGTTTGTTAAGTATTGCGGGACAAATAGTAATACTTTGAGTTTGTTAAGTATTGCGGGACAAATAGTAATACTTTGAGTTTGTTAAGTATTGCGGGACAAATAGTAATACTTTGAGTTTGTTAAGTATTGCGGGACAAATAGTAATACTTTGAGTTTGTTAAGTATTGCGGGACAAATAGTAATACTTTGAGTTTGTTAAGTATTGCGGGACAAATAGTAATACTTTGAGTTTGTTAAGTATTGCGGGACAAATAGTAATACTTTGAGTTTATTAAGTATTGCGGGACAAATAGTAATACTTTGAGTTTATTAAGTATTGCGGGACAAATAGTAATACCTTCAGTTTTTTTTTAAAGGATCACCCTGGTATTTTTTTACAAAACCAATCTATACGTATCAATTTCAATGATTCTTTTGGTTCTGTACCAAAAGAATCATTAAAATCAGCTCACAATTGACGAAGAAATTGGTGAACACATAATGTAGGTATATAAAACAAAACCGACCTACTTAAAGCCATAAAGCCGAAAATAGAACTTCCTACTTTTTTCGAACTCGGTTAAAAATGGTGTCAAACGGAAGTGAAAAAACACCTGAGGAGGTTCACTAATGGGTTTCTTTGCGGGGGTCTACTCTGCTTTATTCATAGCAAAAACTACGCAACACTCGGTCAGATACAACAAATCTATATAACAGAGCGGTGGCCTTAATGCAGAGAAACTTCACTTCGGAGAGAATGCAAATACGAGACAAAAACATTTTTAGGACGCGAACGCGGCGCTTTCTTCATTTCAGCCACGGAACCAAACACTGACGGGTACTTGGTCGGAGCGACGCGTGACCCGAGAGCTGGCGGGTAGCTGGCGCAGAGCATCAGCATTGCCATACAGCGGACAATGCATCCATCGTCTCGAGGACGCTTCCGACTGGTATTGATATGGATCAGTTGAACTACATGTAGATTGTTTGCAACAGTCTGCAGTTAGCTTAATTGTTTCAATTGTAAATACTAGTTCTAATTTGTTTTTATTATTTGATTGTAATTTTCTTTGTTAATAAAGATTAGGGGTACTACTTAGAAGAAGACTTAAAATGATAGACAAGACACAAAGGAGGTGTAGCCAAAATGAATGGCCAAGTGCGAGCCGGGCAACGCGCAATAAATGTCCAATTTTTTCGAATTTGTTCGATCTTTTCCTTTTTTACCTATCAGAGTTGTACATTTTATAAGTTGATCGACTATTATTAATCATCATCGTCATCAACCTATATTACTTAGTCCATTGCTAGACATAGGCCTCCGCTAATGAGCGCCATAGCGGCCTGTCATCAGCTTGCCGCATCCCATACCTGGTCTGCCTGCGCGCGCTTGCTGCGCGAACCTCTTACAATACTGTAGAGATAACAACCGGCCGAGCTGTTTTGTTTTTCAAATGTGTATTGTTCGAGTTGCTGGCTGCGTACTTCTCATAATTAGTCCAGCCTGTATTAAATAAATTATTCTTATACGTATTAATTATTATAAAGTATTAATGAACTGTTGGTTTATTCTATAATTTTTATTGTTTAACCTTATAGGCTATTGAGAGTGTATTATTATCCAAAATAGACATGTTTATTACCTTTTTTTGTATGTTAGTAGCTCTTGCTGAATCTTATAAATTTATGTTCATTAGGCTTTAGATCGTATGCAGTTAATGCAATCCTCACAAGTTTTTAAATAAGCCAAGTATGGCATAAACAAAGGCAGCTCACAAGTTATGTTTACAAGTACTAGTATTAGATCTACACTAGTCCTCATATTATATAATATTTATATTTTATTATAAGATGCCTGCAGTCTTTCGCAGATCGTCGTCCCACCTGGCCGGAGGGGGTCCTACACTACGTTTGCCGAGTCGCGATCTCCACTCAAGAACACGTTTACCCCAGCGGTTGTCGGTTCGTCGCGAGATATGGCCAACCCACTGCCACCTCTTTGAGACGACGACGGCTAATCTCATTATCTAACATTCTATTCATAATCAATCCAACCTTCTCGGCCGTTTGGCGTTTATAATATTAGTGTGATCCCATTGCTACCTGTGGATTATCTTTTAAATCCATCGGTTATGGTCACTAAAGTCATTTACAACGGCCAAGACATTACATTTACAATGGTCAATAGACCATGATGTGAGTTTTGAGCTTTCCAATATTTCGGTACAGTTCCATGCGCCATGATCACGGCATGACTGAAGGCAGTGCGAGTGAGTTTTTATTGGCAGGAATACCGATTTACCTTAATTTCTAGGGTTCCGTACCCGAAGGGTCAAAACGGAACCCTATTACTAAGCTGCGGGTTATGGCTGGTGCCGGAACGAGCTGGCAATGACCGTACCTTAGAGCCGTTCGTATTGAAAACATTTCTGACGTGGGCAAGCCAACTCACTCTGTAGGCTTCTAAAATCGCATAATATTAGGTCCTTACATATGAAATTGGCGTTTTGTATGGGAGGAACAAAAAGTCGAATATTTTTTAATATAATATATTTAATTAATCAAAGTATGAACCATTATTTTCTATGCACTTTTGCCATCTTATAGGTAGTTCATTGATCCCTTTACTAAAAAAACCAGTCGGACGGGAATCAATAAAATCTTTGAAGGCGATTTGGACTGCCCCATCGGAGTTGAATTTTTTCCCTTGCAAGAAGTTATCCGAATTTCGAAAAAAAAATGGTAATCTGTTGGAGCAAGGTCCGGGGAGTACGGAGGATGTCTTAGACTTTCCAATTGAAGCTCTTCTAATTTAGTAGCCGTCTGTTGCGCAGTGTGTGGTCTAGCGTTGTCGTGAAGCAGCAGTGGCGTGGAGCGATTGACCAGCCTAGGTTGTTTAGCCGCTAGCTTTTCCATCATGGTTTGCAATTGCTGACAATAGACATCAGCCGTAATAGTCTGGCCAGATTTGAGAAAACTGTAATGAACAATACCGGCACTAGTCCACCAAACGCTTACAAGTAACTTTTTTGGGGTTAATTTTCGCTTGGGGCAGGATTTGGCTGGCTGGGCAGGATCCAACCATTGCGCTGAGCGCTTCCGATTATCGTAAAGAACCCATTTTTCATCACAGGTAATGATTCGGTTTAAAATACCTTCATTATTGTGCCGGTTTAGTAATGTAACGCAGCAGTCGACGCGCGTTTGCCGGTTTGCTTCAGTCAATTCGTGAGGTACCCACCTTTCAAGCTTTTTAATCTTCCCAATTAGCTTCAAGTGAATTAAAACAGTTTTATCACTAACATCGCAGCCTGCAGCTAACTCGGACGTGGTTTGCGATGGATCCGCTTCCACAATAGCCTTCAACTCTTCATTATCAACTTGAGTCTCAGGCCGTCCACGGGGCTTGTTCTGCAGGTCAAAATTTCCAGAACGAAAACGTTGGAACCAAAAACGAACTGTGTTTTCTTTTGCAACACGACCGCCATACACATCATTCACCCTTCGAGTTGTTTCCGCAGCACTAGTGCCACGGCGGAACTCGTACTCGTAAATAATGCGATATTTTAAGTTTTCCATTTTGTAAAATGAGTGACGCAAACAGAAAAAAACAGAAGAAAACAAAACAAATGAATGACGATCATCGAAGCACAAATACATGAGTCTATAGCTGTACAAATTTGAATTTGGAATTCCTTACCAAAGAGGAGAAATTTGTGATTAAAGTGGCCAGTACGAAAAACGCCAATTTCATATGTAAGGACCTAATATGTTGTAAGCACGGTTAGTGAGAGATGATACCACCGAGTGAAGCTTCGACAGCTCACAGTCGTAGCAGTCACAGTCGGCACGGAGGCACCGGTCCGTATGTGTGGGCTGCCTGCAGACAGCGTGGCCTACGCTTCCATCATCTCCGAGCTGTACCAACAAATCATATCCCGTTGTAAATGACTTTAGTAGCTATAGATTGTTTACAACACTATCCAGTAAGCTCAGTTGTTTCACTAGTTTTAATTTGTTTCTTTTATTTGATTGTAATTTTATTTGAGAAATAAATAAATAAATTCATACTTATCCATATAACCCACTAGCTTCTGCCCGCGGCTCCGCGCGCGCTTTTTATTGTCTGTTGCCTTTTCACGCATCAATAGCTGAACAGATCTCAATGGAATTTGGCAGGGAGCTAGGTAGATGGTATCCCGGAAAAGGACATGGCTACTATTTATCCCGGAAAAGCGCGTGCGATGCCGCGGGCAGAAGCTAATGAACAATACGAGACGATTTCTTCAGTTCTATTTACCAGCGCAGCGCCATGCCTCGGGCGGGTCCAGGAACTATCACTTCCCTGCTTGTAGAGATGGCCGACATTAATATCTATGCGTATAAAGTTAAGTCTAGACGCACTCTGATTGGCTATAATTATGTATGTATGTGCTGACTCCCCTCCAACGCAGTCCGTGCATGTCCACTAGGGACGTGCGTGTCTACTGGGGACGTGCATGTCTACTGGGGACGTGCATGTCTACGGGACTAGGGACCTATCAGAGAAGGGCAGCAGCTTCCCTCTGTGTATTTTTAACACCTCCATTACTATCAGCAATTCGCCTGGCAAGCGTGGTGACCCCCTCGTCTGGAGGAGGCACGTCCAGCAGTGGACGTGTACGTGCGCTGGAGGTAAGTATTTATAAATGTAGAACTTTGAATGGATGGATCTACAAGTTTCTTATGTTTGTTACTTCTTCACGCCAAAACTACTGAACGAATCGGGGTGATATTTTGCATTGACATAGGCCTGGAACATGGCTATTATTTATAATCAGTTTTTATAAATAACATTAAAACGTTTCCATAGAATAATAATTAGATCTTTGTTGACTTGGATTGTATCTCTAAGCAAGCACTCGATCAACCATCAGAGTCTACTCTGCAAACCGAAAATCGAAGTTTCGTTTTCGTTCAAATCATACTCTAATTGCCTTCGTTTTTACTTTCATACGAAATAAACCACGACCGAAATATTCTTCACGGACAGTGACTCTACACCGCAAGTAGGTACCGCGGAGTGCGCCGCATTCCACCTCACTCTCTCGGCGAGTGGGCGGGGCGGCGCGTGCACCGCGACCAGTACCGCAACTACCGTTACATCACACTAACACTATAAGTGCGAAAGTTTGGAATACCATTGGTCTTTATTAGCAAAGAAAATTACAATAAAATAACAAGAACAAATTAACTAGTATTTACAAATAAAACAATTATGGTAACTGCAGACTGTTGCAAACAATCTACAGGTAACTCAACTGATCCATATCGATACCAGTCGGAAGCATCCACAAGACGCTGGCTGCATTGCCCCGCTGTATGGCAATGCTGATACGCTGCGCTAGATACCTACCAGCTCTCGGGTCACGCGTCGCTTCGACCAGACTTGAAAACCCGGAGAGGGTTTTCAAAAAGTTATCTGAGCGTCTGGCCTCGGAAAACCATTTTAACTTTTTGAAAGTTGCTTTTCAGTAAAAGCGTCATCAAGAATCGGTGAACCAAGGAGTCGAATTTAACATTTATCTACAACTGTTATGTTGGGAGCCAAACTATTGAATTTTCCAATGATATTGTTTTTGTCTACACAAGAGTCCGAAATAAAAAGCTCGCACTATGAAAAATCTATTTGTCGAAATTCATCTGTGATTTTTAGATCATCGAAAACTGTATTCACCTCTCCACTCTGGAAAGACATGACAGCTTAAAGCACGTCCTGGCTGGTCGTGTTCACAGCGACATCACTCTCTTCCGGTGGATCGGAGAGTTGTGTATTGGCCCCTGGTGGTGGATGCTTATTCTCAAGAGATATAAGAGTAGCATCGTTATTTGGCGCCATCGTGTCGTTTGAGAACATTATGCGAGAGGCATCTTTGATGTCACCATCATTGAGTTTACTCTCTACAAGCCTGTTGATGGTAGCCTCAGCCAATGGTTTATTGGATTTAGAATTTTGTTGTGTGTCCTGATCAACAATGGAAATAGGCTGCCCTTCGCGTGCAGAGTACCTAACACAATTTTGTTTGATCCTAACCGTGATTGTGGCTTTGTTGGCCAAATCTTTCTTTACAAGCAGTACCTAGTCTGTAAGGGAAAACTAGTAAAAGCTGCCCCTCGCTTGGTGTTTTTTGATACAGAAAGTTTGGATGGTTACATGTGTAGTATGTATGGGTGGATGGATGTTTATTACCTCTTCACGCCAAAACTACCGGACGGGTGATATTTTGTACACATGTAGTTCAAGGCCTCGAATAAAATATACTTAGGCTAATTTTTATTCCATAAATCAGTTCCCATGGGATATATATATAATACATTTCCCTAGGACAACGCGTGCGAAGTCGCGGGTATAAACTAATTACTTATAAACTATTAGACTGCGGTATTTCATTGGGAAGGGACTTGCGCATGCGCACACGACGACGACGAGGTGAACGGTCTAGCGCGGCCGACGACCGGTGCACGCTACGGTACTATTAGGTATTGGTCCCGGGAATTCCCGAAATTATTAACGATTGGGGCACCGGGAAATCGTAAATAATTTCCCGGGAAATTTCGGCATTTTCGGGAAAAATATTCTAACTTTTTGACTAGGTACTACTGAAATAACGTAACTTAGACTATTCCACTTCCTCTTATAGCATTCCGCATTTATCAGATACCTACGCGGTATTAGGTACGTTAGTCAGAGCTATCTCTTTTGATCTGTTATAAATAACACATTCTTAGGTCTATGTCTTGTCATTTGTCCCCTCGATCGACGAGAAGCTTTTTTTGCTGCTTTTTGTTCTATCGAGTCGTGGCTGAAACCAGCTTCACACACTCGATTGCGGCCATGTTGCATCAATATCAATATCAGATTATCTAGAGGATAAAAAAGCTTGGGACGGGATTTGTTCCAACTCGAAAAATAGCAACTAACTAACAGGCTAAAGGTTTCTTCGTCGCTTCTTTACTTTAGTCTACATACCAAAGCGACTGAAATCAAATATATCACTTTATTTCCGTGTCAGTGTTTAATTATTAAGAATTTGACCTTTTCTAAGTGTACATTTATTGTATTTATGGAAATAAAGAGTTTTTGACTTTGACTTTGACCTTTTTCTCAGGCGTGGAGGTATCAAGTTGAAATTAACATCAAATATCTCTTCAACAACTTCCGGTGAAAAAAATGAAACACAAGAAGTCAACACAATCAAAAGATACAGCCATTAATGCTTATTCCGACATTCCCGAAAAGTAGTATAATACAAAAAGGAAACACTCCCGCAAGCCCGTAGAGTTCCTGTTGGCCTAGAATCATGACAATGTTTGGCAAGAAGCAAGGTAACCCCTGGAATGGAACTCTCACGCCTCGCCTCAGGGCGCGAGTCCGCCTCGCCCTTGACGTTCTATTTATCTTGGTCAGGCACAGACATACCTACTCTCTGTAATCTAATCTGTGTGGTCTGGTAAAGATTGACTTGGATAATTTGCCACAAAAATGTTCAATCGAAATAAAAAATCAAGGAAATTAACATAAGAAAGAGGACCTACCATAAAATGAACTTGACCGCTTTTGACCGAGTGACTCGACGACCGACGACTTACGACGTGCTCTTGAATAAGCACTCTGCATTCAATTAACCCACTCCACTCTGAAGTTAAGTAGGTGATAAAATAGTTTTTGTTTTATGTTTGGATGACACTAGTCCCATGGGAGTTGGAGAGGCCCATTGTGTGGGACGCAACATCACCACACCACAGAAATCTAAATAATTGTTTAGATTTCTGTGGTCGACACACTTGCTTGCGCCTTCCCATCTTCCGAGGACACCTGTGAGGGCTGGTACGGCGGCAGATTTGGCCGAAGATCTCAAGAGGCGCAAATATGCAGGTCTCGGCAGACATTTGCTCCCTTTGGGTTCGAGACCCTAGGTCCGTGGGGCACCGAGGCTCTCCGGGTCTCCGGGTATCTGAGCGTGTGGTCGAAGCGACGTGTGACCCGAGAGCTGGTGCGTATCTGGTGCAGCGCATCAGCATTGCCATACAACGGGGCAATGCAGCCAGCGTCTTGTGGACGCTTCCGACTGGTATTGATATGGATCAGTTGAGCTACCTGTAGATTGTTTGCAAAAGTCTGCAGTTAGCTGAATTGTAAATACCTACTAGTTCTAATTCTTCTCTATTCTGTTATTGTAACATCAGTTTGTATCTAAATAAATAAAAAGGATCTGGTTTTAATGTGTTTCTGTTATTCAATTGTATTTTTTTTGCTAATAAACGTACCTAGTAAAATGGTGATAATAAATATAATTTATGAATTTCAAGAAAATACAGCGTCACATACATACTCGTAGGTACTAGAACAAAAAAATATATAAATAATGCTGGACAACCCCCACAGCATCGTCTAGCTCCGCCAAGCAGAGCTTGTGTTATGAACTAGATGAGTGATATTACTTATCTAATACTGTAACACTGTGTCCCTTTGTGTCCGTCTATACGCCAAATTATATATATTACACTACATATTATATAATTACAATTATACATATATAATAGCATCTACAGCTCATAATCTATTTGTTGAGAGCTTATGATATAAATCAGTGACCTTATCGAACAATACAGTTTATGGATCGGTCCCGTATAGTAGGTATAGAGCAAAGTGTTTTACGTCACAATTTTCAGTTCTCACCCTTGTGCTAGCCTCCAGTCAGTAAGCTGGGCCTCAGCTAGCAGGTAGATGAATGACCTGTGCTCAGGTTATAAGACCAATTGATTTGTTTTTAATAGTTCAAATGCCTGTGACTTCCAGTGTATGGGCATTATAGGAGGCACACACATTATCTACGTAATGTGCGTGTATTTTTATTTTTAATTATAGGGACCCAGACTACATAATGCACCACTACGTGCGCTACATATATATGGATATTTGGTATATTTCTAGTAGAATGTAACAATTCTACCAGAAATAGACCAAATCAAATTAGTAGGCACCTAGGGCTACCGCTCATGCTCTAATGTTTAGAGTAATAAAAACAACATTCCTGGATAGGTTCATTTACCAATAGTTTTACGTGTTCTCTACCGCCGCGGCCGCGCATGGCTTCTTGTGCCAATAGTTTTACGTGTTCTCTACCGCCGCGGCCGCGCATTGCTTTTTGTGCCAATAGTTTTACGTGTTCTCTACCGCCGCGGCCGCGCATTGCTTCTTGTGGCAATAGTTTTACGTGTTCTCTACCGCCGCGGCCGCGCATTGCTTCTTGTGCCAATAGTTAGCACGAGTGGAGTTGTTTAACTCGAGGCTCTTTTGAATTCGTTATTGGCGTGGGATATTTATTTATGTATTAGTTCTGGTTTCTGGATAAGATATGCAAAAGAAAAGGTCGCTCTGTTACCTACTTACTGTGTCGATGGCATGTTCCATGACAATACAATACATACGTAGATAGATAGATAGTTTTTATTATACATAGAAAATACCCAGAACACCCGGAACAAATATTTGTATATCGTACAAATATTTGTCCCAAAGCGGGAATCGAACCCGCGACCTCCTGCGTCGCAGGCGGACCTTCGCCCGCCGTGCCGTCATCAGATCAATAATGCTGGACAATCCACACAGCATCAAGCCTTGGGCCTTGGGAGGGACTACCAACGGTGCTGCCTACTTGTGATCATTACTATGCGTCATTAACTATTTTGGCCAGTGGGTTGGGTAATAAAACTGCCCCCAAAATGTTACTGGGGCAAAATTATAATTACTAGCGTCACACACCTCACACATGCACACACACACTCGTGCATACACGCAGTCGTAGATTTCTCAAACGCACGATTAACGGTAAAATCAAAATGTATTCATTAGTCAACACCATAACAAAATACATTAACTGAGTAATTTTTGGAAGTTTGGTGTTCATTGATTTTGTAACCGTACAAAGACAAGATTATTTTGTTGTTTATTTTAGTCTGTTACATATGGGACAGTGTGACAGAAAGCTTTCACGTTACGTTACGCGATAGATCTGTGTTTTTTTTACTGGCGATAGAGAGTTAAGAGAATGTCTATGTAGGTCGGCCACATCTCGCAAAGAACCGACAACCGCTGGGGTAAACGTGTTCTTAAGTGGAGACCACGACTCAGCAAACGTAGTATAGGACAACCTCCGGCCAGTTGCAAAAGCACTGACCACCTGCAAAAGACTGCATGCCGATGAGACAGGGCACTAT
This sequence comes from Eupithecia inturbata, assembly GCA_963662085.1. Lineage (NCBI taxonomy): Eukaryota > Metazoa > Arthropoda > Insecta > Lepidoptera > Geometridae > Eupithecia > Eupithecia inturbata. Next base: position 8,530,652 of record OY759203.1, read on the forward strand.
GACGCTCATTAGGGGAGGCCTATTTCCAGCAGTGGACTAATATAATATATGATGATGACGAAGAGAATGTCTATTTTAGAGAAGCTAAGTGTGTCAATTCTGATGTAACTACCTACAATGGGCTACAGTTTCAATCACCTGCTACTCGACCGAAGTCGGCTTTCTCCTATTCAAGGTATTTATTATGTACAACCAACGAGAACCTACCTACCCATGTAGGTACCTTCTCACAGCCTTAACTTGCGCATTGTGAAGAGATCTTCTTTTTTAACAGACTCGCTAAAAGGATGAGGTTCTATGTTCGGCTGTATGTACGAGCATGTTCGTCGATTTCTCCGTATATAAATACGGAGAAATCGACGAACATGCTCGACCGATTTGGATGATTCTTTTGCAGTTTAGTGCACCCCATATAGACATAACTTGTAAAAAGCTATATACGCTTGGCACTGTCCGGCCTAAATGGAAGCCTCGACCTGGAAAATAAGCAAATGACGTATCACGGGTAGTTTCATTCTGTATTGACCTACGGAGTAGCATTTTTTGGACAAGCGGCTGAACGTCTGAGACCGTTTCGTCTGGAGAAACGCGCGATCAGAATCCTGTGCGGCGTGGAATGGGATCATCCCGCTTGGGAACTCTTTAAAGAGACATTGCAAGGTGAGTTTATTCTGCAAGCGGCTAAATTTGTCCGAAGTAACCTTAAGGAGTTCCCGACGTGGACCGAAACCCACAACTATCCCACTAGACATCGTCATCGACTAAAGCTACCAAAAATGAGATTAGCGAAATCAAATTCAACTACATAGGACTACATAGGAGTGAAAATCTACAATAAACTGCCTGACTCAATAACCAGTACCACGTCGACTGCAATATTTGGGAACAAACTGAAGAGAATCCTGGTGGACAGGGCATACTATAGTTTAGATGAGTTCTTTATTGACAAATTTGTTGACGCTGATGGATGTCGCAGATCCACACTTATATTACTTAAAATATTTAAATACTCTTGGTAAGATTACCAAGGAAAACTATTATATACTACTTACTTTTTACATTATTTTGTACCTGGATAAGTTATTTTGATGGTGTTTGACATGTAAGAAATTGTTCTTATTAATAAATAACTGAACTGAACTGAAGTTGCATAGAAGATAATCTCTAAGTCGTCATAAAAAAAATAATTTCCCGAGGGATTAGTAGTTATCCTGCAAAACTTAAAAAGCAGTTTAATACTAAGGGATTCGAAGTCGGTTTATAGTTTATTTTAAACAGTCAATTATTAGTTTAGCGTAGGGTAGGTGGAACAGACGAACGTTACCAACGAACGGAGGGCAAGAACCCGAAATATTCAAGATGGCTAATTTAACTCAAAGGAAACATTCCTATATCCATCTATCTGATCCTTGTAATGCCATCCCAAGAGACACATTCTGCACGAACAGCTGACGTGCGGTTCACATGGATACTACTATTAGCTGATCCTTGTAATGCCATCCCAAGAGACACATTCTGCACGAACAGCTGACGTGCGGTTCACATGGATACTACTATTAGCTGATCCTTGTAATGCCATCCCAAGAGACACATTCTGCACGAACAGCTGACGTGCGGTTCACATGGATACTACTATTAGCTGATCCTTGTAATGCCATCCCAAGAGACACATTCTGCACGAACAGCTGACGTGCGGTTCACATGGATACTACTATTAGCTGATCCTTGTAATGCCATCCCAAGAGACACATTCTGCACGAACAGCTGACGTGCGGTTCACATGGATACTACTATTAGCTGATCCTTGTAATGCCATCCCAAGAGACACATTCTGCACGAACAGCTGACGTGCGGTTCACATGGATACTACTATTAGCTGATCCTTGTAATGCCATCCCAAGAGACACATTCTGCACGAACAGCTGACGTGCGGTTCACATGGATACTACTATTAGCTGATCCTTGTAATGCCATCCCAAGAGACACATTCTGCACGAACAGCTGACGTGCGGTTCACATGGATACTACTATTAGCTGATCCTTGTAATGCCATCCCAAGAGACACATTCTGCACGAACAGCTGACGTGCGGTTCACATGGATACTACTATTAGCTGATCCTTGTAATGCCATCCCAAGAGACACATTCTGCACGAACAGCTGACGTGCGGTTCACATGGATACTACTATTAGCTGATCCTTGTAATGCCATCCCAAGAGACACATTCTGCACGAACAGCTGACGTGCGGTTCACATGGATACTACTATTAGCTGATCCTTGTAATGCCATCCCAAGAGACACATTCTGCACGAACAGCTGACGTGCGGTTCACATGGATACTACTATTAGCTGTACAAATCTGCTGTTTGAAGTTTTACAGGCAATGCAGTTTTACTGACAGGATGTCTCATGGCCATGGGACACGGAGGGCAAGTACCAGAAATATGGAAGACAGATGTTTTACTGAAAGGAAACATTCCTTTATATTTAAAAATAAGTAAAAAAGTTTTACATAATTTTGAAAAATGACTTGCTTTTTCCGGTAATCGAACCTACTAAAATCTAAAAAATAACACGATGTATTTTTTATGGCACGGATCGGTAGAGTCAACCATAAGAATCAAAAGTCTAACTGATGTAAACGAGCCAGTCAAAGTGATACGTCTCATCCCAGTTTTTGTCAGATTTCATGGCGTTACATTTATTTAATGTATATAATATTTAGTATAAAAATTGGAATATTTAGTATACAATTTTAATCGTTCGCAGTTCAGTGGTGAATCTGTCCTGCAGGGGGCGCTGCTCTGCCCGCCCCCGTTAGATATCCCTTACCTAGGTCTACCTAGTTCATTTCACATTATGAACCGTTCCAGAAAAGTTCGCCTTTGCTTCATTTCACGCAATACCTACTTACCTAAATTGATATGATGTGATATGTATTCTTGTCTCGCATACTAAGTAGATAGGTGCCTGCCTGCTACAAGATATGTAGCGTTAGTAGGGTAGGAGCTAGGTACGTACCTACTTACTAGCATACTAAGTAGATAGGTGCCTGCCTGCTACAAGATATGTAGCGTTAGTAATATAGGAGCTAGGTACGTACCTACTTACTAGCATACTAAGTAGATAGGTGCCTGCCTGCTACAAGATATGTAGCGTTAGTAATATAGGAGCTAGGTACGTACCTACTTACTAGCATACTAAGTAGATAGGTGCCTGCCTGCTACAAGATATGTAGCGTTAGTAATATAGGAGCTAGGTACGTACCTACTTACTAGCAAATTGAAATAGGTAGGTAGACTAAAGCCCTCACCTTCGGACAGCTCTTTTGGTTCCACAATTGCGACATCATTAAAAATATTATCACTTTGGTTCACATTTGAATAAGCTTTATTAAAACTATCCATATTTTTGGTTTCAGCGTCCACTACCCTAAGGCTTGCGTCCCCGGGAGCCGCGCGGGCCCCGCCCAGGTGAAAAACTAAAAACAAACAAACGAAAGCCCATCGAGTTTTTTTATATTGTGAGCCTATTAGCAAAATGTGAAAACACGGGATAAACCACTTTATTATTTCTCTCAGATCCATGTTTCTTACTTGTCGTTAGATTTTTGTAATTCGCGGGAAATTATAGAAGTGTGAATGAAACGTCATCGCGCGCCGATTCCAAATTCAAAACTGTCCGTCCGGCGGCGCCGCCGCAGCGAGGACAGAGCGTGCCATTTCTTCTTTCACCCGCGCGAAGGAGGTTCTATCGACCATCTACAAAGATTATTATTAAACCTTCTTGCTACGCGCGGTAAAACCCAACATGTCGATGATTCAACACTTTCTTTACATTGTTATTCATATCCTGACCGATTTCCTGAGTTTCGTAAAAGCGCAACGTTTAGTGAAAATTGGAAAGTTTACTTCCTTTTACGTTAATGTTTGCTTTGTTTGTTCATTTGTTAAACTAGTTCTTTATTATGTAAATGATTACCTCCTACGACTGATCTTCGCTGACTTGCTTGCATTCAAGCATGGACAGAGAAGTCATTCAAGTGACAATTTGGTTTAAACCGTGAACAAGACTGAGAAGCTTAGCTTGGATAATATTAAAATGCCCATAACGACTGACTGCCATAATGCATGAGTTATTTACGAAGGCCATGGCTGGTGGTGATGGTAACTTCATACATGGTTGCACTTTTTATTTTATTTTATTGTTCAACAAAATCATGTTCTGGGTATTTTCTATATATAATAAAAATATCTATCTATGTTATGTATTGTATTAAGTTTATCAGTCATCTAGTACCCATAACACAAGCTATGCTTACTTTGGGGCTAGATGATGCTGTGTGGATTGTACAGCAATTATTATTATTATTAATAATATGTATACTGTTGGTGTACCTATTTAAAAAATAAAAAATAAAAAGTCCAACCAAGTACTGACTGGTCAGAAAGTTAGGTTAAGTTACCTACCTACAACCAAATCCCGCTTGAGCGTCTCAGAGTAAGCACGCGCCGGCTCGTATAATAATACTTTACTACTACCCTCAATATGGCAAAGTGTCACAGCTGATGATTTTCTAAAATTGAGCAATTGTTAAATTTTGAAACGTCTATTAACGTCATTGTTTTGACTGAGGTCAATGTGTCTGAGAATATAAAGTCACTATTATAATTTACAAAGATATTCGATGCACACTGAGCTAAGAAAGCATCGCAAAGGCGGTGGAATCATTATCTACATAAGAAATAAAGTTAGGTTTAATCAAATGAAAATCACTACTATGCATTGTGAATGTCTTACCCATCGTGTGTGGCATCGACTTTAAAAGTCTGATTGCATAATTACCTTAAGTGTAGACCAGACTTTTAAAGTTCTTCGCGAGCTACATGAAGGACAGGCGGCAGTACGTCGACTAAACGGGGTGTAAATCGGAGGCCTACTCTACCCTAACTGGTGTGAGTCAAGGAAGTAATCTGGGGCCGCTAGATTCATCATCATGATCAACGATTTGCCGACAGTCATCAAAGACGCAAAATGCTTGTTGTTCGCGGATGACCTCGAGTTACTCATGCCGATCAAGGACTAAGTAGACTGTATACACCTACAACAGGATATAGATGGAGTGGTGGAATGGACTGGTCGGAACGGACTTCAGTTCAACGTCACGAAATGCTCTTTAATAACATTCAGTAGAGCAAAAACTCCACTCCGCCACAACTACCAGTTGAAGGGTCCTCCCTCAGTTGAAGAGAGTGGACTCGGTGAGGGATCTGGAGTCAAATGGTAGAGCGCATTCAAAATAGAACTTATGATTTTATACCATTTTAGAAGCAGAAGCACTTAGAACTATCATGAAAACGGCCTCTGAAAAACGTCAAAAACTAGGACATCGCACCCCTAGAATAAAACTCCGTCAACTCAAAAAGTAGGCATTTTGACTTAGTGGCGTTTTCAATATATTCATTAGAATACCTACACGGGAAAATAACTCGCGTAACGATACCTTGAACGGCTGTCAAAAGATGGCACCAAACGTTCCTTTACTTGAATGAACTTGACACGGACAGCGCAAATACTAAGCCGCCATTTTGAGTTGCCACGCGGCGGTCGTAGGTGGAGGACGTTTGCAAAGTGGGTTATTTTGAGTTGCTGGAGTTTACGTGATTTTTTTTGGGTAAGTTGAATTTTTTATTTCGAGTTGATTGAGTTTTACTGAATTTTCCCTGATAACAACAGTTATTCATTTTGACTTGCGGGAGTTTTGATGATTTACGATCGTCATTTTATTTTTGTCATTTCTAATTAGTGAGGTTTACATGAAAGTAAATGATAATTTCGATATACGGTACTTTTGTTGAATGAAAATTAAATGTTATTTATTAGTGTTTGTTTAGTGAAATAGATACTTTTAGCACAGAAAAAAGGTTGTGTAAGGCATATTTTATTAGATAATTTCAACAGTTAAAAGTTTTAAAAAAACAGTAGATAGTATTTTTGGATTTTTTGAGTTGGTGGACTTTACTTGATTTGTTATTGAATTTAAATCTTTATTTATTTTTAGGACGATGAAAAGCCGAGGAAAACTCATGTTAGAGATGATAGGAAAAAAGAAAAGCGAAGCAGAAAGCGCTGATCAGCCTAGTATAGAAATGCTCAGTAAAGAAAAGGAGCCTGAGTTACCACCTGAAGGGAGGTTAGTCTCATCTTGTCTTATTCTCACTTTTTCCACTAGCGGTCAAAAAATTTCAGTATTTTGAATCAAAATATTGTCATGTCCAAGAACTTGTTTCTAAGTATAACTAATTAAATCAATTTCAATTTCAGTCTTGATCAGCCAGCAGCATTGGATGGTTCAAGATCCGTACTTAGCCCTGGTATGAAAAAGAGGAATGAGACATTAGAGATTATTCAAAAAAGGAAAAGCGAAGCAGAAAGCACTGACCAGCCTGCTATACAAATACTTAATAAAGAAAAGGAGCCTGAGTTACCACTTGAAGGCAGGTTAGTATCAGCTTGTTTTATTCTCACTTTTTTCACTAGCACAAATATTGATGTGATTAGAATGAAGATAATTTGATGTCCAAGAACTTGGTTTCTAGGTTTACACAAATTAATTAATTTCAATTTCAGTCCTGACCAGCCAGCAGCATTGGATGTTCCAAGAACCATTGGTATGGAAATGCTAAAGGAAGTAAAAGGGCCTCAGTTACCAACTGAAGGAGGGTTGCTTTCATCACCGAGCATTTTAGAAACTCCATTAGACCTGGATGAGCATCCAACAAACACTCAAGGGAGACAAAGAGTTCCTAAACGTCAGTATGTTGTTTCACCGGTTAATAGCGGTGATGAAAGCTGTTTTGACGATTCCGATGCAGATCCGCATTATGAAAACCCCTTGCCTAAAAGAAAAATAGTTTTCTCACCTGTGCCAAAAACTTCGAGAACTCGCTCTAGTTCATCTTCATCTAGTAGTTCATCAAGCAGCAGTAGCTCAAGCAGCAACTCAAGCTCAACAAATGCTACTGACTCTAATCGCGAAAATTTGAATCCGGGCGAAAATATACCTGCACGACAAAATGAAATTAATCATACTGACAACTCAAACGAACTCAATTTTGGGGACTCGGGGATCTTCAGCGACAGAGAGAATACATTGTTCGGCATACCCACGAAATAAAGCCTAAGTACCGGTATACAAGCACAGAAAACTTCCGGGCTCTAAATTCAGCTTTCTATTTTGAAGATAATAACTTGCGCATCCGTGTCTGTAAGAACATTTTCAAGACCACGCTTGACTTAGGGGATCAATTTATTAAAACAGCAATAACCAAAAAGACTGAGGCTGGATTTATAGAGGAAGAGAAAAGAGGAAAACACCTAAATCATCCTAAGGTAGAACATCCCTGCAGTTAAAGAAAGCGTGGTTCAATTCATCAACTCTATTCCGCGGGTTGAATCGCACTATCTCCGAGCTCAAACTACTCGAGAGTACATTACAAGCGAAAGATCATTAGCAGATATTTACCGGGATTACAAAGACTCACGCCACGCTCAAGAGTTGCCATTTGCTTCTGAATCAACATTTCAACGCATATTTAACACTCAGTTCAACATAGGCTTCTTTTGCCCAAAAAAAGACTTGTGCGATTTATGTGAGAGCTATAAAAATGCAGATGATGAAAACAAATTGAAATTACAACAAGCCTTTGAACATCATCTACTTGAAAAGGACCTAGCACGGCAGGAAAAAGAAAGAGACAAGAAAGAATCAGATGCCATAGTAGTCGTTTACGATCTCCAGGCAGTCATGCCAATTCCTAAAGGGCAAGTGTCTTTGTTCTTTTATAAGTCCAGAATAAACTGTTTTAATTTTACAATAAGTGATTTACACGCAAAGAATGTGGACTGTTTTTTTTGGGATGAAACCGAAGGAAAGCGTGGTGCAGTAGAAATCGGAAGCTGTGTTACCTCTATAGCTTTCATAGAAATGCAGCTTAATAACCATCCCATTGGAGACATAGATCTGATATTTTATTCAGACAACTGTTGCGGGCAGCAAAAAAACAAGTATTTATTATCTGCTTATGCCTACGCTGTGTCCAATATGAGAGTGAAGTCTATCACCCATAAGTTTTTGATAAGAGGTCATTCTCAAAACGAAGGAGACAACGTTCACAGCGTCATAGAAAAACAAGTGAAAAGACACATTAAGTCGTTACCTATTTACATACCACAGCAGTATGTAACATTAATTCGAACTGCCAAAAAATCTGGACCCGCATACAAAGTGCACGAAATGACACATGACCGCTTTTATGACTTGAAAGTGTTGCAAGAAGCTTGGGGCTCAAATTTTAATGTGGATGAAGATAGCAACCAAGTGGCACGACATAAAGATCCTCAAAGTTCAAAAGGATAGTCCAATGGTCTTTTTCTATAAAACATCCTTTGCACAGACTGAATTTAAAAAATGTTGGGTGAACAAAAGAAAGACTAGACGAACTGTAGAATCTACACCTGATATCGCAATGAATTTGAGTAATGCGTACACAGAAAAAAATCCTTTATCGGCAGCAAAAAAGAAGGACATCAAGGAACTTGTCGACAAAAATGTGATTCCAAAACAGTACTATGAGTATTTCTATAAAAATATAATCTAAGTAGGTTTAGGTTCTTTAATAATGAATGATTTTGAATTCTTAATGTAGACTGATTAAGAATTCAGTGCCTATATTAAACTAATTTTACTAGAGGCTACAAAAATGTTATACTGTGATTTGCAACTTTGTTATTATTAAGCTAAGTACATAAGTAGAATTAACATTAAAAATGAAAATAGAGACTGCTCTAATTTTTAAGGATAACATTTTTAGAGTTTTAGATTTGTAGATTTTTGCCGTGCCATAAAAATAATTGTTTTTATTGTTAATTGAGATTTTAAAAAGTAAATAAACGTTGACTTTGTATTTAAATATACAATAATTGTTTTTTTAGACCATAACTACAATCCCGAGGTTTAGAGTTATGCTAAGAACTCGTCAAATAGTTATGTAATTTTTGAGGTGAAAAGTAACGTAACTCAATTTTTTTTCAGGTTAACCAAAGTAACTCAAAATAGTGAGCAAGATATTGGTTTATTCTCCCTACAAAACTAGGGTAACTAAAAAAAACTGATTTTTACAGCTTAGCTACAGACAATAAACAAATGAATTAATAAAACAAGCTTTAAAAAAAAATCCTTTCAGGCACAATAATTAGATTTTTTTTATCTTATCTAGTAATGTAGATATCAATTTTTTGTCATTTCTGAAAAATGTGGTTTTTTGAGTTGACGGAGTTTTATTCTGGGGGTGCGACATGTTCGTCGAATATGTCATATATCCAAGTGTTCTGCTTCTAAAATGTTATAAAATTACAAGAACAGACCTGTTTCCTTTTATATCTAGATGCATGCGATTAGAACTCTCACAAAACTGGCTCTACTGGAGAATTAATCTCTACACTTTCGATGAAAATATCATAGATTTGTAATTTTTCTAGGTACGGTTTCATGAAATTTTCAGTAGTTCTACTTCTTTAATATATCAAATTCATAAGACCTCATTTATATTAGTCTAAAATTTGAAGCAAGCGGTCAGGAATCTGATAAAACTGGGTTTACTGGTGTTCGAAACGATACATATCCGACGCACATGTCCCAGTTCTTGACATTTTTCAAAGACCGTTTTCATGAAAGTTTCAAGTGTTGAGCTTTAAATGTTTTTGGATCAATACAAATTCAACGCACGCATCGCAGATTTTGACATTTTACTAAGAATTCATGAAAATTTGAGGATTTCTGCTTCTGAAAAGTTATAAAATCATAAGAACAAACCTTTGTCTGTGTTTTTTTGTATTGCTACTAATACTCGTATTAAAACTGTTTTATAGGTGTTTGGATCTTTACCAATCCAAGCACATATCACAGATTTTGTCACTTTTCGAAGACGGTTTTTATGAAAATTTCATGTTTAATGCTTCTTATTTATAAAAAAATCTTATGAACGAATATTTTGTCGTCTGATACGCGAACCATGCGATTAAAACTCTGATAAAACTGGATCTACTGTTGTTTGAAGCTATAAATATTCGAAGCACATATCACAGATTTCAAAATTTTTCAAATATCTTTTTCATGAAAATTTTAAAAGATCTGCTACTAAAATGTTACAAAATTATAAGAGCGGACGTTTGTTTGTCTGTTACTCGATGCACGTCAATAGAACTCTGATTACTCTACAGGTATTTGAAACTTTACAATTACTCTACAGGTATTTGAAACTTTACAATTTCGACGAAAAATCACTCTGATTTTTAAAATTTTTCAAGACTTTTTTGAATAATAATTTTAGGAGTTGGTTTATTAAAATGTGTCAAAAACATAAGAACGAACCTTTTTATCTTAAACTCGATGCTATCTGTATGGACCGTGGTTTGCGCAGGTCTAAGGAATATTGTGTCACGACTCCGACTCGAACAGAAATGTACTTGATCATATCTTTAAATTAAGTATAATGTTGTATAAACACCGGAACAATTTCTGAAAACCACCGTTTATAATAAGTGAAGGCTTATACTTAAATAGGTATTTTTTAAATCGATTCCTGAAAAATGCTCTGCTACGCGAAGGTAGCAGAGCATAATTTCTCTACCATTTTTTTATGTAAAAACGCCAAAACTATTCCTGAAAAGTATCAGGAACTATAGAACTCACCTGCATGCGAACAGAACTCTTATTTATTTATGCTCTGCTCGAAGATGCTCTGCTAACTTCACAGACACATAAATATGTATGTACAGACATAGATTACACATTCTATTGGCACAAAAGGCAGACCACGATTAAAAACACAACACTATCCCTTTGTAAGTTAAAACCATGGTTATTTTTACCTAGTGCCCCTGATATTCAAGTTTAGGTTTTGTTTTTTTTTTCTAGGTTAGTTTAGGTTTGTTTAGTTTTATTTAGATTAGCTTAGGTTTTTTTTTTTTTTTTTACATCGCTTTCACCACAGACTTTATGTCCGTGCTCTTTTTTGATCTTTATTTATTTAATGAGCTTATTTTATTTACATTTCTTAGAATCTAGTTACTCAGGGGAAACAATAATATTTACTTATAATCTACAATTTTATTATACCTACATTAAATTGGAACATTACATTGTAACAATTACACATTTGGTATAATCTTATAAAATGGTAGAACTTGAAGTTGCCCCCTGATCTGGCCAGTTAGCCAGTTTTTCAACGACAGCTGCGTTTCTGTTTCTTATGGCCATTTTTAGATTATAGTTTATGATTGTTTTTGCTGTTACCACCATAGCTCTTTTGATGAAGTGCCCAATCGCATCGTTGGTGTCATCAGCGTAGTAAGTGCAGCTGTTTGTGTGCCGCGATATTGCTACCACAGCATGAGGGACACTTTCGTGCAGTTTTATCCCACTTTTTGTTTTTACTATTGCCACTGTCTCAAAGGTGTGCCCCTGGTCTTCATGGATTGTAAGTATGCGAGACCCGTCTCCGTCACCGTACCCTTGGTTTTTAAGAGTTTCCTTTTCATCCTGAGTGTGTGGACTAGGAAAAGAGTATTGGTGAGGGAGCTGGGTATTTTCGCTCCTGTGTACATCCGAAGCGACAGGTAGTGAACCTTGAGTTTTGAGGAATGTATACCGGAGTATACCTCTCCTAGGGCATATGCAACATCTAATTGGTTCCTATGCGTGCACAGAAGCTCTTGGCTGATGTTAGCTATCAGATTGGGCCTATTATACCTTATCTCGAAGAGGTTCTCTCTGTCGATGTAAGGCAACTGGTTAACATCTCCGATGAGGACAATCTCGCCAGCACAAGACAAGCGCGAGGCCATGATTATGGCTCCAAAGTGGTTCATGAGAGCTTCGTCAATCGTAAGGCGACTGCATTTATCTTGCTCTCTGAAGCCATTTACTAAGACCGAGGCCATTGTTCGCACCTTGGTTTTCACCAAATTTCCTACGCGGTACGATAGCTTTTCCCTCAGGTCGTTTGCTGCCTCTGTTGTTGCTGTAATGATTGCGTCTTTGTCCGCATCGAAGTGTTTAACAACCCGGGTTGTTTTCCCGCATCCTGGAACTCCATTGATCCTTGTTATTTTAGGTACCGCCCAGTTGACCCAACTCGCTTCGATTTCCTGGTTCCCTGATATGGACTGGGCCTTTTCAAGGATTCTTTCATCGAGCATGATTTTGGTGCACCGGGCTGTGACAACTACTGGATCACCCTCTGGAGTCAGAAACTTTGGTGGTCCTTTCAGTCCCATCCCATCCTCTTTTAGCGACACGAAGCCATTTGTTGCACTGAAGGCCGCCATATAACTCCCTGACATTGAGCCCATGATGACCTGGGATTTATCATTGTGGTATATAGCAGCCTCTGCCTCCTCGAGTTTCACCTTTAATAGGTTTACGTTACCTTGCTCGTACATCTGCAGGATAGATTTACAGGTTAACGAATTAACGTCTATAGTCGCTTTTGTAAGAGCAAGGAACTCAAGGAATGCGTTTATTGCATCATCTTGTAGACAAGTGACTGGTCTGAGATGTGGCCGATTTACCTGACCCAAATCTGCTCTTGTGGGGGGGTTTTCGATATGTGCTTTTAGAGAGGGATGAATCTTTGCCTCCATTGTAAAGCCCTCAGATGTTTTCGAGGGCCTTCCGAGCAGTGTTTCTGTTGCCGCACTGAAAGCTTCCACGAACTTCAATTTCTTCGATTGGTGATATAACTATGTAGGATGTTGTATATATTTTTGGGGCAATTTATGTTTCTAAGTCGATTAATGATTGCAGGCCACCATGCGTGGTCAAAAGCGGATTTTATATCAAGGGAAATAAAAACAGTGTTCTCCGTTGGTTTTAGCTTTGTTAATGAATTCAAGAGCAGAGTGTATGGCATTGATAGTGGAGGTTTGTTGTTTAAAACCGTATTGGCTCGTGCAGTTGTGCTGGTATTTATTGATGTGGTAGGTAAGTCTGTTAGTGATAAGCTTTTCAAGGAGTTTCCCAAATATTAATAAGTCCAATTGGGCGATATGCAGATATCTGTTGATAATCGCTTTTGTTGGGTTTTGGGATGATTTTTGAATGTGCTACCTTCCAGATGATAGGGAAGTATCCAAGTTCGAGACATCTATTCATGATATTTGTGATAATGCAGGGATAGTGCTTTGCGAATTGATAGCAGATGTACGCAGTTAGACTGTCTGGTCCAGGTGCTTTTTTATGGTTCATGTATTTAAGACATTCTAAAATTTCCTGTGAAGTGAATGGAGGTTCATTTGGTGTGTGTAGTGGTTGGGTGAGTTAAGTGCGAATAATGCTTTGACGGAGAGTTTGATCTGCTGAGTCGTCGGGGTGAAATTTATCAATAAGGGCTTGGGCAGTTTCTATGGCGTTCGAGGTGTATGTGTCGTCATCTAATTTAAGAGTGGAAGGAGGTTGCGTAATGGGTTTGGTTTTAATGATTCTATTGGTTATTGCCCAGACGTCTTCTCTTTTTTGTCTATCACAGAATTCTTTGAAGTGTTTGGTGGAAGCGGTTTGAATGGCTGTAGAATATTGCTTTTTAAGTGCGCTGCTGTCAGTCAGCAGCTGTTCGAGCGGACGTTTATGGCGAACGAGTTTGCGCGGTCTATGATGTACTCTAATGACTTTAAGTTTCATTTCTTCTAGATCTTCGTCCCACCATGGAGCGGTAGAGGTTAGGTTAGGTTAGGTTAGGTTTTTTTTTTTTTTAATGTCGCTGACTAGTTGACTGAACACATCAAAGGATAAGTGAGTTCGCTAGTCTGCTTTTACTTTTTAAAACCTTTATAACCTGTTGCTATGAAATGCAACATCTTTATAAACATCGTCTTTGAATTTAACTAACAATTGATACTAATTCATACACATCAAATAATCACACAAAATAACACTTAGACCCACACTCCCCCTTATCACTCACACATAATCTATCTCATGCATAAAACGACATACACAAAAATAAGCTAATACAATTTATTATTTCAAGAACTGCAATTAAAGTACATTACGTTTTTAAGATACATCACGCTCAAATATCATCACATTATAATATATACATTATCAATTAATTCATTCTACGTGCGTATATTTTTTTTATTTTTTATTACTATATTAGAAATGTGACATTTTAATACATCTGTAGAAATTACAATCATAATCCTCAGAGTACAACAACAACAATTTAAACCTGAAATTAATAATTTACTAACAAATTAAATTATATACTACGTATGAAATTAATAATCTAAAATTTAACAACTTTTATGCCTACACAGATCACATAAATTATTTATTTACTACACTTATTTATTATTAACTTTTATAATTGTTGATTCATTAGGCTTATGTCAACATAATAATTATAATTTAGACTGAAAGCCTGACTTGCTGTGATATTGAGATGTGGAGAGAAATAAAAAGATGCGTACTTCTTTCCAATATGGCGTGTAATGTTGTCTTGTACAAACGTCGAGGTGAGGTAAGGGGAGAGGGGTGGATATTCAGGTACAATATAAAATAAGGCGCGAACATGCCCCCGGCCTTGGAAGCAACAGCTTTCAAAGGCTGTGAAGTTCCTCGTTACTATGGTCTTCTTGAAGGAGTGGACAGATCTTCGCGTAGGCCCGACGAACGACGCCCGTGGCGGTTTGTATATCTGCTACTCTTGATACTCCATCCTTGCCTGGAATCGTAGCGACCCATATGCCATTTCAGCGGTGGCGAGTTTATTTCTTTAATAAGGACAAGCGAGTCTGGTTGTAGGTCAGTTGTCTGCTGCTTGTCCATTTTTTAGGCGGGTCCATAAGTGCTGCCGTATCTGTTCCACCCTCTCGCAGCGCTGGAGTCGGTGTACTGGAACGTCGATGACATCATCGCTGGCTGGCGCAGTTAGCGGTCGACCAACCAGGAAATGAGCTGAAGTTAGAGGAGCGAAGTCTGTAGGATCGGGAGAGAGAGGACAAAGAGGTCTGGAATTCAGGATAGCTTCCACCTGTGCTAACACTGTACTGAATTCTTCGAAGGTGAGGTGCGCGTTTCCTATCACACGTCGTAAATGATGTTTACAAGATTTTATTCCTGCCTCCCACAGACCACCAAAATGCGGAGAATAAGGGGGAATGAATTTAAATTTTATTGCTTGAGTTGTTGCGTATTCAACTATTTTAGAAGAACAGTTGCGTAAAAAGTTTGAAAATTCATTAATTAACCCTACAAAGTTAGTTCCGTTATCGGAATATATTTCTAAAGGTTTACCGCGCCTAGAGATAAATCTTTTTAAAGCTAAAAGATAAGCTTCAGTAGTGAGATCACTTACCAGCTCTAAATGCACTGCTCGTGTCACAAAGCACACAAACAAACAAACGTATGCCTTAGAGGTTTTAGCGCCCCTACGTTTGCGATTAAGTATGAGAAAGTTTCCACTATAGTCAACCCCGCATCGATTGAACGGATTAGTGGGTGTTATTCTTTGTTTGGGATAATTACCCAATATAGGGGTAAGTACCTTTCCTTTCATGCGCGTGCACTTTACACAAGCATTAACTACAGACCGAGCTAGGTTCCTACGACCTACAGGCCACCAGATATCACGTAAATGGCACAACAATGCCTGGCTACCAGCGTGAAGTAGCTGATGATGTTCGTAGCGAAACAAAAGCTTAGTAAAGTGATGCTTGTTTGATAATAAAATAGGATGTCTCTTATTGTAAGAGAACTCATCGGAGTAGCCTAGACGCCCACCCACTCTTATTATTTTATTTTTATCAATAAATAAGTTTAATTTACTTAAGTGATTATTTTTAATGATAGCGTGTTTATTAATTAATTTATATTCATTAGGGTAAATTTCGAATTGAGACCATCGTACAAGCGTTCTTTCCGATTCTCTTTACTCATCTACACTGAGCATACCTGTTAACTTATTATTTTTATTACGAATATTATGTATGAATCGTAACATAAATGCTACCGCGCGCTTCATACGTTGAAATTGAGAGAAACGTTCAAACGGAAACAATGACCTGGCATCCTGTGTCACTAGTGATGTAACAGCTGACGATTTCAGCTCAGGAAGGTCGTCACATGTTTCTTCAGCCCTAAATTCTTCTAGCGTGAAACTCGGGCTTCGCAAAAAGTCCGGACCGTGCCACCACAAGGAAGAAGAAGAAAGTTCTTAAATACTTGCACCTCGCGACGCAAGATCCGCGGGGTTATCTTTACCCGACACATGACGCCAAATAACATTTTTTGTCAATTGGTGAATTTCTGAAGTTCGATTTTGAACGAAGGATTTTAATTTATTTGGTGCCATGCGTAACCAACCTAGTACTATGGTCGAGTCTGTCCAAAAAACTATATTTTGAAAGCTACAATTTAAGTTAGGTTAGGTAAGGTTAGGTTAGGTTAGGTTTTTTTTTTTTTTTTTATGTCTTTCTTTCATTTGTTTCGTTCATGTATTTTCGCTTTTGTTTCGTTTTGTACTTTCTTTTCTATTATTTGCTAAACATATTTTATCAAATTATCAAAATTACATTCATTAACATGCCCTTTTATTATAACATTATAATTACGATGCATATAATACAATAAAAATCAATCAAATATAAATTCATTTCAGAATAAAATTTAAACCAGTATTTAAATTCATTTAGAATATTGACAATATTAAAACTACAAATAAAAAAAAAAAGAATAACAATAATAACAATTTTACAAACCAATAAATCAAAATAATTACAATTACTAGAGGTAAATCTATCATGCAATAGTGGACCCATTTGCCTTTGCTGCCTGCCTTAGAATTTTTTCCGCAAAAGCTAGGAAATGGGTTCGGCGGTTGTCATCGTTAATTGCCTCGCTTACTTTGCCTATTGTTATAACAAGATCCATCTTGCACTCGCAATCATGCCGCTCCAGACCATATTTTGGGCATTGGAACAGAATGTGTTCAATGGTTTCAGAGCTAATCTGATCGCAAGTGCAAAACGGATCGTTGGCTAGCTTGAATCTGTGTAGATACGCCTTGACTCCTGTGTGACCGCTAAACAGTTGTGTACGTAACGCTGTCGTTTCAATCTTGGTCAGGATATGATATGCTGTTTTTATGTCACCGAAGAACATCCTCGTCACTCCGCCTGTTGTTGCGCTGCTGTACCGATCCTGCCATTTTTCAAGGGTTGTAGCTCTGATGGAGCGCTTTGCGAAGGACAGCGGGAACGCCTCGTACGCTGGAGCTGCCTTGAGTTTTGTAGCGGCCTTCGCCAGTTCATCGGCACGCTCATTTCCTATAATGCCAACGTGTGCCCGTACCCAGAAGAACTTCACCCCATTTACCTCTCTGGCTACCTTCTGAATTTCTCGCGCAACAGGATTTTCCGTGCATGGGTCAGAAATAGCTTCTAAAGCCGACCGGGAGTCCGAAATCACGTTTCCCCGAGCTTCCCTCTCCCTTAGGTAGGAAACAGCTTTCAAAATGGCAACCATCTCAGCCTGGAAGACAGTGCAGTAGTCGGCTAGTTTTATCTTAAAGCTTTTCATTTCATTGCCATCTTTCCAGACTGAAACTGCTGCACCCACTTTTCCCTCCAGTTTGCTTCCATCCGTGTAAATTTTAATCCACTCATTTCCAATCCGATCAGCGTCCTCCTGGCTATTAATAATGCTAAACTCTCCGTGTTTTCTTTCTGACGGGTGAGGCAGATCGTTAGGTGAGGCTCTGTTCTCTAGGGGTCGTCCTGGAAGTGCTTCAAGTGACTTGCCTCTTTTAACCTCGAACAACTTAGCTTGCTCAGTTAGCCTCAAGTCGAGTGGTATGATTCTTGAGAGCAATACGCCAGAAGTAAATGAAGTGGTACGATGAGCTCTGCAGATCTTTAGGGCAAAAATCCTTGTCATTTGGTCCAACCTTTGCTTTACAAACTTTTTGTCTGCAGCAGGGGCCCAGGCACTGGCAGCATAGGTTAGGTTAGGTTAGGTTAGGTTAGGTTAGGTTTTTTTTTTTTTTTTTTTTTTTTTTTTTTTCGATCTAATTCCTCCAACGTGATCGGAGCCTTTTTCTATCTTGAGCCTGATTCATACAAGTTCTCGCATTTATTCCTCTCGCATTTTCATACATATACCATTTCCATTCATTCATCGTCTGATACACTTATAACGGGTGGGATGCCCGCCTATGGGACGAGCTGCTATCTAACTACTCTCTGTATCTGTCTATCTCTTTTAAAGGGGAATTCTTCCTTTATTTCTTAATTTTCACAAAATCAAACTTATCTTTATGTTAAAATACTATTTTCTTACATATATTGTACAATACTATTTTCTTACATATATTTTACATCTTCTTCTGTTCCAACTTCTTATTTATAATTGTTGCACAGACATATAATCATTATATGGTGCCAACAGTTTTTATCTATTAAGTTTGTTTCTATTTATTACCACTTTTGTCACTTGCTTACAGTATTGAAGGAAGATGCCGCGTTCCGTACTGTTCTCCATAATTCCGCACAGGTTTTCAGTTTTAAGGCTTGTGTGCAGCTGCTGGGTAAGGTCATGCCTTATTTTGCAGTGTACGGGGCAGTACAAGATCACATGCAGTAGAGATTCTTCTGAGTCTGGATCGCAGATGCACGACGGACTCTCCTTGCACTTGAATCGGTGCAAGTACTCGGAGAATCCACCATGCCCCGTTAATATCTGAGTCAGAATCCCATCTGCCGGTCCCATCTTCCGGATAACCTTATAGGCTATTGTAGCATCTGGAAAAAAGACTTTCGTGACCGCCGCTGTGTCACCGTTTATGTATCGCCGGTTCCATTTGTCAAGCGTCTCCCCCCGGATCAGTCTTTTGACAAATGAAACCGGGCACGCATCATAAACCGGTCTGGTCTTCGAATTTGTGGCAGCCTCTTTCGCCAACGCATCCGCCCGTTGATTGCCCGCGAAACCAGCATGAGCCTTTATCCAGAACAGAGCTACCTCTTTGTGCTGGGATCTGCACTCCGCAAGATTTCTCCGGATCTCAGTAGCTAGGGGATGGAACGCGAAATGGTTCGTTATCGTCTCTAGCGACGATCGTGAATCGCTGTAGATCCCGTAGCTATTCTCGGAGGTTTCCAGAATCTTGCGGGTTGCTTCGCGAATAGCCAGCATTTCCGCCTGGTACACTGTGCAGTAAGATGGCAGCTTCAATTTTCGGGTTCCAGTTTCTACGGTCTTATTCCATATGGAAAAAGCCGCACCCACTCCCCCATCAATCTTGCTGCCATCTGTAAAAATTCGGACTGCTTGGCAGTTGTACTCGCTGAGTTCTTCGTCAGTGTCCAGGTTATGGAAGTACAGCTCTGCTCTGTTTGCCGGATGTGGTGTGCTGCTGTATGGTGTCATCTGTTCTATCTCTCTGTCCGCCAGACCCGTCGGCCGGGACAATCCCTTCTTTGCCTCGTATAGGGCGGCTGCCTCCTTAATTCGCAGGTCAAGAGGGAGCAACCCGGCCAAAGCGAGTGCGGCGTTCAGAGAGACAGTTCTGTAAGCTTTGCAGAGGCGCTGAGCGAAGCCTCTCTGGACTACATTCAGCTGCCTCTGCACGCACAGTTTTTCAGCAGCGGAACCCCATACACTGGCTGCGTACAGCACCACGGGCTCAACACAGGCGGTGTATATAGTCCGAATGATTTCCGGGTGGAGTCCCCAGCTGATCTTAGCTGCTCGTGATAGCTGCTTATAGACGTTCAACGCTTTTTTGCAGGTGTTTGAAACGTGGCTGTTGAACGTCAGTTTGTCATCTATCACGAGCCCCAGGATCTTTATCTCCCGCGACATGCAAATGCCGATCCCGCCCATGGTCAAGTGTGGGGTGTCATACTTTAGCCTGTTTGTTAGCAACATCGCATTAGTTTTATGCGGAGCAAATTTCAGCTTGTTTCTTACACCCCACTCTCGAACATACTCGAGAGCGGCATTTGCACGTCCCTGGATCTCCACCGCGGAATCACCCTCAAACACCAGGGCAACGTCGTCTGCAAACGCCTGACAGTACTCTCCTCGATGCTGCAACCCTATTAGCAGGGGGTTGAGAAGGAGGTTCCATAGTATTGGGCCGCCGATAGAACCCTGGATGCAACCCTTCATTGTTCTTCTGTACACCTCTTCTCCTGCGTACCTCACTTTCACCCCCCTGTCCTCTAGGTATGAGTCTATTACTCGTCTGATGTTGATTGGGCATTTTTCCTCCGCCAAACGGACTCTTATCGCGGGCCACCAGGCACTATCAAAGGCCCCCTCTATGTCTAGGGATACCAGCACAACCATCTTCTTCTTTCTGATTTTATCCCTAATGTGGTTGACGAGCGCATAGAGGGCGTCTTCCGTGCTCCTTTGTGGCATGAATCCATATTGACTTTGGCTAATACCCGGTACAAGGTGCCACTTTAGTCTTGCGACGATCATCTTCTCCAGGATCTTTCCCATCACTGGCAACAGCCCGATTGGTCTGTAGGCTTTGGCAGCTGTGTAATCGTCCTTCGCTGGCTTTCTCAGCACTATCACAGTTGCTTCCTTCCAGATCTTCGGGAAAGAGCCTAATTCGAGGCATTTGTTGACCAGTGCTAGGAAAAGTCCGGGATTGGAGTCTATTGCTTGTTTGCAGATATCAGCCGTGAGTCCGTCCGAGCCGGGAGCTTTCTTAGGATTGAAGCTGTCGACGGCAGCTTTAAGCTCTGAGATGGTAAACGGTGGATCATGCAGTTCATCATGCTCCAACACGTTTACTTTGCCAGCTAGATCTCTTAGCCGTCGATGTTCCTCGTTGTCTTCGCCCTCCTTGTCTTCTGGGTAGAAGACCTCTGCGAACATTTCTGCGGACTCCTTCGGGCTCAGGCTTGTTCCGTTTAGCTTTAAAGGTAAGTCTTCCTGCCTTTTTTCCGTACATTTCAGGACCCTATAAATCCCTTCCCACATTCCTTCCTTATCCTGTTTCCCACAAAACCCTTTCCAACTCTCGACTGCATCCTTTACGGCCCTTTCCTCATACTCTTGTTTTGCTTTCAGGTACTCGTCTACGACCTTCTGCCTCCTCCTCGGTGCAGCGCAACGGATTCTCCTCTTCATTGTAAGTACCCTTTTTTCAGATCCTCGAGTTCTTCCGACCACCATGGTAAGTTTAGTTTTTCTGTTTGTTTTTTCTTCGGTAAAATTTTAACACAAATTTGACTAATAATTTCCGTAAATGTAACTGTTGTTTGTTCTAATTTTGTTTTGCATGTTATTTCGTTAATTGATTCTACTGTTAATTTATTTACTGATGCTAACTCGGTCACTTTCTTACGAAACTGATCCCAGTTTGCCTTTTTTGTGTTAAATAACCTAGTTGTTCTTTTAATGTTCATTCCTTTTGATTTCTGCAGGTTAATTTTAAAAAGAATGGCGTTATGGTCTGAACTCACCATGGCATCTTCAACTCTCCAGTCCTCTACTGCACCGAGCATCTCAATTGCGCAGGCCGTCACGTCTACGTAGCTGGTGTAGCGTCTGCCTCCTCTAACAACTTCAAAGGTAGGCAGGTCTCCCTCGTTGAGTACCTGGAGGCCCATTTCTTCCAGCGCTCCGGCCAACTCTTCTCCTCGGCTGTCCACCTCACTGCTGCCCCACCAAGTGCTTTTTGCATTTGCGTCTCCACCAATCAGAACTTGCATCGCACCAAGGTCCCTTATGATAGCTCTCAGCTGCTCCAAGTATGGCTCTATCGGTGCTGGATGGGGTTCGAAGTAGTACGAGATGATGACCATCTCCCAAGCCACAGTCCTAAGTTTTACTACCACTATGTTGTTGGTCGTGAAGTTCGGGTACTGGATAACGTCAAGATCATCGTCAAAAACAGCAATAGCTGCCTTGACGGGACCTTCGACCTGGGTGTGGCTTTGGAAGATCCTCACCCCCCTGTACCCTTTTACCCGCCGAATTGCACCGACATATGGCTCCTGGAGCAACGCAAAGGCTATCTTGCGTTTTCCAGCTTCCATCATTACCTCGTTTGTCGCCAGGTCCATTCTGCCCAGGTTGACCTGGGCTCCCAGGTACGTCTTGTGCTGGTTGGTTGCAACTGGGGTGCCCTTAGCAATACGCTATGGAAGCTCTCGCTAGGGCCTCCCATTTGCGTCTGACGGGGCATTCTCTGTCAAAAGCATTGTGCTCTCTGTTAATTATACCAGCCTTTGCGCAGTTACAGCATGATGGTGGTATCGCTGTGAGGAGGTCCCCGCATTGGTCCCTCTTGTGCGGGCCCCCGCAGTGGCTACATTTCTCCAGAGTCCCGGTGCAGAACCGCCTGCCGTGGCCGTAGCCAAGGCAGAGCGAGCACTGCACCAGAGGCGACTGGTCGGCAACCCTGACTCTCTGGAGGTCAATGTGCAGGTGGCCAGCATCTGTCATCTTCCTCCATACCTGTGGGGAGACCCTCATCACGACATGCTGTGTGAGTGGGTTTCTAGCTTTCCTTCTATATGCAATCTCCAGTTTTTCTTCATGCTTTATAAGGTCCCTATTCTGGTTCCTGATAGCCGTCATGATGTCAACATCTGTGTTGTACTTCATGACGTCTATCAGGATGACCAGGGGGTCCTTGTTTTTAACATCTTCCACTCTTAGGTCTTGTGAGGCTTTGTTTAATTTTTCTGTAATTAGCTTCTTGTCCTTTTCCGTTTTACACCTTATTATAATCTTTCCTTTTGCTTTTCTGACTCTTTCTACGTTTAGGCCTCCTTCTTTTGCATTGACTGCTTTTCTTATCTTTTCCAGCACCTGATCCCCTGTTTCCTGCCCATCCTGTGTCATCACGGCTACGGAGTGTAGTGCTGGTCTCATCAGGGGATGTCCCTTTGACGGTTCCGCCGCCACACACGCGTAGCTACGTGACTCACGCTCATTTCTATATCTTGCTAATTCTTCTTGTAGATTTTCCATTTTCTCACTATTCTCCTCTATCTTTTTTGTGTGTTCCTCCAGCTTCTTCAGGAATTCATCCTCTTTCTTTTCTCGCAATATTTCTTCTTTCTGGGCTTTTTCTTCCTGCATTTCCTGCTTCTTTTCCTGCTTATTCTGCTCCGTTTCTCTTCCTTTTAGTGGACCGCTTGCTTTTGTATCTTTCTGTATATTTTTGATTACACCGTCCATCTCCTTTACTAGGGCATACAGCTTGTCAGCGGATTCAAAAACCTTGTCAAGTTCCTTTTTTGTATTTCGTGACATTTTTAGGGTCGTCTTCAGTTGCCTGAGTAAGTTTCTACCTTCAATCAGTTTATCCCCTTTCCTCGGCGGGCCCTCAGGCGCTTCCAACGAGTGTCGTCGCACAAGTGCGGCAACATTGCCCTCCAGTGGCAACGTTCTCGGTTTCGGCACCGAGGGGGCTGCCAGGGTGGGGGTGCAGATCGTCTTGGTGGGCGTGGCCGGGCCCTTGTGTAGGAGCACTGTTTTGTTCAGATTAGAGCGTCCCGGTCCTTTTATTTGCTCTCCCTCTTCTGCGGAAGTGGGGGTGTCTGGGGTGGCATGTGAGTCTCCCAGCAAATCTACCAACAGAATGTCTTCTGCTGGCGGGTCCGCCGAGGGGCCCTCCCCTTCATGTGTGACTAAAGTCGGGGAGCTCTCCAACCGCGCAGCTGCAGCTGGTCGGTCGTCTGTTTGAGAAGCCGGGGGTGTTCTGGGGCACGGCATCTTACCCCAACAAGTCAGTGGGATAAACTATGTGTATCGAGCAGACCCGCAATCGCGTAAGTTAAAAGTGGTAAGCACAGAAACAAACTCAATATATTAAGCACTAATACTTAAATTGAAACAGCGGCCCACTAATAATAGGTAGTTCGGTGTATAAAGGCGAATTGTCACTTATACTATGGTACTAATACTATTTATTAACCAATAACTAATTAAATCGAATGTTTTTGTGTTACAGGTACGCTGCGATGAACAACCGCAACAAGTCAGCGATCAGGTAAGTAAAGGTTTGTATAAGTTTTAAAAGATAAATCTATCGAACTCTACATCGACTCTTTGTAGAGTCGGTTTATTATGTGCGCCAGAAGGGCTTTAGTTTACAAGACTTTACAATCCTATAATTGACTCTACCTAGAGTATCGTTATACAATCTACTAAGTCCCTTATTATGCTATTGACTATAATGAAAAAAGCATTCCGTTAGTTAGCTAAGAAAGTCACAAATATGTACAGTGCACAGTTTTTCTGCTCTATGTAGAGTATCTTTTTTGGTCAGTAAACCTTAATGCTAATTTCTTATTACTAACATAAAAATCCGCGTCCAATTTGGAGTTATCGTTTACAAGTTACAGGACTTCAAATTTTTGGAGGGGTGGGGGGATGATATTTTCAAATTTTATGGAAGGCAAAAGGAAGACAAGCAAGTCTGTATTTTAGATAAATCTAAAATACAATTTTTTGTCAAAATTTGCCTATCTCTTCCCGTTACCGAGATATTTGCACTTAAAAGTTTGAAAATCTCTATGAGGGGGTGGGAAAGGGAAGGGGAAGGGAAAACTTTTTTCTTAAATCTTATAAATAATGGAATATACAATAACAATTTTAAATTTGGAAAAATCGAACTACGTTGTGGGTTTTCTGCACAAGGCTAGAAGGGGGGGTAAGGGGGGAGGAAGGTGGGTTTAGAATTTAAAGCTATAAATTACAATTACTATAATATAAACATAAACTTTTCGAATATGAGGACTTTCCAATACAAAATTTGTAAATTACACTTTTGAGTTTAGGTGGGGGGGTTTAAGAAAAAGGGGGGATATGTAAAGTTCAAAAAGATAAAATGTGTTGTGTATCTAACGAAGTTAGATACGCAAATTTAAGATAAAAATTTGATATTCCTCACCGTTTCGGAGAAACAAGGGTTTTCTGTTATTTACAGTTGACCTACATTCAGAAAAAATTCTAATTTCTAAACTATTAGAGAAAAATTTAAATTTTTAGCAAATTATGTTAGACTAAGAAATGGAGAATCTATGGCCGAATTTTAAGGGTGGGTCGTCGCTGAAGATTTAGAATAATTAATTTTAGAAAAAATTACTCGACCGCACAAAAATTTAAACCCTTGTTTCTTAGGAACCACTTATCAGAAAGAAGAATTTGAGGTGCCTCCGGCGTCCACGCAGCGTCCTCCAGTATTCCACAGTGTCACCCGGCACCCAGCTGCTCTCCTTCAGTGACCTCGTGGCCACGTGGTTTTTGCTTTTCTTCTTTTTTCCCGGCGTGTGTGCACGGGAAAAATCCAAACAAAACGCCTTCGTGTAGTGCTCCACAAGGCCCTTCTTTGAGCAGTTGAAAATTTGTGGGTCACCACTGCAGAACCGGAGATATTTGCCTCCAGACTTTAAAATTTTTCAAAATTTCA